>CM062817.1:127423945-128023945 GCA_031772625.1 Pinus tabuliformis
CATCGGAAGATTTTATTTGAAGGAATGTGGAGAAGGAGAAGGGAGAGAATGGAGAAAAAATGAGAGAGAACTCAAACTTGGATCTATTGAAAAAGTGTTGGTTTTAACTTGGCCACACTACAGCTGGTTGGACTTGAGCTCGGAGGGCTAGGTATCCTATGGAGGTCCCTAGGCCATGAAATCATTCCTAATTGGCTAGGAGGGTAAATTCAGTCAGGTAGCCAGGAGGGAGCATCCCAACAAAGTCAGGAGCATTCCAACCAAGCCACTGGAACAGATATTCTTCCATTTGTTGTTTCATTTATATAAATCGCTGCAAAATGAAATTTCTTACATGATTAATATGTTGCTAATCAAATTTTACTTATATGTTTCTATCAAGTAAATGTTGAGTTATAGACATGCTATTTTTCCTTTTTTTGTAACTAAAATTAATGATAAATTTGGTTTAATTAGAAAAGCTAGGTTAAGTCTTCACAGCAGGTGGCCACCAATATCCACCCGGATCAGTTCAACAGTTAGATGGGCCGTGTTTGTTGTCACTTGAGATGTTCTCAAGCTGAACACGAACATGCCAAGAAGATTTTGAACCAAAATTTACACTGTAAGCTGGTCCTTCCAGTCAGTGAGAAGCCCTCAGAATTACGATGAAACTCACTGCTTGCTGTCATTGAACAGCAGCTAAAACAGTAAGCTCAATGGCCAGGTTTAGATAATAAATGAAGTGGAATAGGCTGAGAATGGTAAAGGCAGAAAGCTGGGATAAAATAAAATGCAACTCTCAAATAATCAAAGGAGAATCCATTGGGCATGGAGTCCTGAAGAATAAAGCACAAAACTGAAGATGAAAGATGGACAAACATAAGAAGAAATATAACAAACCCTTTGACATTCACCGAATATCTTTAGTGTCTGCTATTGCAGAAAATGCATCAGAATGAAAATCTAATGGTTGGAAAAATAAGAAAAATTTAACTATATGAAATAAAGGCAACAATATAACCTTGCAGAGGGTATGAGTAAAACAGATTGCTTATACAACAACTCTGTGTGTAAATAATAACTTTGCCAGGTGATACAAGGGAAACCAAGTATCTCATAATTTCAATTATTGCACAACTAAACAGAAGAATAGAGGTGAATTTAAAAGACAGTTTAACACAGAAAATAATGAAGAATACAAGCCTTTATTTCATCCAAGCAATGAATCCAAGAAATACGATCCTTAGATCTGAGAAATTACAAACATAGTAGTAGCCCATAGGGCTTACAATCTCAATCTCAATATCTCTCCCACCATTAAAGTGCCTTCAGTTTTGTCCTTTATGTCTTTTGGATGATGAAATTATGCCTTCATTTTCGAACGAATTTCATAAAATAGAATATAAATCCCATAATTAAGAATTGCCAGACACTTGGATAGTTTGCTGTCACACTTCCTGCAAATGTGGAATTTGTTTGATAGTCATTAATAATAATAGCCTTCTCTGTTATGTCATTTGCCAGGTGTCTTTTCATGTTTTGTAACCTTCTGTATTGAAATCACATATAGCTGACTCATCATTCCTTGCAACATATCTTGTCAGGTCAAAGTCTTGAAAAGGAAAATTCACAAACGTTTCATAGACCAGATATCAAAAACCTCTTCAGATGAACTACTAGAACTTCAGGAACCCTCCAGAAATCCAACTTTTTGCTAGATTGGCAGCACTTCTTACTGTAGGGGCAATACTACATCTCTTTAGGCACTAATGACTCTTCCTGTAAGAAAGCCTCTAAACATATATATATATATATAATGAGATAGAATCATGTCTTGCTTTTTTGATGGAAACCAGATTTGAAGACTTCAAGTAGAATTTCAAGATAATGTGTATTATACTTTTCTAATTCCTTCTCTGACCAGTCTATAAAGACTTGAGCCATTGTACATGTACTTGATATCAAAATTGGTTTATCTTCTGTGATAGAAACCTCTTTAGTCACACTCTTGTCATCTACTACTCATAGGTGAAAAGCCAAATTTCCCTGCAAATGACCATTATCTATACACTTATCAGCATAATTTGATGAGCTTTCAACTGCAGCATCTAAAAACTCATTGTTTAAAATCAACAGTTTAGTAATTTCCTTGGCGTTTTGATCTGCCACCACTTGCACCCAAATTCCTTCACTATTTTGACATGATTTGTGGATGAGAAAATTTTCACTCTCAATATGGGAGCAAGCAAAGTCTAAACAATCGAATGAATATCGGCTTCCACAGCCCTGAACACTGAAAAGGAAAAGAAAATTCTTCCTTTTGCTGATACATCAAATGCAGCAAAGGTGTTTTCTTTAAAACCATTGGAAGACTAGACACTGCGAGGTGGTCATCATCCCGAATGGTAGATAAGGAATCAAATGGATCCTCCAATAGTAAATACCGATGATTATAGATCCCCGCAAGTAAAGCCTTTCTCCATGAAAACCAGTCACCTTCCAAAACCGCGCAGATTAAGAGAATACTCAACACCGAACATGCCAAATATAGGGTAGTGTTGGACTTTGCAAACCAGATTTGTTGCAGTAATTGCGTATCCTTCAAATCATGTAAACTAACTGAACGGCAGTTTTGGGGGGGTCTTTAAAGGTTTTGCAATAGAAGTTGTTAAAAAATGTAGCAAGAAAAGCTCAATTTAACTTTCGCCTTAATCAAATTGAGTAAATTTATTTCCACATCAGCAGGACAACTTGGAGGCAGTTAACTAGTGTGAATGGTTCTTATCACCCAGTTAGCTCAATAAATTCGAATTAGAGAGCATGGAGTTCAGTCATGCCTGTGTGATTGCTAAATTTTAGCAATCTAGTTCAGCTATTTTCAGTTGTATTCAGTTAACTAACCTCTAACTATTGATAGAGTCAGTTGAAGGCCAGTTGTGCAATGGGACAGCAGTGTAACTCAGAGATCTGCCAGTTAACTAATCAATCAGCCCAAAATAGCTAATGCAGTCAAGAGACCAATTCCTTGGGAATTGCGCAAGGAAATAGGGACTTCCTTATTGTTTAAGAACTCGAATTTGCTCAAATTTGCGCAAGGAAATAGGAGGCTGGAGAATGCAGAAATTGTCTAAGTGTTGGCTAGAGGCTCTCATTCAGCAAAGAGAACAGTTATTCTTTTGCAGGTTGTGCTCAGAGCTAGAGCAAGCAATTGTAATAGTTTCTCTATTCAATTGATTAATGCAAAGAGGCTTGAGGGGTTTTTCCCAGTTGGGTTCCCCTAGAAATCACTGTGTACTTGTGGTTTTGCTTGTTGCATGTCTATGCATGTTGTTCTAAATTGTGATTTCTATTCCGCAGATTAGTAGAGTAGAATTATGTCTCTTGTTTTCAGTTTGAAATCTTGAGCAGTTGCAATTTCTATCAAATTTCTACATGGTGTTAATTTAAAATAACAATGGTATGTTCTATTCTTAAGAGCAGTTTACTTCAATTTTCTTACTAGCCCGATATAAATTTCCAAATTAGCAATCACATTAATATGATAGTAAATGCAGATAGAACATAAATAAAAAACGTAGATGACAAGCCACAAGGGGACACAAGATGTGGCGCCAACCAGAGAAACCCCAATGTGGGGAAACCCTTTGATCAATTCTTCTTATTATTCTTCAAAAGTTCAGCACAGAGAGAGAGAGTACAATATGTAATATTCACTTGCCCAATCAAAGTGAAATCTGTCCAGTCAAATAGCAGCCACAGGAAGCCCTAACCAGAAAGTCAACGCTCGTCAACAGGGTAGTAATTATCCTCCAAAACAGCTCAGTCAAACCGAGTCAACTCGGCTCCAACTGTCATCCGAATCAGCCCAAAACAGTCCTGAAAAACTCAGCCAACTTCGTCAATGCAGAGTCAAACCTGCAGTCAAGCCCTCCTGCAGTCAACGCTGGTCAAACAGCTCAGATTGCCTCGATTTTTGTGCCCAAAAATGTGACCTGCCCAAACAGAAATTCTCCAAGGAAAAATGCAGTCAAATCAAGTCAATAGCAGCTCGGTCAACGCTGGTCAACCCTTCCTGAAATTCGGTCAATGCTGAAACAGAAAATCCCTGTCTTGTCCTTCGCACGTGTGGAGAGAGAGGCTGCCCAGAAAAGTGTACGAACCAATCAGATGAGAGAGAGAAGTGTGTGAATGATTGATGTCCAAATGAGGCAAATGCACCTTCTATTTATATGCAACGTTGAGGATGAATAGACGTGACTGTTGGGCTTCTGAAACTACATTAGATCGCTAGCCGACCTTGACAATTTTTCCATAAAAAAAATAAATTCATAATTCTATTTGTACATGTCAGAATGATATGGTCTTTAGATATATCCTACACCTCTCTGAAAGAGGAATCCAATAAAAATATCAGTGTCATCATATGAGTTGTCCAAGGTGGAGTATGGCCCTAGTTACCAAACTTAACATATCGGAGCCCTAAAATCACGTCAGAACCAGTATTTCAAATTTGTCCCTCGGGAATTTCAATTTTCAGCTTCATTGCAAAAGTTTTTCTTCATATTCAGGAGAATGCCTTTCAACGGACTGAGATTGGAGTATATCCTGGAGGGTAGCTCAAATTTCATAACCTGGAAGGATCGAATAGAAGTAGTGCTTGACGATAATGATGTGTTAGAACATGTTAAAATTGATATTGCAAAACCTCCACAATCGGATGTATAGCAGTTAACCCAGTGGATGAAGGATGTTGCAAAGGCCAGGAGAATTCTACTGGAAGGTGTGAGAGACCATGTGGTCTCGAATCTCCATGGAAAAGAAACACCATTTTCTATGTGGACCATAGAAAATAGTAGTGACCATAGAAAATTGGCCCTGAAAGACAAAACTTCGAAACATTAGGATGCAGAAAAATGATACTATTACACAATATCTCTCCAAATTCACACAAGTTCGAGATGAGCTTGGAGGGGTTGGAACTTGGAATGAATGTGACAGAAGATGATCTAGTGAGCCTAGCTCTTCTAGGCCTTCCAAAATCCTGGCACAGCCACCAAGACTATGTGAACGGAAGGGAAAAATTACCAAATTGGGAAGGTTGTGGTCCAATTTGGTTCAAGAAGAGTTCAGAAGAAATACCAAAGATGGAACATCATCCAAAGTTGAGGATGAAGAGAATTTTTCCTTGGTTGGAAAGGGGAAGAAGGGCAAAGGAAAGAAGACCCAAAGCAAACCTGAATCTAGCCAAAATAATGGCAAGAAGAAAGACTTGAGAAAGATAAAATGTTTCCACTGCCACGAATACGGGCACTATGCAACAAAATGTCTGCACAAGAAGTCTAACAAGAAGCCTTCAAGAGGAGCAGGAGGTGAAGCACTGGCTTCACAATTCGAATTAGACTTCACCCTAATAGCATGCATGGCCAACACTGTTATGGGGAGTGTGTGGTACCTTGATTTTGGTGCCTCGTTCCATATGACAAGGTGCAAGGAGTTTTTCAATAGCCTAGAGGAGAAGGATCTCCAGATGCATATCAAATTGGGGGATGATGGGAGGTACAGTGCTACAGGAATTGGTATTGTCACCTTTGAGAGGGAGAAAGCCTCCCCTCTTCGCCTCAAAGATGTTATGTTTGTACCTGGGTTGAAGAAGAACCTTATCTTTGTAGCAGTATTGGAGGGTAGAGGCTATGATGTTATTTTCAGCAAATGGAAAGCCTTTCTGAGACACATAGCTATCGGGCTAATGAAGCATATTAGAGTTCAAGTCAAATACCTATACAAACTTTAGGTGGGAGAATATGATGCATTGAGAAGCAAGGTAAAAAAGGTGCAAAGTCAAGATGTTGGAGAACTCTGGCACAAGAGATTGGGTCATCTACACCATGGTGCCTTAAAAATCATGCAACAAATTACCACCAGTCTCCCTAAAGGCTCCCTTGACCAGCAAGATGTCTGCAAGGGTTGCACATTGGGGAAATATGTCAAATCCACTTTCCATGGCCGAGATAGCAGAGAAAATGCAATCTTGGAGTAAGTCCACTCTAATGTTTGTGGACCCTTTTCTACAGCCTCCACAGCGACACATAAGTAGTATGTAATTTGTATTGATGATTTCTCTAGAAAATGCTAGATCTTCTTCATGCGGAAGAAGGATGAAGTTTTCTCAAAATTTGTTGAATTCAAAGCATTGGTTGAGAAGGACATTGGGAAGAAGGTGAAGGCTCTCAGGAGCGACAATGGAGGTGAATTTGTTTCGAATGCCTTCAATGATTTCTGTGCAAAAGAAGGTATTCAGAGGGAACTGATAGCAACCCATAACCCACAACAGAATGGGGTAGCTGAGAGGAAGAACAGGAGCATAGTGGGAGCAGCAAGAGCCATGTTGCAAGAACAGGGGCTGCCATTACATCTATGGACAGAAGCATGGAACCCAGTGGTCTACTTGCAGAACCGGAATCCTCATAGAATACTTGGTATGATCACACCAGAGAAAGGTTTCTCTGGGAGAAACCCTGATGTGTCTCATTTCAAAAAAATTGGAGCTTCAGTTTATTGTCATGTCTCCAAGGATTCGAAGAAGAAACTTGAGCCTACAGCAAAGTTGGGAGTTTTTGTAGGATATATCAAAACTCCACACAATTACCAGGTGTATTTACCTTCACTAAGGATGACAGTTGTGAGGAGAGATATCAAGTTCGATGAGGAGAAGGCTATGAAAAGCTCTGTGGAACGAGAGCTAAGTATCCCACCGGAGCAAGAGCTTCTAGCTCCAAAGGAGGAGCCTTGGGATGAGCTTCAGGAGCTTGTGGAGCAGCCACAAATGGAGGAGCAGAGAGGAGGTCAAGTGAGGACATCCACTCAACCAGAAACATCCAGAGAAGGGAGAAAGAGAACCAAAGAAGCTGATAGATTGATATAGAATGCACAGGAGCATGAGGAAGCTCCTACACCACAGCGCAGGCAGAGGAGGTCACCTGTATGTTGATGATTTAATATTGACAAGTGATGATCAGTTGATCCACTCTTGCAAAGAGGATCTTACCAGGGAATTTGAGATGAAAGACATGGGCTTAATGCATTACTTCTAGAGGTTGGAAGTATGGCAAGGTTATGGTGAATTGTTTGTATCTCAGGGAAAGTATGCCTCTGAAATACTTCAGAGGTTTCACATGGAGAATTGTAAGCCTATGAACACACCTCTAGCTACAAACTAGAGGAAGGAGAATGCCACCTCAGGTGAAAAGGTTGATGATACCATTTACAGGCAGCTTGTGGGGTCTTTGATGTATTTTGTGGACACAAGACCCAACATGTGTTATGCAGTAAACCAGCTTAGTCAAGCTATAATCAGGAATACCAAGTTGTAATGGAAGGCAGCAAAGCATGTGTTATGGTACCTCAAAGGCACTACCGATTTTGGGGTATAGGAGGATTGTTAATTTTAGGTATGTTCTATGCTAGAGCAATTTATTTAAATTTTCACAGTTAGCAATCACATCAGCATTAAGATAAACTGCAGATAGAACATGAATATAAAACGCAGAAGACAAGCCAAGACAAGAGGACACAAGATATGGCGCGAGCCAGGGACAAACCCCACAATGTGTAGGGAAACCCTTTGATCAAATCTTCTTTTATCTTTAAAGTTCAGCAGAGAATGAGAGAGAGTACATTTACAACAGAAGTCAACACTTTGACTTATCTAGATCTAGCATAGATCATTTCGTATAATGATGAGATCAGTTGAATACATTCTGCTTCAACTGATTCTCAAGGTGACTCCTTCACCTATCATCGTGTTGCATCTCGTCCATTTGCTGCACCTTATCGTGTAGCACCATCATGCTGCTCATGATCTCATACATCACACTGCCCATACATCATGCTGTGCATGATCTGCATCATGCTGCCCATACATCATGCTCTCATCTATCATGACGCTGCCTGTTGCATCATTCATCACAGTCACACCATTGTTGCACCTTTATTGAGATCATGTTGCCCTATGACTGAGCTACTGTCATCTGCTCTTATCATCATTTTGCTACCCATGCCGATCATGATCTGAGACTGATCATTCTTATCATTCTCATTATGTTGAGACTATAATCATCATTTCTTATGATCCTTGTCATTGTGAGTGCATATTTAATACTTCACGTCACAGTTGTATGTCACCGAGATCTATATGCCGAGATCTTCTTCATCCAACCGAAACCGAGCAGTTGTGATCATACATCAAGACTGCTACAAGTATGCCTAGGGTTTATCATATCATGTAGAATTACTGAATTATCATACACAGGTATGCGGAGCTTCATATATGATCTGCAGCTACAACAATTATGACTGCGGCTTGGTTCAATACATGACTGCGGCTACAGGAATTGACAACGGCTCCATACCTTGACTGCAGTTATGACTGCGTATGAGTATCTATGAACAACGTGTATAACTAGTGTTGGACAGCGTGTAAATATATATAACATGAACAGTGTAATGTATATATGAACAGCGGTATATATATAACATGAACAGCGTGTATAACCAGCGTTGAACAACGTGTAGGGTTTCTGTAACAGTGCGTATATTGTCTTCATGACAGCGTATACACTGCGTAGATGCCTTCATTTATTAACTACGCAAGGTCTCCCTCATTCACAGCGTTTAGGGCACTTACGTAGCTGTAATTTGTGACTGTGTATCATGCCTTCTCCTTCACAATGTTTAGGGCATTTATGTCACTGTAATTTGTGACTGCGTATCATGCCTTCTCCTTCACAGTGTTTAGGGCATTTACGTGACTGTAATTGGACTGCGTATAGACTGCGTTAGATATAGTCATGACAGCGTATATACATATATTCTTCATTGCTGTGCATATAGATGACAGTGTATAAGTGCCTGCGGAACAACGTTAAGATTGTACTGCGACTCTTCCATATGACAACGGAGCAGATACGCTGATTGTCTTGTGTAATTACTGTCTCCATAACCTATATATATCAGCGTATGACTTGTCTCCATGACCAGCGTAGACATGTCTTCATGAGCAGCATAGGATAAGGGCATCATCTTGCAGCTAGGGCTCCTTTTAGGCCATCTTATTCTTTTGGTTCTCTCCTTCTCCAAAAACCCAAGACGTGGAGAGGAGATCACCTCAAGAATACATGTATGAAATGACTTCAAGTCCTCACCAATTTATACTAAAACGAGGATGATGAATAGACATGACGTTTAGGCTTCCTGAGCCTACGTAAGAGCTAGTCGGCTTGATAATAATTACATAATCGAAATAAATTCATATCTCCATAAATACTTATCGGAATCGGATGATCTTTGGATCAATCCTACACCTCTCGACGAGAGGGATCCAATAAAAATATCAGCTGCCATAAATAAGTTGACCCACATGGAGTTTGGCCCTAGTTGCAAATTTAACACTCCCTCTCAACTAGGGAGAACTCCATCCGCTGATCCATATGTCCGACTGTACTATCTCTGCCATCAGTGCCCTGCACTGCTCTGCCCAGCTTTGCTCAGCTCTGCTGGCTCTGCTCTGCTTTGCTCAGTGTTGTTGGTTCTGCTGGCTTTGCTCTGCTCAGCGCTGCTGAACTATGAAGAAGAGGAATTGATCGAGAATGTCTCATACCATTCTCCACTGACCCGAAGTCAGTTTCAGAGTGCGTACCACTGGTCCCAGACCAGTCTCAATCGACCCAAAGTCAGTGTCATAGTGGGTACCACTCCTACCACTGGTCCCATACCGGTATCACAGGCTCAGAGAGTGTACCACTGGTCCCAAACCAGTCTCAACCGACCCGAAGTCAGTGTAATCGTATGTACCACTCTCACTAGTCCCAGACCAGTCCTATACTGACACGAAGTCAGTCTCGGAGTATGTACCACTGGTCCCAGACCAGTCTCAGCCAACCCGAAGTCAGCGTCATAGTATGTACAGCTCCTACCACTGGTCCCAGACCAGTATCATTGATCCCAGATCAATTGACGTCATCCTAGTGTAGGGAATACAGTAGATACAACAATGCATCCATCGGTACTACTATGGTCCCTAACTTCATTTCCTTGCTCATTGATCAGATGAGAGGTACTTCCCATGAGTCCCAGACTGCATGGGTAGGATGCCTCGACAGGGGAACTTAATCAATCCTGTCCTCACAGGAGAACACATCAATCCTGCTACAATCGCCATGGAGAACACATCAATCAAGGCCTCACAGGAGAACACATCAATCCTGCTACAATCACCATGGAGAACACATCAATCCAAGCCTCACAGGAGAACACATCAATCCTGCTACACAGGAGAGCGAATCATCATGTTCCACAAGAGAGCAAATCATCTTGTTCCAGTGCACACCACCAGGGGAGCGTGAGTCACCTTGTGGTCATATGTTGTTCCAGTAAGAATCGCAAACCCCCAGAGCTCCCAGAGCTCAATGTATGCAACATGCAAGAGCCTTTTACAAGGGTCTCTCGACGACTCCAAGTCGTACGAGAAAATCACAGATTTGATCTTTCCCCGGGGCTTTGTCAGAATGTCAGTGACCTGTACATCAATCTCAATGCGATGGAGCCTCCTTGCTCAACGACTTACCATATCCCAGATAAGGCAATATCTGATGTCTACCTGCTAGAGCAATCGTCAAATACGGGATTCCTCAATAATCGAATCCCACCTCTGGTTGTCACATAGAATCACAGTGGTGTTCATCATGTGTACAAACAGCTCACTGAAGAGCTTCAGCAACCAGACTGCCTCACAGAAGGCCATACTAGCATCAATGTATTCTGCCTTGGCGGTGCTCAGAGTCACCGACTTCTGCTTCCTGCTCATCCAGGATATCGAGGCAGATTCCAAAGAGAAACAGCACTGAGAAGTGCTCTAGTGATCCTCCACACTGCCTGCCCACTCATCATTCGAATAATCATGTGGTTTCATATTTCCAACAGTGTATCTCAATCCATGAGAGATTGTGCCCTGAAGATATCTCAGAAGATTCTTGGCACCAATCCAGTGAGGCTCAACCAAATATGAGCTCACCATGCTAACTGCAACACATATGTCCGAACGGAGGTTCTCCAAGAACATCAACGCGAATGAGTTTATGAAACTCAGAGGCATTTCCCAAATCAGGTCCGACATCACTACCATATAACTTCTTGAAAGTTAAGATCCTCGAGGTAGTCACAGGCTTGCAGCTTATCTTTCCACATTCGGAATCCAACTCCCTCTATCTCCTATAAATGAGAGGGTCTGCACCTGTCAGACATAGGTGCCGGTATGAGAGGTTTATCATCCACAACCTTCGAGTAATGGTTTGGATCGGTTTCACTCCTAGTGAATCTCAGCTGCATTAGACAGCTATCAATCCTCTCATACTACGCCCAAGGTGTTTTGCTTCAAGCCATAGAGGGCTTTCTTCCACCTGTATACATGAGATTCCCGATCATGAGTCTCAAACTCCTCAGGTTGTTCCAAGCCTGTGAACCTGCTGCATGAGGGGAATGGTCCCCTTATAATATTTTCCTTCGGGACATTTCAGACATGTACCTTCATGCTCCTTTTTTAATTTAGGCATCCTAGTCACCATCTGACTCATAGACCTCCGGTGCTGAGTCAATGGACATGGTCCCCAGTGGACTTCCTGCAACTTGATACAACCCTGAACTCAAAAACATCTTTGAAAGATCTATTTTCAAACACGTACCTTTCCATTGATAAGTGCCACCCTGTAACCTTTGACTTCCATTTCCGAGATGGACACCAGGTTCTTCTTGTGATCAGGTACATAAAAGAGATTCTGGGGTTCCTTGCTTTCATGGAAGAGTCTACCATTTCCTTGATGACCTGCATTACCAGTCATTCCTTTGATCATTGAAGATGTCCCAGGAATGATTGTTATCTTCATCAAGAGATGTGTCTCTGCCATTCGGACACTCCTTCACATAACGGCCGAACTTATTGCAACCAAGGCATCCGCATTTCCTTCCACCCTTAGATCCGAACTTCCCAATGAAGTGATCTTTAGATGGGCCATCAAAAACTTCAAATGCACCATTCTGATAACATTCTCTACTTCGACTTCACCCTAGGTGAATTATGAGGAACCCATTGATCCTTCTGTCTTGTCCCAACTGTCTTTGGTGATTGCTCTTTCACTCTTGCTTGGGCATTGTCTTCACCTCAGCTCTGATACCATGTTAATTTTTGGTATGTTCTATGCTAGAGCAATTTATTTAAATTTTCACAGTTAGCAATCACATCAGCATTAAGATAAACTGCAGATAGAACATGAATATAAAACGCAGAAGACAAGCCAAGACAAGAGGACACAAGATATGGCGCGAGCCAGGGACAAACCCCACAATGTGTGGGGAAACCCTTTGATCAAATCTTCTTTTATCTTCAAAGTTCAAATAAAGGGAGAGAGAGTACATTTACAACAGAAGTCAACACTTTGACTTATCTAGATCTAGCATAGATCATTTCGTATAAAGATGAGATCAGTTGAAGACATTCTGCTTCAACTGATTCTCAAGGTGACTCCTTCACCTATCATCGTGCTGCATCTCGTCCATTTGCTGCACCTTACCATGTAGCACCATCATGCTGCTCATGATCTCATACATCACACTGCCCATACATCATGCTCTCATTTATCATGATGCTGCCCGTTGCATCATTCATCACAGTTGCACCATTGCTGCACCTTTATTGAGATCATGCTGCCCTATGACTGAGCTGCTCTCATCTGCTCTTATCATCATTTTGCTGCCCATGCCCATCATGATCTGAGACTGATCATTCTTAACATTCTCATTATGTTGAGACTGTAATCATCATTTCTTATGATCCTTGTCATTGTGAGTGCATATTTAATACTTCACGTCACAGCTGTATGTCACCGAGATCTATATGCCGAGATCTTCTTCATCCAACCGAAACCGAGCAATTGTGATCATACATCAAGACTGCTACAAGTATGCCTAGGGTTTATCATATCATGTAGAATTACTGAATTATCATACACAGGTATGTGGAGCTTCATATATGATCTGCGGCTACAACAATTATGACTACGGCTTGGTTCAATACATGACTGCGGCTACAGGAATTTACAACGACTCCATATCTTGACTACAGTTATGACTGCATATGAGTATCTATGAACAGCGCATGAATGAACAGCGTGTGTAACTAGCTTTGGACAACGTGTAAATATATATCACATGAACAGTGCATGTATATATGAATAGCATGTATATATATAACATGAACAGTGTGTATAACCAGCGTTGAACATCGTGTAGGGTTTCTGTAACAGTGCGTATATTGTCTTCATGACAGCGTATACACTGCGTAGATGCCTTCATTTATTAACTACGCAAGGTCTCCCTCCTTCATAGCATTTAGGGCATTTACGTGACTGTAATTTGTGACTGCGTATCATGCCTTCTCCTTCACAGCGTTTAGGGCATTTACGTCACTGTAATTTGTGACTGCGTATCATGCCTTCTCCTTCACAGCATTTAGGGCATTTGCGTGACTGTAATTGGACTGCGTATAGACTGCGTTAGATATAGTCATGACAGCGTATATACATATATTCTTCATTGCTATGCATATAGATGACAACGTATAAGTGCCTGCGGAACAGCGTTAAGATTGTACTGCGGCTCTTCCATATGACAACGGAGCAGATATGTTGATTATCTTGTGTAATGACTGTCTCCATAACCTATATATATCAGCGTATGACTTGTCTCCATGACCAGCATAGATATGTCTTCATGACCAACGTAGGATAAGGGCATCATCTTGCAGCTGGGGCTCCTTTTAGGCCAGCGTATTCTTTTGGTTCTCTCCTTCTCCAAAAACCCAAGACGTGGAGAGGAGATCACCTCAAGAATACATGTATGAAATGACTTCAAGTCCTCACCAATTTATACTAAAACAAGGATGATGAATAGACATGACGTTTGGGCTTCCTGAGCCCACATAAGAGCTGGTCAGCTTGATAATAATTACATAATCGAAATAAATTCATATCTCTATAAATACTTATCGGAATCGGATGATCTTTGGATCACTCCTATACCTCTCGACGAGAGGGATCCAATAAAAATATCAACTGCCATAAATAAGCTGACACACATGGAGTTTGGCCCTAGTTGCCAATTTAACAAGGATAGAGTGAAGCTCCAAGGCTTCACCAAAGTAGATTGGGCAAGGATTCCATCACATAGTAAAAGTACTTCAGGTGCTATCTTCAATGTTGGGTCCGCAGCTATTTCCTAGTACAAATTTTGGCACTCAGTTCAGCAAAGGCTTAATACATGGTTACAAGTCAAGCAGCATGTGAGGCCATATGGATGAGGAAAATACTTGTGGGTCTTTTCAATCAAGAGATGGATCCGACAGTGATATATTGTGATAATCAGAGTTGCATTAAGCTCTTTGAGAATATGGTATTTCATGACAAGTCCAAGCACATTGATATCTGGTATCATCATTTGCGAGACTGTGTGCAGAGGAGAATTATGTTGCTACAGTATATTCCAAATAAGGAGCGAGATGTTGACATCTTGTCAAACGCATTGTCAAGAGGTAAATTCGAATTCCACAGTGCAAGATAGGGATGGTGAAAAATCCCTTTCTTACTAAGAGGGAGTGTTAAAAAATGTAGCAAGAAAGGCTCAATTTGACTTTAGCCTTAGTCAAATTGAGTAAATCAAATTTCCACATCAGCAAGACAACTTGGAGGCAGTTAACTAGTGTGACATGGCTCTTATCACTCAGTTAGCTCAACAAATTCGAGTTAGACAGCCTGGAGTTCAGTCATGCATGTGTGATTTCTAAATTTTAGCAATCTAGTTCAGTTATTTTCAATTGTATTCAATTAACTGACCTCTAACTATTGATAGAGTCAATTGAAGGTCAGTTGTGCAGTGGGACAGCAGTCTAACTCAGAGATTTGTCAGTTAACTGATCAATCAGCCCAAAATAGCTCATGCATGCATGGAATTCGAATTTCTCAACTAAAGTGGAGGAGACAAAGGCTAGTGTAACATGAGTTGTATACTAGTTGAGTGTACAGTTGTTGCATGCAGTCAGGAGATCAATTCCTTGGGAATTGCGCAAGGAAATAGGGACTTCCCTATTGTTTAGGAGCTCGAATTTGCTCAGATTTACGCAAGGAAATAGGAGGCTGGAGGAGGCAGAAATTGGCTAAGTGTTGGCTAGATGCTCTCATTCAGCAAAGAGAACAGTTATTAAAGAGGCTTGAGGGGTTTTTCCCAGTTGGGTTCCCCTAGAAATCAATGTGTACTTGTGGTTTTGCCTGTTGCATGTCTATGCATGTTGTTCTAAATTGTGATTTATATTCCGCAGATTAGTAGAGTATAATTGTGTCTCTTCTTTTCAGTTCAAAATCTTGAGCAGTTGCAATTTCTATCAAATTTCTACAGCGGCCGTGGGGAGCTTGATATAGCTCATTTACTGACATGTGGATTACTCAAACACTTGCAGTTTTATATTCCGGAACCCCCCCCACCCCAATTAACCATTGAGCAAATTGGGGGGGAGGGTTGTGAAATAATCTGTGGCCACATATCATATTGAGCCATAATGCAAAATCCCTATTTATCATTTGCTTGTCTGCAAAGGGATGCCTGCAATAATCAAGCCATCTTGATAGTGCAAAAGGCTAGGAGTATGAAGAGCATCTACAGCTAAAAAGTAACTCAAACCATAGAAGTGAACGAAATCTGCAAGCTGAGGTTTTCCATCACCAGTTTAGAGGATGATGTCTTCCATAGCAAGTCTCAAGCATTGGATGTACTGTGTTTCCTTTCATATAGTATGTGCTCCACCCAATACACGCAACATCACGAGTATGGAAGATGCCAAGTGTGTCATCAACCTTCTGTAACAGGACTGATTTTTTATGCAGAACAATCATCATGAACCATGGAATGCTTACTAACAATACTCCCTATTTGAAAAGGAATCTTCCTCCCTATAAGCTGAATGCTCCTACTCTATATGAGAACGTGAGCCATAATGACACAAATGCCATACATGCCTTGATATCCATTCTTCCCAGCACATCAGAACAGCAGCAAATGCATAGAGTGACACAAGAATTTACAGTCTACTTCTTCTTGACTATGCTGCCATATAGGATGGCTAGGCATGGCATGCTCTGCATGTGGGGCTACTACCATTGGTCATCCATTATCTCCTTTGTCAAGGAAAAGAGGAGAAGCAGTCCCATCCTGGCCCTGATAGGGTCCCAAAGTTGCCACTGCTGCAGAACTAATCAGCAGTATTCAATATTAAACACTAAAACTGAAACATTGCCTGAGAAAATCTGAATCAGATTGTAGACCTTTTCTTCATGTGGCCATAATCCGAACCTCCCTTCTGAATGAAGGTTCGAGACGAGAAGGAAACTGACAGATTTTGAGCAAACATTGTGAAGTCAAAAAAATTTGACTAGGTAATTTTAGGTTACAACAGTGTCTATGACTCCATGAGAACAGATTTCTGGTAAAAGTAATAAACTATTAATAAAAATTTGACTCTTTTTTAGGAAAAGCTCAGTGCTCAGACATTATTCCATGCTTATTAGAAGTACCGTGATAGTTAGAGTGAGATATCGCTCTAAAATAAGGCCCAAGCTTCATCACTTGGAGGTCAAGTGGAGATGCACCCAGTTTTTGGGAGAAACCAGAAAACTGGGGTGGGAGAAATTATAAGACAACTTTATCATTGTCTGACAAATGACCACAAATAAGTCAATTAGATTGCTAGGTAGATCTGTCAGAATATAAGTTGGAAGCAGAAAAGCAGCTCCTAGAAAATCATTATATAGGCAAATCCATCTTTTGCATAGGAGGCTCCAAAACCTAAGTCTTAACAGCATGGAGAAGTGAAACATAGCTGTGATGTAGACACATGCAGGTGCAAAGAAGAACTGAAGGCCAAGAACGGTCAGCCTTGCCATGGGGGATGTCTCGCTTGGGGGTGATCAACATCCCCTGGTGCTCTCTCTCCTAACATCCAAGGCCTGAAGGCAAGAAACTCCTGATTGACTGTCAGATGATATGAAAGAGATGATAGATAAAGGATGAGGCATGTCTAGATGTCTGGAAGCAGAAGCCTGGAGCCAAGAGCTATATCCTGGCCACTGGTGCACCCACTAAGTTTATTAGAAGATCAATTGACTCAATGACCTGGAGGCTGGACCTCTTAGGAAAGAGATTAACTAGGGTTCATTCTCCTATTTCTCTTTGGTGGCCTAGTTAAACTATTTGCATGAAAGGAATAGCTAGATATGAAAAAGTATGCACCCTGATTAACCCCTTTTCCACCCAATACAACCAACAAACAGCGAGAATTAAGCAGATTACCCAATTTCCTTCGACTATCAAGCAAGCCTCAAAAGGACCTACGGTGTATTCACCTCCTTGGTGGACAAGACCCTTAACTAGCTTATGATATGTCTAGCCCTCATCTACTATAACTCTGCAGAAAGGCACTTGGGCTTAGAGGGCAAAGGGCAAACAACGAGCAGATAAGAAGATTAGAACCTAATCTATGTTCCTGTGTAGGGCTTCTCCTCTTGCGAAAGCGAACTAGGAAATACTTTCTCCAAATACAATGAATCATACACAACAAACAAGCATACATATGTAACGAATAAAATATATAAATAATATAAATATAATGTAAAAGATAATAATCATAAATAATAGTTAAGTTAAGCTAATAATTAGGTTGAAGAGGCATGTCTAATAGGACATGACTCTTCATGAAGAGACGCTTGCGTGATATATAAGCAAGCCTCTTGTTCTCATTGTAAATCATTATCATTATCATTCTTATTCATATTTAATATATAATATTTGTATCCTCATGGATATCTTTATATTCCTAGTTTTCTGGAATAATTAATTTATAGAAGGAACTTTGTTCGCTTCATTTGGTATCAGAGCCACGTTTGGCTGATCACCAGGCCTTTGGCTATCAACCTATCATCAACCTTGTTGCTGTCATAATTGAAGCGTTTCGCTATATATTGGGAGATTCTCCATTTTTTAGGCCTTTGGCCATTAAAAAAAAAATTAACCAAAAAAAAAAATATAAGTAAATAAATTAAAAAAAGAAGAAGAAAATAAAAAGTAAAAAAACAAAAAACAAAACGGATACAAAATCTCATACCAAGTATATTTAAAGCTTTTTACGTGGAGAAGCCCGTGGTTTTAAAAACAACCCATGGTAATTGCCCATGGTATTTTAAAAAGTTAAAGAAAAAAAAAACAAAAAACAAAAGGAATACGTCTTACCTTTTACGTGCAGAGCATTTTAACGGAGGTTTTAAAAACAACCCATGGTAATAGCCCATGGTATTTTAAAAGTTAAAGAAACAAGAATACAAAAGCTCTTACGTGAAAGGTAAATATTACTTTTTACAGGAGGTTTTAAAAACAACCCATGGTAATAGCCCATGGTATTTTAAAAGTAAAAGATATTTTGATAACATTGGACAAAAAAAAGTGTGATCTAAATAATTTTAATCGTTCAAATCTAAAGATTGTGACCGTACCAAGAGTCACGTCTCATCCAAATTTTATGAAAAAAAAATATTATTATAATTATAAAAAAGGATACTATATAAGCCTTATATGGTTACATATAAAAGGAAAAGTGGGTCTCAAAAAAGTATATAAATTTTATATAATTATAATTTTATAATATATATAAATAATTATTATATAAATTTTTTATTAAAAGAGCGAACCACAAAAAGAAGAAGAAGAGGAGAATATTTGAAAAATATATATAGGAGAAATAAATGATATTTTATAATAAAAATAGCTCCAGTTGACATATTGTTTACGTAAAAACATCAAGGAAAAAATGGAGACTAGTAATGAAAGGTTTCCTGAAACCCGTAGTACATGTGTTTGCACACTATTTAACATCAAAGGATCACTCGCAGGAAGAGACATCATAATCTCTATCAGTCCTACTGAAAGAAGTAATTATGTTAGTCCTAAATGTGCTAATCAATTGGTGATTCCTGAATCAAATATAGTTGAAACAAATTTTTTTGGCAAACAATACGATATAAGCAATTTACACCTAAATATTGGAGATTATACTTTTACCTCACAATTCACCGTGCAAACCCTATCTTTTAATGATAGTGACATTGTTTTGGGATCACCATGGATGAAAACTCTAGGTTCCTTTATTCTAAATACTAAGAAAAAGTTTTTAACATTTTCTTACAAGAAGAAGAAAATAACGCTCCAAGATGTTACACTGAAACCTAATTCAGTAACGCCAGAAGATATATCGGATATTTCAAAAGTAATTTCTCAAGAAGGTAAAAAAGTATTACAAAATATGCAAAATCACTATTGACAAAAATGAAGAAGTTTCTCGACTTCAAAACCATAGTGAAAAATTGCTGACGCAAATTAAGAAACAAAAGAAGGATAAGAAGTCATTAGAAAACCAGGTACAACAACTTATCAAGAAGGAAGCATCAAATGTAGGAATTCAAGTTGATGACAAAACAACACATACCGATTCAGTGAATGTCACAACTCAGGAAGAAGACAAACAAGTTGAAGAAAAGACGCGCATGGATGTTGCAATTCAAACGATGAACATCCCCAATGAATGTTTCATAACAAACTCAACATCTTCGCCAGAAGAAAATATAAAAATTGTCGCATGCCCAGTAAGGAAAAATCAAACAAAAAAGGTTCCATATCGGCATCCGAATCATGAGAACAGACGAATCAACCATGCTACATATTTGAACAAGTCAGAACCAAAACAAAAAACTGATGTTCCGGATAATAGTGATGTAATCTCAATCCAGTCTTATGCTAACAAGTCGTCACAAAATTCCAGTGATCAGAATGCTATACAGAAGATTAATCTGGGATGGTCTGATCCCTTCTCGGTGCGACAATTTTGTTTGTCACTAAGAAGATCATATCAACTTGTATCGACGAGGATGACTATTCCAAAACAGAAAGACTTTCAAAGCCGAAAAAGAGATCAAGCTTTTTTTCATCGACAAGCTTTGAGGACAAAGCTTTTTGAGGAAGGAGGCAATGTAACGAATAAAATATATAAATAATATAAATATAATGTAAAAGATAATAATCATAAATAATAGTTAAGTTAAGCTAATAATTAGGTTGAAGAGGCATGTCTAATAGGACATGACTCTTCATTAAGCTAATAATTAGGTTGAAGAGGCATGTCTAATAGGACATGACTCTTCATGAAGAGACGCTTGCGTGATATATAAGCAAGCCTCTTGTTCTCATTGTAAATCATTATCATTATCATTCTTATTCATATTTAATATATAATATTTGTATCCTCATGGATATCTTTATATTCCTAGTTTTCTAGAATAATTAATTTATAGAAGGAACTTTGTTCGCTTCAACATACATCTAATGATAAAACAATTAAAACTACAGGTATTTATGACCCAAGTACCGTCGGTTGAGAAACCTACCTCCTCATCCACAAACTTGTGTTAAAGTTCTCTTTGAGTAGGAGAGATGCTAACTTAGGACTTCTCCAAATACCTCAATAAACCAACAAAAGCAAAAAGAAGAAAGATTTAAGCCAAATAAAGAGATACTAACTATAGCAGCCTCCAAATAGGTGGAGAGTTATTAAACTTTTAAAGCATCGGAAAACTGCATTAGATTAATATTTTTGCTCAATGTTACGAGCCACTAGTTGGGCTCTATCCTTAAGAGCTAAATGCTGAAAAAGAAGTTTGAGGCTTGTATTTGTGTGTTGAAGCCCTAAGTGCAGAATGTATAGAGAATGATATAAACTTAGGCCAGCCCCCTTCCCTCTTTCATGATAGTAATTACTGGGTAGCAGCTATTGCTTAGGTCAGTTCTTCATCATGGATTAGGATGTTGTCCTGCTTCTTAATCTCCAAGGCTTTTATGATCTCCTTATATAATGATCTTCACATGCAATGATTTGGTGTTTTCAATATATATATGGTGCCCTGTTTTCACCAAGTGCTCAGCAAAGGAAGATCTTTTTATGCAATTGTGCATGATATCTGCACAATGCTTTTTAACCTGATTCTAAATGCCCTCCTAATTTTCCAATATATTATTTTCCACAAGAACATGGAATAAATATAGACTCCTGTTTGTTTATCAGGATCTGTAAGGTCTTTTGCATGGTCTAGAGTTTTCCTAATAGTGTTGGGAGGGGAGAAAGCCACTTTTATTCTTTAGGATCCTTGCTATTTTATCAACTGTACCTTTCATGTATGGCAAGGTTATTTCTCCCATCCCTTCTTCATCTTGTCTTCTCTGAGGACCTCTTTGAGGTTTCTTGGTTATGTGCTTTATCTGTATATATCCTTGTCCATTTTCTCTTAAAACCTTGGATAGATGATCTATTTCCTACTCTAGATCTCTGTGGAAAAAGTCCTGATAAAATTGCGATAACAGTAGGAAATTGCGATTTTTTCTACTCGCCGATTTTATCGGCCAAGTTTTTCACAATTTTTTCAAAAATGAAAAACTCGGGATAAAATCGGGAGTTTATCCAAAAACTCATGAGTCGGGTGCCAGGCAACAGTATACGTTAGGAAAAGGCTGATTTTTCCACTCATTTTGCATTGTAACCTTTGCAATTCGTGCCTGTGGAGATGGGAGGTGTTTGTCACTGCCCAAGAGGAGGAGATTTACCTGATTGTGGGTGAGACAACTTCAGAAAACCCCTGACGTGGAAGCCATCTCATTGGACCATATTGACACCACTGCTGCATGGAGGGTTGAGACTGAGAGTCCTATCATGGACTCAGTCCCTGATTGGTTAAAGGTGGATCAGGAGGCACTAGAGCTGGAGGAGGTAGCAACTACAGGGGAGGGAGAGGTAGAGGAGGAGGAGGAGCAGGAATAGGAGGAGGAGGTGACACCACCTAGGATGGGCAGCAGCAGGGACAGAGACAACCTCCTATTTTTGCTTCTAGAGGACAACAGAGTCCATTTGTAGCCCCAGGGGCAGGGCCTTCTTCCTCTAGCGGAAAAGGAAAAGCCATTCCCTATTCCCGTAAAAGGGGCAGAGGAACTCAGTGACTGATTAGTTTATGACATGTAGATGGCTCATGATGATGAACCATGATATACATTTATTATATTTTTTGTTGACATTTTGACTCTTGAGACTAAGTCAGGACTCAGGATTCAGGGCTTGATTCACTATTGAAATGTGATGTAGTACTAGACTTCTAATACGTCTTATGTATTAGATTTCATTTCATATTCATGTGGCAATGCATTTATCTGATGTTGTGGATACTTTAGATGCTAAATAAAAAATTAAAAATGAATATTTTTGTACTTTTTAAATTTTGCCGATTTTTTGCCGATTTTTACAAAAACCTCCTGAATTTAACGACTTTTTCAATTTCCGGACCCTTGCCGATTTATTCCCAAAGTCGACTTTTTCCACTTTGCTCTAGATATTCATTATTTGATATTCTAAAGGCATGAGTTCCCAGCATATTAATCACACAGGTTTTTGCATCAGGTAGTGGCAGGAATGAACATGGAGATATCTGTCAATGTGAGTCTTTTTTGTAAGCCTGGTGGCTTAAGAATCCATAAATATTTCTACTGAAGTGGACATCTGGAAATGGTATGTACTTTTCTCTCTACTTCCATAGGGAATTTTATACTGTCAAATCTGTTATTCAGATGGTCCAAAAACTTGTTCAGATTTCCTCTGCCATGTGACCAATTAACATTTAGTGTTATCAACAAATCTTACCCATCATTTTGGTTTTAATGAGAAAGATTCAAGAGCTACCTTGTCAAAATGCCCCACGTAGATGTTGGCAGTCACTAGGGGCATCGGAGACCCCACTACACTCCCCTCTATCTACTAATAGATGTTCCCTCTTAAACTGAAGCAGGTAGAATTCAAACATACCTCAACCAGATTAGCCATCTCATCATTAGAGATGGCCCTGATGGCCCTGATGATTCTTATAGGTTCTCCCACAGGAACTTTTGCAAACATCGAAACTGCCTCAAAGCTAACAAGAATGTCTTCCTCATCCACTTCTAAATCCTTTAATTTGTTGATCAGATGATCTGAGTCCTTTATATAAGAATGTGTAATGTGGAGGTCTTATTGGAGTACCCTCTGTGGATTTTTGGACAGCCACAAATGCAAGGCATCACTGCATTATGAGGAGTTGATTTTTTTAAAATTTTCATCCAGAGATGACTAAATCATCTGTTGTTACAAATTTTAGAATTCCGTTGCTGGGATCACCAGCTAATTTTCTCCAACTTCCACTAGTTATGAGGTGGTCCAGTATTTTCCTGTTATCATCATTTTTTATCCATCACAACACTAGTGCTACCCTTATCTGCTTTAATAATTAATATGTCTTTATTGTCTTTCAGTTTTCTTAATGTGAGTACTTAATCTTTGTCAGTACTTCTACTAAAAGGTTTTGCTCTATAACACTATAGTGCATTTTTGCCTAACTTCCTCAATTGAATAGATTTTTTATCGACTACTCAATGCTGTAAATGAGACTCAAGAAATGTTTCTTGCTGCAATTTCAAACCTCACCTCCAGGACACTAATTCAGGCATCATCCAAGATTCCAACTTGTGGCCAGGAATATTTACTTTGTTAAATTTATTGGCCTGCATGAGAGGCTTCTCAAATTTCTTGTTTTTTATAGCAATGGTATTGCTTAGCATTCTGTAAATTCTCCACATGAACACAGACACTCTTCTTCGCTAAATATCATCATGCATAGAACCCACAAGTTTCATGTGTAAATTGAATAGTGATTCAGAAAGGCATATGATATCCCCTCTTGCAAAGCATGATGGAACATTTAACCAGTACAGAATTCAGCTCTCTGAAGGCATAATCAGTTACCCTTGAATGAGAAAGTGATGTTTGATTACAGTAAACCCTGGAACAATATCATCCACATAACTCCATATCTGCAATCTTTTTGGCTCTTTTAATGTACATCTTCACTTCATTTAATACTTCCCTTCTGTGGAGGGTCATTATTGAATTATTCATGGTTATGCAGGAGAAAATATTAAAGCATTGGAACACTATATGTTAGCTTAGTATTTTTGTGCAATGTTTCGAGCCACTGGCCAGGCTCATCCTCAGGAGCTAAGTGTTGAAAAAAATAAGAGTTTGAAGCTTGTATTAATATGTTAATGCCCCAAGAGCAGAATGTATACAGATTGATACTAAATTAGGTCGTCCTCTTCTCCCTTCCATAACAGTAATTATTGGGTGCCAGCTATTTCTTACCTCAGTCCCCTCAACACAGTTTAGGACGTTTGTCATGCTTCTTAATCTCCAGGGCACAAACCATTGGATGGGTTGTCTTCATAATAATTTAAGCATAGGTTTCTGACTCAGCATACAGCAAGCATTCAAGGCAAACCACAGGTATTTTCCACCAAACCCCACTCTATACTGCAGGAAAGAGCCAAGGACAATGTGATTAAAACAAGTCATGGTTCACAGCACCCACTAGAACCACTCAAAGCAAGGGAAAGCTTGACCAAGTAGACACCTCAAAGAATGTGCACTAATAGATTAAAGATATTTGGGGATGCAAAGGAAGCTCCTCAACTAAACAAGACCCCAGTTGGTACACACAGCATGAAAAATCCTAATTATCAAGGCCAAGATCCAAATGG
This sequence comes from Pinus tabuliformis, assembly GCA_031772625.1. Lineage (NCBI taxonomy): Eukaryota > Viridiplantae > Streptophyta > Pinopsida > Pinales > Pinaceae > Pinus > Pinus tabuliformis. The sequence continues at coordinate 127,448,729 of CM062817.1, forward strand.
TTTGCTAAAGCATGTATGATAGCTAAACAAGTGACCAAGTGTTATCATGTGAAAATCGTACACTCGTCTATATGAATTAGAAGACACTCAAAGTCAGTGATCAGCACATACAGAGGTAACGTTTTCAGCTGGAAGCACCATGAAGACCAAAAGCTTTCCTAAGGTTCAAGTTAAAAAATTGAACCACACGGGTGCACCATTACTGGAAATTAACAGTGATGCGTCTATTTCTTTGACAGCCACGCGGTCGCAAAAAAATCCAGTCAGCACCTTGGGCCGCGAACTTGCTTGAGCAACACTCCAAATCTTGACATGATGGGCTGACAAGTATTCAAGCATTGAGCCCCAAGAAGCCTGAAACAGAAAATGCTTGATACGCAGAAATTTATATATGTAAATATTTTATTAAGAGATGAAAATTACAGATGATGAATGTTTACAATGGGTTGCCTGGCTTATATACCGCCATGGGCACCCTTTGGGAAAGGGCATGATCTTATGATCGTGCCCTTTCATCTAATTAAACCTAGAATTAAATAATAACCTAAAATTAACTAATTTTTTACATAACATTGCCTTCCTCTCGAAAGAATGCTTTGTCCTCAAAGCATACGTAACGACGGATGTTGTTGACAAAATGCTTCATTCTCCCATGAAGCGTTTTCTTCAGCAAGTCTTTCCACTTGATTATATATTCCAAAATGATCAAAGTCACACACCGTAAAAGGTCTTGGATTAATCTCTCAATTTCCGTTTTTTGGAGATGTGGATATCGGTATGGCTTGATGTTGACAAGGTCTGACTCTGTTTTAACTTCTGTTCTACGCTCAATTTCCGTATTAGGCGGCATCTTCATAGGTAGGTCTTGAATCTCTGGTGATTCTTCTCTGGTCATATTTGCAGATATCATTTCTAATTGGTGACATTGTACTACATAAGTAGGTGCTCCTTTTCGACTCAGATTCATCATCTGGGATGATGATGTAACTTGATTTTCTGGTGGTTGGAATCCGTGTAGCTTGTACTTCTGACCTCCCCATTTGAATTTTATAAATTGTACTTGATGGTTGGCGGCATAAGTACCTAAAGTTCGTAGCCATTGGATACCTAAGACTACATCTACTCCTCCTAACGGTACTGTGAAAAACGGAGACTCTAAACTGAAGTCTTGAATCTGCAATTTAACCTTATGGCATTTTCCCACCTTTTCAATCTTTTTACCGTTAGCTATCATCACTTTCATGTTTGGTAAGGGAAATGAAAATATATTGAGTCTCTTTGCCACAGTTGTATCTAAAAAATTGTGTGTGCTTCCAGAGTCGATGAGAACCACTACGTTGTTCTTCTTTATGTGTCCTTTTAACTTTAAGGTCTGAGGTTGTGATATACCTATCATGGCTGATAATGACACTTGCGGAATACTTCCGTCATCTAATTCTGGTGAGAATTCTGCGGCGTCTTCTGTGTCTTCTATGTCATAATCTTCATTGTTCGAATCATTGGTTGCTTCACAATTATATAGGTTCTTTGGTTCTTTTCCTTTAACACATCTATGTTTGGGGTCCCACTTCTCACCACAGCGTTTACATTTACCCTCTTTTATCCTTTGCATTTCCACATTAGATTTTTCATCTTCACGACGATGTGGTGGAACATATCTTGTATTATTTGAGTCCACATACTGGGATATCCTTCGTCTTGCATAAGCTTTTTCCGCTGTTGACCAAAATATTGGTTCGGATTTCTTTTCGGCTGTTTTGGCTTTTCGTCTTGCTTCTTCTATAGATGTAATATCATGCATCTCAAGTTCTGCTTGTAAATGGGTTTTGAGTCCCGAGATGTATGACTGAATTAGACGAGATTCTGATAACCCAAGTACTCGTGTTACTAAGGTCTCCCATTCTTGAGTGTATTCATCGACACTTCCTTTTTGTCGTAGTTTAATGAGTTTTGAAAAGAACTCTTCTTCCTTTACACCCTGGAATCTTTTGAAGAATGCATCTTTAAATTTCCTCCAGCTAATGACATGTGTTGTCTTTTTCCACCACAAATACCAGTTATATGCTTCTCCCTCCATTTTCATGGATGCATGTCTGAGCTTTTCGTCATCGTCAGTGATGTCATATATCTCAAAGTATTCTTCTGCTTTATTTATCCATGCAACATTGTTTTTTTCGTTTCCATCGAATTTAGGCATCTCGACTTTTGCCCGTCGCTGGTATGTTGCTACTGGTTGAGCGAAAAAAGGGTGTTGATTGGTAAAGTTATCCCAGAGTTGCTTGTTTGTAAAGGCTGTGTTACTCGCTTCTTGGTGGGGTGTCACTGATTTTTTTGGGGATTCAACTTTGTCATGAGAATCTGTGGACTTAGTTGAACCTGACGAAAGGTGTTCTTGATTCTCTTCACCTTCTTTTAGCAATTGTTCGGGCGTACAATTCGACCTTTTACACAGAACTTTTAGCATTGTTAAGACCTCTTTGAAGTTTACTCCTGTTTGGACATGTTGACTTTCCATTTTTATCTCTATTCGATTTGTCGTATCTTCAAGATTTTTGATTTTGTCCGCTTGCTCCCCCAGCTTGCTCTCGACTTCATTTAATCTTTTACTGACCTCGTCGTGGTTGTTATTTATCTTATGCTCTACATCCAACAACCTTTTTTGGAAATCCGCCATTGTCATTGTCGACATTGAGCGGGTTTGCGGGGGCGTGTATTTATTTGCCAGCTAAAATATTTTTCCTCCCTTTTTTTTTTTTTTTAATATCTAAAATAAATTTTATACATATAAATTTTAATTAATTAAAATAAATTTAATTAATTAAATTAACATATATATATAAACTTTTAATTAATTAAATATATATATATAACTTTTTAATTAATTAAATAATTTTAATTAATTAAATTAACTTTTTTTATATATATATAAATTATAATTAAATCAAGTTATGTATTATATATAACTTATATAGTTATTGAATGTTAATTTATTATATAATATAAATTATATAACGAATTAATAATTCAATTCTAATGAATTAATATATGATACGCTGTGTTTAATTGTTGACCGATGGTTTCGAGCGGATAATCCGGTGGACGCGTCGAGTGAGGAGCTTCCACAATCGAGCCAACTGCTAGTTATGATACCGGCGACGCTGTCACCGCTGTGGCTGTCGAAACCCGCGCGGGAACTGTCGTTGTTTGTGACACTTTCGGTTTGGAGCCCCTGGAAGCGCTACAGATTCGAAGCCGAGACCAGAGCCCCGTCAGTGGATTTAATTGAGGACGCGGTGGGCACAGACCAAGGGGTTTGTAGAACGACAATCCCGTGAATTGGAGAATGCGGAAGTGGGATGCTGTGAACGGGTTGCACGGACGTGGGGAACCGGTGGCGTCACAGGATGCGAAGGCGGGGAAGGGACGTCGAGGGAAGCACGGAGAATAAAGGTGCGTGAGACGAAAGGAAACGGTTTTGTTGAAAGTCGAGTAGAACAATGGACGATGAAGATTTCAGTGTATGTCAGAAGGGGAATCTGTGGATTCGATGGCGTGGAATGTAAACAGGGATAAGGGGAGAGTAAGGGAACAATGACAGCGGAGGGAAACCAATGGCAGCGGATCAACAGAGTCCGAGGAACGAACTCGCTCTGATACCAATGAAACAGAAAATGCTTGATAAGCAGAAATTTATATATGTAAATATTTTATTAAGAGATGAAAATTACAGATGATGAATGTTTACAATGGGTTGCCTGGCTTATATACCGCCATGGGCACCCTTTGGGAAAGGGCATGATCTTATGATCGTGCCCTTTCATCTAATTAAACCTAGAATTAAATAATAACCTAAAATTAACTAACTTTTTACATAACAAAGCCTCAAAGGCAAGGAAATGGTAGCTCTTCATGTCAACATTTGGAGTGTTGCTCAAGCAAGTTCGTGGTCTGAGGTGCTGACTGGAATTTTCACGACCGCACGGCTATCGAAGAAATAGCTGTGCGACTGTTAATTTCTAGTAATGGTGCACCCACGCGGTTCAATTTTTTAACTTGAACCTTAGGAAAGATTTTGAGTTTTGGTCTGCATGATGCTTCCAGCTGAAAATGTCATCTCTGTATGTGCTGATCACTGACTTTGAGTGTCTTCTAATGCGTACAGATGAGTGTACGATTTTCACATGATAACACCAAGGAAGGCCGAAGATGAAGGGAGATCCTACAATTGCACTAAGCCACAATCGCACATCTGGATTCTGAACCAAGGTAAGGGACTCAAAAGGAGGGATTTCTACACACTATGAGTTGTTGCTAGAATGAATATGATGATCTCTAGTTCGGCCAAGGGCAAGTCATGTATGGCTACAATACAACATCAAATACCACACCCATCAATGTCTAAAGATGTGTGTGGTTGATACAAAGTGCAAAAACTATAGACTACGTTAGGCACTCAACTTCTCATTGTGAAGTGGAAAGTCTTATGGTAACTATAAAGTCTACAACTAGAAAACCCAACCCAACATTCAAAAAATCCATTGAAATTTTTGTCGAGGTGATTTAGAACTTGGATTCCCAAACATAAGCCACAAAGCAATTGGGTGAGTTCTCTCTGTTAGAAATCCACACACCCCAGGTCTGGTCTATGTCTTAACTTCACACTAGCAGTGCCTAACTTCACGAATTTTGCACAGCAGAAATATACCAACAATTATATCAATGGTTGTTTCTTATCAGCCCATTAAAAAGAAAAACTCAGGGCACCTGTACCAGGGGTAGCGGCCCTTTACATCCATGTCAAATGCCTAAATTACAATGTCTACCTTTGACTAAATACCTAGGGTTGAGGCCAATTCCCTTAGTTCCTCTTCCACCCAAAATACAACACCTACCGCTATCAAATCAGCCATTTCCCTTAGTTCCTCTTTTGCCCAAAATACAATTCCTACAGCGATCAAATCACACAATTGTAGCACTACTAGGGCTTGACCAGCCCACCATAAATCATCAAACATCAAATGCTTACCTAGCAGTCCTTGGACAGCCTGTTGTCCTTTGCAGTCAAGCCTGTTGACCACTACATGTCAACGACCCATAGCAGTACACCCCCTTTTTTCGCAAAAGGAATAGCACTTGATTGATGTGTCTGTGTCGTCCAACTATCATCATCAGCTTGACTTCCAAAATATTATGTAAGCCCTTTCTGCATGTGTATAATGTAAATAATCTCAACAGATCTGTGTCATATATGTAACGACCTAGGTAAACCTACTTTTCTAGTGACGAACTCCATTTTGGGAGGTTTTTTGTCTCACCGATCCATTCTCAGATGGTCGATAGAGTTTTCCTCCAGTCTTACCTCAACGTTGGAATGGATTTTGTCGCTAGGATCTTAGGCGAGTCCTAGTGTTCTAGATCAAGTGTATGTAAAAGTAATTTGGGAATTATCCTAACTATTTGGTTAGGTTATTTTATTACAAATTGCTTGGTCTGTTGGATTATATTTCTGTCGCAAAAATGGATAGTCTATGAAGGTCTATTACAAATGGGTTTTCCCCCTTATGATGTAAAAAAAATTAAAATCATGACGTAAAGTGTCTTGAGGGTTGGAAAAATAATTTATCCCCTCAGGCTAATTAATTAAATTTTCTGGACAAAAACTAATTAAAATCCTAAACCAGAAATTTAATTAATTCTAGGTCCTAGGTAAATTTAAATTCTCGAAAGGCAAAATTTGTCGGTCCTTAAAAAATAAATTTTAAGAAGTCCTGGGACTAAGGTAAATTAATTATTTTGTTAAATTTTAAACCTTTTATCCCTAGGGGTTAAGTCAAAATCAAATTTTTTGGGAAATTAACTCAAACATTTAATTTTTGAGTTAATTAAAATACATTTAATTGAAAATTTCGAATTTCCTTGAGAATTAAATATTTTCGACGGATGAGATTAAAAGAAATTTTAATCTTCATCACTGGTCGAGATTGCTTTGATGAAGATCACTCGAACTAGTGGTTGGAGGATTTATCTTTAAATAGGAAGTCATTTGTCAGTCGATACATCCGACCTTTGAATCGTGTGCTTAGCAAGAAGCTCGTGTAATCTTTTTCTGGATAATAAAGAAAGACTTTGGGGTTAATTTTTGCTGGTGTTACTCTTCATGGGAATATTGTAAGATGTTTTATTTTCATGCATAATTTTTTCTAAATCCATTGATGGTAGCTTCTGAAGAGTGATTTGAGTACCGGTATCTTACTCAGTCGCTGGAGTTTGAATAATAATTTAAATTTTGAACGTAATAGCATCTCTATTTGTCTAAGTTTTATTATTATTTTCTCGCTCTATTTTTAATGGCTAGATCGAATTTTGCAAGGAAAGCTTCAGTTAGATCATCGGGCATTAGAGGAAGTTTTTAGTTGGACCAGCCAACTCCCAATCTGTGTTTTCTGAATAGCCCAACTAAATAAGCTCATCGCTTATCATAAGATTTTTGTTTTGTGATGCATTAAGGTTTTGGCTAGCACCCCCTTTTAAAATTTTAAATTTTTTAATCACTGTGCTTATCTGATAAATCTGCCAATTAGAGCTATTAAACACTAGATCAAAGGAACGGAGTTGGACTCATATTCCTCTTGATCTATTCCATTGTGAATATAGTAGTTTATTTGTATGTAGTTAATTTTCACTATCCTTTGTATAAATCTAATAGTTCGTAAATATTTCTTTAGATTTATTTTGTAAATAACTTTAGGATTTCAATAATTGTAAACATTTATTTAAGTTTTATTTTTATAGTTTAAATTTCTTTTAATTAACTTTTAATTTTTTTAGTCTTTTTTTTATCCCGCATTCAAAACTTGAAAAAAATTTCTCTAAATTGTATCTATATATACTAACCTTTCACCTTGTATTATTTCACTAATCCATTGCATTTTAAATTTCTTTTATTGTATATATAATATTTTGGGTTTTTTTTATTTTCTTTTAAACTTGTAAACATTTTATTCTGATATTTCGTAAATATTTTAATTGTCTCTTTTAAACTTTGTAAATATAAATTTTATATTTTAAATTTTAATAATTGTAAATATTTTAGATTTTTCCTCTTAAACTTGGTGACAAATTTGTATGACTCTTATCTTCATAATTCTTTCCATATAATTTGTGAGACTGCTTTTGTGTTTTTCACAGGTCTAGATAAAGAGCGAAGGAGTAGGGTTTGAAATATTTTGTTTTGCAGGTACTTTGTCAGGGATTAGTACTCAGCATTCTGGAATCAGCCAAAAACACCCCCTAACTTAGCCTCCCTTTTGGAATGATAATCTGGCAGTTTGGCAGCCTTCTATCACTGAGTTGCAAAGGGTTTTGTTCTCCGGTTTGAAGGGTTTTGTCACTGGTTAAGGTTGTTTAAATCTGGGCATTTGGAAATTCATTCTAACTTAGCCGCAAGGGCTTAGGACCTTATTTAGGCTAGCCACAACCCTTTTGAGGCCTAGCTTTTAGGACGCTGATTTTTTTTCTCTCTCTTGCTGTTACGTTTGATTTCTAGATTAACTTTTACCAAATTGCAGTCCTCTAATCCATTGTTTGCAGCGGTTCTGGTTTGATATTGTGCTAACCCTCACTGGTTTTGAGGAGGGTTTTATCCACAGTTTTAGGCATAAAGTCAATTAACTAAGGCTTGAGCTCACATGCAACAACAAAAAAATTATGCAGCCGCAGGCGCCTATTTTATTTAAGAAACTGCAGCCCTAGGAGGCCTCTTTCCTCCTAACCGTGAGCCTTCTTGGAAGGTTGAAAACCTTCGGATCTGAAGCCATATTTTTAGGGGTTTTAATTTTGTGATTGATCTAATGAGTTTTGGGCAGTGATATTGAAATTTTTGAGGAAGGATCTTGCCATTGTTTTGGGACAAATTCAAGACCTAAACCTTAATTATAATTTCCTCACAAATTTAAATAAAATTTAAGGAAAATTTTAATCAATTTTAAAGGTTGTTCATGAGCTTTCAAAAGGGCCTAGCACTCCAGAGCTGAATCTATCATTCTAAGGATTGTCCCAGCTGAAATTTAATAATAAAGGGTTTGAAATACATATTTCTTCTTGTCTGGCCGTGGGTTTTCAAAGACTGATCTGTCTTGGCAATAATTTTTCTGAAATCTGATGCAAACTGTCTGAGCATTCATTCTTGACATTAGGAACAGAGGAATTATTTGCCATTTCTGCACTAACTCTGTTTCTCTTTTGCAGATCTGGTATCTAACTTGCATTTTTCAATCTCTTGTTAACAATCTCATTTGCCATTCTATAAGCGTGATATTTTTGAAGATCTTTACTTATGCAACTGTCTAAATAAGTAAAGAGCATCCAATAAACACACTACCATCTAAAGGCATCGTAATTTGCTGTACATCTAATCACTTATTTAATTGTTTCATTGAGTGTCATTGGAATATCGTCATTTACTTGCATTCTTGTATCTGAAGTATCTATTCCTTGAAGCTATATTGAAATATTATTGGAATCCTGTAATTTTGCCATGATATTTGGACAATCTTGGTTGTAAGTGATTTTGATATTGAAGCACATTCTCATTGAAGCAATCTAGTTGCATCTTGCAATTCCTCAATTTCATCATTTGGTTATTGTACCTAGAATTGTGAGTTAGTTCATTTCTTTGCAAGTTTTATCTCCCATTCTTGTATTTAACCATTTTATATTTCCTTGCAAGATCTCATCAAGTATTATTGCTCATATTCTAGTTGCTTATAATCCTTTTATTCATTATACTAACATCTTCCTTGCAGCATTACTTATCTAGCACTTGTTCTTAATTGCTCCATCTTGTTAAGTTTTTCTCATTTAATAAAACACTTGTCAATTCATTATAATTCAAGTTGTCTAAGCCCCAAGGGTTAGCCCAACTGGTCAAGTCGTGCCTCACCAAAACGGGAGGTCACAGGGTCGATTCTACCCGAAGCCCTTGGGGTCAGGTCTGTGATGGCCGAGGGGTTTGATCCTAGAGATCAGCCTTAGAATTTACGTGGACGTAGCCTGCACCCCCTGACCACGGATGTTCGTGAACCACCGGAAGAGGAAAAAAAAAAAAAAAAGTAAATAAATTCAAGTTGTCTAGAAAGGTAGTGATCTTGCGCTTTGATCTCCTAGAACTTGCTGCTTCAACAAGTTTCCTACCTTTCATCTATCTTTAGGGACTACCCCCCTTAGCTTCTTTAGGAGAGAGCTAGAACGGAGTGAGTAAGGATTAGAGTGACAGCCCTTACTCTGAGCGTTGTCGCGGTGCCTAGACACTTTGTGCGACAACAAGGCCCTTGGCATACTCTTTTTCTGCCAATCCTTCAGTCAGCCTACTGTCCAGTCTGTTTCTTTAGCTGTTCCTTTTGGCCTTCAAACTGCTCATTTAGCCAACCTTGCGGCGGGCAGCCCTTCCTTGCCTACAGCAGGCACTAACAGGCCTCCTATTAGTCCTTGCTGCCACACAGTTCCACTTACAGGCCTGCGGCCCTCTTTTAACCCACCAACCAGGCCTTAACACAGCCTCTTTCTTGCCACAGTGCTCTGGCCTGTATTCTTCCATGGTTGCGACCTCCCTTGGCATACCAAAACACAGAAAACTTGGCCTTTTTTGACTGTCCTGCTTCCCTAGGTATGCAGCTAGGTCATTTTTAGCTACACCACACAAGAGAAATTGTCCTTCGCTCTCTAGTCCATTAGCCTCTCTGTTGGCTCTATTTATATTTGTCTTTAGGTCTTCTTAGGAAGCCATTATGTCCATCAAGGAACCTCCATCTCGACCTTTACATTAAATTATAATATTAAATTCACTTTCTTGGGTTCCAAGCCCACTCGCTTTGGGTCCAAAACCCCCAATATGGGTGCAAAGCCCACACAGTCACTTTGTGGGTGTTTCTCTCTCACAAGCCTAGCACCTAAGTCCCCAGACACGTCCCCTACCCCCCTCGTGTCGTGAATGCAGTGACATGTGTCCAACATGAGTTTGAATTTTGTGAGACAAGTTTGACTTGTGTCAAACATGAACCCTACTGGTGTCGCGAAATTTGGCCACATCCTATGAAAAAAATCCTAAAATCAATTTATTGCCTCGCTCTCACGCAATCAAGTCAAATTTTTGGAGCTCTAAAAGGTTTTGGAGTGCAGCTAAGGGAAATTAAGCAATGTTAGAAGAAAGTCCACATGTTGGGAAGTGAATTTTTCAAGGCCCTACTAATGCTATTAATGGTAATGCTAAATTCTTGAAGTATCCCTTTCCTTAAATTTTTAACATTATCATGAAATGACTAAGGATGTTTGAAAGTGGTTTTGACCTCATTGGATTTCATATGGAGAAAGTAGAATTTCAGATCCCACTCAAAATCCAGAGACTTAACAGTTTTTAGGGTTTCGGGATTGGGGGGATTACAACATTTCCATTGGAGTTTGTCATGTATGAGGATATGGAACTAGCATTTAATTAAGAGGATCAAGCCCTCTATGTACCTCAACATTGGTGGCATTGATTGTTGAACTCCTATCATGACCCTTGTAAAAAGGCGCCCATCACTCAAATAGAATCTCGATTTGACATGTTAAGCTTTTTCTATCTTATTTTAATGCTTGGGTGATATCAATGATGAAGATCCCAATATAGGCAATGATTTTGATGATATATAGTTCTAATCATTTGTTGTAGAATGATTATTTTGGACTTTACAAGTCATTTAGGGCCTCTTTGTTGATGTATTTTTGGTTCAAAGATGGATTACATTTGCACTCAATGCTATTTCAGTTATATGCATTAGTCGTGTGATTGAATTTGTATCATCATCATGTAAATGTTCTATTTATTTCATATTTTGTGCAATTCACTATATTTTTTATTTTTTAATATATAATACATATTTGTCCCTCAGTGTCATGTTCCAAGGGGTCGTTGTGTCATGTGTCGGACACTCCTATTTCCATTTCCTTCATGTCTTGTGTCCCTGAGTTAGGTGACTTAGCCTAGCACCATCGGCATGTGAGAGTTCCTCTTGAAGTTACCCAATCTCAACACTCCCTCTTAGCGAGGGAAGTACTTCCATCCATTGGAACTATCTTTGCTTCCCACACGGGAACACAATCATCTTCCACGGCTTCTCTCCAACATTCATCATATGCTTCACCTTCCATCACAAAAGCAAAACCTACAACCAAAACAGAACCCTTCTTGGAAGTGTCCCTCTACTAGAAGCCTCTTGCTTCTTTTCTAGATAGGCCAATAAGCCATTCCATGGTTCCTTCTTCTCAAATATGGAAGTCTCCTTTGATGCACTCTTCTAAGGTTGTCAACTCCCCCTCTGAATCTGCAAATCCCCTTTGAGTCTCAGAAACCTTCTCCTTTATTTGGTCAATAGGCTTGCCCTTTAGCATGTACAGACCATTCTCTCTAACTCCAAGAACCACTCATGGCACTCAAACTTCGGCAAAGAAAAGAAGAAAGAATAAAACTTGTCATTGTTGCTAGAAATTGGGGCATATGGGGAAGGTTCCCTCGTAAAAACTAAGAAATTAGAGGAGAAAGTAAAGAATCTTGAAGGAGATGATTCCACTAGAAGATTGATTAACCTACATCAAACTTCAAAAGGTAAAGTCAATAACTATATGTTTTTTGTTAGTGAATGGATAGATGACTCTAGTTCCACCAATCATATGCCTAACTATGATTCTCTTTTCTTCATTAAGTGAACTTATAGAAAAAGAAATCTTTGTACTAGACAATTATGCACATATTATTGCTGGTTGTGTAAAGAATGAATATCAAAATGGTGTGATCATTGATGTGCATCATGTATCTAGTTTCAGTGCCAATTTCTTATTTGTTCCCTGACTAACTCAAATTGGGAAGGTGGATTTTTGGTTAAATTGGTTTCTTGTTTATTATGTTTCAACCTCCATTGATGACTTTTACAAGGAATTTAGGACATTTAATTGAAAAGCAATGTGGTCCACACCCATAAAATGTTTCATATCAAACAATGCAGAAAAGATGTAAGCGGTGACTTTGAAAGCTAATTTTCTTAAAATGGCATCTCTTAGTGGGGATTTGTAATTTTGTACTTTACACACCTTAACAAAATGACATTGTAGAAAGAAAGAAACAGACTTTGGTGGGAATGGGACATTGCTTTCTTCAAGACAAAGGCTTCTCAATTAGGCTTTAAGCAAACGTGATCCATTACTCAAACTATTTGTTAAATTTGATTTTGACTAAAGTTATATGGGATGTGACTCTAATCAAGAAATGGAGTGAAAGAAAACCCTCAATCTAACATCTAAGAACCTTAAGGTGCACAATGTGAGCTCACATTCTAAACAATAGAAGGAATAAATGCAATGCAAAGAGTCATGATTAATGATGCCTACACATTGTTTGACCCTACCAAATAAGAGATTATCTTCAGGAGAGATATTGTCTTTTGATGAGACGACCACAAGTGTCACTCTATTGAATTCCTCCTCTAGCTTGTTCAGCAATGATCCTTTGGAAATTCCACTACATGGGAGCATTATAGTAAACTTCTTGGCCTAAACCAACTTGCAATCAAGATCAACCATAAGTTTTGGAACCCCTACTCAGTGAAATAATGTTAATCTTAACACATGAACTCCAACAAAGAGGGATTTTGTTTTCCTAATGAACAACCAAAGCAATTGAGGTTGTTGAGTTGATGCATGAGATATCAAAGACTCAAGAAGGACTAGAAGTCAAATACAACTTGGTAGTGTCACCACAATAACATATGTGCTAGAGGCATGCAAACCAAACAAGTGTAAATGCATATGGTCAACGTAAATGGGAGTATGTTATGGCCCATGAATGTCATTTATTTATGAAGAATAAAACATGGAATTTAGTCCCTTGATCATTAGGAAAGAATGTGGTGAAGTGTCGATGAGTCTGCAAGGCCAAATTTATATCTTAAGTTATTGTTGAAAGACATAAAGCTTTGTTTGGTGACAAAAGGTTTTTGTTAGGGTCCTACCCTAACTCCCTCAAATACATTATTAATGTATGTGGCCCATTAAATAGTTACTTAATAGTCACTCATTGGAAAAACATGATCCAATTAGTTAGTAGGCTCCCATTATAATTGTGCCCATAGGCAAATAATATTCTCTATGGATAGATATATAGAGTAGAATTTTATATAATGTTTTGTCAAAAATTGTGATTGTATTTAGAGCATTGCAATTGGTATTTGCCCCCTTGAAAGGGCAAGTGAACATAGCGCGCTATTTTCTTTTATCCAAGAGATATTTCTTTGTGTTTCTCTCTTTTTTCTTGTGTTCTCGAGTTTTGCAATGTATTTCATGTGAATTACACTACAAGTGGTGTCACATCTCTTTCTTGGGCATGAAATGGGAAAACAATTGAGCACCAAGTGGAAGAATTTTTTTCCTTTTCGCTATTTTTTGATGCAAAAAAGGAGGATGGCAATATTCAAGTCAATTTCTAAGAATTTCAATGCAAAATTTCAAAAATTAATCCAAGGACTGAGTTTCCCTCAAAGAAATACCCAATTACAAAAAACAAAATCGTCCAAAACAAAGTCAGGGAAATGAAGTTATTTGCAATTTAAAATGGGAAACTTTTCTAGGGTTTTTCCGAGAAGGCCACAAATTTTAGTCACACTAGTGCCATTAGATCCAAAAACACTATGGCATTTCATAACTGGGATCATTATAGCAGAAGTCTAATTATTTTACATTTTTGGTGCCTTGAGATATTGGGTTGACTATTATTGTTGTTGATTTGTGGTACCATCGGATGTGCTCTAGCCATGAAAATTGGTGGAAAGGCTAAGGCACATAAGATCTCCAAGACCCAGAACTGGTTTGGGGAAATTCAACCCGGTTGGAGAGTTATTAAAATAATTAATATTTTTAATGGGGTTCCTAAGTCTAAACTTAGGAAAATTAAAATATTAATGGATATTAATATAAAACTGGGTGAGAATGTTCTAAATGACATGGATCAAGCCAAATCTAATCTTAGTCGTTGATTAGGACTTAATCTCAGTTGTTGAAGACTCAACAGGAAAAGTATAAGAGAAGCTTGAGGGTCAGTTGGAGGCACACCATATTGAGCAGTCAGTTCGATTTTCTGGAGCGGGGTTTACTGAGAAAATCGAACCAGTGATCTGTTGCAGCGAGGGGCAGTTTGGCACAAGGTCGAGAATACATAACAAAGAGGCAGAGATAATGTCAGAGAGACAGCGCAGAGCCTAGAGATGCTGACATAGAGGCAGTTGGGGGCTATGCAGAGGCTGAAGAGGCCAGCATGGGTGACGCAGAGGGTCTGAGGGCTGATGCAAAGAGCCAAGGGGCTGACATAGAGGCTTCAGTAGCTGCGCAGAGGCTAGCAAAGTTAACGCAGGGCCAAGAGGCAACACTGGGAGATTTTCGTGGCGCAGACTGAGTGTTGGTGAGTCGGGAAGGGTGACGCAGTCCCTGCAGAGTGACGCAGAGCAGCAGAGAAGCTTGGAGCAGCTTTCGTTGTCCAGCTAAGGAGTTGCAATTGTTGCTGTGGGATCGTTCATTCGGTGATTGATCAGCCGGAATATCTGTCTCCGAGGGAAGGCACTACTGCCGAGGGCATTCTCTGTTGGTTGAGCCATTTCTAGTACCCTAGATGTATTCAGAAACTGCATAATAATAAAACCCTCATATCTGCTACATCGGTTTTCTCGCAATGGGTTTTTCCGGTTACGATTATCCAAAAATAACGGTGTCCCTTGTGTGTTTGTCTCAAATTATTTCAGATGTTGATATGTATATGAGTTAAGGCTCCATTTGTGTTTATTTTAGTATTTATATTTATAAATAACTTGTTAATGGAATAAACAAGTAGGAGAAATTAAACCAGATAATGCAGTAGGGATTTCTAACGTGTCAGACTTAAAAATTTCAACAATTGTTGGAGCCCACACATATATGAAAGAGCCATAGCACCTAACACTCCCTTGTCCTCGAGACTCAATAATTTTTTCCACGGAGCTCTCATATGAAGGATAGAACCTATAAACATCCTCATACTTCACTAAACAACATGAATACTTGCTCTACTACAAATAAGTTGGAAATGGAAGGCCAAAATAACCAGTGACAAGACAACATAAATACATTAGAAGAGAAGCTCAATAAGAAGCTATTTAAGAGGTTTGACAACTTTGAAAAAAAATTGGCTCAACAATTTTCAAGAATGTTAGCTTGAACAATACCAGGAGAAAACCACATGACTACACAACAAATTGTGCCAGAGCAAGAAGAAACTTCTAACTTGGATCTTTTTAGCAAGCCACAATATTCATGAGGTCTACGCAACAATAGATCAATGGATAATAATCTATTGTACCGTTTTCCTAAGGTGGACTTGAACAAGTTTGATGGTTCTGACTCATCAAGATTGATCACTCAGATGCAACATTACTTCACCCTCCAAGGTATGATTGATGACATGATGAAACTTAGGGTGGGGATCCTATATTTGGATAAAGAATGATGGCAATGGTGGGAATGGCATAAAGTTGTCTATCTGTTAAAGTTTCCCATACATGGAATCAATTTGTTAAAGTTGTCTATCCACATTTCAAGGGGGTAACTCATTATTTGGGGAAACTTACCAAGTTACACCAAACTAGCTTAGTCACTGACTTTAGAGCAGCGTTTGAGCAATTATCCATCCATAAAGAGGACATAACAGATTCCTTCTATAAAGAATGTCTTATTAGTACTCCCAAGGAGGAGATTCAAGCACAAGCTAGAATGCAACATTTTGCTACATGGTTAGAAGCAATTGCAAGGGCACTATAAGTTGAAATGGTGATTAATGCGCAAATAAAAAATCCAGAATTCATTCCTTGCACTCACCCTCTCAAAGGTAATTCACCAGGCACAACTACTACTCACCCTTAAAAGTACAAAGATTGTCTCCAGTGAAAATGGCAGAGTGCCAAAGACATGGACTCTGGTACAATGGTGATGAAAAATATGTTAAGTCATAGGTGTAAAAAACACAAATTATTCCAAATTGATATGACTACTCAGGTCCAAACACTGACACCAAAATCAAGCAGATATTGAACCATAATTACCTCTTGAAGAACCCCTAATCGCTCTACATGCATTATCAAGCAATTCAACTCCACAAACATTGAAACTCACTAGTTACATCAAGCAATGGAAAGTTATAGTAATAGTTGTCAGTGACAATACTCACTATTTCATTCACAAGAGCCATGGAAGAAATCCATTGTTTTGTACATCTAATGCACGACTTTCAAATCATGTCGCCAATGGAGGTATGAGGAAAAGTGGGAGCGGATGCGAAAATGTCAAACTCCAAATGGGAGATTATCAACTCAAAACCAATCTATTTGCCATCGACATGGGTGGTCGTGATATAATTTAGGGGCAAAATGGCTACGCACGTTGGAACTAGTCACAACAAATTTCAAAGTTTCACTAAAGAGGGGCATGTACACACCTTTCAAGGTCTTCAAGCAAGCTCCCTTGAATAGTCAGATCTCATCATACAGAGAAGTTATTAAAGAAAGGCCACTCGCATTATTTCCCAATTTAATGCCATACAAGTCATGGACAATACAAAACAAAAATCCATGCAAGTTTGCAACTGATCCTTAACAAACATCATCAAGTCTTTGAGAGACCAAAGGATTTACCCCCTTCTTGATGAGATCATGACCATTGAATTCCCCTAATTTCATAATGTTGTTGAAATTTGGTACCAAAGGACAGGTGGTTCCTTAAGCCTTTGATCTTTGGCCTAGGGAAAAGTGTCCAAAAGAATTTAATTTTTCTCCTAAAGTAACTTTATAATTTTTATAAAGTTAAATCTAATTTAAAAGACAATTTAAGTGATAAAGTTACTAAGTCTAATTTTAAAGTGACATTTATAAAGTCAATGAAAAATTAGAAAGGAAAAGTGACTTTGGAAATAAATGACTAAGTGGGTCTTTATTAAAGTGGGGTGAATTAAAAAATAAAAAGTGAGATTTAAATGAGCATTTAATCTCAGCCTTAGATCTCAATCTATTTCAGCCATTGGATATAGGGATCACCCAAAAGTCACTTGGATCACCCAAAAGTCACTTGGGGTTAGATTAAAGGACGAAAAGGAGGAAAAGGTCATTCATTCTTTCATGAGCAGATTGGGAGAAGGAGAGCAAGAGAGATTTCTGAGCAGGAAGGAGAAGGAGACAGCAGCTTGGCACACATTCCAAGGCAGCAGTTGAGCAGATTTGTACAGTTGGTTCAGCACATAGTGAAAAGCAGATTTTGGCACAATTTTCGGGAGTGGTTTGCACAAAAATCGAGGAGCAGTTTGCTGGTTTTTCTGCACGCAAAACGAGGGCCGTACAGCACATTTATTGCAGTCCGTACAGCGCATTTAATGCTGGTCGTACAGCAGCATTTAATGCTGAAAGTGGGCACGAAAATCGAGGAGGTCGTACAACATTTATTGCTGTCCTGTTTGCTGTAATTTCCAGTTTGCTGTGAGGCATGGGAAAAGAGATAAGTTGTAAATTTGCTTGCTGATTTTTTGCTGAATATTTCTCACTGTGAAAAAGACATTTTCAGAAATAAAGAAGAGCTCTCGAACTGGTTTTCCCCAAGAGTTGTAGGGGGTTTTTCCAGGGTCACATTGACCAAAAATCTCAGTGTTTAAATGTGTTTTAATGGCTGTTTATTACTGTTGATTTTTATTTCTGCAATTTCCAGCATTCTGTAAAATTTCCAGAATTTGTGTTTTTAGCAAATTTATTTTTTCCAGCTTGTTAAATGTATGGTTATGGGAAAGGGCATTTAACTATATGGGAGAAATAAGGAGAAACTGAAAACCGGGGTGGGAAATGAGAAATTTCTACATGGTATCAGAGCTTGAGTGCTGAAGGGCAGTTTGGGACAGCAAAAGGAAAAATTATAGCTGCTGATTTTTCACTCAGAAAATTCCAGCAAGCTGATTTTTCATAAACAGCAGTTTTATCTTTACTACAGCAGTGCTACTTTTCAGTTTTAGGACAGCAGGATGTCATTGGGATTGAGGGTGGAGGATAGGTTGGATGGGCATATAAATTACAGCGTTTGGAAGGAGAGAATGCAGAGTATCTTTGAGGAGGCAGAAGTCTGGGATATCATGGTGCATACCACACAGAACCCCGTTGTTGTGCCTACTGATGCTACTCAGTTGACAGCTTATAATAAAAAGAACAACAAGGGTAAGAGGCTGATTCTAGACGGAATCAAAGACCATTGCATTCCTCATGTGAGAGGAAAGAGCAATGCCCATGAGATGTGGACAGCATTGTCCAATCTTTACCAGAGTACCAATGAGAACCGGAAGATGGTCCTGAAGGAGAAGTTGAAGAACATTAAGATGGGTAATGATAGTGCAGCTGGATATCTCACAAAGATTACTAATGTGAGAGATGAGTTGGCAGCGATTGGAGAGGCCATTCCACCCACTGAGTTGGTGCAGATTGCAGTGAATGGCCTCCCCCGTTTATGGTTGAACTTTGCTGATGGGGTTTGTGCACGTGAGACCCTTCCCACATGAGAGAGGTTTTGGGATGATTGCATTCAGACAGAGATCAGGAAAGGTCAGCTTGGGGCAGCCAAGCCAGTTGAGCAGGATGAGGATGTAGCACTGGTGGCAGGAGGCAAGAAAGGCAAAGGGAAGAAGCAGGCTTCCACAAGCAGTGGTGGGGGCAAAGGCAAAGGTAAAGGTAAACAGGGGAACACACAGAAGGACTATTCCAAGGTGAAGTGTTGGAATTGTCAAAAGATGGGACACTCTGCAGTTGTGTGTCCAGAGAAGAAGAAGAAGAAGGGCAAGAACCAAGACGTGGCAGCTTCAGCATAGATTGAGGACTTTGCAGATCGTTTTGACCGGGAGTTTGCGTTCACTACGTGTGAGTCCTCTAGTGCAAGATCACCTGCCACACAGGTTCAGAGGGAGCATGCTTTTCCCTCAATTAGCGGAGCATTTTCAGGTATCTAGTATGTGGACAGTGGGGCTTCACGTCACATGACAAGAGTCCGTGAGTACTTCTCAGAGCTTTCAGAGAGTGGCACTGATATTGAGGTAGTACTCGGTGATGACAAAGTTGTTAGAGCAGTTGGGGTGGGGACACTGACATTTCAGAGGGAGTCCAAACCTCCCTTGAAAGTGTCAGATGTTCTTTATGTGCCAGGGATGAGGAAGAACCTCATATCCGTCTCAGCTTTGGAGGACAAAGGATATGAGGTACTGTTCAGGGGAGGACAGGTGTTGATGTATCCCAGGGGCACTCCAGCTGATTCAGCTAGAGTGATAGGTGTACGCCATGCAAAGGTGTACAAGTTTGCATTCCAGCCCCTTTTGGCAGTGAGCAGTAGTACCAACAGCAGAGCTAGCAGTTCTGAGCTGTGTGAGATTTGGCACCGTAGGATGGGACATATGTATCATGGAGCCTTGAGGACATTGCGGGAGATCACTACAAGTGTGCCAGATTTCAGTACTGATCACTTTGATACTTGCAGAGGTTGTGCGATGGGCAAGTTTGCCAAATCCCCTTTTCCAAACAGTGACAACAGAGCAACTGGGATACTTGATTTGATTCATTCCGATGTGAGCGGTCGGATGTCTCATGTTTCCTTGAGTGGATATGAGTACTATGTTTTATTCAATGATGATCACTCCAGGAGGACCTGGATTTATTTTTTGAAGACCAATAGCGAGGTCTTCAAACGGTTTTAGGAGTTCAGAGCTCTTGTGGAGACACAGACAGGTCGAAAGATCAAGTCCCTGAGGTCGGACAATGGAGGAGAGTACACCCTTGGAGAGTTTGTTGACTATTGTGCGGAGGCAGGCATTAGGAGGGAGTTCACTGTTCCTTACAACCCCCAGCAGAACGGGGTTGCAGAGAGGAAGAACAGATCCATCATAAGGGCTGCCAAAGCCATGTTACATGATCAGGGGTTGCCATTGTTCTTGTGGGCAGAGGCCTGCAACACAGCTGTTTACTTGCAGAACAGGAGTCGGCATCGTGCCTTGGGGCACATGACTCCGGAGGAGGCTTTCTCTGGGAAGAAGCCTGATATTGGTCATCTTCATATCTTTGGATGCATTACATACTCCTATATACCCAAGGAGAAGAGGACCAAACTAGAGCCCATCGCAGAGAAGGGTATCTTTGTGGGCTACAGTGAGACCTCAAAGGTCTTTCGGATTTACATTCCTGCACAGAGGAGAGTTGTTGTCAGACGAGATGTGAAGTTCGAGGAGGACAGGGCCTTTAGGAGGTCACGGGAGTTAGAGTATCTGGATCAGCCAGACCCTCAGCAGCAGTTGAGTCAGTCGCAGGGATCCAGTGGACAGGAATCAGGAGGATCCGGAGGTACATCTATGAGGATGTCAGGTCCGTCAGTGAGCAATGGCTCGCCGAGCCAGGGGGTGGTGCTCCGGGCAGCATGCAGAGCAGTTCACAGAGCAGTTCACTAGGGAGTCCACTGATGGACAGTTCACACGGTACCTCAGCTTCTACAGGTTCAGGTGCAGGCAGGAGGACAGCAAACTGACAGTCAGGAGTTCAGCTACTGATGGTGATGAGGAGGAGTTTCATTCTCCTATGGGAGAAGCATGCTCAGGGAAGAGAAAGCCAAGTGGCTTCAAGACACCTTGAGAGATGCCACATCTGTTGCTGAGCCGAAGAGGCCGGTCAGAGAGAGTAGACCCCCTGAGAGGTTTTGTAGCTATATGGCGATGGTTACCAGCATCCTTGACTCTGAGCCTTCTAGCTATGAGGAGGCAGCTAGCCAGCAGGTCTGGACAGAGGCCATGAAGGAGGAGTATTCTTCTATCATGAAGAATGATGTTTGGGAGGTGGTGTCGAGGCCTGAGGGCAAATCCGTGGTTACTTCCAGATGGCTTTACAAGGTAAAGCATGCTGCAGATGGCAGCATTGAGAAATTCAAAACAAGGTTTGTGGCTAGAGGGTTCTCCCAGGTAGAGGGAGTTGATTATGAGGAGACCTTCGCTCCCGTGGCTCGATATACTTCGATCCGCTCCATTATATCGATAGCAGCAGAGATGGGTTGGAAGATCCACCAGATGGATGTGAAGATTGCATTTCTCAATGGCTTCATACAAGAGGAGGTGTACATTGCGCAGCCACAGGGCTTTGAGGTGCATGGGAAGGAGTCCCATGTGTGCAGACTGAAGAAGGCCCTTTATGGCCTGAAGCAAGCTCCCAGAGCTTGGTACTCCAGGATAGATACATATTTGCAGGGGATGGGTTTCACAAAGAGTGAGGCAGATCCGAACCTTTACTTTATTGTGATTGGTGAGGAGCCTCTCATTCTGGTGCTGTATGTGGATGACTTGGTCATTACAAGTGCAGAGAGACTCATAGAGCACTGCAAGAGAGATCTTGCGACGGAGTTTGAGATGAAGGACATCGGCTTGATGCATTACTTTTTGGGCTTGGAGGTGTGGCAGGAGGAGGGGCATTTCTTGCTGGGGCAGGGGAAGTATATTGTGGACATCCTTAGCAGATTCCACATGGAGGATTGTAGACCCATGTCGACACCGATGATCACCAACTGGAAGAAGCTTCACGCTTCGGATTCCGAGTTGGTGGATCCCACATTGTACAGGCAGCTGATTGGTTCCTTGATGTATTTGGTCAACACTAGACCAGATATTTGTTTTGCAATCAACACAATGAGTCAGTTTATGTGTGAGCCTAGGAAGGTTCACTGGGTGGCTGCAAAACACATTTTGCGATACTTGCAGGGGACAGTGGATTATGGTCTGGACTACAGGCAGGGAGATGGATTGAGATTGGCAGAATACACTGATTCTGATTGGGCAGGTTGTGCTTCTGATAGGAAGAGCACTTCAGGGTGTTGTTTTGGGTTGGGTTCAGCAGTAGTGTCATGGTTCAGCCGGAAGCAGCAGTCAGTAGCACTGAGTTCAGCGGAAGCAGAGTATATGGCAGCCAGTCTAGCTAGTTGTGAGGCTATCTGGCTTCGCAAGATGTTGTTTGGCTTATTTGGTCAGCCGTTGAGACCTTCAGTGATTTACTGTGATAATCAGAGTTGCATTAAACTCACGGAGAATCCAGTTTTTCATGACAGGTCAAAGCATATCGGGATCAGATATCATTTCATCAGAGACTATGTTCAGAAGGGAGCTGTGAAGCTTGAGTATATTTCCACTGATGAGCAGGTTGCAGATCTTCTTACCAAAGCCTTACCACGGGGCAAGCATGTCTACTTCAGAGACAAGATGGGTGTGGTGAGGAACACCTTCCTCGGTAAGAGGGAGTGTTGAAATTTGGTACCGGAGGACAGGTGGTTTGATCTTTGGCCTAGGGAAAAGTGTCCAAAAGAATTTAATTTCTCCTAAAGTAACTTTATAATTTTTATAAATTTAAATCTAATTTAAAAGTGACTTTAAGTGATAAAGTTACTAAGTCTAATTTTAAAGTGACTTTTATAAAGTCAATGAAAAATTAGAAAGGAAAACTGACTTTGGAAATAAATGACTAAGTGGGTCTTTATTAAAGTGGGGTGAATTAAAAAATAAAAAGTGAGATTTAAATGAGCATTTAATCTCAGCCTTAGATCTCAATCTATTTCAGCCATTGGATTTAGGGATCACCCAAAAGTCACTTGGATCACCCAAAAGTCACTTGGGGTTAAATTAAAGGAGGAAAAGGTCATTCATTCTTTCATGAGCAGATTGGGAGGAGAGCAAGAGAGATTTCTGAGCAAGGAGGAGAAAGAGACAGCAGCTTGGCACACATTCCAAGGCAGCAATTGAGCAGATTTGTACAGCTGGTTCAGCACACAGTGAAAGGCAGATTTTGGCACGATTTTCGAGGAGTGGTTTGCACAAAAATCAAGGAGCAATTTGATGGTTTTTCTGCACGCAAAACGAGGGCCATACAGCACATTTATTGTAGTCCCTACAGCGCATTTAATGTTGGCCGTACAGCAGCATTTAATGCTGAAAGTGGGCACGAAAATCGAGGAGGTCGTACAGCATTTATTGCTGTCCGGTTTGCTGTAATTTCCAGTTTGTTGTGAGGCATGGGAAAAGAGATAAGTTGTAAATTTGCTTGCTGATTATTGCTGAATATCTCACTGTGAAAAAGGCATTTTCAGAAATAAAGAAGAGCTCTCGAACTGGTTTTCACCAAGAGTTGTAGGGGGTTTTTCCATGGTCACATTGACCAAAAATCTCAGTGTTTAAATGTGTTTTAATGGCTGTTTATTACTGTTGATTTTTATTTCTGCAATTTCCAGCATTCTGTAAAATTTCCAGAATTTGTGTTTTCAGCAAATTTATTTTTTCCAACTTGTTAAATGTATGGTTATGGGAAAGGGCATTTAACTATGTGGGAGAAATAAGGAGAAACTGAAAATCGGGGTGGGAAATGAGAAATTTCTACAAAGGTCAACCACCAAATGTACATCCTTGTTGACACCCCTTCAAAAGAATGAAATCAAAAAGATTATTCAGGATGTATTGGAGGCAAGGGTCACATATCCTAGTACAAACCCCTACTCATCATCAATAGTCACAGTGTTAAAGAAGAAAGGCACTTGGCATGTGTCCTAATTTTGGGGGTCTCAATAAGTTGACAATCGAGAATAAATTTCCCATCCCATTTATTGATGATCTCCTAGATGAATTTCATGGAGCAAAGCTTTCATTAAGCTTGATCTAAATTCAGAATACCACCAAATCAAGATGAAAGAGGCCGACATCCCAAAGATAGCTTTCAAAACACATGAAGGTCATTATGAGTTTCCAAGGATGCCTTTCGATCTTTGTAATGCTCCATCCACTTACTAAAGCCTCATGAACAAGACTTTCAAACCATTCTTACGCAAGTTTGTGTTGGTCTTCTTTGATGATATCTTGATTTATGAATACCACCAAATCAAGATGAAAGAGGCCGACATCCCAAAGATAGCTTTCAAAACACATGAAGGTCATTATGAGTTTCCAAGGATGCCTTTCGATCTTTGTAATGCTCCATCCACTTACTAAAGCCTCATGAACAAGACTTTCAAACCATTCTTACGCAAGTTTGTGTTGGTCTTCTTTGATGATATCTTGATTTATAGTAAAGCATGGGAATCACACATAGAGCATGTCAATAAGTGCTTGCAACTCTTGAGAGACAATTATTCGTGAAGCACTCCAAATGTGCTTTTGGGGCTCATGAAGTTGAATATTTGGGTCACATTATAAGTCAAAGTGTATGAGTTGATCCCAAGAAAGTGGAGGCTCTGCAAGATTGGCCACATCCCAAAACGCTGAAGAGTTAAGGGGACTCTTAGGAATTACAGGCTACTACAGGAAATTTCTGAAAAATTATGGCAAAATTGCACCTCCCCAAACTTCACTCCTTAAAAGAATGCCTTTGTCTAGAGTGAGGGAGCCCCACAAGCATTGACTGCTTTAAAGAAAAGCTATGTGCACTACTCCAATGTTAGCAATGCTTAAATTTAATAAGACTCTTGACTTGGAATGTGATGTCTAGGGAAGAGATCTAGGAGTAATATTGATACAAGGACGCCCATTGGCATTCACTAGTAGGCAATTGTGTGGTAGCAATTTGGGAAAATCCACATATGAGAAGAAATCATGGCTATCCTTCATGCAATGGAGACTTGGCATCCATATCTCATACGTAGGCATTTTCATGCCAAAACTAACCATCATAGTCTAAAGTATTTCCTCAAACAACGATTTTCTTCACTAGAGCAACATAAATGGGTTACCAAGATGTTGGGATATGATTATGAGATCTTATATAGAAGGGTAAAGAGAAACTTGCGGTTGATGCCTTACTAAGCAATTCGAAGAGGATGCATCGCTCCTTGCTTTATCGTTACCAAGGCCAAGAAGGCTTGAGGAATCCTTTAGGGAATGGCTAGCAAACAGTACTTTAAGGTAACTCATCCAACAATTTCAAACAAACCCCAAACCTCATAAAAATTATATATGGAAACAATATACATTACAATATAACGAGCACATTGTCTTGCCAAAAAATTCAAACATACATTCATCATCAATAGCAAGTCACTCTAACTTTCATAAAGCCTATGAACAAACTAAGCAATCATTCTTTTGGCAAGGCATGAAAATAGATATCCACGGTTTTGTAGCATCCTATGATGCTTGCCAAATAAACAAGGGAGAGAGAATAAAATTACCAAGGGCATTGCAACCTCTACCAATCCCAACACAAATGTGGACAAAAAATTCAATGGATTTTATTGTGAGACATCCAAAAGCAAGGAACAGAATAGTGATTACGGTGGTGGTAGGTCATCTTTCAAAAGTTTCTCATTTATGTGCCCTAGATCATCCTTTCACTCCTTCCTTGATTGCTCAAGCTTTCATGAATTAGATCTTCAAGCTACATGGTATGCCCACTTCCATTGTTTCAGATTGAAGACCACACATTCACTAATAAATTTTGGCATGAGCTATTTAAACTTCAAGGTACACAGTTAAATATGATCATTCATACTATCTTTAAACTGATGACCCAACCAAAGTGGTCAACAAGTGCTTAAAAATAGAAACGTATTTGAGATGCTTTGCTTCTGAAAAGTTGAACCAATGAGCACAATGGCTTCCCCTCGTTGAATGCTGGTACAATACCAATTATCATGGAGCTACCAAAATAACATCATATGAAGCAGTTGTGATATAATTTAGGGGAAAAATGGCTACGCACGTTGGGACTAGTCACAACAAATTTCAAAGTTTCACTAAAGAGGGGCATGTACACACCTTTCAAGGTCTTCAGGCAAGCTCCCTTGAATAGTCAGATCTCATCATACAGAGAAGTTATTAAAGAAAGGCCACTCTAGCATTATTTCCCAATTTAATGCCATACAAGTCGTGGACAATACAAAACAAAAATCCATGCAAGTTTGCAACTGATCCTTAACAAACATCATCAAGTCTTTGAGAGACCAAAGGATTTACCCCCTTCTTGATGAGATCATGACCATTGAATTCCCCTAATTCCAAAATGTCAACCACCAAATGTACATCCTTGTTGACACCCCTTCAAAAGAATGAAATCAAAAAGATTATTCAGGATGTATTGGAGGCAAGGGTCACATATCCTAGTACAAACCCCTACTCATCATCAATAGTCACGGTGTTAAAGAAGAAAGGCACTTGGCATGTGTCCTAATTTTGGGGGTCTCAATAAGTTGACAATCAAGAATAAATTTCCCATCTCATTTATTGATGATCTCCTAGATGAATTTCATGGAGCAAAGTTTTCATTAAGCTTGATCTAAATTCAGAATACCACCAAATCAAGATGAAAGAAGCCGACATCCCAAAGATAGCTTTCAAAACACATGAAGGTCGTTATGAGTTTCCAAGGATGCCTTTCGGTCTTTGTAATGCTCCATCCACTTACCAAAGCCTCATGAACAGGACTTTCAAACCATTCTTACGCAAGTTTGTGTTGGTCTTCTTTGATGATATCTTGATTTATAGTAAAGCATGGGAATCACACATAGAGCATGTCAATAAGTGCTTGCAACTCTTGAGAGACAATTATTCGTGAAGCACTCCAAATGTGCTTTTGGGGCTCATGAAGTTGAATATTTGGGTCACATTATAAGTCAAAGAGCATGAGTTGATCCCAAGAAAGTGGAGGCTCTGCAAGATTGGCCACATCCCAAAACGCTGAAGAGTTAAAGGGACTCTTAGGAATTACAGGCTACTACAGGAAATTTCTGAAAAATTATGGCAAAATTGCACCTCCCCAAACTTCACTCCTTAAAAGAATGCCTTTGTCTAGAGTGAGGGAGCCCCACAAGCATTGATTGCTTTAAAGAAAAGCTATGTGCACTACTCCAATGTTAGCAATGCTTAAATTTAATAAGACTCTTGACTTGGAATGTGATGCCTAGGGAAGAGATCTAGGAGTAATATTGATACAAGGACGCCCATTGGCGTTCACTAGTAGGCAATTGTGTGGTAGCAATTTGGGAAAATCCACATATGAGAAGAAATCATGGCTATCCTTCATGCAATGGAGACTTGGCATCCATATCTCATACGTAGGCATTTTCATGCCAAAACTAACCATCATAGTCTAAAGTATTTCCTCAAACAACGATTTTCTTCACTAGAGCAACATAAATGGGTTACCAAGATGTTGGGATATGATTATGAGATCATATATAAGAAGGGTAAAGAGAAACTTGCAGTTGATGCCTTACTAAGCAATTCGAAGAGGATGCATCGCTCCTTGCTTTATCGTTACCAAGGCCAAGAAGGCTTGAGGAAGCCTTTAGGGAATGGCTAGCAAACAATACTTAAGGTAACTCATCCAACAATTTCAAACAAACCCCAAACCTCATAAAAATTATATATGGAAACAATATACATTACAATATAACGAGCACATTGTCTTGCCAAAAAATTCAAACATACATTCATCATCAATAACAAGTCACTCTAACTTTCATAAAACCTATGAACAAACTAAGCAATCATTCTTTTGGCAAGGCATGAAAATAGATATCCACGATTTTGTAGCATCCTATGATGCTTGCCAAATAAACAAGGGAGAGAGAATAAAATTACCAAGGGCATTGCAACCTCTACCAATCCCAACACAAATGTGGACAAAAAATTCAATGGATTTTATTGTGAGACATCCAAAAGCAAGGAACAAAATAGTGATTACGGTGGTGGTAGATCATCTTCCAAAAGTTTCTCATTTATGTGCCCTAGCTCATCCTTTCACTCCTTCCGTGATTGCTCAGGCTTTCATGAATTAGATCTTCAAGCTACATGGTATGCCCACTTCCATTATTTCAGATTGAAGACCACACATTCACTAACAAATTTTGGCATGAGCTATTTAAACTTCAAGGTACACAGTTAAATATGATCATTTATACTATTTTTAAACTGATGACCCAACCAAAGTGGTCAACAAGTGCTTAAAAATAAAAACGTATTTGAGATGCTTTGTCTCTGAAAAGTTGAACCAATGAGCACAATGGCTTCCCCTCGTTGAATGCTAGTACAATACCAATTATCGTGGAGCTACCAAAATAACATCATATGAAGCAGTTTATGACCAAAAACATTTGTATGTGGCGTCATGTCTACCATGCACGTCCAAGGATCATGCAATAGACAAAACACTTCACACTAGAGAAGTTATTATCCATATCCTCAAGGACAACTTGGATATGACACAATCGAGTGAAACAAGTAGTAGATCAGCATAGATCTAAACATTCTTTTGTTGAAGGGGATCAAGTAATCCTTGGCCTACATGCCTTATATACAGACATCACTCAAGCATAAAGTTCCCAAAAGCCAGTGCCTAAGTCCTATGGGCCCAATCTAATCATACAATGCATTGGTCAAGTTGCCTACAAACTAGATCTTCTAGCCAACTCTAACATTCATCCAGTGTTTCATGTGTTTGTTTGAAGAAGATTGTGGGATCAAGTTGCAAAGCTACCTAAACTTGATGAAGAAAGTTCCACTTGGCTCCACCAAAAGCAGTTTTTGATATTAGAGAGCTCCTATGTCACCAACGCATTACCAAGGAAGTATTGATCTAGTGAAAAGCCACGCAACCAGAAGATGCCACATAGGAACTAGTTGTGATTCTCCAACAATTTCCTCATCTTCGGCCTTGAGGACAATGTTGCTTTCAAAGGAGGAGGGCATGTTAGGGTCCTACCGTAAACCCCTTAATTAATGTATGTGGCCCATTAAATAGTTAGTTAATAGCAACTCCTTGTAAAAAAGGGTCCTCTTTGTTAATAAAACTCAAATTAATAAGTGGGCCCACAAGTAGTTAATATTCTCTTTGGCTATATATATAATGGATAAAAGGTTATGTAATATTTTGTCAAGAATTGCGATTGTATTTAGAGAATTCTTTTGGAGGTTGCCCCCTTGAAGAGGTAACTTAACATAACTCTCCATTTTCTAATATCAAAGAGGTCTTTCTTAGGGTTCTATCTTTTCTCCTTGTGTTCTCGAGTTTTGCACTATATTCCATGTGTTAAATTACAATACAATTTGTCTCGACAAGAAAGCATTTGCTACAGGGAAACCTTTGTCCATGTCACAAAGGTTAATTTTATTCCACTTATCCCTTCATTCGTTAGTTTATTGTCCGTACATTAGATGGATGTCAAAAGTGTTCTACATGGTAATTTCGCTAAAGAGATTTAAATGGGGCAACCCCCTAGATTTGAAAAGGATGGCATTCTTATTTATTGCCTAAAGAAATCCTTGTATGGTTTGAAGTAGGCCCCAAAGCATGGTATGAGAAGATTGATCACTTTTTCCTTAACCTTAGTTTCAAGCACGACAAATTAAATCACATATGTGTTACATATTAATGGTGAAACATTAATTGTTGCATAAGATGTGGATGGCATGGTCATTACTGGAAGTAATGTTGATTTAGTTTTGGGTTTGAAGAAACAATTAGCAAATATTTTTGAGATCACTAACCTTGATCTATTACATTTCTTTTTTGACATCCAAGTCTTACAAATGGATGATGATATCTATATTTCTAAATCAAAATGTGCTTAACCATTTTACAAAATTTCAAAATGGAAGACTATCAATTATGTGCTACACCTTATCAATTGGAAGCAAAACTAGCCGAGTGTGATTCTCCAAAAGTTGATGCCACACTTTATCAACATGTTATTGGTACCTTTATCTACTTAACTCATGGTGGACCTGATATTTCCTTTATTGTTAATGTGTTTCTTGATTTATGTCAAAAAAAGAATTATTCAATATATCAAGTTACTACCTTGGTATAGACTCTAGAGCATTGAAGTGATAGAGTGAACTAGTAGGTTGATTAAACTAACTCAAATTTGGTTGGAGATGACAACAAAGGGAAGTCTACATCTAGCTATGTGCTTCGTTGATCCATAAATTGTCGTGGATATTCCAATAAACATTTCATCACATAAGATTTGATGAAAGATACACTAAAATATGAAACATATGACTGGAAAACCCTATTAGGAGACAACTTGGCTTAAAGGTGAGGTTGTTATGCTCTCTCATACTCCGGAATGAAAATGTTGCAAGTGCAAAGGAGAAGGCAATCTATGTGGAGGCACCTAAGACTTGTGGATGGATACACCGCTACAAACACTAAATTCCTTTTGTCATGCTCTCTCACCCCGTGCATCAAGTTGTTATGCTCTACTACAAAACCAAATACAATAGGATGAATGGAACCCCTTTTCCTCCTAGTGGCCCAGTTAAAACACAACACGATAGCCAACCAGGTGTTAAATTTGACCCATCCAACCCTCAACATGAGTTGCAATTCGACACTTCTCTTTTTCATAGTCCCCACATGGCAAGCCCCTTTTCCATAGGTAATGGGAGTTGGCAGTCAATTATAATAGGTCAACTTCTAAGAGGCATAAATTTCTTTTACAAGCTCTGATTGAGGTCATTCTTGCATTGTTGGAAAGGTATCAGTGTGTAGATTATGGAATCTAGGTCCATTGTTTGGGACCACACAACACGTTAGCCAACCAGGGTTAAATTTGACCCATTCAACCCTCAACATTAGTTGCAATTTGACACTTTTCTTTTTCATAGTCCCCACGTGGCTAGCCCCTTTTCCACAAGTAATGGGAGTTGACGTGGCACCCTCTTGAATTACGGCAGTCAATTATAATAGGTCAAATTCTAAGAGGCATAATTTATTTTACAAGCTCTGATTGAGGTGATTCTTGCGTTGTTGGAAAGGTATCAGTGTGTAGATTATGGAATCTAGGTCCCTTGTAAGTTTGGAACCACAAAAAATGGTCATTTAAGAACAAAATTGACTCCTTAAGTTTGTCACCCAAATTTTCCAAATTAGGACCAATAATAAAAATGACCTTGCAAGTTGATTCCTCCAATTTTCCCACACTGAAAGCATCGAAAAGGATGACAAACAATACAAGGATCCAATCCAAATTATACCTCCCCATTTTGGGAAGCTTTTGGTCCCCAAAAGCTTTTCTTGAATGAGGTGAGGAAATTTTTCCTCTACCTTCTCCCACAAGTACCATTTAGCCTTGCCTGGAAGTTGTCCTTTCAACCCAATCTACCAAAAGGTTATGTTGCCCATTTCTTATAGTTTCGGACCCCTTTTACAAAATTGTATTCTCTATCAACTTTGCCTAGACATTTAAAGCTAAATCCTCTATAGAAGGTAGGACCTACTCCTCTTCATGATCCAACATGGAAGTTCATTGAGTTTCATATTTTCCACATTCACCACTAAGTAAATGTACGCATGGGGGTAGAATGAGTCGTTAGGCATTATCTCCCATCTTTTCCAGTATCTCCAATGAACCATAACAGAGAACATAAATTTTCTTACCAAGACCCTGTAGCCTCTCCTTGTTCAACTGTTACCATACTTTGTCTCCCACTTTGAATGCCCTCTCTATCCTGTGCTAATCATGCCTAGCCTTCTATCTTTCCTATAAATGTATCTACCTAATCATATCAACAAAAATTTTGACCGTTAAATCATCCCCTATAGGATCCCCCCTCGCACCTTATTACCCATATACAACATTTAACGATGAAGGTGGCAAATATCCAAAATAAGTATCAAAACAATGACATACCAATTGAAATGTGGACTGCTCTATTGTAGGAGTACTGTATAGAAAATTAGATTTTCATCTCGAGTCTTTGACTATTTTTTATTGCAACCCCACTAATGTCTTGTTTGCTACTTTTATTTGTTCATGTCTATGGATGGAATGTTGTAGACCTCTTCAATTTCGTGTCCATCTTCTCCCACAATGTAGTACAAAAATCTTTGAGAAATATGGTGTCCCCATCTAAAACAATGCTCCTTGGTATCCCAAAGCTATGTCACAGGGTTCGCCGAACTTGAGGTTCAAGTTCGAAATTCGGCGAACTTGAAAAAAAAATTGAAATTCGTTCAGGTTCGCCGAACCTGAAATTCGAACCTAAACGGCGAACCTGAACGAATTCGAACCTAAACGGCGAACCTGAACGAACCTAATCGAACCTGAACGTACTTTAACGCGAATTTCAACGATTTTTTTTAGGTTCGATGGTTTTTTTTGGCGGTTTTATTTGCCTAGAATATAAATGAACTGTAAAATATAAATACCTTGAAATCTGGTTCTCACAACATTGAGGGGGTGGAGAGCAGCAACAGTGGTGAATCAGCGACTGCCCCTGCCGTTGCATTCTCCCACTGCCATTGCATCCTTCTTCCTCTTTCCTGCTCATCTATTTGGCGAGCAACCCATTCGAAACGAACATCAATGTTCTGGTTTTAATAAGGAGACAAGCAAATTCGGGTAGGTTATAATATTCAAACATTCGAAAGTATCCATACTGGCATCATATATTAAATTCAGGGTAACTCTCTGTTCTAGGACTATTCCCAATATTATAGGTGGTTTTTTAATGTATAAATTTTACATGGGTTTTACTGAAGAAAAAAAATCACATGGTTTAAAATGCAAATAAACAATATTTAATTATTGTCTGAATTTTATTTGTATGCTTTTATCAAAATTGGTAAATGATATAATTTAAAAAGATGTGAGGATAGAATAGCAGTAGTATAAATTTTTTTTAAATAATAATAATCTTGTGTTATATTTGTATGTTAAATATGTATCATTGTAAACTGTGTATTAATTTTTAAATATTGTTGGGTTTTATATTTGTTGATGATTTTTCATTCCTTTGGGTGCTATATATTGTTGGTGCCGTCTAAGTGTGAATGTTAGTGTTATTGGTATGCATAAGACATTAATGTGGTTTACAAAATGTTAAGGTGAGTTTGTATATGGCATTGGTGTGTGCATATACAAGGTGTTGAAATGTGTGTGTGCACAATGAGATTTTGCGTGCACATCTAGGATTCAATGCATCAAATATTGTAGAAGTATCGTAGGTGTTTGTCAATAGTGCTACATTTTGGACCCAAGTCTCTAGTTCATGCACACAGTCGGAGGGTATTGTAATGGTCAAGATGGAAGAGATTGACATGGAGAATGGTCACTTATTGGTGTGCACGAGGCTATACATCAAAAACTAGTCACTACACTAGCAGTAAGAGTAGTCATTGGGGCATTTGAAGGTAGTGGTCAAAGATGTGAGTTAAGTATAGCACTACTTGAGTCATTAAACTAGGAGTTAAGGTAGTCATGGGAGCCTCTAAAGGTAGTATCAAACATGCGAGTCAAGTATACACTACTTGTGCACATAGGTAGACCAAATCCCACCTCCATGTTCTTCTCGAAGCTTATCAAAATTTCAAGGATTATTCCATGACCAATTGGAAAAATCTTTATGCTTGTATTGGAAAAGTGTAAAGTCCATATCTAAACCAAGTGTATATTCATCTGTTTACATTTAACTAGATGTTAGAATGATTACATTATTCATGTATGTTTACTAATAAGAATTTGTATTCATGTGTTTATGGATCGATTTTGAATTTTCTATTACTTTGTCATATATAGATATATATATAAATATATATATATATTGAAAAATATGTATAGTCGAACCTAATGATGAACCTCATTCGAACCTGATCGGAAAATTCGAATTCGAATCGAACTTAATCGTTGTCGAACTCGAATTCGAACTCGAACCGTGTGATATAGTCCCAAAGTGCACCCAAACCTGTCCAATGAACAAGTTTGGTGCCTGTTGTCAACTGATGGTCTTTTTACAAGGCATGAGAATGCACATCTTGTTGAACCTATCAACTACCACAAACAGATAGCCATGTCCCTTCCTAGTGGTTATAGTTGGTAAACCTCCCACAAAGTCCATGGTAATGCTTTCCTAAGGATGAGTGGGTACAAGTAAGGGATTGTATAGACCATGTTCTTGTTACGAGGCATGTTAGTACAACAAAGCATACATCCTCTTATGAACCTAGTTACATATTTTTGCATCTTAGACGAATATACATAACTTTTTACGTTGGCCATTGCCTTCCCTACACCAAAATGCCCTGCAATCTTGGAGGTGTGAGCCTCTCCCATTAGCTATAGTCACTCCCCTTTAAGAACACATTATTTTTCCAGCCTATAGAGTAACCCATTCTAGAGATAACAGTCAATTGTGTTATATCCATAGTCCACACAAATCTAGATCTACAACTATTAAAACACTTCCTTGAAGTCCCCATCCTCTGTATCACGGGTGAAAGGCTGCATGTGTATCAAAGTTCACAAAGTTGTGATATTTGATGTGGGTAACTTTGAAAGCATGTTGGTGAACTTGTTTGCAATACCCTTCTTGTACTTGTTCATTAAATGAAATTGTTGTAAAAACCCCAAGCTCTTGTAGTGCTTGGTCTATTGTAACTTACTCTAGACCACCAAGTATTGTAGCAGCTCATGATCTATGTAGATGATTGTCTCCTTTTCCATCAGATTGTGTTTCCACTTTTTGACAACTTGTACCAAGACATACACCAAAGACTACTGTGCAAACTCACACTTCTTGAGATTTGCCAACAACTGGTGCTTCTTCAATGTCTCTAGCATTAGCATCAAGTGTGCAATGTGCTCCTCCCAGGTAGAATTGTATGTCAATATATCTTGCAAATAACAATAACAAATGAATCTAGAAAAGAGTGAAGTATGCCATTCATTAATCTCATGATTGTAAATGGTGCATTGCATAGACCAAATGGCATAACTAACCACTTATACAAACCTTGTTTAGTTTTGAAGGTGGTTTTGCATGTATCTTCTTCTTTGATTCGAAACTAGTGATACTAGTCTAGCTTGGTAAAGTATTTCACTTGCTACAACTAATCCAACAAATCATCAATCCTAGGCAAGGGTACTTGTTCTTGAGCATAATTTTGTTCAATGCCCTATAATTAATGCACATCCAACAAGTCCCAACTTCTTAGGAACAATCATGATGGGTGACCCACATGGTGAGGTACTTGGACGAATAAAACCTTGCTCCAACAGTTGTTGCAACTACTTCACCTCATTTACTTCTAGAACAAACTACCTATACAGCCCAATGTTTGGCAAAGGAGAGTCCGATAACAATTGGATCTCGTGCTCCACTTCCCTCTTAGGTGGTATCCCTTTAGGCTCATCAAATACTCCCCTCTATGCATGTAGCAACTCTTCCAATTGTTGTTGTTGTTCCTTAGTACACCCCTCCAAGGATGACTTTTCTCTTCTACAAACTGATTTTCTCTTAACAATAATAAAAAATACTTTTTGCTAGAACTAATCAACTTCTTGCCTTGGTTGGCACTTACCAGCAAAATTTTTTACTTGCCCTTGTATGTGTTAATGATGAAGGATTTTCTCTACATGAAGGTATCATCACGCATGTACATATAGGGACTTACAAACACAACTCCACATGCATGAAATGGAACTGCATCCAATTCTACTTCATCAATAAAATCAACATTGATAAAAAAAACTTAATTTTACACTATTTGTTTACCTTTATCTCTACCTCCTTGTTGACCCATCCCATTGGATATGGACTACGGTGGTCATGAACCTCCAATCTATGTTGGTTAACCAAATCCACTACAATGAGATTTGTCCGTGATATTGAGTCGAACAAAGCATCGATTTTTGTCTTCTTGACTTGTATCATTATATGGAAGAGTTTGATTATCTCATCTTCTTTTTTTCCCCTGGAAAAATTGTAATTTTATTCATTAAAAATGATCAAAATTACATGTTGTAGATGCTAATGAGCATATGCTTTAATAGCAGGTTCTGATTTCTCAGAATCCATAAAAGACTAGTCTATTCTTTCCTACCTTTCTTCTTTTCCACTTTTCACCAACCACCAGTGTTGGGAGTGGATGTTACAGTGGACATTTGATTCTCATTGATATTAGCTTGACATTCTTTGTCAGAGTTAGATCCCTCTGAACCATGAATTCGTTTGTTGCCACTTATTTCTTTCCCTGATGTGTGTTGCTCATACTGTTGCGAAGAGTTGTTGGGCCTCTGTGTTAATGTCGAGTTGTGCTCTATCTTGTCCTTTTGTGGGTTGTTCTGTGCTATATGTACATTAGTGTTTGTATTGTTTTATGTTGTCTCCTCTTCATCTACTTCTTCTTCTCTGATTTGAGTGCGTTGCCAGCCTTTAGGCTTTTGGGGTTGCTTCTTGTTTCTTTTGGGGTCTTTTTTAGCTTGTGGGCATGCACTATGAAGGCGACCTATTTGTTGACAGCTACAGCAACGGAATGTCGTGTTTTCATAATCAAGTGGTTGAGTCAACTGTATATTGTTATGGACCAATGTTATGCGGTCAAGTAAACCTTGACTCAAATATACTTCAACACAAATTCGGGCAAAGGTGAAAATGCCTCTTGATACTCTATCTGCATCAATCTTGAGAAATTTGCCCAACGAGTTCCCTATTCCTTCTAATACTTTGTGATGCTAGAAGTGTAGTGGAAGATTATGTATCCTGACCCATACAGGCATTTTAGATACCACCATAGTGGTGGCATCAAAACCTGGGAACCAAGGGATCATGAAGAGTCTTGCATTTCCCCAAAACCATGGTCCCTCATTAAAGGCATAATCCCTGTCATGGACTGTGTTGATTTGACAATAAAATATCCCTTGGAACATAGATGAATATCACAATTCGTTGTCCATGTAGAGAATATCCATTGGTGTAAAGTGTCTGATTTAGGCCAAAAACCATTGAATCTACATATGACTGCTTTGGTATGAAATTCTGTAGAAAGTTCATTTACCTCAGGCAGAGAGTCTGTCAAGGCTGGTATCTGGAATTTTTGGTCCACAATGTAGGGTCCAAGTAGTTATGTAGGTGGTGCTAGTTTAGTTTGGGCTTCCTTCCCTTTGACCGCATCTTTGAAAGATCTTATGCCCTTTGAACTGGTTCCGGAACATCCTCCGCATAGACGCAGATTGAGAATGATGGTCGATTCTAAAGCAATGCCATAGTCCTGTAGTGTGTGATTATCCTACAGTATTTGTCCTGCATAAATCAAAATTTGCAGACTTGCTAATATACTTAACTGTTTTTGGATTTCCCCCTTTAATTCTTGTATCCGCATCCCCTTCCAAATCCGCTTGCAAACAATTCAACCTTGCATATTTTTGATGAAAATTTGTATCAGATATGACGTTGTGTTGGGTGGATTTGTCCTTGACGGAGCTCAATCTACTGATGGGTTCTCAGGTTCTGTTAGATCTAGTCGAGATGGACCCCCCTCTTTTGTTTGTGTCTTTCAATCTGAGTCGACATAGCCTTCCTGTGAGCTAGGCTGTGGAGGTTTCACATTGTTCGATCCAGATGTCGTGGAAAGGGATCGATCTGCTATCAATAGTTTTGGATCTGATGGATCTGGCAGAGCAATATCCTAACTATTCCTTGATTGGTTGGATCTAAACCATGGGAGATTTCTGTTATGGCATATTCCAATTTTGACTGTTGCGTGCACCAATGCTCCACGAGGGAACCAAGATCTAGGGTCAACGATAGGGGATGTTTTTTCCAGTCACCTAATAGTGCTTCCCTTACATACCCTTCTCAATATTTTGGGGTTGTTGTCCGGAGTAGAAAAACACACAGGCATGATTTGATCTCTGGATGTGGCCAGAGTGTTATTCAAACAATCTTTTGGATGACCGGATCTGTTGGATCTTTGACAGATCTGGGATAGATCAGCCTGAAACCAAACTTAGTCCATGCAATAGCCAAAATTTCTGGTTCATGATAAAAAACACAAGAGGCAATCCGACCGTGTCCCAGTTAGGAGTTGCCGAAATGCTGTGAATGTCCGTGAATATGAATTTGGTTTCTCTGTTGTTTCCCTGGACGATAGACAGATTGTTTGCGTGAAATAAGCCTAAAGAAACCCTCTCAATCGCCATCAGATTTGCCTTCCCCATCACCATCTCATCTTCTTATTGTTAAAGGCTACTCAAATTCACCCCCTTCTACACTGATGTGCAGACAATCTTCTCATCAACAACCAAACTACTTCCAAGTACCACCTAATTGCTTGAATTTGTGGCTGAGGATTTTCTAGTTCACATCTTTGGTTCTTAGGGTTGAGCTCTAGGTGTAATTTCCAACACTTCTCTGTGTGACAATTGACTGTTAATATTGCAATGGCTACAGTGATTGCTAGGATCCTTATAATGATGTATAGTGGCTATTGACTTTTCCCCCTTTCCACATCTTCCTCCCCTCCTTGGAAGCTTGTTGGTGCTCAATTTGCTTTGCACCACTTGATTGCCCTTTCTTCTGGCCTATGTTTTCTAGGTATTATGCCTGTACACAAGCCTCATCCAACGTTATGGGCTTGAACAACATCACTTGCTTTTGTACATGGCTGCATAGACCCCCAAATACTTGAGTAATTATATTTTCTTGGGAGAGATACCCAACATTATTGCAATCTTCTTGAATTTGTGGTGTACTCCTATACACACTGCCCTTGTCTTTACCTGAAGTAATGCCCCCAGATCCACTAGTCCTCTCATACTCAGTACAGTAAAATTGGGACTTTATGAGAGTTTTAAAATCCTCCCACTTAGTCACTAGAGGATCCCCCTCTAGCATTAGGTTTTATGTGTGGATTTCCCACCAAGACAAGGCATGGCCCTCCAATTTCAAACAAGTAATTGAAATTTTATGTTCCTCCTCTATATGGTGAAGACTAAAATAAACTTTTAATTGCTACAACCAGTTATTTAATTTCAAAATTTAATGTCGACCTTCACTTCCATCTTCAACAAGGAATATGAATGGTTCACGACACTCCCAATGAGTTTTTCTTTTTCAAGTTCCTTCTTAGACTTCTTCTCGAGTTATTCTTGATCCCCCTAATCTGACCTCTAAGTTAAAATCTAAGTCTTCTTCGATTCCAAGCTCGTTTGCCATAGCCACCATAAGGAGGTTCATACTATAGCTAATATCTACAGCCTACTCTTCAAGCCTTGAGAATATCTCCTCTATGAGAACTCGAGGGTTATTAAATTTAGATTCGTCAGCCATGGATATGGTTTATGACTTTCTACTTAAACAGATATGGATCCTCTACAACTTCCCACAAAATACCCAAAGATACCTACTCTAATACTAATATGAACCATAAACCACCATGCATATTCCATTAGATAGCCGTCACAACAAATATGTTGAAAAAATAGACTAAAATATGAAATCTATCTTGTGAGAGTTAATTTTCCTTAGATTTATGGATTTATTAATTATGATTTTCCTGTGTATGCATGTAATACATAAAATTTGGAAAATAGAGAACAATGAAATACAAACACACACACCAATCAGTATGAACACCAAGATATGACCTGAGAAACCCTTTCAGGGGAAAACCAGATTGAAAGTGAGGTTGTTTTGTTCTCTTTCTCTAAAATGAAAATAATGCAAGTACAAAGGACAATGCAATCTTTAAGGAGTCAGCTAGGACTTCTGGGTTGATAAGCTGCTATAGACACTAAACTCCCTCTGTTATGCTCTCTCACTCCTTGCTTCAAGTTGTTCTACTCTACTATGGAACGATATACCATAGAAAAAAATGGAACCCCTTTTCCTCCTAATGGCTCAATTATAACATAGCCTGATAGCCAATAAGGGGTTAGATTTAACCCATTCAACCCTCAACATCAGTTACAACTCAACCCTTCTCCAATTTTTCCACACGGAAAGCATCAAGATGGATGACAAACAATAGATTGATGACAATCAATATAATGATCCAATCAAGATCATTCATCTTAGTTTTATGCCCATAGTCTAGTCCTTTAAAAAGAAAAAGGCAAACCAATTTGTCTCTAAAACCAATTCTAATTTACCTAGATATAGCAACGAGAATATCGTAGTATTGCTCATGCACTAGCATAAAAGCAATCGTATTCAACATCTCATGGGTGAAGTTGATTTTCCAATCGAGACATCAAATGTGGTCTTGTGATTACAAATTGCAATGAATCCTATTACACATGGTATAATGAAACGTGTGATGCTTCATGCTCATTACTTGAGACAGACGGTACAAGATATCATTTATTGATATCTTTATGAAGCCTTTATCAAAAGCTAAGTTTGTGAAACTTTGTGCTATAATTGGGCTTCAGGAAGAGGGGATATACAAAAGTAATTTCACCTCCTGAATCTCTAGTGCATTTTGTTGATGGGATGGATTTGAAATAGTAGGTTAAGTAGGTTCATCACACCTATGGATCTTCTGCAAATAATCAATTTACAAATGACAATCGACTAAGACATTTGACTGAATGGTCAATTGGGCATTTCACTAGTCGAACAATTAGACCAACGGAGTGTATCGATGAGGAAAACAAAGCAAAAGTCAAAGAGCCTGTTGCGCACTCACATTGGTTACATCCCGGTGCGATCACTCTATGGATATATGTTGAAATTTGGTACCGGAGGACAGGTGGTTCCCTTGGCTTTGATCTTTGGCCTAGGGAAAAGTGTCCAAAAGAATTTAATTTTTCTCCTAAAGTGACTTTATAATTTTATAAAGTTAAATCTAATTTAAAAGTGACTTTAAGTGATAAAGTTACTAAGTCTAATTTTAAAGTGACTTTTATAAAGTCAATGAAAAATTAGAAAGGAAAAGTGACTTTGGAAATAAATGACTAAGTGGGTCTTTATTAAAGTGGGGTGAATTAAAAAATAAAAAGTGAGATTTAAATGAGCACTTAATATCAGCCATTGATCTAAATCTATTTCAGCCATTGGATTTAGAGATCACCCAAAAATCACTTGGGTCACCCAAAAGTCATTTGAAGTTATATTAAGAGAGGAAAAGGAGGAAAAGATCACATTCGATTCAATTCTTTCATGAGCAAATTGGGAGAAGGAGAGCAAGAGAGCAAGAGAGATTTCTGAGCAGAGAGGAGAAGTAGACAGCAGCTTGACACACATTCCAAGGCAGCAGTTGAGCAGATTTGTACCGCTGATTCAGTACACAGTGAAAGGCAAATTTTGGCACGATTTTCGAGGAGAGGTTTGCACAAAAATCGAGGAGCAGTTTGCTGGTTTTTCTGCACGCAAAACGAGAGCCATACAGCAGCATTTAATGCTGAAAGTGGGCACGAAAATCGAGGAGACCATACAGCATTTATTGCTGTCCTGTTTGTTGTAATTTCCAGTTTGCTGTGAAGCATGGGAAAAGAGATAAGTTGTAAATTTGCTTGCTGATTTTTTGCTGAAAATTTCTCGCTGTAAAAGGCAATTTTCAGAAATAAAGAAGAGCTCTCAAACTGGTTTTCCCCAAGGGTTGTAGGGGGTTTTTCCAGGGTCACATTGACCAAAAATCTCAGTGTTTAAATGTGTTTTAATGGCTGTTTATTACTGCTGATTTTTATTTCTGCAATTTCCAGCATTCTGTAAAATTTCCAGAATTTGTGTTTTCAGCAAATTTATTTTTTTCAGCTTGTTAAATGTATGGTTATGGGAAAGGGCATTTAACTATATGGGAGAAATAAGGAGAAACTGAAAACCAGGGTGGGAAAACAGAAATTTCTACATGGTATCAAAGCTTGAGTGCTGAAGGGCAGTTTGGGACAGCAAAAGGAAAAATTACAGTTGCTGATTTTTCACTCAGAAAATTCCAGCAAGCTAATTTTTTCATAAACAGCAGTTTTATCTTTACTACAGCAGTGCTATTTTTCAGTTTTAGGACAGCAGGATGTCATTGGGATTGAGAGTGGAGGATAGGCTGGATGGGCATATAAATTACAGCGTTTGGAAGGAGAGAATGCAGAGTATCTTTGAGGAGGCAGAAGTTTGGGATATCATGGTGCATACCACACAGAACCTTGTTGTTGTGCCTACTGATGCTACTCAGTTGACAGCTTATAATAAAAAGAACAACAAGGGTAAGAGGCTGATTCTAGACGGAATCAAAGACCATTGCATTCCTCATGTGAGAGGAAAGAACAATGCCCATGAGATGTGGACAGCATTGTCCAATCTCTACCAGAGTACCAATGAGAACCAGAAGATGGTCCTGAAGGAGAAGCTGAAGAACATTAAGATGGGTAATGATAGTGTAGCTGGATATCTCACAAAGATTACTAATGTGAGAGATGAGTTGGCAGCATTTGGAGAGGCCATTCCACCCACTGAGTTGGTGCGGATTGCAGTGAATGGCCTCTCCCGTTCATGGTTGAACTTTGCTGATGGGGTTTGTGCACGTGAGACCCTTCCCACATGGGAGAGGTTTTGGGATGATTGCATTCAGACAGAGATCAGGAAAGGTCAGCTTGGGGCAGCCAAGCCAGTTGAGCAGGATGAGGATGTAGCACTGGTGGCAGGAGGCAAGAAAGGCAAAGGGAAGAAGCAGGCTTCGACAAGCAGTGGTGGGGGCAAAGGCAAAGGTAAAGGTAAACAGGGGAACACACAGAAGGACTATTCCAAGGTGAAGTGTTGGAATTGTCAAAAGATGGGACACTATGCAGTTGTGTGTCCGGAGAAGAAGAAGAAGAAGGGGAAGAACCAAGACGTGGCAACTTCAGCAAAGATTGAGGACTTTGCTGGTCGTTTTGACCGAGAGTTTGCGTTCACTACGTGTGAGTCCTCTAGTGCAGGATCACCTGCCACACAGGTTCAGAGGGAGCATTCTTTTCCCTCGATTAGCGAAGCATCTTCAGGTATCTGGTATGTGGACAGTGGGGCTTCACGTCATATGACAGGAGTCCGTGAGTACTTCTCAGAGCTTTCAGAGAGTGGCACTGATATTGAGGTAGTACTCGGTGATGACAGAGTTGTTAGAGCAGTCGGGGTGGGGACAGTGACATTTCAGAGGGATTCCAAACCTCCCTTGAAGGTGTCAGAGGTTCTTTATGTGCCAGGGATGAGGAAGAACCTCATACCCGTCTCAGCTTTAGAGGACAAAGATATGAGGTACTGTTCAGGGGAGGACAGGTGTTGATGTATCGCAGGGGCACTCCAGCTGATTCAGCTAGAG
Organism: Pinus tabuliformis; assembly: GCA_031772625.1. Classification (NCBI taxonomy): domain Eukaryota; kingdom Viridiplantae; phylum Streptophyta; class Pinopsida; order Pinales; family Pinaceae; genus Pinus; species Pinus tabuliformis. Next base: position 127,491,871 of record CM062817.1, read on the forward strand.
TGATAGGTGTACGCCATGCAAAGGTGTACAAGTTTGCATTCCAGCCCCTTTTGGCATTGAGCAGTAGTACCGACAGCAGAGCTAGCAGTTCTGATCTGTGTGAGATTTGGCACCGCAAGATGGGACATATGTATCATGGAGCCTTGAGGACATTGCGGGAGATCACTACAGGTGTGCCAGATTTCAGTACTGATCACTTTGATACTTGCAGAGGTTGTGCGATGGGCAAATTTGCCAAATCCCCTTTTCCCAGCAGTGACAGCAGAGCGACGGGGATACTTGATTTGATTCATTCCGATGTGAGCGGTCGGGCGTCTCATGTTTCCTTGAGTGGATATGAGTACTATGTTTTATTCATTGATGATCACTCCAGGAGGACCTGGATTTATTTTTTGAAGACCAAGAGTGAGGTCTTCAAGCGGTTTCAGGAGTTCAGAGCTCTTGTGGAGACTCAGACAGGTCGAAAGATCAAGTCCTTGAGGTCGGACAATGGAGGAGAGTACACCCTTGGAGAGTTTGTTGACTATTGTGCGGAGGCAGGCATTAGGAGGGAGTTCACTGTTCCTTACAACCCCCAGCAGAACGGGGTTGCGGAGGGGCTGCCAAAGCCATGTTACATGATCAGGGGTTTCCATTGTTCTTGTGGGCAGAGGCCTGCAACACAACTGTTTACTTGCAGAACAGGAGTCTGCATCGTGCCTTGGGCACATGACTCCGGAGGAGGCTTTCTCTGGGAAGAAGCCTGATATTGGTCATCTTCATATCTTTGGATGCATTACATACTCCTATATACCCAAGGAGAAGAGGACCAAACTAGAGCCCACCGCAGAGAAGGGTATCTTTGTGGGCTACAGTGAGACCTCAAAGGCCTTTCGGATTTACATTCCTGCACAGAGGAGAGTTGTTGTCAGACGGGATGTGAAGTTCGAGGAGGACAGGGCCTTTAGGAGGTCACGGGAGTTAGAGTATCTGGATCAGCCAGACCCTCAGCAGCAGTTGAGTCAGTCGCAGGGATCCAGTGGGCAGGGATCAGGAGGATCCGGAGGTACATCTATGAGGATGTCAGGTCCGTCAGTGAGCAGTGGCTCGCCGAGCCAAAGGGGTGGTGCTCCGGGTAGCATGCAGAGCAATTCACTAGGGAGTCCACTGATGGACAGTTCACACGGTACCTCAGCGTCTACAGGTTCAGGTGCAGGCAGGAGGACAGCAGACAGACAGTCAGGATTTCAGGCTCCTAATGATGATGAGGAGGAGGAGTTTCATTCTCCGGTGGGAGAAGTGCGCTCAGGGAAGAGGAAGCCCAAGTGGCTTCAGGACACCTTGAGAGATGCCACATCTGTTGCTGAGCCGAAGAGGCCGGTCAGAGAGAGTAGACCACCTGAGAGGTTTTGTAGCTATATGGCGATGGTTACCAGCATCCTTGACTCTGAGCCTTCTAGCTATGAGGAGGCAGCTAGCCAACAGGTCTGGAGAGAGGCCATGCAGGAGGAGTATTCTTCTATCATGAAGAATGATGTTTGGGAGGTGGTGCCGAGGCCTGAGGGCAAATCCGTGGTTACTTCCAGATGGCTTTACAAGGTAAAGCATGCTGCAGATGGCAGCATTGAGAAATTCAAAGTGAGGTTTGTGGCTAGAGGGTTCTCCCAGGTAGAGGGAGTTGATTATGAGGAGACCTTCGCTCCCGTGGCTCGATATACTTCGATCCGCTCCATTATATCGATAGCAGCAGAGATGGGTTGGAAGATCCACCAGATGGATGTGAAGACCGCATTTCTCAACGGCTTCATACAGGAGGAGGTGTACATTGAGCAGCCACAGGGCTTTGAGGTGCATGGGAAGGAGTCCCATGTGTGCAGACTGAAGAAGGCCCTTTATGGCCTGAAGCAAGCTCCCAGAGCTTGGTACTCCAGGATAGATACATATTTGCAGGGGATGGGTTTCACAAAGAGTGAGGCAGATCCGAACCTTTACTTTATTGTGATTGGTGAGGAGCCTCTCATTCTGGTGCTGTATGTGGATGACTTGATCATTACAGGTGCAAAGAGACTCATAGAGCACTGCAAGAGAGATCTTGCGACGGAGTTTGAGATGAAGGACATCGGCTTGATGCATTACTTTTTGGGTTTGGAGGTGTGGCAGGAGGAGGGGCATTTCTTCCTGGGGCAGGGGAAGTATATTGTGGACATCCTTAGCAGATTCCACATGGAGGATTGTAGACCCATGTCGACACCGATGATCACCAACTGGAAGAAGCTTCATGCTTCGGATTCCGAGTTGGTGGATCCCACATTGTACAGGCAGCTGATTGGTTCCTTGATGTATTTGGTCAACACTAGACCAGATATCTGTTTTGCAGTCAACACGATGAGTCAGTTTATGTGTGAGCCTAGGAAGGTTCACTGGGTGGCTGCAAAACACATTTTGCGGTACTTGCAAGGGACAGTGGATTATGGTCTGGACTACAGGCAGGGAGATGGAGTGAGATTGGCAGGATACACTGATTCTGATTGGGCAGGTTGTGCTTCTGATAGGAAGAGCACTTCAGGGTGCTGTTTTGGGTTGGGTTCAGCAGTAGTGTCATGGTTCAGCCGGAAGCAGCAGTCAGTAGCACTGAGTTCAGCGGAAGCAGAGTATATGGTAGCCAGTCTAGCTAGTTGTGAGGCTATCTGGCTTCGCAAGATGTTGTTTGGCTTATTTGGTCAGCCGTTGAGACCTTCAGTGATTTACTGTGATAATCAGAGTTGCATTAAACTCACGGAGAATCCAGTGTTTCATGACAGGTCAAAGCATATCGGGATCAGATATCATTTCATCAGAGACTATGTTCAGAAGGGAGTTGTGAAGCTTGAGTATATTTCCACTGATGAGCAGGTTGCAGATATCCTTACCAAAGCCTTACCACGGGGCAAGCATGTCTACTTCAGAGACAAGATGGGTGTGGTGAGGAACACCTTCCTCAGTAAGAGGGAGTGTTGAAATTTGCAGTGTTCCATGGGGACGCGTCCCCCAGGGTCGGGTGCGCGCACCCCTCGCACCCCACGCACCCGGGACGGGGAGTCTCTTGGGGGTGCGTTTCCCCACGCACCCTTTTTGGGGAGTCTTGGGGAGACGCAAGGGGGTGCGTTTCCCCAGTGTGGGAGTCTAGACTCCCCAAGACTCCCCAAAAAGGGTGCTTCTGGGTGTCCCCCTTCAGTATGGGAGTCTAGACTCCCCAAAAAGGGTGCGTCTGGGCGTCCCCCTTTAAATTTGTCTAATAAGACTTAAAAATTCAAAATAAAAAATAAAAAATTCAAAACTCAAAACCATTAAATTTTATTTTTTTTAAACTAAATAACTAAAACTTAAAAGTCTAAAAAAAAATTAAAATTAAAACTAAATAACTAAAACTTAAAAGCCTAAACCTTAAAGTTAAAAGCTCATTTCATTTCAACCCAAAGTCATTTCCATTTCACTCTTAACTATTTTTGAGTTTGAACTTTGAAACTTTGAGTTATATAGATTTAGTGTTCAAACTTTGAAAATATACTAGTATGTTTTGCTCTCAATTTAGATTCTAGAATGATGGATAATGAATTTAGTTTTTAAATCAATGTAGATTGTAGAATGATGAATGATATCGATCAATGTATTTGAATATTTTATTATTGATTTTTATTTTTGTTTTTCGAATCTCATGGTATGTATGAATAATAATTAATTCAATAATGAGACTTGTCACTTGAGTATGTCATATGAATGATGTATGTATCAAAATGAATGATGAGGATGGATCAATGATTCAAATTCCAATTGTCTATTTAATATTTTTATGCTTTCATTATTGAACAGTGAACAATGAATATGAACTTGAATTATATATATATATACACCTCGACGACTCCCCGCACCCCCGAAATTTCCCTAAAATTTGAGGGTACTCCCACACGTCCCCCCTGTGCGTCTCCCCACACCCGCGTCTCCCCGCACCGGAGTCTTGGTGGAACATTGGAAATTTGGTACCGGAGGACAGGTGGTTCCCTTAGGCTTTGATCTTTGGCCTAGGGAAAAGTGTCCAAAAGAATTTAATTTTTCTCCTAAAGTGACTTTATAATTTTATAAAGTTAAATCTAATTTAAAAATGACTTTAAGTGATAAAGTTACTAAGTCTAATTTTAAAGTGACTTTTATAAAGTCAATAAAAAATTAGAAAGGAAAAGTGACTTTGGAAATAAATGACTAAGTGGGTCTTTATTAAAGTGGGGTGAATTAAAAAATAAAAAGTGAGATTTAAATGAGCATTTAATCTCAGCCATTGATCTAAATCTATTTCAGCCATTGGATTTAGAGATCACCTAAAAGTCACTTGGGTCACCCAAAAGTCATTTGGAGTTATATTAAGGGAGGAAAAAGAGGAAAAGATCACATTCAATTCAATTCTTTTATGAGCAGATTGGGAGAAGGAGAGCAAGAGAGCAAGAGAGATTTCTGAGCAGGGAGGAGAAGGAGACAGCAGCTTGGCACACATTCCAAGGCAGCAGTTGAGCAGATTTGTACAGCTGATTCAGCACACAGTGAAAGGCAGATTTTGGCACAATTTTCGAGGAGAGGTTTGCACAAAAATCGAGGCGCAGTTTGTTGGTTTTTCTGCACACAAAACAAGGGCCATACAGCAGCATTTAATGCTGAAAGTGGGCACGAAAATCGAGGAGACCGTACAACATTTATTGCTGTCCTGTTTGCTGTAATTTCCAGTTTGCTGTGAAGCATGGGAAAAGAGATAAGTTGTAAATTTGCTTGCTGATTTTTTGCTGAAAATTTCTCACTGTAAAAGGCAATTTTCAGAAATAAAGAAGAGCTCTCAAACTGGTTTTCCCCAAGAGTTGTAGGGGTTTTTCCAGGGTCACATTGACCAAAAATCTCAGTGTTTAAATGTGTTTAAATGGTTGTTTATTACTGCTGATTTTTATTTCTGCAATTTCCAGCATTCTGTAAAATTTCCAGAATTTGTGTTTTCAGCAAATTTATTTTTTTCAGCTTGTTAAATGTATGGTTATGGGAAAGGGCATTTAACTATATGGGAGAAATAAGGAGAAACTGAAAACCGGGGTGGGAAAACAGAAATTTCTACAATATGAATGTGTGATATATGTTGTGTATGGAAATAGGATGGCAATGGAATTCAGATACAAACAAGATAGAAAAATGAAGAATGAAAATAAGGAATGAAATAGAAATGGAAGGAAACTAGAGGTTATTAGTGTTGGGCTAATGGAGTCATAAGGCATTGGATAAATGAAATAACTAGTTGGTCACAAACAACTACTTTGAAGCAGATGATATGGTAAAAGAAACTTATTTACCATCTTCCACCAGTTAGTAGATGAAGAAGCTATTTGATACATTCATCTTTAAGGTGTACGCTTAGGGTAGAAAGGGCCTAATTTAATACATTTGAACCTTAAGTATTTGCTAGAAATGTGTTGTAGAAATCTAGTCTTAAAGGACTAAGATTGCCACCCATCAATAAAATTATAAAGGTGTTGTTTTATGGTAGTGATGTGCTTCCAAATCTGCAACTTAGTTGATAGAAGAAAGGAGAATAAGTGCAGAAATAAAACAGCAAATAAAGCAAAAGGGAGAACCTCCTCAAATTGATTTATTCCTAGATGAATAAATTAATTACTAAACCTTTATTAAAGAATGACAACAAGAAGAATCTACAATAACATGAACAACAAAGTGAAGAGCATAAAGAAACCATAGATCAAAGTGGATCAATACCTCAACTTTTCATTAATCTTTGCATGGTAAACAAAGGAGCTCCATCAAGCTTCAATTCCTAGGCTTGATGACAATATGAAGACATGTTGACACTAGCCTCCTCAAGAGAGGTCGCCCTTGTCCAAAAATAGGCAAAGACATGTAACAAAAAATTTCAAGAGAGGAGGTACCATCCAAAAATATATATTATACCAAGTGAAATGCTAAATAGATCCACATAAAATGTGCCCTAATCTACAATAACATGAACAACAAAGTGAAGAGCATAAAGAAACCATAGATCAAAGTGGATCAATACCTCAACTTTTCATTAATCTTTGCATGGTAAACAAAGGAGCTCCATCAAGCTTCAATTCCTAGGCTTGATGACAATATGAAGACATGTTGACACTAGCCTCCTCAAGAGAGGCCGCCCTTGTCCAAAAATAGGCAAAGACATGTAACAAAAAATTTCAAGAGAGGAGGTACCATCCAAAAATATATATTATACCAAGTGAAATGCTAAATAGATCCACATAAAATGTGCCCTACAAGAATGGATGCATGAAAATTATAATAAAATACACTTCAATCTAAGATAATGTGCTTAAAAATCCAACTAGAAGAGCTCCAAAAATGCACCCTCAAAGGTGCATGAGATATATAACAATAAAATATTCCTCCTAGGAGTATGCTCTATAGGTAACTTCCAAAAATTTAAAGTGGTGTATCCACAAGAGGTGCATCCAAAAGTTCACCCTCCAAGGAACTGCTCAAATACAACAAGATGACCAAGTAAATGCATGTAGTGTGCCACCTTCTCCCTTCAAGTGTGAAATAAAGCTAATGAGGTAGGGTGCCAACCACTGGAAAAAAAGGATGTTAGGATTAAAACCAAACATGGTTCACAATATAAACCAAAACCACTTTAAGACAAGGGGCAAATTGACCAAGTAGGAGCAATACCCTTCTATACTAAAATAAGAGGCAACCATTGGAAACAAGAATGTTGGCATCCACCAAAACCACTTTAAGGCAAGGGAAAATTTGACCAAGTACTATGCCGAAATGGATTAAAAACATTCAAGGATGTAAAGGAGGCTCCTCGACTAACCAAGACCCAATCTAATACATGCACCTCAAGCAAAAACCTAATTAGCATGGAAGAGACCCAAATGGGTTAGTCAAAGCACCTATTATAATTAAACATGTGAACAAGAAAGGCCAAGGATGAAGGGAAACCAGACCATGGCACTAGAATCAAATGGAAAGTCACAATCACACATCTAAACCAAGGTAGGTAAGAGAGTCAAAAGAAGGGACTTTGACACACTTAAACCTTTACCAAGATGGATAGGAAGACATCCAGGTTGTATTAGGGTGGGTCATGTATGGACAATACACCAGAATACCACACCCATCATTATCGAATGGGATACATATATGGTTAAGAGAGTTAAAAAAACATAAGCTACATTAGGACACCCATCTTCTAATTGTGGCATGGGAATCTTACAGAATTTATCACATCTAAACCAAAAAACCCAAGCACTAACATTCAAAATAACCCATTAAACTTTCTTTTGTCAAGGCGATTTAGGATTTGGATTCCCAAACACCAAAAGGCATTGAGCAATTAGGTGAGTCCTCTCTACAACTCAACAAGAACATACTTTTGGCAGAGATCATGTTTTATTGATTAATCAAGTTGCTTTTGGTGCCAAATAAAGAATAAAAACATATGTAATGCCTACCATGCCAAAAATTAGAGAGGAAATTGACATGGTGACAAGCCCTTCCAACTTGAAACATATCTCTAGACAAGGTGTTATTTATGAGTTGGCCTATTTGGGAATGCAATCCTAATCAAGTGCTAAATTATGTCCAAGGTTAAATACAATCAAGAGGCAAAGTACCATTAGGGAAAGGTGGAAAGATTATTAAAAGAGAGTTAACTAGTGTTGAAATTGTCAGAAGAGAAGCAAATGTAGGGGATTGAGTGGGAAAGACAATGACTGTTGTCACAATGGAACAAGCACCAGTCAAAAACCACTTATTGTTTCGGCCAAGGAACAAAGTATGAGCACTTGGTTTATTGATGAGGTCAAAGGAGTATTAAGTCACCTTCCAAGACTCCCCTTGCTATTTTATGCCCTGCATAAATCGAATGTTTCAAAAAGATAAGGCTAAGCACATATCAAGGATGATTTTGGTAAAATAGATACCCCTCTATGCAGCAATAAACAGGCGGCCATCAGAAACAAGGATGCTAGAATTGAAACAAATCATGGTCCACAATGCCCACCAAAACCACTCTAAGGAAAGGAAAAGTATGACCATGTAGGTGCCTCAAAGTGCATGCCCTAATGGATTAATGTTAAAATTAGCAACTAGGGCCAAACTCCATGTGGGTCATCTTATTAATGGCCGCTGATATTTTTCTTGAATCCCTCTCATCGAGAGGTCTAGGATTGATCTAAAGATCATCCGATTCCGATAAGTATTCATGGAGATATGAATTTATTTGTGTTATGGGCAATTCGCCAAGGTCGGCCAGCAACCAAATATACCCCACTTGTGCTCAACGTTTTAGTATAAATAAGGGAGGACTTCAAGTCATTTGATATCATCTCTTGTGATCTCACTCTCCACTTGTTTGGGTTTTTAGTGGAAGAGGAGGTCTAGAGGAGATGCCTTCTACACAACCCTAAAGAAGGGTCATCTAGGAGAGCCCTAGCCGTAGACTTGTAGGAGATTTGGCCGCAAATCTAAGAGGCCCTAATCCGCAGCTAGAAGAGCCCTAATCCGCAGCCAAAGAAGAGCCCTAATCCACAGCAAAAGAGAGCCCTAATCCGCAGCTAAAGTGAGTCCTAATGCACAGCTAAAGGGATTCCTAATCCGCAGTTAAAGGGAGCCCTAGCAGCAAAGGGAAGACCCTAAACAACAACTAGAGGAGGCCCTACGTTGCCCTAGCTAAGGGTGATATGGATATACCCTAGCCACAGCAACCTAGAGTCTGGACAACGTGGGAAAACAGGGATCCGAAGTCTGCTACAGGAGGCCAAGTGGCTGAGGTAAGTGCGGATAGACTTAGGCTCGAACAGTGATATAATCAGGATCCGAGTTTGCTGTGAAGAGGGACGAGAAGGCTGATTGTTAGGCCGAGTTCCTAAGGGTCAAACAAGTTGTTGTTTGGAAGATATTTTGGCACATTTTCGGAGGTTTGTTTCTACAGCAATTTGTTGTGCTAGGCCGCAGGCCATAGCATACAACTAGAGGTTGTGTGAGGGTTGTCAAGGGTGGACAGCACCCTAAGCAAGCAGCGTGGGTGAGGAGGAGACCTATGAGGGTATGTCACAGCCCTTAAAGGGTTAGTTTGTTGACTGTGGAATGAAACTAGGGCTGCTACAAGTGTCCTAACCAGGTGTGCAGCACACAGTTGTGCAAACAAATGATAGCATTGCATTGGACTATTTGGGCATGTTGGTGTAGCTGGACATATTATGGGACAGCAGCTAGTACAGCATAGTGCTATCAGCATACAGTGATGGGCAGCAATGCAGCATAATAAAAGGGAGCATCATGACGTGATGCATAGTACAGCATTATGTATGATGCAGCTACATGATTGGATGCAGTGACGATGAGTGCAACATAGAGTGCAGATCCGTGATTGGAGAAGAACAGTGACAGGAGCAGCAACATGAAGTGCATAGCATGGTCATTAGGTCCAACACTGTGATGATGAGTGCAGCACGGTGAGGTGCAGCACATGGACGAGATGCAGCACAATGATAGGTGAAGGAGTCACCTTGGAGAATTAGTTGAAGCAGCATGTCTTCAACTGATCTCATGTAGAGATGATCTATTCTCTTATTTAGAAAGTCAAAGTGTTGACTTATGTTGTAAATGTACTATCTCTCTCTCTCCCTCTCTCTCTTGAACTATTGAAGAATGTATAAGAAGAATTGATCAGGGGTTTCCCCACATTGGGGTTTGTCACTGGCTAGCGCCACATCTTGTGTCCTCTTATCTTGGCTTGTCTTCTACGATTTATATTTATGTTCTATCTGCAGTTTACTTTAATGCTGATGTGATTGCTAATCTGGAAGAGATATTGAGCTAACTGTGAAAATTGAAATAAATTGCTCTAAGCATAGAACATACCTAAACTTAACATGGTATCAGAGCTGAGGTGAAGACAATGCCCAAGCAAGAGTGAAAGAGCAATCACCAAAGACAGTTAGGAAAGGACAAAAGGATCAATGTGTTCCTCATCGAAATTGAAGCAGAGATATTATCAGAATGGCGCAACGGAATATGGCCTACCTAAAGATCACTTCATTGGGAAGACAGGATCTCAGGGTGGAAGGAAAGGCAGATAACTAGTTCGACCATTATGCGAAGGAGTATCTGAATGGCAGGGACACATCACTTGATGATGATAACAATCATTCCAGGGGCATCTTCAATGGTCAGATGAATGACAGGTAATGCAGGTCATCAAGGAAACGATCGATCTCAGAGAAAGCAAGGAACCCCGAGTATGAAGAATCAAATGTTGTTTCTGATAAGATAAAAAAGCGTTATCTTGTATTGGCCCTCTCCTTCAGAATCTTTGGAAATCTAGTTTATCGATTATAATGCTTCAAGGCACTTCATCAGATAGAAGGGTGCTCTCTCTAATTTGATAGAGATGGAAACAATCGTGGGATTATACTTGGAGCCGATGCCACCTATCCCAGAAAGGGTGTAGGGAATGTTACCCCTCAATTGAATGAGGGTAACTCGATTCATTTACAGAATCTTTGTTATGTACCTAATCACGAGAAGAACCTGGTGTCCATTTCGACAATGGAAGACAAAGGTTACAGGGTGGCATTCATCGATGGAAAGGTACGTGTTTGAAAATGAAATTTTCAAAGATGCTTTTACTCATGGGTGAAGGGTTGGCAATTTGTGTCAAGTTGCAGGATAGTCCATTGGCGATCATGACATATCTCATCTATAACACCTGAGATCTACTTTATGAGGCCCTAACCGATGTGAGTCAGATGGTGACTCGAATACTTGAATTCAAGAAGAGAATGAAGGTACATGTCTGAGATGTACCGAAGGAAAATCTTACAAGGGTACCATTCCCCTCATGTAGCAGGTCCACAGGTTTGGAACAACCCGTGGGGTTTGAGATTCATGATTGGGAATCTCATGTATATAGGTGGAAGAAAGCCCTCTATGGCTTGAAGTAAAACACCCCGGGCCTAATATGAGAGGATTGATAGTTGTCTGATGAAGCTGAGATTCACTAAAAGTGAAGCCGATCCAAACCATTGTTTGAAGGTTATGGATGATAGAACTCTCATACCAGCACCTTCTGAGAAACGAACTATTTCTGAAAGGTGCAGACCCTCTCACTTGCAAAAGTAAGAGGGAGTTAGATTCCAGATATGGAATGGTAAACTGCAAGCCCGTGACTACCTCGAGGATCTTAACTTTCAAAAGTTATATGGTGGTGATGCGGACCAGATTTGGGAAACCAGATTTTGGAAATGCCTTTGAGTTTCATAAACTCATCTGCATTGATGTTCTTGGTGAACTTTTGTTTGTATGTATGCTTTGCAGTTAGCATAGTGAGCTCATATTTGGTTGAGCCTCACTAGATTGGTGCCAAGAATCTTCTGAGATATCTTCAGGGCACAATCTCTCATGGATTGAGATACACTGTCGGAAATATGAACCTGCATGATTATTCGAATGCTGACTGGGCAGGCAGTGCGGAGGATCGCTAGAGCACTTCTCAGTGCTGGTTCTCTCTGGATTCTGCTTCTATATCATGGATGAGCAGGAAGCAAAAGTCGGTTGCTAGAAGCACCGCCGAGACCAAATACATAGCTACGATTATGATCTCATGTGAAGCTGCCTGGTTGTGGAAGCTCTTCAGTGCGTTGTTTGTACACATGATGAATACCACTATGATTATTTGTGACAACTAAGGGGGAATTCGATTATTGAAGAATCTCATGTTCGATGATTGCTCCAACAGATAGACATCAGATACTACCTTATCTGGGATATGGTAAGTCAATGAGCGAGGACACTCCATCGCATTGAGACTGATGTACAAGTCGCAAACACTTTGTCAAAGCCCTGGGGAAAGGTCAAATCTGTGATTTTCTCTAACGACTTGGAGTCGTTGAGAGACCTTCGTATAAGGGACCCGCATGTTGCATGCATTGAGCTCTGGGAGCTCTAGGGGCTTGGGGTATTTACTGGAGCGACATATGCCCACAGGGCGACTCACCCCTCCCTGGTGGTGCACTATGTACAAGGTGACAGGTTCAACCTTTCCCTGTGATACCTCGTGGCGACTTTGGAATAGGATGGTTAGTTCTCCTGTGGGCCGGGATGATTAGTTCTCTCGTGGCAACTATGGAACAGGATGATTAGTTCTCCTGTGGGCCGGGATGATTAGTTCTCCCGTGGCGACTGTGGGACAGGGTGATTCATTCTCCTGTGGGCAGGATGATTAGTTCTCCTATCGAGGCATCCTACCCATGCAGTCTGGGACTCATGGGAAGTACCTCTCATCCGATCAATGAGCAGGGAAATGGGGTTAGGGACCATAGTAGTACTATCGATGGACGCATCATTGTATCTATTGTACTCCCTATGTCAGGATGACCTCCATTGGTCTGGGATCAATGAAACTGATCTGGGAACAGTATGAGTGGTTTGAGACACTCTCTTGTGATATTGATCTGGGATCAATGAAACTGACTTCAGGTCAGTAGAGAATGATATGAGACATTCTCGATCAATTCTTCTTCTTCATGGTTCAGCAGAGCAGAACTGAGCAAAGCAGAGCAGTGCAGGGCACTGATGGCAGTGTCACAGGGTTCGCCGAACTTGAACCTTGAGGTTCGAAATTCGGCGAACCTCAAAAAAAAATTCAGGTTCGGGTTAAGTTCGATAAATTTCAGTTTTAACTGGTCTGTCCAATTGTGCGAAAGATTTTGGCTAAAAAAGAATAACTAGTCTGCCCCATTGCACGAATAAATTGGAGTAGTTACATCTGTGAATAGGGCAAAGAATTTAACTCGTCTGCCCAATTGCGCCAATAATTTCATACATCTGTAAATAGGGCGTCCACCATATGGATCCTCGATGATCGATCTATGCCATCCTCATGACGCTGGACTTCGCATGATTGATCATGTCATTCTCGTGATAAGACTTTCTCAAGATTATTGGGAATGGGAATTTTTCTTGAACATCAAACAGTCTTGTAAATTTAATACATGAAAAATCAAATGGTTCGCCGAAATCAAATGGTTTTAACTTTTTCATTTTTTCCCCTTTTTAAAAAAATTTGAATCACATTCATATAATTTTATAATTTTCTTTTAGATACGTATTCTTTTATACATATTAAAAAAAATAATATATTCATAATAATGAATTATATATTAAATTTTATTTGAATATCTTTTCTCATTAAAATTGTATTATAAAAAATTTACTTTATTTATTTATTATTCTCTTACATATATTAAAAAATAATATATTAATATTATAGTGAGATGCATATTAAGTTCAATTAAATTCTATGTTAAATATAATAATGTTTGTGTATATAAAGGATTACAAATTTAATATATAAATATTATATTGGATTATATTAAAAATATTATTTATATATATTCGAATTTAATGGCGAACCCCATTCGAACTTCATTAGAAAATTCGAATTCGAATCGAACTTATTCATTGTCGAACTCGAATTCGAACCCCAACCATGTGACATTGACTGATGGTAAAGATAGTACAGTTGGACATAAGGATTAGCGGATGGAGTTCTCCCTAGTTGAGAGGGAGTGTTAAAATTGGCAACTAGAGCCAAACTCCATGTGGGTCATCTTATTAATGGCAGCTGATATTTTTCTTAGATCCCTCTCATCGAGAGGTGTAGGATTGATCTAAAGATCATCCGATTCCGATAAGTATTCATGGAGATATGAATTTATTTGTGTTATGGGCAATTTGTCAAGGTCGTCCAGCAACCAAATATACCCCACTCGTGCTCAACATTTTAGTATAAATAAGGGAGGACTTCAAGTCATTTGATATCATTTCTTGTGATCTCACTCTCCACTTGTTTGGGTTTTTAGTGGAAGAGGAGGTCTAGAGGAGATGCCTTCTACGCAGCCCTAAAGAAGGGTCATCTAGGAGAGCCCTAGCCACAGACTTGTAGGAGATCTGGCCGCAGATCTAAGAGGCCCTAATGTGCAGCTAGAAGAGCCCTAATCCGCAGCCAAAGAAGAGGCCCTAATCCACAGCTAGAAGAGCCCTAATCCACAGCCAAAGAAGAGGCCCTAATCCACAGCTAGAAGAGCCCTAATTTGCATCTAGAAGAGCCCTAATCCACAGCAAAAGAGAGCCCTAATCCGCAGCAAAAGTGAGCCCTAATCCACAGCTAAAGGGAGTCCTAATCCGCAGCTAAAGGGAGCCCTAGCAGCAAAGGGAAGACCCTAAACAGCAACTAGAGGAGGCCCTCCGCTGCCCTACCTAAGGGTGATATGGATATACCCTAGCCGCAGCAACCTAGAGTCCGGACAGCGTGGGAAAACAGGGATCTGAAGTCTGCTACAGGAGCCCAAGTGGCTGAGGTAAGTGTGGATAGTTTTAGGGCTGGAACAGTGATATAATCAGGATCCGAGTTTGCTGTGAAGAGGGCTGAGAAGGCTAACTGTTAGGCCGAGTTCCTAAGGGTTAAACACGTTGCTGTTTGTAAGATATTTTGGCACATTTTCGGAGGTCTGTTGCTACAGCAAACTGTTGTGCTAAGCCGCAGGCCATAGCACACAACTAGAGGTTGTGTGAGGGCTGTCAAGGGTGGATAGCACCCTAAGCAAGCAACATGGGTGAGGAGGAGACCTATGAGGGTATGTCGCAGCCCTTAAAGGGTTAGTTTGTTGACTATGGGATGAAACTAGGGCTGCTGCAAGTGCCCTAACCAGGGGTGCAGCAAATAGCTGTGCAAACAAATGACAGCATGGCCTAATTGGACTATTTGGGCATGTTGGTGTAGCTGGACATATTATGGGACAGCAGCTAGTACAGCATAGTGCTATCAGCATACAGTGATGGGTAGCAATGCAGCATAATAAAAGGGAGCAGCATGACGTGATGCATAGTACAGCAACATAGAGTGCAACATAGAGTGTAACATAGAGTGCAGATCTGTGATGAGAGCAACCCAGTGATTGGAGAAGCACAGTGACAGGAGCAGCAGCATGAAGTGCATAGCATGGTCATTAGGTCCAGCACTGTGATGATGAGTGCAGCACGGTGAGGTGTAGCACATGGACGAGATGCAGCACAATGATAGGTGAAGGAGTCACCTTCGAGAATCAGTTGAAGCAGCATGTCTTCAACTGATCTCATGTGGAGATGATCTATTCTCTGCTGAACTATTGAAGAACATATAAGAAGAAATGATCAAGGGTTTCCCCACATTGGGGTTTGTCCCTAGCTAGCGCCACATCTTGTGTCCTCTTGTCTTGGCTTGTCCTCTGCGATTTATATTTATGTTCTATCTGCAGTTTACTTTAATGCTTATGTGATTGCTAATCTGGAAAAGATATTGAACTAACTGTGAAAAATGAAATAAATTGCTCTAAGCATAGAACATACCTAAACTTAACAATTAAAGGCATTCAAGGATGCAAAGGAGGCTCCTCGACTAACCAAGAACCCATCCAGTGCATGCAGCCTAAGAAAAATCCTAAATAGAAGGGGAAAGAACCAAATAGGTTGGCCAAATCACCTACTATACCGAAACATGTGAAATGGAAGGCCAAGGATGAAGGGAGACCCTACCATGGCACTAGAAATCAAATGGAAAGAAACAATCACACATCTAAATCAAGGTAAGGGACTCAAAAGAAGGGACTTCAGCATACCTTGAAACATTGCTAGGATGCATATAAAGACCTGATGGTTGTCCTAGGGTTGATCGTGTATGGCCAATGCACAAAGAAATACCACAGCCATAGTCATCCACTGGGATATGTGTATGGTCAGTATAAAGTGCAAAAACCATGGACCACTTTAGGGCACCCATCTTTTAACTGTGGCATGGGAAATCTTACAGAAACTATAAAGTCTGCAACCGGAAAACACAGGCACCAACATCTAAAGTGTCTGTTGAATTCTTTTTGGTCAAGGTAGTTTCAGATTTGGATACCCAAACACTAAAGGCAGTGAGCACTCGGGTGAGTCCCATCTATAAATCGATGAGAACATACTTCTGGCAGTCATAATGTATGGATCAATCAAATTGCTTTTGGTACGCAATAGAGCATAAAAAGGAATGTTAAACAAATGACTGCCATGCCAATAATTAGCCAAGGAGGTCCTGAGATAGTGACAACACCTTCGGGCCTGAACGCTATCTCATGGAAAGGTGCTGTCAGAGAGTTGGGCTGTTTGGGAATGCAGCCCTGATTCGGTGCTAAATTCTGTCCAAGGCTAAATACAGGCAAGAGACAAAGTACCATTAGGGAAAAATGAAAAAAAAAAAAAATTAAAAGAGTTAAGGAGAGCTGGAAATTATCAGAAAGGAAGATGGAGAGGGTTGCACAAGCAAAACAGTACATGCTGTCACAGTGGCACAAGCACCAATAGGAGATCGCTTGTTGTTTTGTCATCATGGTGGCCAAGGAACAAAGAGTGTGCACATGGTTTGCCAGTGAGGTCAAAGGACTAAGCCATCCACCAGAATTCCCTTCGCTGAGTTATGCCCCACACGAATGGCATGTTTCAAAAAGACGAGGCTCACACAAGTCCTGGGTGATTTTGCTAAAATAGATACCCCAAGACCTTCCACCTAAAAGCCAAAAGAAGACCTTATTATAGCGCAGTCACGTAATCAAGGTGATTTTGGCAAAATAGATACCCCAAAAACCTTGCACCTAAACCAAAAGAAATCCCTGTCATGCAGTGAAGCCTCGTTCTTGGGTAATTTTGGCAAAATATATAAAGACCTTTAACCTAAACCTTAAAAATCCATGTTATACGGTGTAGCCTTGTACTTGGGGTGTATTTCTCTAAATCAATTTCTATTTAAAAAATTAATTTTAAATTAAAAATTAGGTGACAATTACCTGATGGACCTTTAGCAATTCCAGGATGCCAAGCACAATATCATTGACATAGCAGAAACCCGAAGCCTCGCACTTCTTGGCATGGTGGAGCCCCCCCGCCCAGTTGATGGCAATGTCTGCATCCTTCCTATTGAGTTTAAGGGCTGCCCCAATTGAGCCTCCTGCAGAAGACTGGCAAAAATTGAAAAGCCCATCAAACACAGGGCAGTCCTCCCCCACATTGAACCTCTTCAACTGCCTCAGCTGCTCCTGCTGAGTGTCTGGTGCTACACTACTCAAGAAATGTATGTAATCATCAGTATGAAAGGCACGGATGTCCTTGCTCTGTGCTAGATGAGGCCTGCAAACTTCCATCCTCTGGTGGAGGCCATAGTGGACAATCAAGTTGTGGGCCATTCTCATGCGGTGTGGCTTCATTGGGTGGCCTTGCCCATAGTAATAATTACCAATGTCTGCATCGTAGAAGTATGTAACTCTTCTCTTACTCCCATCAGGCCCTGATACCAGAGCATTGCCAGACTCCTCCATGTCCTGTTTTAAAATTGTTTCAATATCTGATATTAATGCCATGTACTAAAACCATTCATATACCATAGAAATGGATTAAATAGACTCTCTGCAATAGAAACTCAAATGGGTGTCCTGTAAATAGACAGGAAAACCAACGCACGCGGGAGAAGCCAAAATTTACTTACCTCTCACCTCTAATCTCCGATGTCTCGTTCCTATGGACTAGATAAATACACAGTAGAACGAATGCCTACAGGTAAAACTAAAGCTTACGTACCTCTGCAATGTTTCGTTGCTATCTGACTGTATGGCAAAATCCAGAGAAATCCCCAATCAGAGAAGAGAAGGATGCGACGAACACAAGTAGCTTTTATTTAAACCTGGGATTTAGGTATATATATATTAGTGTTTATTTATAGGTTAATTCTCAAGCATGTAACAAAACCAGGTAGTGGCAAACTTAAATTTAGGCGACAAAATAGTTTTGTTACGGTATTTCATGGCACGTTCGTAGGTAGGTTTTCCCTGTTAAATGTACCATCTAATAATATTAATAAATTATTATTGTTTAACATCTAATAATATTAATAAATTATTATTGTTATTATATAGATATAGGGTTGAAGCAGTAATAAATTATTATTATATAGAAAGGTAATTTTATACCCGGTAGAGATGAGTTGGTTTAAGTAGAATTTAGTTTTCTTATATTTAGGTTTAAACTTCATAGGAGGAGTGAAATTATGGAATAATAGAAAGTTATTTATAGAAATATATAATTATTGGATAAATTATTTTTTATTTATTATATTATATTTAATTTAATATAGTTTGAGTGGTTTAATGATTAAGAGTATGTGTTTTTTAATAAAAAGTTATAAGTTCCAAATCTAAGAGTTAGAGTATGTATGTTTTTGTAAACTTATAATGATAAGGTCAAATTAAAATTAAAACATAATCATTATTAAGATAAATTTGATGAAGGTTTACAGGTCTATGGTATTTGTTATGATCAAGTTTATTTAAAAGTTTGAGGAAATTCATTGTTGTAAAACATTATGTGAGCTTTACGTAATGTGATGTAATGTAATGTGATGTGATGTTGGATTGGTCAAATTAAAAAATATATATTAATATATATTTATGTAATGTAATGCTGACTGAGTTAAATTAAAATAATAATAAAATTAAATATAGTTGGGGCGCTCTACAATATAAGGAGATATGTAGATGTAATGTAAGAAAGTAAACATTTTTAAATATCGTTCAATTTATAAGATGTAAGGGATTTGTAAAAAAATACTTGTTGGCTCAATTAAATAATAATAAATCTATTTGTGTAGTGTAATGTAATGTTGACTTGGTCAAATTAAAATAATAATTAAATTAAATATAGTAATATAGAGCGTAGTATGAAGAAATGTTGTATTGTTCCTAAAAAATTAAAAGTAATAAAATAATAAAATTCAATTTATTATAAGTTAAAATCAATTTTACTTTATAAATTAAAATAATGATTTTGTAACCATATTTAAATTTAATTAATAAGTACGTTAAAACTTTAATACTTACAATAAGCTTAAAATATAACAATATTTTTAACCATGGATATTCACACTCACTTTACCATAGATATTATTAACTTGTAAATAGGTTTTACTACAATACCATGGGC
The DNA here is from genome assembly GCA_031772625.1 of Pinus tabuliformis. Taxonomy (NCBI): domain Eukaryota; kingdom Viridiplantae; phylum Streptophyta; class Pinopsida; order Pinales; family Pinaceae; genus Pinus; species Pinus tabuliformis. The sequence goes on from CM062817.1 coordinate 127,510,960, forward strand.
TAATAGTGTGGCTCATCAATACAACATGCCCTAGAACTATCTCTCATTTCACAATCAAAATATTTTATAAATATTTTATTTGAATTTAATTTTATAACATTTTTTAAATTAAATTTAAAACGAAAAAGAGTATAATTACTTTTAAGTTATATCTAAGGCCCCTATCACATTAAAATATATAAGATATAAATTATAGCTATAAATTAAGATCTATTTTACCATATAAGTTAAATTAATAATTTTGTAATAATATTTAAATTTCATTAATAAACACATAAAAACTTAATACTTACAATATAACAAAATTTTAAACCATGGATATTCACCCCTACTTTACCATAGATATTATTAAGTTGGGAATGCCCTTTGTTACAATACTATGACTTATCAATACCATATGCCCAAAATCATCTCTCATTTCATAATCAAAATATTTTTTTAATTTAATTTTATTACACTTTCAAGTTGAACACTCTCAAGTTCAATATGGAAGACATGTTCTAATGTTAGTCATGTTCTAAGTTATGTTGTGTTATCTAAACATTTTAACTTTGTCAAATTATAATTAATTAATTATATATAAACATTTTGACTCAATAAAATTTATAAATTAAATTGAAATTTATAATTATAATTAATAATTAATAATAATTAAACCATTCTAGATCCATCTTAACTTTAGATTTATCAAACTCTCAAAAATATCAAATCTCTTGAGAGACTTTTTCTCAAGTTTTGCACTCAAAAAAGAGGTTTGCACCTCGAGAGATTTGATCCCTCTCAGATCTTGATAGATATGGAGTTAAGATGGATCTAGGCTTGTTATTATTGATTTAAGTTTGAGTTAGTCATGATAGTGGTTTACAAGTCCATGGTATAGCATAGTCCATGGTATTTGTTATGATGAAGTCTATCTAAAGGCTTGAGGAAATTCATTATGGTATGCAAGAGTACCAACTTACTTAACTCCTTAGTTGATGATGCCTCTCAGTTGCGCTTGGTAGATACTAGATATAGATTTAAGATGGATCTAGGCTGGTTTAAAATAAAGTTGTTGCAATTTAGTTAATTTTTATGATTTATTTATATTTTGGCAATGTAAGATGTATAATGTAGTAAGTGTTTTAATTTATATGGTTGCTCAATATATGAGTATATAGTTAAAAAAATCATGTAACTAGATTTTTAACCATGGAGATTCACCCCCCACTTTACCATGGAGATTCTTAATTTATAAATAAACTTTATTATAATACCATGACTCAATACCATAGCTTACTAATACTACATGCCCAAAATTCCATAAACCATATTCATATGGCAAATGTTCATATAAGCTTTTTTTTTCAATTAATCAATTTAATTAAAAGATTAACAAGGGCATCCTTGGATGGGGTGAGTAACGACGCAAGAGGTGGAGAGGGCGAGCCACCACCGCCCCACCTAACCAACACGCCAAGAGACATGGCAACACACCCCCAGCAAGTGTAACAGTGATGAGACACTATTAACTATCCCAACATTTGGATAGATGAAAGGTCATAGGGATTATGGCAAATGCAGCATTGCACATGCGACGATGAGGGGGGCAATAACGCTTAGCATGTCTATGTTAATTCACCTATGGGATTTTGTAGTCTAGAGCAAGAGGAGATTGTTTAGATTGCAATCTAGACTGAGGTTGGTTGTGAGGATGAGGATATAAGCGACAAGGGGGTGAGAAAACCCGGAAAAAAATGCAGGTTGAAGTGTCATTCCACACCCAGGTATGTTAAGCCAAGGAATAATTGTTTGTGTTTTCAGTTAGGGAGTTTTATTTTGATAAATTCTAATTCTAGCGAGTGGGACTGTAGATCATCACGCTCTCAAACGGGGAAGCTAGAACCAATATAGCTTTTTGCTATTTGTCTCAGACAATAAAGGCAGAGCTTCTTTATTATTCCTTAAGGTAACAACCATTCTAATGTTTCGTATCCTCCTTTTGGCTATGCTTATTGTTAGTTCCTTTTAGAATCAATTCAAGGAACCTCCTTCCCTCTCACTTGGATATTAGGGGTAGTTGGTGTTTTTAATTTTGGTGTTTATCCTCTGCCAGGTGGAAAATAGAGAAGGGTATGGAGACTAAGGGAACTTTGGCCCTATGATACTTCAATGGGGAGTGTATAAACTGGTTATTGCTATTGTTATTTATGTCCTAAAGGTTCTATGGGTTCTTTTGTTCTTGGGTGTTGGTGCTTCACAATTGGTGCTAATAATTTAACCAAGACTCAAGATCATTGGTTACGGTCTAGAAGCTTCCTAGGGAGCAGATCCCAGTGCACGTATAGGAAGAATTGGCCTGGTTTGAAAGGGAAGCCTCTTCCCACTAAACTTCCCCTTTAGATTCTAAAGTGTTGGAAGAGTGGATACAATGGATCCTGATATGGGGCATACACGAGAAAGATTTAATCAGTATATGTAGACAGTAGATTTGAACTGGCAAATGAAGTCCCTCTTAGGATGTACTATGTTGGATCGCCATGAGTCTTTGATGGACCTGTTACAATCCTTGGATCACATGGATGAGCACCTAAAATATTATGATAACATGTTGGAGAAGATAAACCGCAGGTTGGTGAGGATTGAGCAACATCTTGACATCCCTCTGACAACTATTAGACCTCCAATAGACCCTGTAGCTCCTATCCCAGTGGCAGGATTTGATTTTGATCCTATTACTTGATTGTGTTATGGTTTTGGTTTATAGTTTCATTTTTGCATTTAATTTTTTCAAGGCCAAATAGGCCACTATCTTGTAACATGCTTGTTTGATGTTGGTTTTGTTAGTTTCAAGTTGTCTCTCCTATCCCTTTGAAGGGTACATTTTTTGTTATGATCCAATCTCCCTATGACAGATCCATATGACTCATTGTAATCCTTAATATGATCTCTTGTCTTCAAATTTAATATAATTCTTTCCACACAAAAAAAAAGATTAACATGGGCATAACTAGCATTTGCACCAGATGTTGCAAAGGAAACGTCGTAAGGCATAAATTGAAGAATGCAAATACAACAAAATAATACTTTCATGAAGAATAAAAATACCTATAATGAATTTATTATTAGATATTCATATATATTGCACTATATATTAGCCCCACTAATTTTTTCCCTTTCTTAAAGTAACCTTTCACCACTATGGTCACTATAATATCAAATACAATGTGTCTTAACCAAAAACCATTATGAAAGTCAAAATACTTATATGTCCCATATCCTATATAAACCATAATATACTTTGATCACTCTTGGAGAATTGCAAACCCTTCCAAAATGCAACTTCTAACCACTATTACCATTAAGAAAAAAATGGCATTTATTACCTTATAATCCTTAAGGGAATAACTCTATTATTAAGTAAACCATAGTGCAATATGATTTTTAACACAATGAATTCTAAAAATTATGACCCCTAGTACACTCTCATCATAAACACATTGTAACTCCTAAAATGTTAGAAGACATAAACTTTAATACCTAACACATTAACTATAACATTAAAACTATAACCTATATGTACTTAAATTGTCTTAAAGAATCAAGTGTGGCTCTTCAAATTCAATCCCATGAGAAGCGGATATAAAAAATGTTGATTATTATGTAGATGATATTTTCACTATTGACATTGACCCCAAAACCATTTTATGGGAGAAACCTATGGTAATGATGTTGATGGGTACTCATTATTCTCCCATTAAATGGTATAATGGTGGCCTACATTTTGTAAATAATTTAAGGTCTTAATGTTTGTATGCCTCTGGCTCTTTTGAGGCCATGTTGGATTGAAAGTCTGAGTTCAGGATTTGGGTAATTGCTAAAGATGGTGTCAACTGGACTTGCTGAATCAAAGAGGTGAACAAGAGCATGGATGCCACTGACAGAGTTTGCTTACCCACATCCTTGAGAATGTTGTTTTGTGTTGTGCATATATCAACTGAGAAATACCCAAGTTTTTGAAGGTGATCTAAAAGGTGTTGAAGTTGTGGGTTATTGAATCGGGTGTACATTCACTAACAGAGTATGAATGTTTTATGCGATTGAAGGTGGGCTTGTAATTGAAAATGGAGAGGAAAGAGAATGACTTAAAAGAGCTAACGCAGCAGGAACTGAGTGGCATTTTAACTGGGGGTGGAGAAAGACTCAAAATGCTCTTGATGGTTGCTTGCTGAGGCTTGAGCTTGAGTTGCCATGAGATACTGGAGATGGGTCTAATCACAAAACCGCTTAGATAGCCTAAAATTCCAATCTTTGCACATTTAAACCTACTCTCAACCATAAAAAAACCACTAGTCTAGCCTAAATTACAACACAAAAGAGCAACGACCTATCTATCGTTAGGCAACTAATTGGCCAAGTGAACGCATTTAGTGCTCAAACAGCAGAACCAACCCAACGTTACAGAAGTATCGATTCAAAACAGAACATGCAGAAACCCATTACACAACATTAATGACAAGTATGGCAGTCGCAGAACAAACCCGATGATACAGAGACCTGACATAAAAACCCAACCCCCTTATGCAGGGGACCATTACAGAATAGTTGAACCAAAAAAAAGTGTCTATGTGACATCAGAAACCAAAACTATTTCGTGAAACGTGTCATTTTTAAAAACACTTACGGAAGAAACCATAACGATGAGATAGTAAAACCGTATAGTGCATATTCAGATTGCAATTAAAGAGATCAACGGAGAGCTAATTGAGAGCAATAAAGATCCAGATCAAAAAGCAGACTAGTTTACAGAACATTGAATACCAAGCCCAAAAAGCACACTAGTTTACAGAACATCAAATACCAAGCCCAGAGACAGCTACCAGCATATAGCTCTACCATCAACAGGATTATTACATGGTCTTTGAAGAAATCTAAAGAAGCAAATAAACAAAAATAAAATCCACCGAAACCCCCCAAAAACCCTAACAAAACCACTGATATAGCCTAAAATTCCGAACTTTGTACATTATGGGGATGGCCCAGACCTTGTAAGGATTCTCATTTTCCACTCTGACTTGTCTTCCAAAGCCTACAACTCTTGTGAAAGCTTCACTGCTTGGGCTAACTTGTGCACCGCTACAGCCATGCATAGCACATTCAGAAAATCGAAAATGATGCCAATTGGCTCTTGCCGTGAATTTGAACAACATAACCAGAATTTATAATTCTTCTTTTAAATTCTTTTGCTATTTATTAAACGTAATTCATCCTCTCTTTCGATTCTGAAAATTAAAAGAAAGAGTAAAAAATAGTAGTAAAATTGTATAGTGTATATTGAAAACTTTAACATGGGGATGTCTTTTCAATTCATTTGCAGAGATCTGCACGCACACACTTAAATGTTCACTCTTCTTTTGCCCATCATCTGATATCCTATTTCTGGTGTGCGAATCGAAGCTTAGTTTTGCACTGCAATAGGTAGGTGCCACTGCCAATTTTACAGCACTCGAGAAAGAAATATGCCGTCTACAATGGAAGATGTCCTGACCCAGGATGTGAATGTTGTCGAAAAGCTACTGTCCAATGGAATAAATCATCTTCAAGTTCAAGATAAATATATCCTGCCTCCCAGTGAACGCCCCCACCTGTCTGAGGTGTCTTACTCTGAGAGCATTCCGGTGGTGGATCTCCAGGACCTGGATGGACCTAACAGAACAAGGGTAGTTGAAGAAATCGACCATGCGTCGCCTTCATTGCCCCTACAGCGTCCTTGGTTGATGAACAACATCCGGCTCGGTACAAAGGATATAAGTTTGGAGAATTCATGAGAATTTTCTGGAGCCAGGAATTAAAGAATAAGACAGTGTTGGACCATTTCAAAATCGAATATGCAGAGAACAACGGTGAATGAAATTTGTTGTTGAATTTGATTTAAGGGAGCCATTATCAACATTATCACTATCACTGGACCATCCAATAAAATCATTGCCCTCTGGATGAATAAAAGATGATTACATAGTTTTAACTATTGAACATAATTTTATTTTCAATTCCAATCTTTGCACATTTAAACCTACTCTCAACCATCAAAAAACCACTGGTCTAGCCTAAATTACAACACAAAACAGCACCGACCTATCTACCGTTAGGCAACTAATTGGCCAATTGTGTGTACGAGAGCATTGACATGCTTTGACATGTGCCTTATGTGAACGTATTTAGTGCTCAAATAGCAGAACCAGCCCAATGTTATAGAAGTATCGATTCGAAATAGAACATGCAGAAACCCATTACACAACATTAATGACAAGTATGGCAGTGGCAGAACAAACACTATGATACACAGACCTGACATAAAAATCCAACCCCCTTATGCAGGGGACCATTACAGAATAGTTGAACCAAAAAAAAGTGTCTATGTGACATCAAAAACCAAAACCATTTCGTGAAACGTGTCATTTTTAAAAACACATACGGAAGAAACCATGATGATGAGATAGTAAAACCGTATAGTGCATATTCAGATTGCAATTAAAGAGATCAACAGAGAGCTCATCGAGAGCAACAGAGATCCAGATCAAAAAGCAGACTAGTTTACAGAACATCAAATACCAAGCCCAGGGATAGTTACCAACATATAGCTCTACCATCAACAGGATTATTACATGGTCTTTGAAGAAATCCAAAGAAGCAAATAAACAAAAATAAAATCCACCGAAACCCCTCAAAAACCCTAACAAAACCACTGATATAGCCTAAAATTCCGAACTTTGTACATTATGGGGATGGCCCAGACCTTGTAAGGATTCTCATTTTCCACTCTGACTTGTCTTCCAAAGCCTACAACTCTTGTGAAATCTTCACTGCTTGGGCTAACTTATGCACCGCGATAGCCATGCATAGCACATTTAGAAAATCGAAAATGATGCCAAAGTGCTCTTGCTGTGAATTTGAACAACATAACCAGAATTTATAATTCTTCTTTTAAATTCTTTTGCTATTCATTAAATGTAATTCATCCTCTCTTTCGATTCTGAAAATTAAAAGAAAGAGAGTAAAAAATAGTAGTAAAACTGTATAGTGTATATTGAAAACTTTAACATGGGGATGTCTTTTCAATTCATTTGCAGAGATCTACATGCACACACTTAAATGTTCACTCTTCTTTTGCCCATCATCCGATATCCTATTTCTGGTGTGCGAATTGAAGTTTAGTTTTGCACAGCAATAGGTAGGTGCCACTGCCAATTTTACAGCACTCGAGAAAGAAATATGCCATCTACAATGGAAGAAGTCCTGACCCAGGATGTGAATGCTGTCGAAAAGCTGCTGTCCAATGGAATAAATCATCTTCAAGTTCAAGATAAATATATCCTGCCTCCCAGTGAACGCCCCCACCTGTCTGAGGTGTCTTACTCTGAGAGCATTCTGGTGGTGGATCTCCAGGACCTGGATGGCCCCAACAGAACAAGGGTAGTTGAAGAAATCCGCCATGCGTGCGAGGAAGATGGATTTTTCCAGGTACATCATACTTCGATCCCCCTTCTCTTTCCAGTGCTTTTCTTTTAATATCTCTGGATTATCCTCTACGCACACCAAAAAGGCCCTATGTTACAAATTAAGCTTGCCATGGATATTCTAGAATATTTCTTATCAGTTTTCTATTCCTGAATTTTTTGAGGCTATTACTTTCAGAGTTGTAGTATTATTTAATCTATATTTTTAATGTCAGTCTGATGTGTTAATAAGATCTAGTGACTGGTTCAAATTTCACATCTGAGGGTATGTACTATTCTTTTTTATGGCCACATATTAATGCTAATGCTAATGCTAATAATTTATCAGGTTGTGAGCAATGGGAATTTGACAATGTTATTATTAATGCTAATAATTTGTCAGGTTGTGAGCAATGGTAGATTCAGAAGTGTGGAACATCGAGCAGTAACGAATGCATCTGCTGCACGTATATCAATTCCTACGTTTTATGGTCCCTCGGAGGATGCCTTCATTGCCCCTGCAGCGTCCCTGGTTGATGAATAGCATCCAACTTGGTACAAAGGATATAAGTTTGGAGAATTCATGAGAATTTTCTGGAGCCAGGAATTAAAGAATAAGACAGTGTTGGACCATTTCAAAATTGAATATGCAGAGAACAACGGTGAATGAAATTTGTTGTTGAATTTGATTTAAGGGAGCCATTATCAACATTATCACTATCACTGGACCATCCAATAACCCCGTTGCCCTCTGGATGAATAAAAGATGATTACATAGTTTTAACTATTGAACATAATTTTATTTTCAATTCCAATCTTTGCACATTTAAACCTACTCTCAACTATCAAAAAACCATTGGTCTAGCCTAAATTAGAACACAAAACAACACCGACCTATCTACCTTTAGGTAACTAATTGGCCAATTGCGTGTACGAGAGCATTGACATGCTTTGACATGTGCCTTATGTGAACGCATTTAGTGCTCAAACAGTAGAACTAGCCCAATGTTACAGAAGTATCGATTTGAAACAGAACATGCAGAAACCCATTACACAACATTAATGACAAGTATGGCAGTCGCAGGACAAACCCTATGATACAGAGACCTGACATAAAAACCCAACCCCCTTATGCAGGGGACCATTACAGAATAGTTGAACAAAAAAAAGTGTCTATGTGACATCAGAAACCAAAACTATTTCGTGAAACTGCTATCGATCTAACAGAAGTTATGCTTGCATTGATTCTAGTGGTTATGCTGTTGGATCTCTAACTGCTCGTGCTATATGTTACGTATGAAAAAAACAATTATATGGTTATTGCAAAGATTAGTTCGCCCTCAAATCTTCAGACAACAGTAGCAAATATTATACCATGAACTAACCTTATAAATCTCAAACACAAGAAGCAAATACTATAGCAGGATAAACCCCAGAATGTTGCTCAAGAAACCACTTACTATAGTCCCAGTTGTTATTTCTGTAGCGAAATAGTTAAAACATATTAAATTTTGAGGGCAGGGATCTACACAAGCCTTCTGAAATAAACCGTAAGATATACAAACGAAAACAGACCCTGATGAGTATGTCTCAGATTCTTATAAATTCTTTTGTAAGAAAGAGAAACAGAGAATTAAGGGGAAACCAAAACAAACCCTGATGAGGAATTGATCACCTGTTGAATATTTTAAAAAAGAGAAGGATAACCCGAAAAGGCTAGGGTATCTCGTAGAATCTGATCGCCCTAGACTCCGCTTCACACAGTTAACCAAGGTCCAAGCATACCTGAACCTCCTCTTCAAAAAACAGTGGAAACCTCGAAGAAATTAAAAAGCCCCTTTCAGTTGAAGAAACAGTAGCATAAATGTTTGCTGGAGTTTGATTTAGCCATAGTAGTTCCTAAAATAAAGGAACCCATGTTGTTGCAGTTGGGGTATTGATTGTTACTCTAGACTGTTGGAGTAATATCGATAATGTTTGTGCTTCTGGGAAATACTCTTGACGCTGAGGCTTTTGAGTGTTTACTAAACTTCCTTGTAGTGATCTGATGATGCACGGTTTTTCTTAGGTACACTCTATAAACAACAATCATATAAAGTGAGCGATTTTTTTCCATTTAAATGGATTAGTAGGAAATCGAAAGAGGGATTTTATGTGACATCAATGGCAACTGCTGGAAATCAATGGGGTGTGGTTATGTGAAGGAATGCATGGTTTTCAAATCAGGTGATCTTTTTGTTCTGAAAAATTAGATAGCATTATTTTTATTCTTCACAGAAGTTCAGGTTGCATTTGCCATGCAAGTTGAAAAGTTCAGTGACAAAAAGATGAAGAGTCCGAGGACAGGGGATAGTGGAATATGTTTCAAGATATTTTTTAAAGATCACCAAAGCACCAAGGCATAAAAAGTAGCCGACTCTTCCATATATGCCTCAATAAAATGGGGTGCCTAAATGAAATAATAGAACCATGATGGTAATTGCTAGGAACATGTTGAAGATAAAGGCCTGCCTAACAGGTTCATGGCAGAAGCAACCAACACTTCTGTTTCCTTATTGAATTGAAATCCAAGTAAAGCTGTTGAGCTTGATTTTCTCTATCCAAGTGAAGGTATTCACAGACGTTGGGACAATGGGTATCAAATAACTTCTATTGTTGCAACTCCTGATCAAGTTGCATTCATCTTGAGCAAGCTGAAAAAGAATTTGTCAAGTGAAGTACAGGAAACGCTTCAAACATCTGCTTTTCCCAGCACTCATGTAAGGGTTTGATTTATACTACTAAATTTGATTCATCAAAGTCTTTTAGGTTACTATAACTGCTGGAAACTAATCTGCTATTTTTTTATTCTTTATTTTTAGGAAAAGTGGTTTAGGAATCTTTACATTTCTTTGGTGTGGGACTTTATTCATGGTCTCAACAATTGGTTTTTAATTTTAAACAACCATTCTTCGATAGAACCTGGGAAGGGATGTTTTTAGCTATGTTTGTCATTGTTGTGACCATCAAGGGTGGTGTCACAGTGTTATGGCGTTATAGCAATGGTCACATTATGTAAATTGTTTACGTAATACATTAGCATGTGTCAAAGAGAGAACATGGAATGAAATGTTATTAGGCAAGTAAATGGTAATAGGAATTGGAAGTTAAGTGTGAAAGTCTTAGTTATATCTTCATATACTTCCATATCCAATTTGCTTTTGCGTCATCCTCTTAATAATATTGTTTCTCTTTGTCTCATTTCATGATCCTCAGTGATGTGATTGCCCTCTCTCTTAACCTTCCTCGAGCAGTTCTACATTTGAAGAGTGCAGGACAAGGCAGCACTGACCATGTGCTGTATTGGGCAAACAGATATTCAAATGGACTTAAAATGAATATGATAATAAGCATAATCTAATGTAAAGTTACAGTTTAGCTAGGCTAACCTCAACTGCAGTCGTGGTTATCTTTTAAGATTCCTTACAACTCAGCAGAATGATTAGTGGAAAGAAACCGCACTACATGATGTGAAGAAAGAAAAACTAACCAGGGAATAGGTGCTAACAAGGAAACGTGGACAAAAGGTGGGCAGGCTGGGCAGGCTACTTCTACAACTCAACTGTGGCAATTCCAGAAGGACATACCATCAATGAGATCTGTCACAATCCACTGGCCTTTTTTAAGCTCATTAAACGGGAGTCTGGTTTGGTATAGATGTATATCCAGTGCTTATAATTGTCATAGGGGGATAAAGAATGTGCTCAGATGAGCCATACACCGAGGGAAGCGATTGTAGGGCCGGTATGCTAGTTATCTAGGGACTTTTCTTTGTATCAAAGATTAGAGATAATGGAATAAAGACAGCTTTTCTAGCTTTTCGGCAATCTAAAGATTGGTGTTGTCCCCTGTAGATTATTCATCCCCAACCTGAATATTTTAGTGGTTTGCATTCATAAATACCGCAATTGTTTGCAGGAACAGAGCATCACGTAATTCTTCACTAAATCTCTTCTGCTGTAAACTTGTTTGCAGGTTTTGAGATTGGAAATCTTCATTTGATCCCTCTGCTAAAGCTTGCACAGCCTATTCTCTATTATAGTTACTAACCCCTTTTCAGATCACGGGAAGCGTTCTTTGACATTTATGTTAGGTTTAAATGGGTGGTGTAAGTCTACCCCTGTGGAAACCTGAGGACCAGAGTGCTGTGCAGATTGGAGGTGTCTGCATCAAAACATAAAGGCATACTTTTCTCGTAGAAGAACACTGTTAAAAATTCCATATGTGAGCATAATGCATACTTCGCACATGCAAAATATGAATATATCTTGCTGTGATATGCTTTGTACACACTAGCTTGAGCACTCTAGTATTGTTCACAGCAAATGAGAAGATCCACTAATCTCCATTGTCCTTCACAAAATACACTACTTATTGAATAACAGTGAACTTAAAAATGCTTATGAAGGTTATAAATTTTCAACATAAACACATCAAAATTGGCTTGATGACAATGATATTGGACCCATTCCCTACACCTGGAATTTCCTTGTTGGTCACAATGAGATTGATGACAAGGAACTTCCCAAAGCTATACATTATACAATGGGAGGCCCTTGGTTCGAGGCCTGGAAAGATTGCCAATTCGCAGATCTGTGGCTTCAGGAAGTGGATGAGTATAAGAGGTCCCAGATGATACAGAAGGTGATTCAAGATGAGCTCATAAGGCTGTTGGATACAAGAATGAATGAAAGAGCAGGAGAGCTTGAAACCAGAGTAGGTGAGTTGGAAGGCAAGGTTAGAGAGATCTCTGCTCTACAGAAATTGCTGTTGTTTTATCTGCAAGAGAGGTTTCTAACAGAGGGAGGGAATGGTGTGAAAGAACCTCCTTTTGATGCCTAGTTGAACAAGGGATTGCAGAGCAGAAAGAAATTGCTTTGGAATACCCTGCCGGATCTTGTGAGAGTGCAAAATAGGAATATGTTTTGGAGGTACTAGTGCAGGATATAGCCTAATTATTTTTATTCGATTCTATTTTTATCTCTAAATATTAGAGAGAAATTGTAGTTTTCTGCATAAATTTTGAACTGGAAGTTAACTTATTTCTTAATATACTATTCGCCCATGGTATAGTCAAATCACCTTTACTTTATAGCAGCTAAGAAATAGCTACATTCTTCATTCTCATCCTTTTTCCTGAAAGAATGGTATGAAGGGTTTGTACCCTATCTGGACAATAATGTCATTGTGACAAAATTTTTTCTCCAATGTAGTTATCTCAGACATTGCAATTTCATGGAATATGCTTCATCATATCAATTGGTGTAATTGTATATGGATGGTTATTTTAGGTTATTCACCTATGGTATGGTCAAATATGCCTTTAATTTAGCTACATTCTTCAATATCATCCTTTTTCCTGAAAGAATTGTGCGAAGGGTTTGTACTCTATCTGGACAAAAATATTATTGTGGCATTTTTTTTCTATCTTAAATGCAGTTATCTCAAACATTGCGATTTCATGGAATATACTTCATCACATCGATTGGTATAATTGTATTAATTCTATTTATTAGCTATCTTGATTGCAATGTATGGATGGTTGTTTTCGGCCAGGGTCAAACATCTCTGTGTTGTTGGGGTTGCCATTGTGGTGTATTTAGTGACTATTTTGATGTGTTTATGTTGAAAATTTATAACCTTCATAAGCATTTTTAAGTTCACTGTTATTCAATAAGTAGTGTATTTTGTGAAGGACAATGGAGATCAGTGGATCTTCTCATTTGCTGTGAACAATACTAGAGTGCTCAAGCTAGTGTGTACAAAGCATATCACAGCAAGATATATTCATATTTTGCATTTGCGAAGTATGCATTATGCTCACATATGGAATTTTTAACAGTGTTCTTCTATGAGAAAAGTATGCCTTTATGTTTTGATGCAGACGCCTCCAATCTGCACAACACTTTGGTCCTCAGGTTTCCACAGGGGTAGACTTACACCACCCATTTAAACCTAACATAAATGTCAAAGAATGCTTCCCGTGATCTGAAAAGGGGTTAGTAACTATAATAGAGAATAGGCTGTGCAAGCTTTAGCAGAGGGATCAATGAAGATTTCCAATCTCAAAACCTGCAAACAAGTTTACAGCAGAAGAGATTTAGTGAAGAATTACGTGATGCTCTGTTCCTTAATGCTTTTCAACTATTCTGATATAATAATCACTTCTTACATCTGGCCTCTTACTCTTACATGCTAAACAGAACAAATATCAATGTTTATGAAAATCAAACCTTCATCTTCTCAAATTCAAAAAATGTCTCCCAGCAGCTGAATGATTCCTCGCCTTCTAGAGTTGAACATCGCTCTGCAGAGAAAATTTAAGTTACCTTAACTGGACTTGGATATATCAACCATAAAAAGAAATCAAGAATATGCTCATCTCAGCAATTGTAGAAGATTCAAGTACAAGAAATTTGCACAATCTCGAAGTAATAATTCAGTCCTAGGCAAAGTAGTCCAATAGGTCTTCATCAATCTCAAATTTGAATTTTAGAAGTATCCATTTACTAACGAAGTTCCATTCAGGATAAATCCATCTTAACTCTTTATTTGGAAAAGAAACCATTACACTAGCAGCTCAACGTAACTTATATAAAAACTTGTGCTCTTTTGTTGTGAGGTCCAACAGAGATATCAGTGTCAAATCTTAATTTTGAAATAAGTACTCATTCACTTACCAATTTAAGATGTTCCAAGTACCATAAATCTAACTTAAACCTGAATACAGGGATCAAAAGGCAATTAAACAACAATTAATAGATCCAGGGTTTATATATATCCTATTTGTTTTTGTACGGATAGGACCATTATGAACACAAAGACATGAAGAAACGACATCTTCACCTCAAATAAATCTGAAATGGTCAGGATCTAAAGATCATTACACTTCGTGTAAATTCCATGGATTTGTAGTCCTCCCAGTTTAACATCTTTTCCTGTTTCTGTTTTTTAGCGAGAAGGATAGCTTTGTGTTCTCTTTGCACAATATACAGTTTAAAAAGGTTATTTTGATCCAGACGTGTAATCCATACAGTTTTCTTGTTTACAAAATTAATTTTTGTATATGAATTGTAACGGTAAAATTAATATAAATTTGTCAAAAAATATGCAAAATTTATCTTAATTATCTTTTAGAAAATTATGCTTCAAATTTTTTTATCAGTCCATATTAACTTAGGTCTGCACATCTATCATTGAATTATATCCACACTATTATGATATTTGCAATAATAATAGACAGGACTGATGAGACTGAAACAAAATTTGGAACTTACCCTCAGTTGTTGAAGAGCTTTGGGATTCTCTGTGAGATACTGAACAGCCATGGTCATTGCGATGGAAGTGGTATCATATCCTGCCAAGAGAAGTGCAAAGAGGAAATCGACGATGACAAGATCGCTAAACTCCTCGTCGTCATGATCTGCTTGATACTCCAGCACTTTATCCAGGAAGTCCGTGTTGACAGACCTTCTTCCCAGCCTTTTTCTCTCAGAAATAATATTTGTTAGAGTCTTGGTCACATGATCTCGGCCCTGCAATATTACTTGAAGTATTAAAACTGCAAATTTTTTAGATAACTATAAATATTGTTAGATATTCATAATATAGTGATGGCCAAATAGATATTTATTTACTTGCAACTAAATTGTATTTCTTATTTCAGTAGTAACATGTTAGAAATAAATGAAATCAGAACTGTAAATATAGGTTTGATTTTTCAAATACTATTTCTTATTTCAATAGGAACATGTTAGATATAAATGAAATCAGAACTGTAAATATAGTTTTGATTTTTCAAATGATTTATAGATTTTGTACATTATTTAACTTCCTTTTCGAACTGGTTTGGGTTGTGGGTGTGACCTTCAAACACTTCGTGTAAGTAGTGCCAGGAAGCTTAATTGGCAGCGCGCAGAGTCCTGACATAAAATCTGCAAACCTCTGCATGAGTATCTTCGATTCTGCAGTCTCCGAGTCAAAACCAATGAGCCGATTCATCAACATGATAAATGTCATCTGCCCAAAAAAGTGAAATCCAGAATGAGCTATGGTATTATCTAAGCACTAGGAATTCAAGAACAATAAAAACTGAAAGTATTCTATATGTTTATTGCAGATTTCAGAAATATCTCAAAATCAAAATCAGATGGTTAGTCTTCAAAAAACAGTGGAAACCTCGAAGAAATTAAAAAGCCCCTTCAGTTGAAGAAACAGTAGAAACCTCGAAGAAATTAAAAAGCCAGAGGAGCTGGTTGCAAGCACGGCTGAATCTGGTTGCAAGCACGGCTGAATCGCCTGTTGAAGTCGGTGGTGATCTAACGAAGGAGCTGGTTTGGTTGAATTTATTGGTGAAGAAAAAGAACTCGGACGGTTGAAGAAGAAGTTGAAAAGCAAAGGAATACCGAGTCGGTTTACGATTAAGTAGGAGGAGTCGGTGGTGATCTAACGCCCAATATTGTTTTAATCGTCTAACATTTCATCGAACGTTGCAAAACTGTACACGGTGGCAGTTAGGTGAGTTCGTTTCAAAGAGGAACGCCTTACGGCGTAATTATTTTTAGATAAATCTCAACATTTGATTTGTGACTACTACTACTAATATGGATCCATCTCAAGCATAGATCTAACATGAGTCGAAAGAGATCAAATTTGTTTAGGTGCAAACTTCTTTTAGAGTGCAAAATACAATGTGTAATTTTTCGTTATTTAAATTGTAATTTTGAATGTTATATAGAATACATAACTTAAACTTGCAAGTCTAAGAATTTTTGTTGGATTTACATAAAATGGGACCAAAATACTGAGGCTAGTTCAAACATTTTAACCATAAAACTTATTTTTTCAATAGCTTTATATGATATATATATATATATATATATATATATATATATATAATTACGCCAAAAGGTGTTTTCTCTATGGCGTTAGTTGGGCAAACACTGTTCAGCCCAACCAATCTCTTCGCTCCATTTTCATCGTTCCCTCCCATCAAAATTCGACACATGGAAACCATTTTTTCCTTGTCGTCAACCCCTTCATCTGATACAGGGTTCTTCGAGTATTTAAAGCAAAGGGAGCTTTTATTTACCCTGTATTGAACTGGCGCCATCTCCTACACTGGCTTGATTCTCCATCCATTTCCTCTTGAGCCTCTTCTTTTCTCTTGCATCAATTTCTTTCTCGTCAATATAACTAGCAAATGATCGTAGAACTTTTGCACTCCTAGAAGCAAGGGAATGGGATTCAGAGACATCACCATCTTCATTGTCAGAGTTCCAAGGTTGACGAATGAATTCACAAATCCTACGACACAGAAATACAAAGATGGCAATGAATGATGCAACTTTGCTAATCAGGAAACGACCCCAAAAGCTTTTCAGGCCTAGTTGATTAGATTCGAGTTGATCGTCATCTGAGGTGCATCCAGTTTGACTTAACCATTTATCATGAATTCTCTGAAGCTCACCAGTCTCTGATAGGGTCAGAATTGTTGTTGACATGTCAATTACCAACTGCAAACCCTTTGGGAAGGCCTATTAACAGGGAAAATTGGAAGATTTCTAAATAGTAGCCCTTAAATTTGTAAATAAAAAAGGAAAGCCCATATCAAAAGGACAAGACTTAATATTCTATGAGAAATCTCAGCCGAAAATAGGTGCATCTAGTAAAGGAGAGTTTGCTTACAAAACCCCATCCACTTCTAGTAAATTGTTGACCAACAATTGCAAATCTGCATTGAGTTGATAGAAAGTATTGGGCATAAGGAAGCTCATCTACAATTGCATCCACACCTCCATTATTTGGTCCCAAGGGAATACTTCAACATATTTTTGTGTAGAAGCGATGGGGATGAGTCTTGATGGGGCTATACCTAGCTCCCCTTAAATAGTTTCTTGCAAAGGATCCTGTCTGATATCCTATAGGAGCGTCACTTGCTATCAAACTATATATTCCTTTAATTGTTGGTGATAATTGTTGTACAATGAGGATTGAGGTCAGGCTTGTTGTATAGCTTGAATTGATGATCAAAACCACAAACAACCACACAATAAGCACAACTCGTCCAAGGGTGCTCATAGTGTTTTCTCTTGTGTTAAGCCCCAAATTTTGTGCATCAGATTAGACAGAAGCATGGTTTCATACAATTGGAGCTTCTTAACACACTAAATAGACATGCCACACTACCTATGAAATCCATAGTATCAAGGAACAAAAAATTGTCCTACATATTCAAACATTTTAAGCGGTTCAAATATTTGGAATCCTGGAAACAAACATCGAACATAGCTTATACATTTTGCAGCAAATACAACTAGGGAGCTTGTGATAAAATAATGAATAGGAAAAGTTACATTACTCACTGTGAGAAAAGAACAATGTTGAGAAGCTGAACCTGCACAAAATAAAACACAAAGTTGTAAGATGTTTTCTTTTGTTAGAAATCATAAGTTGGAGGATCTTCAGTGAATTATCCAACAAAACCTAATCCACAAACAAGTTGAAAGTAGCAACGCCACAAATAAACTTCAAGAGAGCATAACACAAGTAGACTGAGTTGATGTAGGTGCCCTTAGACAAAGAATGATTCAACACACTTGAATGTGATGATTATATAAATGAGGGATGTGGTGTATTTATACTAATGTTATGGTTAAGGCACTAGCCCCAAGGAAGAGGCTAGGCCCACCTTACCCTAAATTAAAATAAAATGTAATAATGGTGTAACTACACACTACTAATTACATGATGACTAGCCCCAAGGAAGAGGCTAGGCCCACCTTACCCTAAATTAAAATAAAATGTAATAATGGTGTAACAACCCACTACAAATTACAGGATGACTCATTAAGAGCCTCAACTATGCAGAAATTTTGTTGGCATGTGATGGCAAGTGAAGATAGCCAAAATATCTTGACACTTTTTGGATGTTTAAAATGTAGTTAAAAATCATCCCACTATGACACTGTGTTGTATAAGCTATAGTGTTGAAGGTATTGGTGGACTATTAGAATTATAGTTACCATGAAGATTATGTAATGTCTCTTTAGATTTTGAATAATGAATCTGCATGATAATGGTTGGTTATGAATATAGTAAAATTATAATATTTATTTTTCTTATAATTATTTAAAAATTAAAAGAGAGAATTTGCTTGGTGATTTCAAAAGAAATATACCATACAAGGAAGCATCTTCAATAAGCTATTTGTTAAATGTTTCTCACCAGTATTTAATAAACTAATCTAGAGGGATCTAATCATGAAGATTCCCACAACAATTGTTAAGGGTCGATTAAAGACCCCTTTTTATCATTGCATTGAAAACTACCATTATTAGCATGTGAACAAGTGGTTACTGCTTAAGCTATATAGTTTCACATAAATACGAGCTTGACCAACTATCCTGATAGACACAAAATGCCATCTGAGGGGAAGTATTTATGAGAAAGTGGGAGTTTTCCGAAGATTGTAACAAAATTTATGACTATAATTCCTTTTTTTTATGACAAGAAGAAATGCCATTTGCAGTCAAATGAAATGACATGTGGGGTGGATTCGTAACAAATTATAAAACTATAAATGCCTTTGACATGCTGGTTTGGAGAGAAATGAAATGAATTATATTAATACCCATAAGTGACCAAAATAGATCAATGGAACTCTAAAATAGAAGTAAAAATAGCAACGGAGGAGTGCCTTGAGCATCTCTGAAGACAAGAAACAATGAAAGATCAAAGCTCCCTTTATTTTACATACTTGAAGTCCCTTGGAGTATGTAAAAGCTCTAGGTCGCAGGTATTTTAACACTGTAAACAAAGGTGAAAGCTCTGTTGCATGGCAATGCTGGAAGTATGGGGAACATCCCTCAAGTGCCTTGCGACAAACCTTAAACAAGGAGGTGGATAAATTCAGTAAGCCTTCTCTTTTGTCGACTAGGATTCAAGGAAGGAGAGCTCTCAATCACTGCTTTGGGCCATATTGGACTCGAAGTATAGGGTAGGGAAGGCGATTCTACTATGTGGATAGATAAATTGTACAACACTTTAGACCAAGAGGGTCACGACGATGGATTGACAATCCATGACAACTTTTGGTTATCGTAGTTCTCAGCTCAGGTCTAGTTCTTACTATTTATTTCTCAAACTTGGAAACCATACTATATTCTCATCACAAACATTTCGTTTTGATATCCAATGAGATGGAAAAAAAGATTGGCGAAAACCAGTTTGAGTAGGTGAGCTACTCTTCTCCTGATATCGCTGGTGCTCTGTTATGGTAAAATGGTTGAAACTTGAAAGTATATATTTTTATATTATAAGTCTAGCTCCCCTTTGTTTTGGGTTGGAGTTGAGGTATTTCTCCCACCGGCACTATACCACTCTTTTAATTGCCTCTTTGCCAAACTCCTCCAAGGCTAAGTTGACTCAAGTTTGACTCCAATCTTTGGGGAAATAATCAAATCAAGCCCATTAAGAGATAACTTGGTCTAGAGTCACATTGACTATCAAACTTTATTTTATCTTTAAAAGGACAGAAAGAAGTCGTTATCCTTGTTTATTTGTCCGATTTCATAACTTTGTCTCATAACATACAGATGGAAAGCCACCTGTCGATGCCAAGAATCCATGGCATTTTGTCAGATGTGCTATCATCTATAGCATCTGTGGATGCTATATAAATGTAAGACTCAAGTAAAGATTACATCCATTAACACGACCCATTTTGATTGCAAGGACTGGAGTGGTTCCTGAGGTCTGGAGGTTAGAAAGTTTTTCCCCTTCAGTGTGGCATTGTGCACCCCATAAGGTGACATTGATGATGTACCCCGACATGTAGCACAAGGAGATAGTTTTGTTCCACATTCCCAGCGCCCCTTTTCAGTGTTCCTTTGCACCTCTCGGTGCAATTACTTGTATATACATAGTTGGCACTAAAATAATTTATATAACCTGTGCATTGAAACATTTTATCGCACTTTAAAATGATTTTTTTGTTACTAATATATTTTTAAGTCTACGTCAACATTAATTCGTATTAAAATATTTTATTAATAACCTATATTCAATATTTTATTATATACAACATTAAAATATTTTCTTTTAACATTTTTTTCTATATATAAATATATATGGAGTTGATATCTACATAAACTAGTTCACATAGATCTCCAAATAATTTATTTAAATCACGTGTTGAAATAGTTTTGAAAAGTATAAGGTTTAAACATCTCACTCACACATTTTTTTTACTTCTAATTACTTTACATGAAGTTATATTACGTCATATGGACAACAAACTAAACATGCATAGCATATTGATTTTTGTTTTCTTTTTTATTTAGAGAATATTTTGTTTTTAATAATATCCATTTTTTAAGGTCACAGCCAAGCCAGACACCAAATTGGTGTATGAGACCCCCTTGTTTATGGGACAAGGGACCCACCTCCGCGCAGCGATTTGACTGCTAAGTCTACGAAGGCATACATACTCTACCCCCCTTTGGTTTTGAACCTGTGACCTCTTAGGAGGAAACACATGCTCTTAACCATTAGGCCCACTCAAGCTGTATTTCAAGAGGACACATCTCAACTCCACGTTTAGCACGGACAAAATTACACATTGTCCTCATATTGGGCTGTTGAATGAGCCTCTCGACTCAAAGAATATTCTAGAATATTTCATGGAGGTTAAATACCTACCATCCACCTAATAATCATTGACAATTAAATTAAAATTTCGAAAGCCTATACCAAAATAGATACACCTATGGACTTACTTAAAAGAGTAGCAAATTATTACATATACTAGCTCAGTGATTATATTAAATAATCAATAAATGTTGATAGGCATCAATCCATAATAAGCATCAAAACATTGACTATTTGATACATCTCAAGTTGCTAAAATTTCAAAAATCATAAAAACTAACTAAATTATAACTTTATTTTAAATTATTATTATTATTAACATATAATAAAAAATTATATATAAGTTAAATATATATACATTTGAAAGAGCATGAAACAAGATTATTAACCATTGAGATTTATCCTTGCTTTATCAAAGAGACTTTGTTACACTACCATGGCTTATCATACCATACCCAAAAAAACATAACTCACTTCATATGACACTTGTTCATATGATATTTTTTTAATTAATCAAAATGTCATAATTATTTTTGAGATAAATCTCAACTTTTGATTTGTTTATATTACTACTAGCTCAGCCATATAAATTAAATAGTTAGTAAACGTTGATATGCATCACCCCATAATAAACACCAAACATTTACTTCATGATACATCTCACATTCCTAAAATAAAATCATAAAACTAGCTAAATTATAACTTTATTTTAAATTATTATTAAAAATAAATAAATATAAGTGAAACACATATACATTTGAAAAACATGGAACAAAATTCTTAACCATTTTTATTTATTCCTATTTAAATATGGAGATTTTTAATTTGTAAATAGACTTTGTTACAATATCATGGACCAATTTCATGGCTTATGGATACCACATGTAAAAAAAACATAACTCACTTCTTATAACACTTATTGAATTAATCAATTTAATTAAAATGGTAAAAAGGACATAACTACTTTGGGGATAAATGTCAACAATTGATTTGTGTATACTACTATGAATATTTTAGAATATTCAATTAAGGTTAAATATTTACCACCCACCTAATAATTATTGATAATTAAATTAAAATTTTAAAAGTCTTATTTCAAAATAGTGCTAGTGAATTTAAAAAAGAAAGAAAGATATAACAATAGTTTTTAAATTAAAAATAGAGATGAATTCACTGAATATATAATTAAAAGTCAAAATATTTAATCAAATTAATCTATTTTATCTTTTCTAAAAACTAATATTAATATTATAGCATTTTTTTTGTAAGTCTGGTGGGAATACATCTTCACCATGTCCAATATATCACCCTGGGTGGGGAATTGAACTGGTGACTTTACATCAAGGAGTGTCTTAACAGAGCACCTAATCACCCCCTCTCCAAGACCCCGTGGACAATATTATATTAATTTTAATAATAAAGAGAAAGATCTACTTTTTTTTTTTAATTATAAATTTGTTAGGTCCAGAGGCCCTCTCCAACCTAGTATGGAAGAGATGTTGTATTGTCATGTTTAACATTTTTCTTACTCAAGCCCATGTTTTTTCCCATGGTATTTTTAATCCATGGTTTTTCTCATGGTATTTATTTTTTCTCTAATGTAGCCTTTTTAAAGGCTAATAATTAACTCATCTTGGATCCATCTTAACTTTGGATCTACCAAACTTCGAGAGGGATCAAATCCTTTTCACTATAAAGAGATTTGATCCCTCTCGACGCTTGGTAGATCCAAAATTAAGATGGATCTAGTCTATATAAGAGGCTCATCGGGTAAGGGCTATTAAGGGTATTAGAATTTGGGAGGGGAGTATTGTCGCATTTACTTTTTATGATTGGTGTTATTTTTTTCTTTCTATTTGGGTCTAATGGAGAAGGTATTCAGATTTAGGAATTACTTCAATTATATAATAAAGTTATAATAAGGGAAAAGTAATGGAAGTCAATGTAGTTCTACGTGGTGCTTATTTCAATAATGACAGAGATCAAGTTTATGTGTTCAAAGGTTTTTTCCCCTAAGTTTATGTGTTCAAAGGTTTTATTTTAAAACCTAAATGTTATGGGAAGGCATATTTGTGGCAGCTAGTTTCCAAAATCAACAAAGAAGTGGCCTCTCGTGCAATCGGTGGATACTAAGAGGAGGTCGATTGGTTTATTCAAGATTGTTTTAAAGACCATTCATATCTATTGGCACACTCTTTTGCATATCATAAGAAGTATTTTAGATGAAATTGATAAGTTTTACTATGATTTTCTATGGCAAGGCAGAAGTGAATTTAAGGGCACACATTGGGTTAGGTGGAAAAATTTGACTAGTCCAAAAGCCTTGTGGGGCGAGGTTTAAAGAACATTCACCTTTTTGGATAGTCCTTAGCCACAAAATCCCTTTAGAATGCAATTACAAAGGATAACTTTTGGAGTAGGGTTTTATTTCATAAGTACATTACCCCCATTCCTTGGGTGGATTGTATGAGAAAAATGCATAAATACATATAGAATGTTTCCAACCAATGGAAGGCATTAACTTTGTCATTTCCTATTTTAGGCTCACATTTGATTTGACATGTGGGCGATGGGATATGAGTGATAATTGAGATAGATGTTTTCATGGGATGTAGCAGGGACATGTTCCTTCTTGAGGTTTTGGTTCACCACTTAAGAGAAATTGGGGAATCGACCCTCAATCTAATAAACAAGCTCATGGAAACAACATTAGAGGTTGGTTAAATTTAGTTGATTCAAGATTGGCTAGTGAGTTAGTGAAACTTTGGGAACATTTTGTACTCAAACTCTACATGGCTCACATCTAACTTAGAAAAACTCATTATGAACTTATATGGGTATATAATAAGCAAGGAGGTTACTTTATAACAAATTTGGGGTACCATGTTATGTTTGTTGTTAGGGATGGGGGGTGTTTGTTAGTGGTGGAAAGTTTTGTGGAAGGTGAAGGCACCTCCTAAAATGAAATTTCTCATGTCTGGACTTGGAATAATTTATAGAAAAGTGTGAGGGAGTGTCATAGCAAATGTTCCTTGTGCATGATCCAAGAGGAACCCGATTTTGCACCTTGTATTGTATTCTTATTATTCTCATTTGGTTTGGAGGAAGGTTGAAGGGTTTCTAGGTTTTTTATCATCTATGGAGTGGTTGTAATATTAAGGCTAGTTTTCAAATCTGGTTGTCGAGGAAGAAATTGGAATGCTTTTGAGCGATGCTTATCTAGCACCATAAGGAATATGGCTTGCAAAGAATGCCTCTACTTTTGAAGAAACATGTATTTGCTCCTTAAAAATTTCAACTCGGGTGATGGGGATACATTTTTATAGGGAGGTTCCAAACAATTTATACCTAGAAGAGTTGTTGACTTATAGGTGGATCACACCATTCCATGAGGATATTTTTATGGAGCTTATTAAGGAGAAATCATGATTGTTGGCATTAGGTTTTCCTACATTCTGTCTGATGCACACTAATTTTATTCTAAAGCAAATATAGGTAGTTGGACTAACAACTTCGAAGAATTGATGGCTCTTTTCAATTTGCCAAAATTTGCTCTGGACATGAGGAGAAGAACAATACAGATTTTTGGTTGTTCCTTACTAGTTATACAATTGACGTATAGACAAGTACATATTCACAACATTGGTTTATTTGGTATGATATAGCAATCGAAAGTGTTAAGGTCCTAACAATAATTCATTGTTATTTTATTAGTTATGGTTAGGTCAACCTAGTGATAGGATACATCATGTCACATTATCTCCTGTATATAATAGAGAAGATTCATTTATATATGCACGTTATATTGTCTCGTGTGTTGGATTCATTCTAAAAGGAGGTTTCCCCCTCAATGTGGACTGCTAGTCGTTGATTTTTTTATTTTTTATTTATTATCATTTTTAGATGGTTGGTTCATAACATTTTGTCTTAAGAGCATACAATCCTAAGATTTTTTCCTTTGATCTAGATATCTTGGCATTTTTGCTATCTTTTTTTTATATGTTTCATATTGCGAAATTTCGAGGAGACTGAGCCAAAATAGTTATTCAAAATTCTAAGTTATGATTCGTTATACTTTCTGAGATATAGCTTATGGAAGATAGAGTTTACGACTAATCCTTAATCAAATTTGGAATTTTCACTGTAACTTTTTTTTTTAATGGAAAGTTTTAGATAATGAAATTTTATGGAGATTAAGTAGATATATCATAGTACATGTGATCAAAATTTCAACTTATGGTTCACTATACACTTGAGTGCATGGTCACGTGGCTGGGGATGCCAGCTTTCTCGCACCTGGCCCGCGTTCAAACCCAATTTGTAGCGCTGCGTGGCGACCTATTATGTATTAATTGAGCATATATAATGGATTTGATTGTGATGTGATGGAGACACTTGTACATAATGTATATTGGGCCTAATACAGCTTCTTAAGGGGACCTCGCCCTCTTAAAAAACCTTTAGAGATACAATACATGGAAGATAACATTTGTCACTAATCTTAAAATCAATGTTAAATGAATCATCTTGGAATTTTATCTATAACTCTTTTTTCTAGGATGTTGTAGAAAGTGAAAGTTTTTGGAGACTGAGTAGAAATATCATGGTAAAGGTGTCAAAATTTTAGGTTTTGGTTCACTATTTTTAAGAGATGTAGTTTATGTAAGATAGGGTTTGTGACTAATCTTGAAATTGATTTTAAAAGCCTATGTGGAAATTTTCCTATACCTTTTTTTCAAAGAATTTTCATACTATGAATTATTTAAATAATATAGTCATATTAGAGTACTACATGTGGAAATTTTGTAGTCAGAAGGGTTGAAATTTCAAAATTATACCAAGACAAAGGTCAACCATCCAAACAATCTCCAAGTTAAGGTTTGAAAGGTACATAACTTGTAATTAGCATGAATTTTGATTAGAAGATCTACACTAGAAGCAGTAGATCTAGAGAAGGTGTGGCATTTCATAATTTGGGTCATAATGACCTCAAATTCTACCTTTTATAAGTGATTTTTTGGTGATTGTAAGAGATTTTCCCGGGTTAGCAAGCTCATTAAAAAGAAAAAATAAAGAAAGAAAACACACACACATCGCAAATATGTGTTATGATGTCTTTAAATACCACGGTGATATGTCTTTCAAGGGTAAAATTGTAACATGGGAAGAATACATGTAAGAACTACACGTGGTTTCACCTAGTTGGAACCATTGTAACCCCTATGTCACCCCTTTAAGTATTCTCACATTAGATAGTACTTGTATATGAAATATCACTTCCACCTACCATTAAGTATGTAGGAAATCCCTTAGGTATACGTGAAACCATGTTTAGAGCATAATCGGTCATCATGTTGTTATAATGCACAAATAGCATCACTCATGGATGTAACACACTCCTCCCAATCCACCCAAGTAATTATGCCAAACAGGGTAAACATGAGACGAGAGGTTACTAGTACCAGATTCGACCTCCTATGTGACCTTAAGGAAGTGGAATCAATGGAACATCACACACAGTCATCCAACATCATCAACAAAACCCTCAGGAGACAAGTTAGCCACTAAGACAACATGTCCTTGGGTCCCACTGTTGTTATGGACCTCTGAGGCCATAGTCACTCTCATGTTATGGGCAAGGGAGCAACAAAAGACCTAAAGTCATTCTCATAGGCCTACATGCCAATAAATGTGGACCAAAATTGACATTTTTGTGCCAGCAACCCCGAGATTTAATCCACTTTTTCAGGCCCAGAGGCTAGGCCACTACCCAAAATGGAATGAAAGCTTGAAATCAAGAAAGGTACATGAAACAATGATGCAAAAGCAATAAGCTCAACAAGACCTTAACCAGGCCCCTACTAGCCATGACAAGCATTTTGTCAAACATATCATCAACATGTAACCTACAGGTGTAAACAACAGAATTAAGCATAGGGATCTCATACTTACCTGAGAATTTCTATAAGCCATTGTTCCCTCATATCATTTGCTGCATATCCATCTATTAGGTCATAGACACATTATTCATTCATATACAAGTAAAAACATGCTGAAAGCCATACATAGTTGTTGTCATAAAATGTGCATATAACCAACATAATAGGAACATAAATACAATAAACATATTATCCATCAAAATCCATATCTACACCAGTACATTTACGCATGAAAATCAAGGAAATGAATTTCTCATTAATGAATACAATGAACCAACTGGAGATGGGACTACCACGTTCCACCTGACCATAGATTCACTGAGCCAAGTCTCTCTTCAGCCAATCACCCTCGTTCCATATTCCAAGCATGAATGTGGGACTCATATAATGCATCAAAAACACCAATCAATGTGGATGCCACCAGAGTTCTCCACCTACACCGTAAGGAATTTGAGTGCCTCTTAGTCTCTCAAGCTTTACCGTGCATCCGCAGTCCGATCCAAGGATCACTAGGCCCTACACTAAGACATATTATCCGACCTTTATCATGCATTCCATCCCATAATCACTAGGCCCAATGGAGAGAAACTCCACCTCTTGGCTTTACCGTATATTCCGTGATTCACCTACAAGGATTACTAGGCACACAATATGGATTTACCACAACCCACAGCCTGGTTCAAGGGTCACTAGGCCAGTGGCTACGTGCATCCTCAGTCCGGTTCAGGGACCACTACACCATGTGTTTGTCAATTCGGAGATCCACCCCACTCAACTTTGAATCCAATCCAGCCATCCTACATAAACCGAATGAGAGAACCCATCTCATCAAAGCTATTAGGAAATGGAAAGGCTAGACTAAAAATACAGTCGCACTTGGCAAAAACCATGCCATGGTAGAAGATAAACACATGCAATCCCATGTGTTGTCATTCTGTATTTTTTAGGTTGAGGGAGTAAACACATAGGACAACATTAAAACCACTTTGCAAGTTGGGATCTAGCCCTGCCAACTTCAGAGAGGGATCTCTCTATAAAATTTAGCCATGTTTTATGTGAATTTTAGGCTAGATATTACTATACTGATTGTTTTTTATTGGATTACTTGGTTGATTAAATTGTTATAATTCCATTGGGCTATGGAGTCTAAAGATTAATTGGATCTGCATCAAATTTTGAAGGAGTTTCACATGGCAAGATAAGTTGCACTAGTTGGATCTTTCAGAATTTTAAATGGATTATGAAACAAAAGAAATGTAAGATTCAGTGGAAACTAAGGAGCAATGAAGAATTCCTTAATTTGACTTCAGCAGAAAACATATAAATTACCAATAGTTAGAATAGGGTGTTCTGTATAACATATCCTATTCATCACAATTTATGTTATGTAATTAAGATTTTCAGAAATAATAGAGAAAGGAGACAATGATTAAACACATAAACTGAAGAAAAACATCACCATTTCGTACACCACATGAATCCTATGAAGAATGTCCTTGTATTATTGATGCTTCCAACAACTTGAAAATTACAATTCGCAAAGGAAATTATATTCAACAATCAACCTCTATTACTTCAAACTATGAAGTATTTATACAAATTCTAAACTAAAATATCTTGAAAAAATATCAAGATTTGTTTACAAATATCTCAAACTGTCTTACACAAATAGAACTAAAATATAGGACATTCAAAACTAATGAATCTACTTGGCACTATCTTTGTGGATTGCTGGTGACAAAGAAGAGAAATTCGAATTTGATAGCAACTCTTATTTGATGAGGTGGCCTCCAAGTCACTAACTGTCTTTGAGCTTTTTCCTCCCGAAATTATGAAAAATAGGGTCCAGTAATACCTTTTTATATCCCAAACCATAATATATATTAGAAAAATGAGAGATGTTTTTGTAAATTATGATGTTGGAAACAAAAACCTCTTTCATTTTTTGAAAATTCATTTCCACCTTCTTGGAAACCGCATTTGAAAACACTCACTGAAAATAGGAAAATTCGGGAAAATATACTTGCAAAGATTCATCCGAATCTCCCAAACCATAATATCTGTTACAAAACTGAGAGAGGTTTTTGTGCATGAGTATGTTAGAAAAAAAAAAACCCTTTCAGATTTTGAAAATTCATTCTCAGTTGTTTGTAAACCATGTTTGAAATTATTATGTTGTATAGGGAAAAACATAGTTTTACTTGACCATGAAACAGACATATGACGTGGAGGCAGGAGGTGACATGGAGGTGGGGGATAATGTGGAGGCACATGGTTGGCATAAATATGATTAGGTGGCAGAAGAGCAGTGTAATATGAGGAGGTACATGGCAGTTGGACGTTGGTGTGAGAGAAATTATGCAGAGGATACGTGGCGGTAGTGGAAGTGGGGTGTGACGTAACCGGGAAGGTGGTTTGCGGCAAGGAGCGGATACTGCTTTCGGAGGGGGGTAGAGGCGGATTTTGGTATTAGTGAAAGGGGGTCTGAAATGTTGAGGAGTGGACACGTAGCAGCGGGAAACAGCCTTTTTCGGACCCCCCCCCGATAGAATCATTGCGCGGAGGGGTCCGAAAAGCTTTAAGGGCCATTGGATGTGAGCAGAGTTTGAGATCCGTGGTGGTAATGTGCCTGCGGATTAGCGCTGGTGGTCCCCATCAAACTTTTGGGTGGAGCACTTTATGAATAAAATCAAAACTTAGGATAAGGTCACCATACACATGATCTGAGACATATTACATTTCTCCTTTTCTCCTAAACTAATACACCTTGACCTAATTAGGGTGCATTTGAATGTGCAAACCCTTATTTTATTTTCATTTTTTTTATGTATTCTTTGAAAATCATTTGCAGGTTGACATTTATTTACAATATGATATTTCTGAGATAAAATACTCAATCACCTTGAGATCCTATAAATTATAGGACCCTAACACTATGCATGCCAAATCTAGCAAGGAAAATACACATGCAAGTCGATACTTGCAATGAAGCCTGTTGTAGTTGCTTGATCCTACCTTTCCCTGCTTGATCTTTGCTTCCTCTTGCCTTCTTTTCCTTTCTTGCTCCAATGCCAAAGTGCTCCAAGAAAACTCTAAGTGTCCAAGAGTATGAGAGAGAGAGAGAGAGAGTAATGAAAGAAATCCAAAGCTAAACTGACAAAAGGTTACCAACTGATCCTCAGAAGCCTTTTTATGAATGAGGCCTCTATTTTCTTCATTTTCCATTATTTTCCTTCAGTTTCCTCCTCACATGCAAGCTATGACCTCTCACCTTCCTTTTCTCCTAATTTCCATTATGTTTATACATAATTGTGCCAAAATACCATTTTGCCTTTCCAAAGCCTTAACCATTGCCTTTGCCAATTTCCTTAGCCATAAACAACCAAATGAACACCCCCCTAGGATGTCTTGCCCAACATTAAGCTTAGAATAAGTGTACCATTCATCCGTGGTTTTTTTTTTTTTTTTTAACTTTTATTACACGAAATTTCCACCAAGGTTGTTACAATGGAGACCACTCTCTAGTACCTAGTTAGTTGAGTAGTACAACTAAGGGCATGGTTGAACCTCCTCAATTAGTACCCTGAGATGTTGGGTTGAGTATTATTGTTGTACCTCACATGTATATCACATATTTATAGCTCCTCACACTCCTTTATTCCCAAGACCCAATAAATTTTTCCAGTGAGGTCACCCATGACCATAAATTGTGATAAAGAGGTAAAAGAGGAGCATTGCTATTTTCTCACATGGCTCCAAAAAAGATCCAAAAATTAATTCACCAATTAAACCTTTAGAAATCTCATCCACAACTCATGTAGAAAACAAAGATATACAAAACCAACTATCCAAATTGGACAATCAAATCAATGAATTGAATAGTAGGTCATTAAAAAAGGGTTGATTTGATAAATACTCAAATAGAAATAGAATGAAATATGAAAAGAAGATGGATGAAAACAAGGAAGAGATGGAAATAAAGATGCAACAATTGGAATAAAAGATACCTAGAAATTTGGAACAACTCGAATAGAAGATTATAGAATCCCTAAATGGGAGGCTCCCTAAAATTGATAATGTGTCTGAAGGGATTTTTGAAAATAAAGATAGTACTCAAGTTGAATAACTTGCCAATAATGAGAATTTCTTAGGTGGATTTAACTCCAATAATGGAGTTACTTATGGATGGTTTCCCACGGATATCAACTCTCCCAAGGTTGAATTAAAGAAGTTTGATGGAACAAAGGTCTTTACATGGGTGAACAAATTGAGCAATACTTTGAATTGCAAAATGTCATGGATGATAAGCGAAGGATTTCCTTAACTACTTTATACTTTGAGATAAAACTCTATCAATGGGTAGTTAAAAGTAAGCCATGTCCTTATAATTATACTTTGAGTTTATTTACAATAGACTTATAAACACATTATGGAAAAATTTGGGAACAAGATTACTTTAGTCAATTGACAAGAATTAAGCATTTAGGTAATATTAAAGATTATAATTCAGAATTTCAAGTATTGGCCACAAAGGTGGATAATACGAGCAATGAACATCTATTGGAAACATGCGTAGGTAGATTAAAAGGACACATTAAACATGATATTTTCTTAAAACATCCTAAAAATATTATGGAAGTTATGCAATTTGCTTGTCACATTCAAGGCAAAAATAGGGCTACATACAAGTCCACCATTAAAACATATGCATGAAGCATAGATTATCTGAGGGTCACAAGGCAACCCTGCCTTGACCTACTTGAATATTATAGAAGGAAATAGAGGAAAGAAGAGTGAAAGGACTATTCTTTAGGTGTAAGAACAAACGGTTAAAGGATTAGATGTTGAGAAACAAAATTGTTCACCCTGGAAAATAATGATGAATAGGAAATGGAAATCTTTACACAAAGGGGTGTAGAATAACTTTTGAACTCAAAAGAGCGAGAAATAGATGTTGAAATTATGCACAACATTGCATCATCAAATAATTGTGAAATATTTATTCATGCATTGGCAAGTTTATCAACACCTCAAACTCTTAGGATTGTAGTATAAATTAAGAAGCAAAAGGTAAATAGTGTTTATCGACTCAGGTGTTACCCATAACTTCATTGGTAAAATATTAGTAGAATGCCTTAGGTGTTGGCATTATGACTAATGTGTTGTCCTTGATGGCAACCTACTTGTAGCAGGATGTGTATGTGTTGTCCTTGATGGCAACCTACTTGGTAAAAGATGTCAACATAATGGTAGCAGGATGAGTACAGATGTGACAAAGAGTTTGGACAAAGGCATAGCAGTCCAAAGACAGAAGAATGATGAAGGTGATGTTTTGAGAAATACATGCGGGTTCTATGAAGCAAAGTCGTGTACATATGTGAGTATGGTAAAACAAAGTCACGTACAATTTCCGCACCGTGGTATTCCAAATACCAGGGGTCTTTACCATGATATTGACGCATAGTAATGAGCACGACAACAATGTTAGGATATTCTGACACATAGGAAATAGTTAAGTACAACTTGGTCTAGTGTAGAGTTAGGTATAGAGTTAGGTAAAGTGTGTTTCTTTACCATTGTACATTTTGTAACTTACAATCCGACGGTCACGATATGTAGTGATTCAACGGTTCATTCTCTCCTCGGTATTACCGACACTTGATCTGTGGCTTGACACCCGATTGGTCCATGAATTCTATTTAAAGCGCATGGAGGGTCATTTGTAGGGTAATCCGTGCATGAGAGAAACATATGTAAATTTTCATTCTTTTATTAATAAATTGCCTGAAGTGGCCGCGTTGGCTCAGGCCGTGGACTGTTTCCCTCTTTGAGGGTTTTAACCACGTCAAAATACTAGTGTATTGATCTGCGATCTGGTTGTGAGCGGTGTCCTTTTGGTGTTCTGTCTGAGGAACTTACCCTGTAAATTCCTACATGGTATCAGAGCTATTTGAGGGCCGCGTCCGTTGGTGATCCAAATCTGAAGCCGGTAGAACTGCATCCGACTGCCGTTTCCTAGATCTGTTGTTTCTGACTGCTTTCGGGCCGAGAGGACTGCTCTGTTGTGTTGGGAGCATCTGTTCCAGTGAGGAACCCCTTTCGTTTCATGCGAAAAGGTTTCCGGTAGCCCTAGCTGCGTCATTTTTAAGATCTGGATGTATACAGTGTTTATTTGCAGTTTACTGTTATTTTCTCTCTGTTTATTTCGGTTTCGGTTTATTTAGCCTTTTATTACCAGATCTATACCTTTCATTTCTGCGTATGCTCTTTTCTCTGCGACTCTGTGCGATCTGGGCAAATCAGAAACAGAAAGGAAGGATTTTTCTCATGCGTATGCTCTTTTCCCTGCGCCTTAGGGTGATCTTGGAAAATCAGAAACATTGAGGAAAATATTTAGTTTCCGTCCAAAGCTAACTTTGAGCCGCAAGGTTCATTTTTGAAAATATTTAGTTTTTCGGCTAAAGCTAACTTCGAGCCATAAGGTTCGTTTTCTTTGCATGTCCGTGTTGGGTTTTGTGTTTTTTGTTTTGTAGGGAAAAAGAGCTTTCTCAAGGCAAGCACGCAACCCAAGGCACCCCCCCCCCTCTCTCTCTCTCTCTCTCTCTCTCTCTCTCAAATTTTTTGTATAGATCAATTGGTTCAAAGCTATTTTAAAAGAGTAGAGGTCTTGGGTTCAAGTCTCCATTTTGTGGGGGCGGACTTTTTCATTTCCGCACATTCCCGCACTTCGTCGGCAACTTCAACAACTTTTTTTCAAAAAGCCATAACTTCTTCATCCGGAAGCCGTTTTCAGAGCCGTTTTTTAAACCAGCCTAATTTTTCGAGATCTATCCATTGGAACACTTATTTTCAGCATATTTAGCTTCAGTTTCCGTTGAAATGGAAAGTCAATACCAAGTTACCCTTGACAGCACCAACTACTTCCAATGGTTGGCTGTCACACGGAATTGGTCAAGGGTGCGGACACGGCTGACCTTCCTAGAAGTCTAAGACATTCTAATGACAAACAAGACAAAATGGAGTGATCTTTCTCTAAATACACCTTTTACAACATGAAAACTACAAGTGTTTAGGCTTACCTTATTCCAAAACGCTGTTGTTGAAGTCCGTTCTTGACGATCCGGATGAGCTCCTCCTTCAAGTCAATTCCTGCAACCACAAACAATCAAACAATTACCAAGCACTTGCATTTCATATAATAAAACATATATTCAACATGCAGACCAAGGAACACATGAAATAACTCATTAACACAAGCTATTGAGAAAAATAAACTAGTTTGTATTAATAACGAAACAAAGAAACTCTTACAACCTGGCCTTGGTGTTGTGCAAGTTCCTCCCAGGGTCCATCAAGGGTTTTCCTCTACTTTGACAAAGCTCACCCTCTTCCAAGTAGAATCAAGTAAAGACAATCTCTCCTCACAAAGGTTCTAAATGGAAGACCTAAATCCTGCAGCATTTACCCAAAGAAAATGTATAGCTCCAACCTCTTCTCCCTCTGGCTCAATGCCTTTATTTATAGTGCTGTAAAGAGGTTATTCAGGTCCACCATCAATGGGATAATCCCCCTCTTTGGGTGGGATAGCTCCCTTATTGATGGGATAAGTTCCTCCTTAATAGGGATACATGAACCAACTGGAGGCGCATCCATTTCATCAAACCGACCTCTAGAAAGTTCTAGAAGTAACCACAAGTAACTTTTTTTAAGATGAAACTTGCGTATTTTTCCTTTTACA
Organism: Pinus tabuliformis; assembly: GCA_031772625.1. NCBI lineage: Eukaryota > Viridiplantae > Streptophyta > Pinopsida > Pinales > Pinaceae > Pinus > Pinus tabuliformis. The sequence goes on from CM062817.1 coordinate 127,545,801, forward strand.
GAAGGACGCACCTGTCCCTTAACATACAGAGCATCCAAGGACGCAGCCTTTGTGAACATTGTGAGCGTCCCCGCAGGTAAGGCTTGAGAGAACCTGCGTCCCCAGAGATCAACACATTTTTTACAAGACTTTCTCTCTTTTTTGAGTTTGAGATGGATAGCAGAGGCATAAGACTTGCCTAAGAGGGTAGCATGACTGTTGATTGAGCCATACTAACTGTAAATAGTCATGGTGACATTTTTTAGTGTAACATTGGCTTACATTGAGGATTTACTTAGAAGTAAAGGTCTCTACAAAATAGCATCAGGCCAAGAAAAGAAACCAAAGGATGAAGATAAAGCTGCTAAATGGGAAAATAGGCAAGATCAAGCACGTGGATTGATAGGGATGTCTATTTCTCCAGATCTTAGATTCCATATTGCAGAAATTGATACTCCTGATGAAGCAATGAAACAAATCAATAAAGTTTTTGGGATTAAAAATGAAATTATAGCCCATCAACTTGAAAATGAGTTGCTTACATTGGACCCTAATAATTTTTCTTGCATTGAAGATTTCTTGTCCAAGTTCAAGACCCTTAGATATCTTTTGGAAGGTGTTAAAGTTAAGAAAGAAGATAGTAACCTTATCTATTCCATTCTTACAAAGTTGGGACCAGCCTACTCTGTGTTTGTTTCCACCTTCCATTCTACTAGAGAAGCCTTCATTTCTCAAGGAACAGACTACAAGCCCCCTTCCTTTGACTCTTTTTGTGATTCTTTAATAAGAGAACAAGAAAAACTCTTACACCTTGGTCTTCTTAATCTTGGAAACTCTTCCAAGAAAGCGTTAGCCGCCCAGCAGCAACCAAATTCAAAGAATCCTAAGAAGTCATATCCTAAAAAGAATGGTCCTAAACCAAACAAGGGTCCTAAGCAATTTCAGCCCCAAAATGAAAAATCATTTCAACAAAATGATAAGACAAATAAAAACAAAGGGAAGAAGACTGATAGACATTGCAATTTTTGTAAACGGGATGGCCACTTAGAATCAAAATGCTTTAAGAAGATGGAAGCCTTGGAAGCAGCAATGAAGAAGCATAACATCCATTTGGGGCAATCTTCAACTTCAACTTCATCTTCAGGAATGGCACTTTCTGCATGTGGTTGTCAAGCATCTCGGTCTGGCTATGCATTAAATGCATCTTCTTCTTCTCATTCTCATGAGTGGCTCATTGATTCTGGAGCTTCTTATCACATGGCCAAAAACAAAGCCATGTTTTCTTCTTTAAATGATTGTAACACCAAAAATATATATGTTGGTTATGATAGATCTCTTAATGTTGTAGGGACTGGAACTGTTCATCTAGACAATGGTCAGTTTAATGATGTATTATGTGTTCCAACCTTATCCTGCAACCTTCTATCTGTATATCAGATAACTCATTCAGGTGAAGGTAAAATTGTTGAATTTTCACCTCATGATGTTGTAATCAAGGACTTAAGAGATCCTAAACAGATTTTGGCTACTGGCATTGCTGATGATTCTACAAGGTTGTATAAGTTTCACAACTTTGGGTCATCAAATCTTCCCTCAGTATTTGTTGCTCATAACGATGAAGTGAGCAAACTTTGGCATGAGCGATTTGGTCACTTAAACTATCGCTCCCTTCAGCATCTATGTAAAGAAAATATGGTGACAGGTCTTCCTATGGTATCTTGCAGAGATGGTGTTTGTTCCGGATGTGTACTCGGAAAACATCATCGGAACAGTTTTGAAAAACGTGCCTCTTGGCACGCCTCAGCCCCTTTACAGCTTATGCATAGTGATTTATGTGGTCCACTTCCAGTTGTGTCATTCTCTGGCTGCAAGTATTTCTTAACTTTCATTGATGATTTCTCCAGACGCACTTGAGTATACTTCTTAAAACTCAAGAGTGAAGTATTTAACACTTTTTTGGCCTTCAAGGCCTTTGTTGAAAACCAATCTGGACATCAAATTCTTAAGTTAAGATCTGATAATGGCGGAGAATATGTTAAAAATACATTCATCAACTATTGCACTAAGAATGGAATTCAAATGCAACATACTGTTCCATATACTCCACAACAAAATGGTGTAGCTGAAAGGAAGAATCGCACCTTAAAGGAAATGGCTAATTGTATGCTACAATCTAAAGGACTTGGTCTTAGTTTTTGGGCAGAAGCAATTAACTGTGCAAATTACATAATAAATCGCACTCCTACTAAGGCTTTAAAGAATATCACTCCAGAAGAAGCATGGAGCTCAATCAAACCAGATGTAAGTCACTTTCGTGTTTTTGGAAGTGAAGCGTGGGCCCATATTCCAGATGAAAAGCATAAAGCTTTAGAACCTAAGAGTGAAAAATGTACTTTTGTTGGATATTTTGAAGATGTCAAAGGCTATAGACTTATTCCATTTAAGTCCAAAAATGTTATCATTAGAAGAGATGTAAAATTTGATGAAAATATATCGGCCTGCGAGCCTAGTCCGGCGGTTGTGCCACCTCTCTCTATCTCTTCTACCTTTGAAAACATTTCTTCTTCAGATGATGAAAGTGAGGATGACAATCCTCCCCCACCATCTCAGGATCCTCCTTTAGCTCCTGAGCTTCCAAAATGGGTTCGTGCTACTCGAGATGCAGCAGGTGATCTTGCCGGTGATCCTACAGATCAGCGACGCACACGTTCTCAGTTCGAGAGAGCCTCTTCTTTACTGGCTCAAGCTCCAGTAAATTATGATCCTGACACCTTTGCAGAAGCTTCAGGCCATCCAGATTGGGAAGCAGCTATGAATGAAGAATATCATTCATTATTGGAAAATGATACATGGGATCTTGTTCCTCTACCAAAGGGACGAAAACTTGTTAGATGCAAATGGGTTTACAGAACCAAGTATGGACCAGATGGGAAAGTTGATAAACATAAAGCTCGTCTTGTTGCTAAAGGTTTTTCACAGGTTGAAGGCATTGACTACACTGAAACCTTCTCCCCTGTTGCCAAAATGAACTCTATCCGCCTTGTTCTTTCCCTTGCTGCCTCTTTCAAATGGGAAGTCCATCAGATGGATGTTAAATTTGCCTTCTTGCATGGGGACTTGCATGAAGAAATCTATATGGAACAACCCATTGGCTTCATACAAACAGACTCCAGCCTTGTATGTCGACTTAAGAAATCCTTTTATGGTCTCAAGCAAGCTCCTCGGGCTTGGTATGCCAAAATGGATAGCTTTCTTTTAGAATCTGGCTTTTCTAGGTGTCATTCTGACAATACTGTCTACACCAAGAAAGTGGGCAACTCTCTTATCATCCTTGTTCTTTATGTTGATGACCTTATCCTTACTGGTAGTGATCCCAACCTTATAAACCATGTGAAGTCTAGCCTTAAAAGGAAATTTGAAATGACAGACTTAGGACACTTACACTATTTTCTCGGTCTTCAAGTCTTGCAATCCAAGGAGGGTATTTCCCTTTCCCAGTCCAAGTATGCTTGTGATATTCTATGCCATTTTCACATGGAAGACTGTAAGCCAGCCCCTTCTCCCTTTCAGTCTGGAGTCAAACTTTCAGTCACTTGTACTTCTCCTGAAGTTGATGCTACCTTATACCGTCAACTTGTAGGAAAACTTTTGTATCTAACCCATACTCATCCTGACCTTTCCTTTGCTGTTGGCCTTGTTGCTCGGTTCATGCAAAACCCCTGTGAAAGTCATTGGAAAGCAGCTAAAAGAATACTTCGTTATGTTCGAGGTACAGTTCAGTTTGGGATTCATTACAGTGCCGAAGCATCTCCTCTATTGGTTGGTTTCACTGATTCCGATTGGGCTGGTGACCCTGATGATCGGAAGTCTACTGCCGGTTATGTGTTCACTCTTGGTTCAGGACCTATTACATGGGCTTGTAAGAAACAAGCTGTCGTTTCTCTTTCATCAGCAGAAGCAGAGTATCGTGGTGCCGTAGAAGCTAGTAAGGAAGCCTTGTGGCTTCGTCAGATCCTGTCAGAGTTTGGCTTTCAGCAGCAGCATCCGACTACACTTTGGTGTGATAATCAAAGTGCCATTCAGCTATGCAAAGATCCAGTCCAACATCAGCGCAGGAAACACATTGAACTGCACATGCACTTCATCAGAAAGCTCATTCACGACCATGTTCTTGAAGTGCAATATTGTTCAACAAATGATCAAGTTGCAGACATCTTCACAAAGGCTCTCACAGAGGCGAAGTTCACTAAACTTCGATTTATGGTAGGAGTTCAGGAAGTTGTCACTAAGGGGGATAGGCTCTAGTGCCTCCTTCCTTCTCCTATTGTGTCATATTTGTAAATCCTTCAATCCTATCCCAAGTTGTTCTTAAGGGGGGATGTTAGGATATTCCGACACATAGGAAATAGTTAAGTACAACTTGGTCTAGTGTAGAGTTAGTTATAGAGTTAGGTAAAGTGTGTTTCTTTACCGTTGTACATTTTGTAACTTACAATCCGACGGTCACGATATGTAGTGATCCGACGGTTCATTCTCTCCTCGGTATTACCGACACTTGATCCGTGGCTTGACACCCGATTGGTCCATGAATTCTATTTAAAGCGCATGGAGGGTCATTTGTAGGGTAATCCGTGCATGAGAAACATATGTAAATTTTCATTCTTTTATTAATAAATTGCCTGAAGTGGCCGCGTTGGCTCAGGCCGTGGACTGTTTCCCTCTTTGAGGGTTTTAACCACGTCAAAATACTGGTGTATTGATCTGCGATCTGGTTGTGAGCGGTGTCCCTTTGGTGTTCTGTCTGAGGAACTTACCCTGTAAATTCCTACAAACAAATATTTGATTTTGTCAAAGAATACCATCGACATTACTAAGGGTTTGGCCTAATGTATTAGTTAAGGCCTAAGTTATATAAGGAGATGGAGATCAAAGTGCTAAGTGTGCATTATATGGGTTGTTGATGAATTGTTTGATCTGAAATAAATATGTACCCAGGAGTGTGATGATGGATAAGATCTTATAGATCTGAAATGACTACACATTGAATAATCTTCTTATGGGTTGATATATTTGTGATGATGATGTTATGATGTGTGTCTTTTAAAGTGTGTGTCGAGATATGGGTTTGAGTTAATGATCTATTGTGTAGCGAAGTTATGAATCAGTAGCTACATAACTATACGCAGGTTTGCTTCAGAAATAACACATACATATGCAGATCTTCTCCTAGGAAGTTGCGTATCAATTTTTTAGAATGGATAGATATGTACGCGGGTATGCTTCTTGAAAGGTGCATACATACATGGAAGTGTTTCATAAGGGTCACATACATCTGCTAGGGTTTCGCAATATGAGTTGATGATTATGGTTGATTTGTTCTGTTATGTTTGTTGTTGTCTGCCAATGATGTCTCTTTCATGATGATCTGTGTTTGAGAGTGTTGGTTGAGGTTGAACTGATTATGTTATGAAATGTTGAATAACAATGATGTTGCTATGAGATGATTTATATTTGGTTTAGAGATCTGTGACAAGGTTAGTATGTGTTTTAGTGATTGATTTCAGTAGTGCAGTGTTTTAGTTTCAAAGTTTAGTATTTTGAGATCTGTACAAGGGTTATCTGGAGAGAAATCACATATATACACGGTATGTCTCATAATAATAACATATATATTTTTACATAAGATTGACCAAGGTTTGCAGTGACATGATCTAGTTTCTGAGATGAATAGTAAGTGGTCTGACATTCTGATGAAGAGCATACAATTATTTGAGATGATCTAGCTGCTTTGGTTGTTTGAGATTTGGTAATTGCTTTATTCAATGATTTGATGATTAAGTTGGTTTAGTGATTTGATACAGTGATTGGTTTCAGTTTGTTATTTGACATACGACTTAAATGATGGTAGTGGGTCTAGTTTGAAAATTTGATGAAACATGACCTACAAATTTGATGTTTTCGTTCACGTGAATCCAGTATGAAATATTATGAAATGTGGTCCATGGAGGTGTTGAGGGTTGGAGCCTTCAGTGAAGAAGTCAAAGCTTCCTTCTAGTGGTAGCTGGTAAATATGATTAGAGGATTGGAGTGTTGATTAGTGGTTCTCATTGATGTCAACCCAAGCAGCACAAGGGGCTACCCCGATATTGCATGGGAATTTTGACTTGACAACTTACTCTATTATGAGTCAAGGATCTTCATGAAGGATTCTACTCGTCAACATGTTTCTGTTGATATATGACACGCCACATAATTCTTCACGGTTTGAGAGATATTTGTGTTTGAAGTTAGTAACCCCAGTAAGTGGGCTAAAACCCTTTGGGGTTGTGGCACGACACTCATAATTGGTTGTGGTCATTGAATAGTCAATAATTAATAATAATAAAAAAATTCCCCTAAAATCCCTCCAACATTCACTTGTTGAGGACCCTCTCAACTCAAGCCATTCATATAAATAGTGACCATCATATCCTCCTCTAGTAGTGATCTTGTGGCTTTAAACAGGCCATCGTGGCATTTTCGCTAACTTTCTCTCAATGTCAAACATGTGAGATTGGGAAAATCGTCATAACTTTCTCTCTGAGCATTGGATTCAAATTTTGTAAATAGTGATAGAAAGTGGACATGATGTAGTTTGTTGGGTGTCGTTTTCAGGGCTGAAGATCCTAACAATGACATGTGCCACTTTGTACAAGTTCACTCTATTGAACCAGTCTATAATCAGGTCATCGTGGGAGATTGGGCATAACTCTTTCTTGAAGAATCCAATCTTGATCAGACCTGTGGGGTCGTAAAGAGGAATCACAGGGATACCACATAATGAACTTTCAGACCCTGGAGATCCGAAATCACATAGGTACAATAGATTCAATATCGAGCTCCTAGAAGGCAAGAAAAAGCTTGCATTCAAGGATCATTGCAGTAAAGACCACACAAACAGTCAAGGGTAAGACTCCTACAAAAAGGTATGTATGATTAGTGTTTACATTTGAATTTTGAGTATCATCTCTAACATATGTTTTTGTAGGACAACGTAAGTATATACAGGGTCTCTGCTATATCTCTATGTCTATATATGTCATAGTTAGTTTTGATACCACATTTCGGATGTCCTATTCTTGATACTACACATTTGATGCTACATATTCTTGATGCTACACCAAGTGTGCTAAATCTATATGATGTTGTAAGTTCATGTTACTTGTCTTTTCATAGTTGATAGAATGATCTTTGTTGTTGTACTTAGAACTTGGTCCATCACAAGTCTAGGGTCTGTCATCAGTTTTTATTGTATATATCTTAAGGTCAGTTTTGGATATAGTCTTGCATAGAGTCCAGGATTATATCAAGAGTGGGAGTCTTTATCTATTGCTGCAACAAGTCAACAAAAAAGGTGACAAGCACACTTTGGGGTACGCATTGTAATTTTAATTTGTATTTATTCATTATTATGCACTCACATGTATTTTGTAGGTAGAGGTAAGTTGAAGGGTATTTTGTTTTGTTTTGGGATTGGTTTCGCTGGGAAAATTTTGCATGCAGGTAGAAGAAGATTTAAGTACAACATCAAGCAAGAATTCAAGAGCATAAGTATCAAATCAAAGGAAGCATTGCAGCGGGACATCCTTGAAGACATGAAAACCATCCAGATATCGTGAAGTATTGTTGAGGCCAAGAGCCATCATTGTAAAGTTGTAAAAGAGGCATTTGTAAAAGAGTCATCATTGTAAAGCTTGTCAAAGAGTCATTTGTGAAAGAGTCATTCTGCTTAGATTCTGCCTTAAAAATGCATTTCTTTGCCTTATGAATGCATTACTTTTCTGTTGAAAGTATGTCGCAACTTGTAAGATGCAAGATGTTGAAAGTGGAGTTCTGTTTGACTCACTTAAATCAAGCAAAGAAGGCAATTTGTGGTTACAAATTTGCATGTGAATGCATTTCTTTTGAATGCATTCTCGATGTTGTATATTTTCATTAGGAAGGTGAGTGAAAGTGGGGTATGTTACTCACTTCATTTGCAGCAAATTTGTCAATTCATCTCTTATGTACCCATACATGTTTTTGGGCTTATTGTACTTGTGTTTATACTTGAGGGAGAGTTGAAGAATTGTACACATACATGAGAGTTTGTGTGTGTGTGAACAGTGGAATTGTTGCTAGTTTCATTGTGTTTGGATACATGCATGAGTGTCAACTTGTGTCGATTGTTGTCACATGTATGTCATATCGACTTGGAAGAGTTGATTTTATCTCCAAAGATGAAAGGGAGATGTTGACGGATTATTGCATGAGATGTGAAATTCTTGTTGTTTATGCAAAGAATCGTCAAGTTGCTGTACATGCTTATGTTTGGCTCTCAAGTCAAGTTAGTTGCTTGAAGATGATGTTTTGTCAACTTGTGTTAGTTGGTGGTTTGTCGATGGTCGTCAATTTGCATTTCTTGCATAATGTGTTTTTCCATTTGATGGTTGTATTTGTGACAAGATGTCGTAAGATTTTGGAAGGTCCATTCCTAAGCAAGATGCTCATGCTTAGCCTTCATTCTCAAATCATGACATAAGAAGCATGTTGTATTGGAAGATGATAGAGACAAGAAGCGAAAATGGATGAGATGCCAAAAATTTGCAGCCATTGTAGACCGTTGTGTGTGTTGACGCCAAGATGCTCAGTGGGAAGGCTATCAGATTGTATCATTTTTCCAAGCACCGAGGGATCAATGTAGTAAAATAAAGGTATTTTGTAGCCATAAAGTGTCCAACAAGTGTTGGATTGGGTCAACAACAAAAGGAGAACAGTGTTGAGGGACATAGCCATTTACAATGCAAGGCATGTAGTGTACCCAAGTGGTTGTCATGGAGTATTTTCAAGTATAATTAGTTGATAGAACTTGGGAAAGAGAAGAGTATCCAGCTCTCATTAGATAACCAACTTTTGTGGGTCCAAAATCCTATTAGTGGGAAAGAGTGATCAGAATGTAGGTCAAGGGCAAAAAATATGCTCAAAAATCAAAGTGTTTGGAATCACTCGAAACCTAAATGACCGCGTTTGTCTCAACAATAGGATCCCAACGCAACTCATATCACTCAAAACGGAGTTCGTATGAGGAAGTTAGACCCCTTTGACCGTTTCACCAAACAACAACAAAAAATTGCAGGTACTATCCAGTCAACAGTCCGTACTGCTGACATGGAAGATGACAGGGTGGGTCAATGGGGTCAATGCTTAATGAGGGCTCGTCAAGTGTCACTGTTTGATTGGTTTGCAGCTCGGTGATGTGGCGCCTTTTCATTGGTTTATGGAGAACCAATGGGAAGGTGACACTTGGCAAGCCCGGAGGCCACCACATGTCCCTTCCACATGTCAAATGGTCAACTGAGCATTTGGTCAAAAATTTTGTGGAGGCGCTGGGGTTCAACCCCACGACATCCCCTCCACTAACTGTGCACCTTAGCAATACACCAGTCCATTAGTTCTTGACATTTGGTGGAATCCGCTCATTGTTAAAGGTTAAGCATCGGGGGTATGGAGGAAAGGGGCCAGGGATTAGCCCCAACACCTAACAAAATGCATCCATATGACCATTCACCAAGACCAGGAGTGCATCCATCCAATGCTTAGCATTTAAGAGCAGATTAGTGCTAATAAATGCGTGATTATCCTAATTAATCCCAATTTGTGTTAATTGCGGGATTAATGCTTAAGTGCATTTATGGTTAATTAAACCAGCTTAACATTAATTAAACAAGAGTTTAATTTGGTTGGAGTTTTGGTGGTTCCACCCAATCCGGAGATTCCTAACGGCCTTAACTGGAGTTCCTCCAGTTTTAGTGGAGGATTTCTAGGAGAAAATTGTTTCTCTCATATCTTGGGCAAAATTCAACCAAATGAGGATTAGAAAAAGGTGTTCCTAGATGATTGAGAGGCTTTGAACACAATGGAATAGGTTGCAGAGGCAAAGAGGCACTTCTATACATGATTTTTCCACGTTGAAGTTTAATGAAGCCTAGGGCCACCAGAGGAGGAGGTCAAGCCTAGATCAGCGAGAGTTCAATTGAGGAGCTTGGAGAGTCATCTTAGGGGTTTTTGGATGCTCTGAGTCCATTGAAGTAGGTTTTATGAGTTGTAGATCATTGTAAACTGTAATGTTTTCCATTTTTAACAAATACAGAGGCCCAAGCCATGGAAGTTGGACCAAGGAGATGTAGCCCAGGAGGGGTGAACTCCTTTATCAAAACACTGTGTTAAGTGTTATTCTTGATGTTTTGTTGTTGTTCAACACTTGTTTTTCATGCTATTTTGCTCATGATTATAACATAAAACTTAACATAATTTTACCCGTTTCCAGTCACAAACACCTAAGAAAACCTATGCACATGAAGCAATGGACAAGCATTTGCTTTTAAATTTGAAGTTGAAATTAGCACAACAAAACTAACATTCAGCTACAGATCAATTGGGAGGTATAGGGGTCACTGTTGGGATGATGTCATGGTTAGGTTGCAGGTCATAGAGTGATTGGGTATTTGGTCAAGTACACAAAAATAATTGTACATCTTATTGTATCGTGGATTGTTGTCCCTGGTTTGGGAATCCTCAATATTGTCTTATTTTAGTAGGGTGGCAGGGAGGTGCTACGCAGGTGTATGAAGTTTCCTACAGGTTGGGACCTGCGAAAACTTCAGGGCGGTAGGCTGGTACTAGGGCGAGTTGTGGCTCACTAGGGTGTTGGGGCATCCATTCAGTTGATTACTGAAGAAACCAGGGAGTTGGGGCGTCCTTCTAGTGGGAGTTGGAGAAGAATGATTTTCTATAATTCTAGGAAGTTGTTGCTTTAATTTAAGTTGGGGATGAAGATTAAAGAATTTATTATAAAAGTGTACATGGGTTTTAACCTGGAGGGGGGTTTCCACCTAAAATTCTTGTGCCTACTTTGTTCTTTTATTTACTGTTATTACTGCATAAACGTTAATAATTGAAGATTAACTAATGCTCTGAAAAGATTTAAAAGTGTTAATTGCTAAGGAATACTGATTCACCCCCCCTCTCAGTATTTCCAACAATTGGTATCAGAGCTTGGTTCCTTCAATAGCAGTCTAATGACTGGAAGGAGATCATGGAGTATACTAAGAATAGAGTTCCTTTGTTCAATGGAAATAACTATGCACTTTGGAGTGGCAGAATGCAGGTTCATTTGCTGATGCAAGGATACAAAGTATGGGAAATCATTGACAAATGCTTCACACCAACCCAGGATGAACAAAGTAAGAAAAATATGGTATATGATGAAAAGGCTAACGATCTTATTATTAGTGGGCTTATCGAATCTGTTTATCTTAAGGTATTGAGTTGAAAAATTGCTAAAGAGGTATGGGGCAAGCTTGAAAATATATATGTAAGTGACTCAAAGGTGAAAGAAGCAAAGCTTCAAAATTTGAGGGCAAAATTTGGGAAACTCAAAATGAAGGAAGATGAAGATATTGTTGCATAATTTCAAAACAACAAATACATTGGAAGGTTTGGGAGAACCTGTCGAAACGAAAAATTGTTGTCCGAAAGATCCTCAAAACCTTGCGAGCAAGATTTAACCCTAAGGTATCTGTCTTGGAAGATAGATTGAATATTACCAATCTCAACATAGATGAATTGCATGGAATTCTTGCAGCATATGAAATGAGGATTGAAAAAGAGGATGGCACGTCTCACTTAGAAACAACATTTTCCTCATCCAAGAAGAATAGTAAGGACAAGTAGACTCTGAAGAAAAAAAAAAAAAACTTGCAATTGTAAGGATGAGGAAAAGGAAGAAGATGAAGAAGAATTCTCAAATAAAGAATTTTCCTACTTCACGCAGAAAATGAGAACAATTACGGGAAAATTCAATGGTAAAATTCCATTAATATGTTTTGATTGTGGTGAGGTTGGGCATTTTGCAGCCAAATGTTTGCACAAAAATGAGGCAGTTACGAATGGAAAGAAAGGTGTTGGGAATTTCAACAAGTAAGGCAAGAAGAATGGTTTAAGAAAAGTTTCTTCACCAAATAAGATAGTTCCTCATCTGAAGAAGATAGGGATTACGAAGAAGAATTCAACAAAAGAGTATTGTTTATGGCTAAGCACAATAAGCAAGAGGAACCTAATGAAGAAGAAGACGAATAAGAAGAAACGACTGAGGTTGAATTTCAAAACGAAGTAATCAGGGTTATCAAAGAGCTCAAAGTCGAGAAGAAGCATGTCAACACTCTTGAAGACAGAAAGATAACAGGTCCTCAACCTTAAAATCAAGGTTAAAGAATACAAGCGAATTGAAGAATCTCTTAGGAAATAATTAAAGGAAAACAACAAGGAAAGAGAAGCATTGGAAGCTGAAATAGTTGCTCTACGAAAGGAAGTAAAAAATGGAAAAAATTTTCAAAACTATGCCAACAGTTCAAAGACTTTGGACGAACTCATCAGCAACCAACGATCATATAGCGACAAGACTGGTCTTGGTTACAAAGAAAAATTCGAAAAGAAGTCGAGTCCTTCTATGACAATTAAAGAAGATGGATATGCAAAATCTACCAAGCAGATAGATATCTCAACTAAATCAAGAGATCAAGACTCACATGAAGAACCTTGGAAGACAATTCCTCGAAGAAGATTTCCTCCCAGATACCAACCTATTTTTTATGGTCATTGTTATTCATGTGGAAGGTTTGGACATAGAGCTGCATAATGTCGCATATATGTTTGGAATGAATATATTCCAGGAGATCCTTCAGAAATAGATATTCGAGAACTCAACATAATATCAACAAATTTGATCATTTGAGAGATGATGTTGAATGTTACAAATGTAACAATTTTGGACATATGGCTAGGTATTGTGAAGTTCCAGACATGTACAACTATTATTGGCAAAACCCTAGAAGCAAATTTGCACGATCATGAGATAGACACCAAACAGAATCTTCTATGAATAACATTGAACGTTACAAATGTGATAACTATGGAAAAATAGCTCGTAGCTGCAGGTATAAGATCGAATCAACCATGAATGAAAGCTTGACGACGAGAATAAGAAGGTTTGGAAAGGAAAAGAAGTACAAGATGAGAAAAAAAGAAAGAAGGCAATAAGGTCCCAACAGTTATGCTTTCACGATTCATAACAGATTGTGAGGAATCAACAACTGCTTCGATTAATGACTCGAGTCAAGACGGTCCGTTAAATGACACACTATTCTGAATAATTCAACTTATCGACTCCTAGAAATTTGAAGATGAGGAGTCTATGCAACAGTATATGACACAAGTCTACGATTGACATACAGGTAGTTTGAACAAGATGGCAGTTCATTACATGTTCAGGGGAGAAAAATAGTTGAAGTATTACAGATTCAAGAAAGGAAGCGCTGACAAGCAATCTCTATGTGAAAGTGGATCAAGACAATCTAACGATTATCAAGATATCTCAGCAGGATAAAGGAATATTCATATATCAAATCAAGTACATCAAGGAAATGCTCAAGAAATTCAAGATGGAATATTGCAAGCCTATCCTTACCCCCATGGTAACAGGTTACAAGAAGATTCTTCAACAAATGTGGACCAAAGGTTGTATAAATCCATGATTGGTAGTCTCCTATATGTGACAGTCTCCTTGCCAGTTGTGAAGTAGGCAGTTGGAAAAGTAGCACGATTCCAAGCAGCACCAAAATAATATCATATCACTGTCATCAAAATAATTCTTCGATATCTTAAAGGTATAATGAAATATGGTCTATGGTATCCCAAAGGAAATGATCTAGTTATCCAAGCTTATACAGATGTAGATTGGGCAGGAAGTGTTGATGATCGTAAGAGTACCAATGGAGCATCGTTCTATTTAGGTGATTGCTTTGTCTCATGGTTAAGTAAAAATAAGTCTTCAATCTCGTTATCCACAACGGAAGTAGAATACATCGCGGCAACAACTTGTTGTACTCAAGCTCTCTGGATGAATCAAACCTTGCAATAACTTCAAGTTAAATTTGATGAGCCTATTCCCATCTTATGCGATAACGCCAGTGCCATCAGTATCTCAAAAAATCCTATGATGCATTCCAAAACAAAGCACATTCCGATCAAATATCATTTCATTAGAGAGCAGGTCACCGAAAAGAATATCAAGCTTGAATATGTTGGCACAAAATAACAAATTGCTGATATCTTTACCAAACCATTACCTCATGAAGCATTTGAGTATCTTCATCAAAAGATTGGGATTCTCCCAAGTTCTCATTACACTTTTTCTCTTATCTAACTAAGTAGAAAGGGGAGTGGAGGTGTATACAGGTCTGTAGGATGACAATTTGTCAGGGGGAGTTACCCTTTGCCATTGATGACAAAAGGGTAGAGAAGGCAGTAAGAAGAGGTGTCATGATCGTAGGGGGAGTACTTGTGTTGCCATCAATGCCAAAGGGGGATATTGTTGATTAGTGGTTGTCATTGATGTTAACCCAAGTAGCACCAGGGGCTACCCCGATCTTGCATGGGGATTTTGACTTAACAAATTACTCTATTACGAGTCAAGGATCTTCTATATGCATTCTACTCGTCAATATGTTTCCGTTGATATATGACACGCCATGTAATTCTTCACGGTTTGAGAGATATTCGTGTTTGATGTTAGTAACCCCAGTTAGTGGACTAAAACCCTATGGGGTTGTGGCATGGCACTCATGATTGGTTGTGGTCATTGAATAATCAATAATGAATAATAATAATAAAATTTATCCTAAAATCCCTCCAACGTTTACTTGTTGAGGACCCTGTCAACTCAAGACATTCATATAAATAGTGACCCTCATATCCTCCTCTAGTAGTGAATTTGTGGCTTCAAACAGGCCATCGTGGAATTTTCACTATAACTTTTTTTCTACGAAGCTTCAGAAGCTTAAATTAAAACCCATTTGAACCAAAATTTTGATGAACCTTGTGACCTAATTTGAGATCTTAGTTCACTATATTTTAGGATATATGATCTGAGGAAGTTAGGGTTTTTACAAGCTCCTGAATTCCATGTCAAACAGGTGACATTGGGAAAATTGTCATAACTTTCTCTCTGAGCATTGGATTCAAATTTTGTAAATAGTGACAAAAAGAGGACAGGATGTAGTTTGTTGGGTATCATTTTCAGGGCTGAAGATCGCAACAAGGACACATGCCGCTTCGTACAAGTTCGCTCTACTGAACAAGTCTATAATCAGGTCATCGTGGGAGATTTGTCATAAATCTTTCTTGAAGAATCCAATCTTGATCAGACTTGTGGGGTTGGAAAGAGGACTGATAGGGCTACCACAGGACAAACTTTTAGACCCTGGAGATCCAAAATCGCATAGATACAACAGATTCAATATCGAACTCCTAGAAGGAAATAAAAAGCATGCATTCAAGGATCACTGCAATAAGGACCACACATCAATAGTAAAGGGTAAGTCCCCTACATAAAGGTATGTATGATTAGTGTTTACATTTGAATTTTGAGTATCATCTCTGACATATGTTTTTGCAGGACAACGTAAGTATATATAGGGTCTCGGTTATATCTCTATGCCTCTATATGTCACAGTTAGTTTTGATACCACATTTTGGATGTCCTATTCTTGATACTACACATTTGATGCTACATGTTCTTGATGCTATACCAAGTGCTAAATCTATATGATGTTGTAAGTTCATGTTACTTGTCTTGTCATAGTTGATAGAAAGATCTCTGTTGTTGTACTTAGAACTTGGTCCATCACAAGTCTAGGGTCTGTCATCAGTTTTTATTGTATATATCTTTAGGTAGATGTGTTTTGCAGGCAAAGGTAGGTTGAAGGACATTTTGTTTTGTTTTGGGATTGGTTTCTCCAGGCAAATTTTTCATGCAGGTAGAAGAAGATTCAAGTACAACATCAAGAAAGAATTCAAGAGCGAAAGTATCAAATCAAAGGAAGCATTGCAGTAGGAGATCCTTGAAAACATGACAACCATCTAAATATCGGGAAGTATTGTTAAGGCCAAGAGTCATCATTACAAAGATTGTAAAAGAGTCATCATTGTAAAGATTTTAAAAGAGTAATTTGTGAAAGAGTCATTCTTCCTAGATTCAAAGAGGCAGTGTTGGGAGGTACAAGAGTCATTATTGGGATGATGTCATGGTTGGGTTGTAGGTCGTAGAATGATTGGGTATTTGTTCAAGTACACAAAAATTATTGTACATATTATTGTATCGTGGATTGTTATCCCTAGTTTGGGAATCCACAGTCTTGTCTTATTTCAGTCATTATAGGGTGGCAAGGAGGTGCTAGGCAGGTGTATGAAGTTGCCTATAGGTTGGGGCCTGCGAACACTTCAGGGTGGTAGGGTGGTGTTAGGGCGAGTTGTGGCTCGCTAGGGTGTTGGAGCATCCATTTAGTTGATTACTGAGAAACCAGGGAGTTGGGGCATCCTTCTAGTGGGAGCTGGAGAAGAATGATTTTCTAGAATTCTAGGAAGTTGTTACTTTCATTTAAGTTGGGGATGAAGATTAAAGAATTTATTAGAAAATTGTTCGGTGTTTTTTAACCCAGAGGGGGTTTTCCACCTAAAATTCTTGTGCCTACTATGTTCTTTTATTTACTATTATTATTACATAAACATTCATAATAATTGAAGATTAACTAATGCTCTGAAAATATTTTAAAGTGATAATTTCTAAGGAATATTGATTCAACCCCCCTCTCAGTATTTCCAACATTGGAGCTCGCTTCCATTGAGTTCCGTAAATTAGATCAGGGGATTGGAGCTCCCTTCCAGTGGGTGCTAGAGAACGAGAGAAGGTTGTAGCCTTCTGCAGGTGGGTGCCTGCGTGTTGGCATGAGTCTGCGCCAATACAATATTGTAAGATGTTTTCTTTATAATAAAAAAGATAAAGACAAAGATGACAACAACGACGATTTTTTCCCACATTGGGTTTCCACCTAAAAATCTTGGTGTTCATGTGTGTTGATGTATTGCTTATGTGTGATGGTTTATTTTGTTCTTACTGTACATGGTTACTATTTAATTAATGTCTAAAGAAGTATTGATGCACTGGTTCAAGTTAAACAAATGATGAATTAATTGAAAAGCTATTTAACTGGATATACACTACTGTTGGGTAGCGGATCCCCCCATAACATGTTTTTGGGGCTTAAAGCCCTAGTTTTGGTCAATGTCATGTAAAGACTCCACGAAGTACGGGCGCGAAGCGCGAAAGTCTAGGATGAGTCATAGGGTTGTCCGGCCTAAAATAATGTAATTTAATGTAAAGTTTTGTTTGCCTACCCATGGTCCGCATACCATGGGATTGTTAAATAGAGTGAGGCTCTAAGTGTAAAGTAAGTTTTGGGGAATAAGTAAGTAGATAGATGCGAAGGCATGGTTAGAGAATAGAAGCGGATCTAAAGTGTATTAGGTTGTAGTAGTAGGAAGAGGCTCTGCAGCTGAGTGCGCAAACCCTTGCAGCTGAGTGCGCAGGGCGGAGTCGGGTCTGTAGTTGAACTGAACTTGGAAAGATCATTAATAAAGATAATTTGGATTCAAAATATTGTGCATCTAGTCGTGGATCTATATTTTTTATATTATGTGTTAATTGTTATCTAGTTATTTCTATGCGCACACTTGATAAACTCTTGTCTGAATGTTTATGTGTGAAAATATTCTAAGTAATTAGCGAACAGAACCTAATTAAGGAAGACTTGGGTAATTAACACGGGTCGCGCTGCGGCCAGAGCTGCGCGAAGGCAGTAACACAGAACACAACGTGCCCGTTGGTGCGTGTAACCCAGTAAGCACTGAGGTTGGATCGTGTCCCTATCACCACATATCAGACATCCCCAGGGTGCGGAAACTTGGTTCTAGCACCCTCCCATACTACTTCAGGTGAGACCTCAGTTCGTGCTCCACGGACTGTTACCGAAAGGGCCAGTAGTACCGGGATTTGCTTAGCTAAATCACTTCTGAACCTGGGTCAGGCCCCACATAGCCAACAACTACTTATCCTCATCAAAGTTGTTCACTGAATTAAAGTCGCGTACAAAAATATGAATAAGAAATTGAAAGGTTTTAGTAAGTTTTAAAATACTTATTCACCCCCCACCCCTCTTAGTATTTTTCCCAACATTAGGTGTTTTGTATATCTAGTGACAACTTTTCATATTTTGATGGCTAATGGGGTGAGTAATGATTATGTCAAGAAATTCCACAACATTAAAATGAGTATGGGAGAATATAAACTAGAAATCCCAATGTACACCATTCCTATTAGAGGAGCAGATGTTGTTATAGGGATTCAATGGTTGAGAAGCTTTGGTACAATTTCTACAAACTTGTTGATGGTGCTGGACCCGTCAACATGTCAAGGGATCTCCCAGGTAATAAGTCCCAACTAGACCTTAAACTATTTGGAGTAGGAGTCCCAGCAGTGGGTAGTAAAGTAGTGCCTTGACCACGATAGCAAGAAGAGGTAAGTATCATAACTTTGTCGGAAGCAAGTGTGTGACCTAGCAGCGACTCAAGTGAGATGCATGGGGGGTTCTAACACACAAAGGGGAAAAATGAAGTGTGTCCATTAGAAGCCTATAATAATATGCAACCTAAAAGGAACACATGAGTGGAATGACATCACAAGCTGGAAAGCGGAATAGTCCACAATCCAAAGTGACGGGTTAATCCAACAACACGCCTTCAACAAGATTCATACAATTGCATACCAAATAGTTCATACACAAATGCGTAAGTTAAAAAACATACATTTCTAAAGCAACCATAATAGTCCAACTACAATAATAACATATGCATGAAAACATGTTGGCTCAATTATATTATTAAGTGAAAGTTCCATCCATACATACACTATTGACAACCACTAGCCCCAATAGTGGAACATTACAATCAACACTGCCTTCTCCTCCAAAGAGACGTACTTGCTCTACGCTATGGAGAAGCCAAGGCTCGTCACAATACTCTCTAAGTCTTCTCTAAGCAATTCCTAGTCAAAAGCTTGGCTCCCAAAAGCCTTTACTATGAGTTATGAGATTCTATATATAACAAAGGGTGGGGTGTCCCTTGACATTCCCCTTTGACTCTTTGACTACCCTCATGACTCTTCAACTCCTTTACAAATAACTCTTCACATTACATAGTGACTGTTCACATTCCACTAATGACACTTGGAATTTCACTTACTCTGTATTTACAAATAATAATACAATTTCCACATATACCCATGTGGGACAAAATAGGCTTGAGTCAGCCTAACAAGACAAACACCATCAATCTGAAGCTTGGGTAAAGACCAACTCGGCAACATCCCCCTGATGGTCTTCGGTGACGAATTGATACCAAGCTTGGTATTGCGCTATTATGTCCCCATACTCTTTGGTGATGTCTTTTGGGAAATGAACTCTTGCCTCCATGGCTTCCGGGTATATGGTTCTGGAACCTTTGTCCATCTCATATTGAAGCATGTGCAACATTTTCCTAAATGTGGCTGGAACACCGATGTACTTTTGCATGTTTTCTGCGCTCAACTGCAAGTCATCGCCGGTGGCCTCTCGCATCAACTTCTCCATGTACATGTCGACCTCCAGTAGGAATTGGTTCTTCTTCATGGCTTGAGTGAGGGATCTGATTGAAGGGATCTTGTGTGTCCTCACAATGACATCTAGACTCTTGAAAAATCGTTCATAGGAAGCCTCAATGCTAGTGATGAGCGGAGGGAGTTTCTCATAGTTCCGGATCAAAATCTAAATCCATGCTTTGTATAGCTCTACCTGCAGCTTCATTATCTTATGCAAGTAAAGTGGGGCTCCCTTGTACCTCATTATCCATTCCTGTACATGCGTAATAGTAGCGTGTATGTATTTTAGAGTTTGGAAAATCTTCATGCATTGCTGCTGAAAACCATATAAATGGACAACCGCCTTGTGCACAATGACAAATTTGTCATACAATTTCTGCATAGTGGTCTCAAGAGTTGATACTTAAGCAAGTATCTCTTTTCTCATCTCTTCCATAGTGGATCCTATGGACTGTTCTATCCTTTTCCTAGCCTCTTGCAATTCCTTTGCCATCCGATCATTCTCTGCTAACAAGAACTTGACAGTTGAACTCGTGGCTTCTGCATAAGCCTTAGAAGCATCAGCCATGGTAACTAGATGTCTTCTAACATCTGACACAATCACCCTTTCCACTATGAGTCCAGGTGATGTGTGATCATCTGGGAGCTGCTTTCTTCATGCTTGTACAATCCTTTGTAGTGATTCATCAAATGAGAAATTATACACATCCATCACTGGATCATCATCAAGGAGGACAACCTCTCCTTACTTGCTTGAGACTGGTTCTAATTCTAGAGGTGGTAGAGACTGAGGTGCGACCTTAGATGTTCTCGACATGAGATTGGTATCTTGGTCCTGTGGCTTCTGTTCCAACTCCATGTCTATTGCTTCAACCATCTGCTCAATCTGTTGAGCAAGTTCTCGAACTTGCACCTTCTCACCCTCTTCTTCATCTGTTGGCTACTCTCACTCCTCAACCTATACAGGCATAGTTTTCTCTATGATTGTGCCTTGCCTTTATTCCTGTTCTTGTTTCTGCTTCTCTTCCCTTTCTCTCCTTCTTAGCTCATGTTCTTCTTTCAACTTCTTTGTTTCCTGCAACTTCTTTTCTGCATCCTCCAACCTTTGCTTCTCTCTCTTCCTCCCTTCTACTCTCCTTATGTGTTGTTTCCTCTTTGCCTCTATTTCCAAAGCTACTCTCTCAATGATATGATCTTCTCTAAACTTGTAGATTTGCTCAGCCTCTGGGTTCTCTGCAATCTTCCTCTTGCCCTTGTCCTGCGCCGGTTTGTTGATGTTGTTGCAACCTCCTGTGGTGTTGCTGCCAGCAAAGCTGATTTCCATTATATAGCCATGCTAACCTGTTCATTTAGCTTAGAGGAGTTGTAACAATACCTCCAAGGATCTTCCTCTGGCCAATGGCATGCCCCGTGGATTCATGGATAATACACCTTCGTATATTGGTTCTTGCATATGCAGTGGGGATCGTACGGATTGAAATCCTTGGTGTCGAACTAAAACTTCTCTAAGTTCTTGACCTCTTGCATGGCCAACTTATCCATGGCAAATCTTGGTAGCACATGCGAAGGCTTCTCTCCACCAAATATCCTAATGAAGGTGCCACCAGGTGAGGCATACCAATCTGTAATGTTAAGCAAAGCCTGCATCGCTTCTTGGGACATGCAAGGTGGATCCTGCTCAAATATCATCTTGTAAACCTAGGTGATGAAATGGTCAGATAACCTTTCCATGAATCCTCAGAAAGCAACTTACAATAAATGTTCACAACATTCTTTGATGGTGTCCATGTCCAAACCATGCTAGGAAACTGATGTTGGGCACATATTGCATCAAGCAAGTACACAAACATATAGAATCTTGCTTGCTCATCCTTAGGTGGATTCAGGGCATTAGTCACATGCACTTTTAGTTGAAGAGCCAACATATCTGACCAGTTGAATGGCCTTCCTTCATTTTCGAACTGATCCAACACAACCACCCAATTCTGCAGAAAGGTCTCCGTGCTCTCTTTACTATACAAGCGGCATGCAAATATGATCAAGAGTTGATAGGCCTTCTTGAGTGACTTAGTCTTGTAGACCTGAACTTCGATGGCTCTTTTACCCAATGCTTCATGATGTCCCTAATGTTCACATTGATGTTGGGGGTATAGAAGAGTGCATCCATGCGGTTTAATGACTATGGTAAGTGATACATCTAATGATAGTTTTTTGTCTAGAAGATAGCAAGTTATGTTCCACTTGTACTGCTCAATGTCATCATCTCGGGATCAGTGTGTGATACAATATAGTGAATGATGTCAGCACAAGGGAAGGCGGGGTACCTGCATGCAACCTTATAAAAGCATAACTTGTGGATGTTGGCATAGACCTGTTGATCTTCCAAATATTCCTTGAAGTTGTTTGCAAATATGTCCTTAATTTCTTGCCATGTTATCTTCATGTCCTTCTCTATGAACAATTGTGTGTCTATAAAGAATGGAAATTTCATTGACACCTGTTCAACTACATCTCCAGTGTTGCTCTCTATAGTATCCTTTGATCCAGCACTCTTGGAAACCATGCTACTTATACTGCTAAAATCCTGCTCAAAAAATGATGTACTTGGAGACAGAGAGGACACTCATGACATGCAAATGTTAGATTGAAATAGAAAATCACTTCAAGGGAAGATCATGCAAAAAACTAGGCAACTGCTGGGCAAGATTGCACAATTATGTGTTTTAGAGGTGAGGGACTATCAACTGGATCTGCGCATTGTCAATCCTAGCTGTCAGTGAGAGGTGATTAAGATTGGAACTGCAAAATGCGTAGTAAAGTGTGGCTTGCTGATGATTGGAACTGCGCAATGCGCAGTTCAATCTAGCTTTGATGCTGGCTGGGACTGCACATTGTATAATCCCAATGGGCAAGACTCCAAGACTGTCTCCTGGAACTTCATAGTGCGCAGTTGGAGCTAGCCACTGGCAGCCTCTGCACAATTCCTAGAGCTAAGGAAGATCCTTGAGATCCAAAAATGCGTAGTTCATGCCCGGAAGAGATAGATTCGGGCCAAGGAAGCCTAGACATGCCCAAGAGCAACATGAAAATGAGAAGATCTGAATGTATGAGTGAAGGTTGGTGTAGATATAAGTGAATGGTGATGCATGCAATAAAAAAAAATGCAGGTATTAGTCAAACAAAAGAACAACGAATCTTATGGAGAGAGTTGCTGCAACGACGTCCGTTAGTGCAAAAACTGGGTTATGCATGCGACTCTTAGGAAAGGCAATGCAAAACTTAAAACAACACTTCTACAAGCTAAAAAAAAAATCAAAACACCAGTGATAATTCAATAAAATGGGTAAAACAACACTCTGACAAGCCAAGGAAACAAAAGCAACAAAAAAGCAGAAAAAGACAATAAAACAAGACATACCCGAAAATTATGTCTCAGGAATGCCAGAATTCCAAGATCGGATGTGCAAATGAGCTCTGGTGGCATCCATTAAATAGATTTGATCGATTTAGGGTTTATGATGTGAAGGCCAAAGTCTAGGAAAAAGTGACACATGACGACAATTTCTAAAAATAACTAAAAGGTAGCTCGCACTGCTAAAAATATATCCCTATTTTTTAGGGATGTTTTTCACTTCTTTTTTTTCCTTTTCGAAAAAGTCTTCCTTGCATGCATGGAGAAATTGCGCAATTCTAGGAGAACTAGGCAACTCATTGGCACATGCATCAGGCAACAACTGAGGGAATGGTTCTGCGCAATTCTTGGGCTAAGTGGCTCTGGTTGCCTCTCATGCTCTGCACAATTTCCCAGTTTAAGACAAGCTGCCAGTTGGGTTTGCGCAATTCTGGAGCCGAAGCTCACTGCTAGGTTGAATTGTGCATTTCCTGAGAGCAAGACTAGTTGCCCTCTAGGATTGCGCATATCATCAAGGCAGTGCTAGAACTAATTTGCAACCAAGTCACGGGGTCAGCTTATGGTTAGACAAGAAATCAAGTAAGAAAACATAAGCTATAAAGTGAAAGATAAAACTTAAATGAAAGCACAAGTACCTGGGTAGTGTAAGATAAGCTACTGGGAATTTAGTAGGGAGGCTCCAAAATGAAGCGAAGGCAAAATTTTAGAGGGTAGTTGTAGCTGCTACAACATTGGGGGCACACTCGTAGAACTCCAACTCTCTGTATGGACCTTGTCTCGTATAAAGCGAGTCTAACTCTTCCAGAAGTATTATTCAATTCTTTGATCATCATGGTTCCTTCACTAGATTAAGTTAAATATATAGTCCCTAACATGCTCTTGATTGGTCAGCACACATACCAAGCCAAGTCAACTGAGTTGTTTCGATTGGGGATGAGGGGTCTATAATAGATTGTCAGAGTTTTAGTTTCATCTCTGGTGTTGCTTTGCTGCCAGCAGGCCTTGATGGTACCCCGGTGGAGTCACTTCAGGAACACAAGCATCGCTTCGCTACCAACGAGCCTAAACAGTACTTGTTACACAGTATTTTGTCACCGACCCTGCATTCCCTGATCCTGGACACTACTTGTCCGTGTTATTGACATCTGCCTTGTGTCATGTTACAAATTATGTGTCAATGTCTTCCTTGTCATCTCAGGAACAATACCTTAGTTCACTACTCCTGGAGTAGACCCTTTTTTACCTATGTTTTTGGGTCGTCGCGGGTCAGCAGTTGTTCCACCTGCGAAGATGGCCAAGATTGCATTAGCCTTAGTGACGTCATCGCTCTGTCTCTGTGTTTCACTTGCGACGAGCTACTTTTGGCAAGTTTTTTAAACAAATCGTCGAAGCTTCAAAGTGTAACAGCTTCATGGGCGGTCTTAGGGTTGGTTGTTGGATCAGATGAGCTCGCCTCTCTCCTTTGGGATGGTTGTTCCACCTTTTGTGCAACCTCTCAAAGGGATAAGCTCTTTCTCCCATCTCTTATGGAAGCTCCTCCTCCTATAAATACTTCCTCCATGGCTGAGATCATCTAGCTTCAGAGTTCAAGAATTTAGTAGTAGAGGTAGAGAGTTTTGCTAGAGTGTGGAAGTAGCCTCTTATGTAACTTAGCCTGGGATAGTTTTGAGTGGAGTTGGCTTGATTGTAAGAGTGTTCTAGCATCAACCTTTTGGGTAGGAGAGAGTTATTCATCCTTTTGGGAGACAATTCATGAGTGAATGCTTGTGGAGACATGTTGACATGACCCTTCAAGGAGACTTACGACGTCAAGGCTTGGTTGTAAGTTTTACTTTAGTTTACATTAATACAAATCAACAACTTATTTCTTATATCTTATGTCGAATTGCATATTGATAGCTTGAAGCTCCTTGACTCTTTAAGTAGATCGTTTTTGTCATATTCTATTATGTTCGTGGTTGTTCTCTGTATGTTGTTTTCAGGTACAAGTGATTAGAAGAACGAGAGCTGGAGCAACACAACGAGAGCTTCACCAAACGAGGATCTAAAGGTAGGCCTTCATGACATCAACTTTCTAAGGAAATTTGCTTTGGTATTGTCTTTGCTGTGACTAGACCCACTCTAGGGCTAGAGGGGTTGCCTCTATCTGCAAAGGGAACTTGCCTGTGTCACATTTATAGGGTATTTGTAGCCCTTACAACATTGGTGGCATACTAGTAGAACTCCAACTCTCTGTATGAACCTTGTCTCGTGTAAAGCGAGTCTAACTCTTCCGGAAGTATTGTTCGATTCTTTAATCATCATGGTTCCTTCACTAGATTCAGTTAAATATATAGTCCCTAACATGCTCTTGATCGATCAACACACATGCCAAGCCAAGTCAACTGAGTTGCTTCGATTGGGGATGAGGGGTCTATAATATAGACTGTCAGAGTTTTAGTTTCATCTCTGGTGTTGCTCTGCTACCAGCAGGCCTGGATAGTACCCTGACAGAGTCACTTCAGGAACACAAGCATCGCTCCACTACTAGCGAGCCTAGATAGTACCCTGACAGGAGTTACTTGCTTCACCTCTCTGCGAAGGAAGCCTTTCTCTTCTTTCGCCTTTATTTTATTTTTTTCATTTTTCATTTTTCAAAGAACTGTGCATAGGCACTTATTTCATGAGGCGAAAGAGGGTTCCCAACTTATTGAGAGCAGAAGAGGTTGTCCCTTCATAGAAGGATGTTATATATACCTATGAAATACTTGTTAAGGGTTTCCTCCTCACCTTACTCTACTTGACTGGATTGACAAGGGTTAATCGAATATAGAAAACCGATCATAGTAGGTGGTACTAGTTAAAAATGAATGTGTTGTGTTTTTACCAAGACTCACTCTGAAAGGAACGTATTTTCCATCATCGTATCATCATCTAAAAGCAACGCAAGATCTTATGTTGATAGTTGTACAAGTCCTCTTATATTTTACCATGCTTATCTCAAGGAGCCAAACACTGTTTCATGGGAAGCTAATCTTACGAGTGCATAACAAACAATAATCAAAGGAAAGCTATAAAACAAAAGCAAAACAAGTAAGCAAAAGCAAAACATGAAAGCAAAAGCAAACAAGAAAGAAAACACTACTCGTACTCCCAAGATAAATAGTGCATGGGCCTACTCACGTTAAGTGATATTTCCAATGCAGCCACCGACACAGTGGTTGGCCCATGTAAGTGAAGGCATCGTTGACAAGAAATATATTCAAGCAAACCAACAAGCAAGAAAAATAAAGTAATGAAAACCAACATGCTTCAAATTTGAATGAGTTGACATAAAAGAAAAGAGTAAAAGCACGTGATATACACTCTACAGATGTATCATGGTGTTGCATCACATTATGTGCAGACAACAAGCATGTACACTCTTTTGATCTTGACAAACGAGCTAACATGCAGAAAGAAGAAAACTTTCATTTCGCAACATGACTTTCTACGTATAATTCCTCCAATGCATGAGCAATAGGATCATGTGATTTTGGTGGAGGATGTGAAAACTGTAGACTAGATTGGTTTTCAATGCAAAGAAGAGAGTGATGAGGAGCCTAGGGTGATTCAACAGATTTCTGTTCGGAAGTGGAAATGACCTCAGGGCTGCAAGAATCTAACATAACCATAAGCTCGGACTGAAGTGCCTCGACAACTTGAGCGGTGTCCACTTCGTCAGAAGATTTATCATCAAAGACCGGTGGCTTAGAAATATCAACAACAAGTGAATCAGAATCGTGATCAAATTAATGAATAAAAATATCATGACAAGCACAATCAAAAAATTCAAGATGTGCCTCGGCATCCTCATGATCTTACGACTCATACAAACGGGTTGATGAGAAACATAAATGTTCACCCTTTGAATTTCCATAAATGAAAGATGAAAGGTTGGGCGGATTTGGAAATAAAATTTGTCCTCTCCGCAATCAAATGACAGATTGACATCATATGTGTCCTGTGAATGATCAAAAGTAGAAACATCAGGGAATGAATTTTCACAAGAAAAATCAGAAATGGGAGGGTCACAGAAGATGTTAGGATAAAGCGAATGAGGTACGGACATAAGGAAGTCATCCTTCAATGCAATTTCTTCTCCATATTCCCGCACCTAATCATCAAAAATGACAGTGCAGGTTGGTTGCTTAACACCAACTTCGTCGACAACTGATCCTCATGAAGAACATATGTGGAGCCCGGAACGGATGAACACAACACAGTAAAACTAGGAGGATCATAGGAACCAGAGGATGGAGGTTGAGAAAATGAGACCACGTGACAACCATCTGGGATGCAGTGCAAATCTGTGTAGATATTTAGAGCAAGTGGGGTTGGAGGAGGTGACAATTCAATAGATTGATTCACAACTTCTCCCACCTCGTCCTGCGGAGCTAGAGTTGTTTGATGATAAGAGGATTAAGGGTCACTTGTGACAACAACCTTGTCCATCTTAGATTTGGAATCTCTAATGCCTAGGTATGATGGGAGGGGTTTGAATGATTCTAACTCATGTGGATTTTCAGATACATGAAGTAGATACTGAAATCTTTCTTTGAGAAATTTCCAATCAGCTTCATCTTCAGGGATTTGAAAAGCAAGATTACGAAAGTGATCCCAAAATTGCATAACAGATTCATTAGGTGCTTTCCGTAATTCCAGATTTTTTTTATTAAGTGCTTTACAGACATAACAAAAGAAAACATTACATAACTCTTTGATCTTGTGATTAAAAGAATGAATAAAGGTCGTGGGAAATGTTAGACACCATTGTTGAACGTGTCATTTGAATGTGTGAGCGAATAGCCCACAAGGAATGTTGTTCGAGGGGACTTCATTCATTTTACAAAAACCTAAGAAGGAAACTCTATGTCTTCACATGGCTATTCTGCCTTCATCATTGTATTCAACTTGTGACAAGTCATCAATGACATCCTTCGACACTTCGAAATCATGTGCTTGAGAAAAATATGCAAGAGTTGAGATTTTAATGTAAGCCATGAATGACGTGCAAAGATTCAAAACATACTTTGAGGGCTCAGATTGTCATCTGGCCCTCCTTTTATTGCCATAAATGTTGAAAGTGCTGAACCCGCCAACATGTCAAGGGGATCTCCCCAGTAACAATTCCCAACTAGACCTCAGACCGTCTGGAGTAGGAGTCCCATCACTAGGTCATGAAGTAGTGCCTTGACCGTAGTAGCACGTAGAGGTAAGTATGATAACTTTGTCGAAAGAAAGTGTGTGACCTTGCAGCGAGTCAAGTGAGATGCATGGGGGGTTCTAACAAACATAGGGGGAAAGGAAGTGTGTCCCTTAGAAGCCTGTAATAGTATGCAACCTTAAAGGAACACAAGAGCAGAATGGCATCACAAGATGGAAAGCAAAATAGTCCAAAATCTAAAGGGACGAGTTAATCCAACAACACGTCTTTGTTGGTACTATTTTATTGCCATCCTTTTTCTTCTAAAAATCCATCATTCATCCATCATTTCCTTCCATAAACCCCTCATAGTCCATTGAAATTGATCAATTAAGCATTATAATTGTTATTTTGCATTAAATTTAATTTGTGGATTTTTATGTTAAAAATTAGAAATTTTCAACAAAATTACGGGATGTCATGACTTCCTGTAATTGGTTTATGTTGTGACACATGGCATGGCAGGAAAATCAAAACCGAGGATTGGGACGTGATCACAGATGTACATACATGGTGAAAGATCTATTTGGCATCGCATCTGGAGTTCCTGGATACATGGTCAATGCTGGTCAAACCCAGCCTTTTTGGTCATAAAAGCAGCAAAAAACCAAAGTTACCTAAACTGATTTCGTTTTGCTTTGGAAATCAGTTAAGATTAGAAAAAAACAAAAATCACCTTTTTGATTGTAAAAGCAGAAACATCTGCGTGATAATGTATGTACATTCGATTGCAAATCGGACTGCGTGATGAGAGACATGAGCAGACTTAAGACTGCATATCATTGTACTGTATTGTTACCAGAACTCTTGTATGTAATTGATTCCAGACTTTAATCACAGGCAACGTTTTATCATTCTAGTGTTTTATGTTTTAACGTTTTCGACATTTGAAGCTTCCTAAGTGTACCATCAACGCGTGGACGAGCCCTATGTGGGGACTGGTATACTTCCATTTTATTTTCATAGCATTTAAACTTCAGATCTGAATAGCGTTTGATGCCATTTCTTTGCTTGTGAATTCATTAATTCGATTAGAAGTTCTTGGGTTATTGTATGATTCATGGTGATCTTTTGAAACTTCAATTGCTAAATTATTGAACAAGATCTTGTAAAAGATTTAATTGAGCACTGAATTTTGAAGTATCTCTGTGGACTCTGTTTTCATGCATTTGAGTCTTAGTATGCTTAAAAGAGTTTTTGGTTTTCATGAATGCTTAGTGTGTTAGCTAGAAAGAGTTTTTGTGAACGATATCTTTGTAAGAGGATTGAAAACTCAGACTAGTAACACTTTGTTCTCTTAGAACAGTTGATTAAATTAGGTGATATAAGTGTTTGAATTGTGAAAGGAGACATATTCCAACCTCTTGTAAAAGAGTGTTGTAGCTTGTCACAGTAGACACTTATTTAGGTAGATGAGATCCTTTTAGGTCTATAGATTGTAGACACGTGCCTCTAAGTTTACCTACCTTGGTTGACATTAAATTTAGTCTAATCTAGACTCCTGGATTGGTCACTACATTTTGGCGCCGTTGCCGGGGAGGTGCAGCTAGAGGATTTCTGAAAACAAAATATAAAAAATTTAAATAAACTAAAACAAACAAAAACATAGATTTAATTTTAATTCATCATTTTAGAAGTCATGTTTACTTATGTCTAGATCCAGAGATGATAAAGGTAGATTCATAAAAACCTCCCATCCAAAAACTAACCTACCACCAGGAGCAGACCCTTTAGGAAAAGTTAAACACACAACACCAGCTGGGAAAGTCACCATACAAACACTAGAGGATAAACAGAAATCAGGGCAAAGACTTACACTCATTGAGAGGCAAATTCTATTAGCACACGAATAACAGAAGAAACATCTCCCTGAATCCTCTATAAAAAGAGAAAGTAGCACAATAACTCAACAATCTCTCCTTGAACTTCTCTTTGAAACAAGTGACACTGAACAAGAAATTAAATCAACAGAGGAACCTATCAAAATGGCTGAGGAAGGAGATGGATCAGCAAGAGGACCACCAAATCAAGGTCGAAGAGAGGAGGAAGAGTCAACCTTTAAATTTCCTATTCAAGAACCAGAAGAAGATGACGAAATAAAAATGAAAAACATACCTCCATCTGTGCTACCAAACTTTTATGGCATGGCTTCAGAAGACCCAGATTCATTCTTGTTTGAGTTTGACATAGTATGTCGAACATATGGTTACACAGATGATGCCCATAGGCTTAGACTCTTCCCAGCAACATTAAAAGCATCAGCATTAAGATGGTTCATGGGACTTGGTGAACATGCAATAACTGATTGGGATGGCATGAGAAGAATATTCCTAAAGAAATACCAACCTTATTGCAGATCGAAAGATTCTAAAGATGATATCTTTAGGATGAATCAATAAGAGGATGAAAATTTAGAGGAGTATTTGGAACGATTTGTTTACAATTTGCAAAAATCAAAACATAGAACCATGTCCCTTGATCTGATTCGCACAATATTTTTGAAGTGCATTCGAGGAGAATACTTAGATGATCTTAATTTGATGGGCAAAGGTGATATTTCCACTTTACCTTTCGAATAAATTGCTAATTTATGTGAAAAGTACTCAAGGAGCAAAGCTAGATATGGAAAAAGAGCTCTATCATCTAAAGCCACAAAATCTGCTTCAGCAAGTGTCACAAGGGCTGAAATAGGAAACCTGTTAGAAGAATTCAAAACAGATCTATTAAGTACCCTAGGAACTCAAATTGACACTCTGAAAGCTAAGAAAAGACAAGAAGAGGAAGATCAAATAATGGCTGTCTTTTGTCCAAAGTACCGCAAGAAACATGCCTTGAAAGACTGCCCATTAGAAAACATTCAAGTTTGTGCCTTTTGTACTGAAAATCATGATATATTTCATTGCTCTAAAGTCAAGGTCTTGCATAATTGTAATGT
The DNA here is from genome assembly GCA_031772625.1 of Pinus tabuliformis. Classification (NCBI taxonomy): domain Eukaryota; kingdom Viridiplantae; phylum Streptophyta; class Pinopsida; order Pinales; family Pinaceae; genus Pinus; species Pinus tabuliformis. The sequence continues at coordinate 127,576,957 of CM062817.1, forward strand.
GGAAGCAGCTAATACAAATATGGAGAATGTGTATTTCATGGGCGCTAAGAGACCGTGGCAACCTAGACCTCCACCTCCAGGTATGTTTCCAAACCAAAATTTGCAATTTCCTGCACAAGATCAGATGTATGCTCAGAATTCTTGGAATGTGCCCATGCCATGGCAACACCAAAATTACCCACAACAACAATGGAGACCATTTCAGCAGTACTCTCAACAATATCAACCATATCCTCAACCATACCAACAATATTCTTAGCCATATCAACAGTATCATCAGCCACATTCACAATATCCTCAAACATATCAGCAATATCCTCAGCAGCAAGTTGTTTATCAACCCCAAAACACTCAACAAGCATTGACTGCTCCTCCACCAATAAATCCACCCCACTTACAACTCCCATCTAACCCACAACCTCCTAGACACACTCAGATTCTTGCTCAGCCTGTACCAAATCCAAATAACAGAGCATAGAGACCAACCTATAATGTAGATGAGGGACCATCATATACCACATTAACTTTACAAAACATCAATCTGAGGTCTGGTAAGGTACTTCAAAAAGAACCTCCAATAGCTAAAAAACAAGAAGAAAACGAAGAAAACGAAGAAAATGAAAATGAAACTCCAACGCAAAAGGAACAAAATGATGACATCAAAAATAAACAAATGCAACCGTTGCATCCACCACCTTTTCCAGAACGATTGGTCCAAGCAAAACTTCCCATGTCTATACCACAGTTTGATGTTTTAGATGAGCTAAAGAATGTCTATATAAAAATTCCACTATTGCAAGCCATAAAAGACATTCCCGTATATACTAAAGCAATCAAAGAACTGTGCCTCAAGAAACCTACTAGGAAAAGAATTGATCCACAAACTATTCATGTTATTGAACATTTAGCTGGCCTTATGACAAACACCATTTCAATGGAAAAGTATGTTTATCCTGGTATTCCCAGAGTGACTACAATCATTAACAACATACATATTCCAAACACCTTAATTGACCTTGGGGCCGCAATAAATGTGATGACTCTTGAAACAATGAAAACAATGTAGCTCACAAACTTGCAGCACACAACAATTGTTCTAGAACTAGCTGATAGGTCTAAAGTGATTCCTGAAGGGATTTTGGAGGACATAATTGTCTCACTAGACTCCTGGGAGTATCCAGTGGACTTTTTAGTTCTTCAGCCAAAATCTAATTTAGGAGGACACCCTATCATCCTTGGTAGACCATGGTTAGCAACTGTTGATGCATTCATAGGATGTAGATCGGGTAATATGATTATTTCATGAGGAACTGAAAGAAAACAACTCACTCTTTACCCATTAGCACAATCACCAGCAATAGCACACAATTTATGGCTTGACGATAAATACAATGACAAGGAAGAAGTTCAATCTGTTTTCAGCATCAATCAAATCTATGATTTTCAAGAACATAATAATAATGATTTGGTAGAATTGTTCCTTTCTCAACTTGATATTTCTGAAGAATTAAGAAATGAACAATACCATGCTGCAGATGAACTTTTGGCACAGAATTTTCAAGAAACATGCACCATTAAATCTTTGAAAACAACATTTCAGAACATTTTTCCCATTCAATCTATCACAAACACACAGAGCAAGACCATAGAGATTAGTCCAGGAAAAACTTTGAATATTAGCACTCACCTAGACTCATCTCAGGAGGAAAAATTGATCCAATTATTGAGAAAATACCAGAGAGAATTTGCTTGGGACTACACCGATATGCATGGAATTCACCCTGAAACATGCACTCACCATATTTACACGGATAGTAATATCAAACCAGTGAGGCAACCGCAAAGAAGAATGAATCCTATGCTTCAGGATATTGTTAGGGATGAATTACAAAAACTATTGAAAGTCAATTTTATTTATCCTATCTCTGACAGTCAGTGGGTATCCCCATTGGTAGTAGTGCCTAAGAAAAATGGCAAGTGGAGAATTTGTGTTGATTACAGACAATTGAACAAAACAACTCTCAAATATTATTTCCCACTACCATTTATTGACCATGTGCTAGACACATTAGTTGGGAATCATCATTCTCTTTTCTTGCTGATTTAGTTCATGACTGTGTTGAAGTTTACATGGATGATTTTTCAGTGTATGGTAATTCATTTGAGCATGCATTAGAGAATCTTGAAAAAGTTTTGAAGAGATGTATTGAAGCTAATCTGTCCCTGAGCAATGAAAAGTGTTTTATGATGTTAAATGAAGGGATAGTATTAGGACACTATATTTCTTCTCAAGGCATTAAAGTTGATCCATCAAAAATGCAGATCATTGTCAATTTCCCAATTCCGAAGACTCAAAAAGAGGTAAGAAGTTTCCTTGGGTATGCAAGCTATTACAGAAGGTTTATTGAACATTTTAGTAAAATAGCTTCACCTCTGTTTAAGCTTCTAGCAAAAGATACACCTTTCAACTGGAATGAGAATTGTGAGAAAGCTTTTGAAACACTAAAAGAAAAGTTATCAACCACACCAGTCTTAAAAGGACCTAACTGGACCCTACCATTTCACATCTTTACAGATGCATCTGATACTGCGGTAGGTGCCTCATTAGGCCAAAAAGAAGAGTCTTTCAATTATGCCATCTATTTCATTAGAAAAAATCTAACACCTGCAGAATTAAACTACAGAGTCACTGAAAAAGAAATGCTTGCCATCATACATGCTGTAAATAAATTCCGACATTACATCACTGTTTATGAGGTTTTTGTACATACTGATCACTCTGCCATTAAGTATTTAATGAATAAACCAATCACTAATGGCAGAGTTACCAAATGGCTATTATTATTACAGGAATTTAATATTACAGTGTTGGATACACCAGGTAAGGAGAATCAGGTGGCAGATTTTCTTTCTAGACTGCAAAATTCAGGTGAGGTTGTTCTGGTTGAAGATTCTTTTCCAGATGAAAATTTATTTGCAATTTCAATACTGAATCCTTGGTATGCTGACTTAGCCAATTATTTATCCACAGGAAGAACACCTCCATCTTTTACTCCAAAGGAAAAGAAGAGGCTGATCAAACAAAGTGCTAGATACTCATGGGTTAATGGCAATTTATTTTACACTGGTTATGATATGATTATTAGACGATGTGTAAGAAATGATGAAATAATTGATATTTTAAAATCTTGCCATGCTGAACCGTGTGGTGGGCATTTTGCAGCCAAAAGAACAACATTCAAGATTCTCAGTCTTGGATACTATTGGTCATCTATTTTTAAGGATTCCAAGAAGTATGTGAAGAGTTGTGATAGCTGTCAAAGAATGGGCAGACCAACAGCTACAGATGAAATGCCACTTCAACCTCAAATCCATTTAGAGCCATTTGAAAAATGGGCTCTAGATTTTATAGGACCCATCGATCCAACTTCAAAAGGTAAAAAGTACATCCTAGTATGTACTGATTACGTAACAAAATGGGCTAAAGCCAAAGCACTAGTTCGGGCAACTGAACAAACAGTGGTAAACTTCCTTTTTGAAGAAATTTTTGTAAGGTATGGAGTACCAAGGGAGATAGTGATGGATCAAGGTACTCAGTTTACCTCAAATCTGGTCAAAGACATCACAGAAAAATATAAAATCAAGCATAGGAAAAGTACACCTTACCATCCACAGGCCAATGGCCAGGTGGAATCTACCAATAAAACATTGGAAGGAATTATCACTAAGACAGTAGCAATAAACAGAAAGAATTGGGAAGAGAAGCTCAAAGATGCACTCTGGGCTTACAGAATCACGTGGAAAAACACTACAGGATTTACACCATATCAGTTGGTGTATGGAAAAGAGGTAATGCTTCCTATTGAATTTCAAATACATACTTATAATATGGCTGCCGATTTAGGAATTGATCTCAATGAAGCACAAAAACAGAGAATTATGAAATTGATCCAATTAGATGAAATGAGGCAGCAAGCAGAGGAGACAGTAATCCTAATGCAGAAACAAAGGAAGCAGTGGCATGATGCATACATAAAAAAGAAACAGTTCAAAGAAGGAGACTGGGCTTTACTGTTTGATTCTAAATTCAGAGATCATAAAGCCAAATTTACCACACACTGGATGGGCCCATATGAAATAGTTCAAGTCTATGAAAATGGATCAATCAAGCTTACTACCATTGATGGAGAAGGCAACACCTTTTTTGTCAATGGCCACCGGTTGAAACTCTATCATAAGCCCATCAGCAAGGAGGATTTTATTCACACTATATCTCAGCAAAGGGAGGTTGAGATATTGAAGCCTTCAGCTGTGATATCTCTACCTTAGTTCATTCAAATTCATTTAATAATAATAATAATAATAATAATCGTTTAGATGTGAAAACCAGAGTCTGGCACACTCTAGCCCAGAATTCTTACTGGAAAACCATTCATTTGGTTGGTAAGAATTCCTTGTTCTTCTTATTTACTGTTTTGTTCATCACTTCAATAATGACTTGAGGACAAGTCAAAGCTTTAGTGGGGGAGAAGAATCAACATTTTGTTTTCCCTATCTCATTTCATCATTTGTAAATCTTCAAAGAATTTGTTTCAGTACTTCAGTATTCCAATAAAAGAGCTGTTCTTGTTTTTGTTCTAATCAGAGGGACCTGTTCAAGCAATATGCAGTGGGACCTGTTTAGAAGACTATGTTACCAGTACCAATATTAGAGGGACCTGTTCAATCAATATCAGAGGGACCTGTTAAAGATTGCATTCAAGATACATTAGGCTACTTCAACAAAGTTTTCAAAGGATGCTTATCATCAAGGCTACATCAACAACAAGGATAAAAGAAGCTGCACAAACATAGTTCTTCAGAGTTCTTTAGAGTTCTTCAAATTTTAAAAGGGACCTGTTATATTCAATTTCATTTCAAAGGGACCTATTTTGGACAGTGAAGACCAGTCATATTTGGACAATGAAGATCAGTCCTACCTGTGCACTCCAACTCAGCCAGTGTCAACCAACAAGTGTAATTGGTGAAGTTTTTATTTTTAACATTTAAAATTCTTGAATTATTTTAGTGTTAAAAATGATGATTATGATTGCTTGTTATCAATTTCAAAAACCCCTATACCCATCACCCTTGTAACATTCCTAACTACTCAACTCTGCTATCACTCTGCTATCATAGCCTATTGCCATATTCCTACTATGATTTTCAAACCTTTTCTTACACCACTCTTCAAACCTTGTCATCAACTCCTCATTTTTTTTTTAAATCGGCCATCAAACCTTGCCATCGATCCATCATTTTTCAATCGGCCAAGTACCAACACGTATTAGACAAGTGGCAAACCATTGGAAAGACAAGTGGTAAACCACTGGAAAGACAAGTGTTAAATGATTTCACTCATTTTTGAATGTGGGAATTATAAATGGTCTTTTGACCCAAGGTGGCAAGGCGGCTCATGAAACATATATCCGTTATCATCACCACAACACTCTTTACATGTATATGGTGTTCTCATGATTGTACCTATGCGAATCAATACCACTCCTCTGTCTTTATGATGTGAATGCGCCTTCAACTCTACATTATCATTATAGCAATTGGGTGAAGGTCGACTGTTAAGTTTTCATTTTATAAAACATCAGCTCATAAAAGCGCGTTACCATGTGAGTGTTTAAACTCTGAGTTTTCAAAGAGGCCAAGACAGCAGGCGCTACAAAAGGAGAGCATAGCACAAGCTTACCACAAGTTTCTACCGCCACCCAAGCAATTAAAGAAGGAAACCCTGAGAATCGAGGGCGTTACCAGGTCGGGCAAGTGGAACGCAAGAAAAAAAGGTAACACATTGCAAAACCCTGATTGAATTGCTAAGCATAAACAAAAGGGTTAGAACAGAGATTTAAAAAAAAAAAACATGACCAATAGAGCAGAGCCTGAAACATTTGATAGTTCACAATATCATGATGATTGTGTCACGATTTTAAGGGAAAAACATTGGTTACCCTTTCTAGAGAAATTCAATGGAAACAATGAAGAAGTGACAAAGCAGTTTGCATTCACATTTAATGGAGAGAAAGCATTAATAGGAAACTTCTCTTTTAGAATTTCAGAGGATACCATAGCACAAACATTGGGAATCAGTCCAGAAGGGGAAAAGTATTTCAAGACCAAACAATTTAAGGAAAAATCATGGACCGAGTTTATGTCTAGGTCAAGGGTTTCCTCTGTCAATTGGAAAAAGGGTGTCCCCAGAAGTTGGCTAATTCACCCTTGGGACGAAATGGTATACATTATTCAGAAATTTGTTACATGTGAAGGGCGTTATAGTATAGTGTACCTATACCACATCAAACTTCTGTTGCACTTAAAAGGTCAATGCACCATCAGTTTACCTTACTTCCTCTTATAGAGTTTGACTAAAATGGCAAAGACCATTCAGAAACAAAAGGGTAATGAAGATAAGAGTTTATGTCATTTTGTGTTGATCAAAATTCTAATTGAATTTGAGTTGCAGAGGAGAGGAAAAACATGAAAGGAATTCTTAATTGCCAACCAAATTAAATAAGATGAACAGGAACAACAGTAAGAACGCACTGAGTTTATGCTTGATATTAATGAGGAAATCCCTGAGCGTAAGTCAAGCAATGTTCCTCAACCCAACAGTGGTGTAAGGACAAGAAAGATGAGGCAAGAAATTGCCAAGAAAATTGAACAAGACAAAATCTTCACTACTTATACAAGAAGATCAAGAAGAATACAAAAGAACCAAACACAAGATGATCAAATAGAGTCAAATGCAAATGCACCAATGGACATTGAAAGCAGTGCTCATTCACAGCCAGAACAAGAAGTAGAAATGGAATTTGAGAGTAGCAAGGGAGAAAGGAAAGAGCCAGTACCTACAAGCAAGAAACAGAGAAGGTTAGAGAAACAAATTGAAGAGCTGAAAGAGGAATTGATGGAAGCAAACATGCTAGAGAAGGTCATAAAGAAGGAGAATGAAATGCTGAGAGCTCAGAGCAAGAAGATTCAGCAGAAAAATGAGAAACTGAAGAAGCAAATCAAAGAACTTAAGGTTGATCAAACTGAAATGTGCAAATGGGCAACAAAATGGTACACTCAGAAAAAATCTCTCAAAGAAAAATATAAGAAACTGAAACATGAGTTCCAAGTTCAGAAGGATGCCCAAGTTCAGAGGAGTATAGATGTCTTGCTACTAGCGGCAGAGGCACAAGCAGGAACAGAATATAAAGGGAGCACATCAGGAGCACATCAGGATTAGCATGAGGACATGATAAATCATTGAGCTTGGGGAAGATGTTGGTACTATTTTATTGCCATCCTTTTTCTTCTAAAAATCCATCATTTCCTTCCATAAACCCCTCATAGTCCATTGAAATTGATCAATTAAGCAATATAATTGTTATTTTGCATTAAATTTAATTTGTGGATTTTTATGTTAAAAATTAGAAATTTTCAACAAAATTACGGGATGTCATGACTTCCTGTAATTGGTTTATGTTGTGACACGTGGCATGGCAGGAAGATCAAAACCAAGGATTGGGACATGATCACAGATGTACATACATGGTGAAAGATCTATTTGGCATCGCATCTGGAGCTCCCAAATACATGGTCAATGCTGGTCAAACCCAGCCTTTTTGGTCATAAAAGCAACAAAAAGCCAAAGTTACCTAAACTGATTTCATTTTTCTTTGGAAATCAGTTAAGATTAGAAAAAACAAAAATCACCTTTTTGATTGTAAAAGCAGAAACATCTGCGTGATAATGTATGTACATTCGATTGCAAATCGGACTGCGTGATGAGAGACATGAGCAGACTTAAGATTGCGTATCATTGTATTGTATTGTTACTAGAACTCTTGTATGTAATCGATTCCAGACTTTAACCACAGTAGCTTTTATCATTCTAGTGTTTTATGTGCTAACGTTTTCGACATCTGAAGCTTCCTAAGTGTACCATCAACGCATGGACGGGCCCTACGTGGGGATTGGTATACTTCCATTTTATTTTCATAGCATTTAAAATTCAGATCTGAATAACGTTTGATGCCATTTCTTTGCTTGTGAATTAATTAATTCGATTAGAAGTTCTTGGGTTATTGTATGATTCATGGTGATCACTTGAAACTTCAATTGCTAAATTATTGAACAAGATCTTGTAAAAGATTTAATTGAGCACTGAATTTTGAAGTATCTCTGTGGACTCTGTTTTCATGCATTTGAGTCTTAGTATGCTTAAAAGAGTTTTTGGTTTTCATGAATGCTTAGTGTGTTAGCTGGAAAGAGTTTTTGTGAACGATATCTTTGTAAGAGGATTGAAAACTCAGACTAGTAACACTTTGTTCTCTTAGAACAGTTGATTAAATTAGGTGATATAAGTATTTGAATTGTGAAAGGAGACATATTCCAACCTCTTGTAAAAGAGTGCTGTAGCTTGTCACAGTAGACACTTATCTAGGTAGATGAGATCCTTTTAGGTCTATAGATTTATAGACACGTGCCTCTAAGTTTACCTACCTTGGGTGACATTAAATTTAGTCTAATCTAGACCCCTGGATTGGTCACTACAGTCTTCAACAAGATTCATACAATTGCATACAAAATAGTTCATACACAAATTGTGGTGAAGCAAAATTATGAATGCAGACACAAACAATTCCTCTAGCCCGACAATGGGTCTAGCCACAACCAATACATTCCATGGAATATTTCCTTAGGTTAGAACCAATTAAGAGGGCCTACCTCTTAGTACGCTTATCCTGTTTGGTGATGACCTTGCTTGCTCACTTCAACTATCTCTCGTTTCCTTCTTCGAACACCTGAAACAAGTAAACAACAACAAACAACAACCATGATAATAGACAAATTGTAATTCAACCTACTTAACAAGTCAAGAAACATTAATCCATAAACACTTGAGATGAAATATTATGTAGGAAATCAATTGATAGTTGCATATATATTGAATCAAGAAGATATTACAACCATTGTCTTGATGTTGTTGTTCTCCTGTGACAAAATGAGGTTCCCACACACTTATGTTGGCATTCCATGATGGCCTCAACAATGATAGTTTTAAGGCTCTTCCCTTTAGGCTTCACACTAAACCAAATTCACACTTCTCCCTCACACACAACTAGAGAGCTACAACTATGAATAACTTGTTGTTTACTCCAAACTTAATTAGCACTAGCACACCAACATTAACACTAGCTTGTGCTTGGAAAAAAGGGAGGTTTATATAGCATGAATGGATGGGAGATGGTTCCTCTTCTCATGGGAGAAGGTCTTATCTCTTGAGGTAGTTCCATCCTTATAGGGGAAAGGATCCCAAATTGACATCCTCGACTCTATCCGGCTCAACCATTTACCAGACTTCCATTACGAAGCTTCTAGAGTTGGAAGCTTCGACTCCTTATTTAAAAAACTTTCCAAAAGAGGATCGACGTGAATGAAACTAAGGTCAGTTGCTTCGGTCGGTGCTAGGGATAGTGTTAATATTTGCATATTGGTGCGAGGAGGACAAGGGTCATTAGCGTCGGTCTTGTAAACTGGGAAAAACAGAAGATTTTTGTGAAATGGTGCAAAAGGGAATTGTTCTGCTCATGAAGAGGGACATAATGGGAGTTTCTTCATGAAGGGGAAGCATGTAGGGTTCACTGTAGAGGTCCTCCAGGAACATGGAACAGGGAGTATAGGGACAGTGACAAAATGTTGTGTAACAGATGCCGTGAAGGCCGAACTAGAGTGAAGGATGAAATTCTTTATGAACCAGTGCGGGGAACCGGAGTCTGTCGTCAGAAAACCTGCAAGCAAGTACATATACATATACATAACTAAAAACTCTGTTAAATGATACATGAATTGTGGCATGGATGCAGCCATCTAGAGAATGACCATGTAAACAGATCTAGGCATGGGCGCAACCACCCGATAAAGAGGATCATATCGAAACCAAGGTATGGGCGCAACTATCCAATAATGAGAAGGATCACATATGATAACTCATGGTATGGTCATAACCATCCATCTGAAAGAGACATGTATATCAACAAAATCATGTCACACCGCTTTGCAACCTGGACTTTTGTGATCTGAGCCCAGGGTCTTGCACTCCAGCATGACTCGATCAAAGTACAAATTCTAACATGTGAATAGATGTTTTGAATTTGAACATGCTAGAAAATCACTTGATTACTAGCCAATGATGTAAACTATTATCAAGTGCGGAGAAACCACCAATAATGACAATGGTCCTCAAGGTACTAGCATCACAAGTCACTGAATGTGAATAGAGGAACTGAAGTTGAACACATGTGAAATCACTTGATTGAAAGCCAATGATGTGAACTTATCATCGAGTGTGAAGAACTTTCCATTAGGGCATGCAAGCTCTAAGGTACCAGAAGGGAGTCTCTTTGTCAACTTCTCGGATAATGAGCTGAAGTCGACAGGAAGTGACCTTATCGAAGGAGGGCCATAATGTATCCCACACCATTGACACGAGACAAAGGGATGCAAAATGATTTTGGATGATACAGAGAATCAGGGGTAAGTGTAATTGCAGAAGGACAACTCTTGAACATATCGACGACACGACTGGAAGTTTGGCAGCTTTTGGATCCATAGGATCGGTGGTCATGATGATGCGGCAGAGATCAAATGGAAGGAAAAAATGAACGGCAGGTCAACGATAAAAAGGAGGATATCCCAACCCGACATGAAGCAGAATTTGTCATGTTCAAGAGTGAGCTGCCGACACAACCGATTAGATTTCCAAATTTTCCCCCACCATTTCTGGCAGGTACCCCAATTATTTTTTAATTGCAAGCTTGAAGGGGATAACATATGCTTGCACTGTAAGTTCATCCTTTGGACAGATCTGACCTAGTAAGTTTAACGAGCCCTAGGAAGGAGATGCTCATGTTCGTCATGGTGATGAATCCGATGTCATTTGTATGTTTTAACGAGTCCAACAAAGGTGTAACTCGGTATCTTTTTCATGTTTAGAGAGTTTGAAAAAGACACGCAAAAGAAAACTCCACATGGTCCCTTTTCGTACATTTGTGTCTCTCGAGCCCAAAAAGGTAGAAAACAATACTTAAGAGAACTGCTCGACCATTTCAGTAAAGGAGTACCTTTTTCGTAAATAGTGCATCCCAACTTGAAAAAGGGGTAAACGTATATTGGGCGCACAATGTTTCGCATCTGTTAACGAGTTTGAAATGACAAGGGCTCAGCTATCTTTTCGTGTTTAAAGGGTCAGAAAAGAGCTTGAAAGCAGACCCCCCATTTTGTTCTCTTTTACGAGTCAAAAGGGAAAAATACTCGGCAATCTTTTCATTTGAGTTTTACAAGTCAAGAAAAGCACTGAAACATGACTTGGTATCATCGTCGAACATCCATCACCTGTTGCTACGCAAAAAAGGGTAAAGTGCATTACCCAATTCTTGAGGAAAAATAGGTCAAAATACTTACAAAACCTAATATTTCATGAAAAAATGAATGAAATGGAGGAAAAGTAAATATTTTTTACCATTTACCATTTACCATTTTACCTTGCTGTGAAAAACTTTTCACCCACTTTTCCCCTAATTTTTCCTGAGCAGATTGCGGGAGATCCAGGAGGTCATTCAATGAGCTGTCAGTTGCAGGTAAGAGCCAAGTCCCTAAGCTCCATTTCTATATTGTTTATTCATGTTTTCATCCATATTTTGGATTTTTGAGGGAGCTTTTGTAAAAAAAAATTCGCCCTCAGTTAGTACGAGTTCCGGGCATGGAATTGCGTTGGTCGAGGGTGATTAAAATGCCCAATCGCGCCGTTGGCGCAACAGTTTTTAAAACGGGTGTTCCGGTGCTGTGAACAAGGAAAAAATCATTTTCCTCTCAAAACCACCGTTGGAATCCAAATTTGATTGGCCAAAAATGATTATTGACTTGAATACATGGTTTTTGCAGGAAAGAATCGTCAAAAATGGTAGACTGAAAAGAACGTGAGAACGAAGATGTGGACACTCAGGCACTGAATGATCCAAATTGCCTGAATGCTTTGAGGAACTGTGGGATCCTCAAGTTCTTTCGCACAAGAGGGATGCAGGCCCACCTGAGCTACTTCGATACCTAATTAGTCTCTAGGACATAAATCGAGAAATATTCATCATTGGTGACCAGGAGCTAGAGTTAGAAACTTCATACATATATTTCATCACAGGACTGTCCCGAAGAGGGGAACCAGTCATCCTATATGGGTCATGATCGATTGGGGTAAGAATATCAATGCTACTTGCCGAACATTTCCTTGAAGCCCTCAAATCCAAGAGTGGCAAGACTGAGAGTGCTACTGTTGACTATCAACATAGTGGCAGGGTCCCAAGCAGTGCATGAGACTAACAAGTCAAAATTTCTATATGCCATCGACTGTACAACATCGATGATCTTCAATTGGGTGGAAGCCTTGAAGATCAACATAAAACGCCAGCTGACAAAAGCTAAGGCTGGGAATTTGAAGCAATTTTGCTTCAGATCTGTACTAGTGACCTTTTTCTTAGAACGATGCCGCTGTTCCAGTACCACCTAACTGAGGTAGATCCTTCGAAGCCATGAGACCCATGGATGGCCCGTTGGAGTCATTTTATGCCTAGGATCACTAGGGCCTAGCATATATCTTACATGCCTGCCTTATTTTCATGGCTACAACGACAGTTGGTCATTGTGGAGGATTGGCCATACAGTGGTATTGACTTTCGCGGAGATTCGGACATACCGCTGCCAGATGGGGAGGATTTCGACGACGAAGGTAAAAAATCAATTTTTAATTTTGTGATTTTTTAGTTGTTTTTGGTATATATGTGTTTATAACATTTCGTTTTGTCAATGCAGATGTTGGACTAGAGCGTCCTGCTGGGATGTCCCTGATATCTAGGCGTGTCGCCCGCTAGTTTGATGTCGCTCCTTACTAGGAGGGGAGTGAGAATGAGGAGGAGATGACGAGGGACCTTGAGGGGTTGACTCGTGGTATCCAGAGTATGCTGGGGTGGGAGGCATCCCTTGCCAGTACCAGAGACACATGGTGGGAGTATTAGACCGGATCCGCCGATTGCTGACTCGTGTTGCACGAGTAGTTTCATGCTACCACGATCGCCATGCTGATTAGTTCCTAGATCCATCATTTTACATTTTTGAGGTCTAGGCATGTGCCACAAATATATGAGGCATGCGAGCCGCCGATGTTATTTGAACACACATATTATTTTTGGGGTTTCGCTATATCAAACATTATAACCATATATGTATATATATATCTATATCTATATCTATATATATATATATATATATATATATATATATATATATATATATATATATATATGGTATTTTCTTACTTATTGTGTTACAAATGATTTGTTTTGGGTTTTCACATGTTTCGTAAATGTCTATCCAACACATAATTAGCTAATGCATCTGTCAGTGTATTCATGCTTCTAGGAATATGATGATATGTAATGTAATCAATTATTATTATTTATTTATTTTTATTTTTATTTTATTTATTTATTTTTAATTTTTTAATTTTTTAAATTTTAAATTTTAATTATTTATTTATTTTTATTTTTTTTAATTTTATTTATTTATTTAATTTTATTTTTATTTTTATTTTTTATTTTTATTTTATTTTATTTTTATTTTTATTTATTTATTTTATTTATTTATTTATTTTTATTTTTATTTTTTTTCAGTAGATGAATACGTAGATACATCCTCAATATCTGAGAGTTTCTGATGGAATATTTCCTGTTGAGTTGAAGGACAATAAAATGTCAATCCAGGTTGACAACCAACTCGTGAATGTCAAGAGCAATAGCTTCTGGCAACAGCTCGATGACTGTGCTGTATTTAGCAATGTTATTAGTTGTGTGACCTAAACAAATACCTTGGAGATCAATCAACTCACCGTGAGGGTCATAAATAACCCATGCCGCGGAGGATAGATTCCGGGTACTATGGCGAGCACCATTAGCGAAACCGATGTGAGGAGTCATAGACGTCTGTAAAGCAGGGAAAACATAGTAAACAAGAAAGTTGTTAGAAAAATAACACACCAAACTACATTGCACAAAAATGAATACACACTAATGTGCACAAGTAACCATGCAAGATGACCTAAGCATAATACTTTCCGAAAGAGTCCATGTTGGGACTCGGGTAATCAATCAACACAGATGAACATCATAGTTTTACCGTTGACATGACGATTAAGCATCGACTCAGACAAAAGAATATAGTAAAACTCATATAAGGCTTTGTCCCCATGCCCCTTGGGCAAGGGAGGGTTACGAGTCAGATGACAACCCCATTGCAATAACGGGAAACCGGTAAAAACTCAGGGAGGGAGAAAAATCTTGAATCCATGAAGAGATAAAGGGTCCCTCAGTTGAAGGATCTTGATCACGTCAAGATAAACTGACACGTCAATAGGCAGCTGAGAAGAGAGCTCCTCGAGACTGGTAGACATGACCACCAGGCGAGGCAAGAACGAGTAACGATGATGAGTATCATGCCAAGGTGGTTCCTCGAGAGACATTACTTCCATGATACTTTCGTCAGCAAGAAAAGTCTCAGCTAAGGGATCAGGAGATTCCAAAGCACCAAGCCATAGGGATTGAGAATACGTATCGAGAGAAGTCCTCGAAACAAGAGAAGCAGAGGATACGAAACTTGAGGCGAAACAATCTCCTCGTAACTGATTATGGCAGGACTAAGTGGCATAACCTTGCCCCAGGTATCAACAAGATCTAGTGAAGGTATGAACCAAGGATCAGATTTAACTGAGATCATGTTGATAGAGGCAACATGAGGAGGTGGGGGTGGAAAAATCCCCATCAAGGCAGAATCTTTAAAAAGACCTACCCCCACACTCTCATAAGGAGCACCAATGTGCTTGACATACAAAACATTTCCATTCGAGGAGGAAGAGGCAAAGAAGGACAACTGGTCGACAATGATGATCTTCCCTTGATGGGGAAAACAAATCACGTGGAATAGGGAAGAGGCTAGAACATGCATAACATGGGTCCAGCTCCGTCTGGGTAGGAGATTATAATTGAGATTAACATCAACAATCTCTACCTCGACGTGTATTGTCTTGCCCTCCAAAGTAATGGCAAGGTTAGGTAAGACACCTAAGGGTCACGAATCGCGCCCATCGAAAGCTTCCAAAGTGTTTGGGGATTGGTTCAAAGTAGGAGAACCAATTACCTTCCAACAGGCGACTGACATGATGTAGGTATAAGAACCTTCATCGATGACAGTCTTATGAATGGTTTTCTCATTGATGATTACCTGAATGAGAAAGGCAATCTAATAAGGTAGGCGTGGAACATGGTTCTCTATATCAAAACATATCAAATTGGAATCGGTAGGATCAATACCCCCAATAACTGAAAACAAGGATTTCCATTGAGACGAACAACTTTAGGGTACCTCGAGAGCCAACATAGCTGATGGCGCCTGAGCCAAATGCTCAACAATATTATTTTGCCGAGCAACTCGAGCATTGGGATTGTACGAGTATTTCCTTAACACACCTCGAGAGGGTGGCCGAATAACGGAATCAGGGTTAGGGTGCTTGATATGAAGAGGGCCAGAACTCAGGGCAGAAGAAGAAGGGGTATCCTCTTTCTTTTTCATGGCTGTCGGAGCAGGAGTTTGATGATATTTTGATCGATTAGCCACATTAATAGGTGTACTCATCATGAACACTTGAGATCCTGAGGAAGCGGATGATTGAGGTTGGTCTACCATTTGAGTCTGCTAAGACGAAAACAGATCTTTCAAGACAGCTGGGGTCCCTTTGAGCAAACGACTCACTTCGGATCATTGGGAACAATCCTTGGTATAGTGATCCTCCTTGCAAATGAGGCATGGATACTTAGGCTTCCATTGTGAAGAGTCACCGACAAACAACTTAGGATGACCCCGTTTTGGGGCATCAACTTTACCCTTGCCTTTTCCTTTCTTCTTACCTTTTGAGGATTTGTCTATTGTGGTAGACAGGACAACATGGACCTCTGAGGTTTTACCAGGGCCAGATGGATTCTGAGAGGAACTATTGGAAGTAGCGTTTGAGACCGACTTCTGTTTGGAAGAAGATTTGGCAGGGGTCTGGGACACTGAACCAATTACTCCATCAACAAGAGGTGTAGCCTGTGACTTCGATGTCGTGGGATCAGATGATGGTTGCGGAGCATCGGGTAATAACTCATACAAAGTGCTAGACTGAGAATAAACAAGATCTAAGTACTGGGCACGAGAAATGGCTTGTTCTTTGGTAACACATCCACCCATAGCTATATCGCGAGCAATTGGAGCGACGAATGACTTGGTAAACCATTCGGTGAGCAACTAATCAACAATCTCGAATTTGATCAGGCGATGTCTACGTCTCCATTCATGGATGTGATTGGAGATGTGTGTCGTAGTATCTTTCTTAAGCGATGTGAGAAAATAGGTGCCAGTTTCATAGCGAACCGACAACTGGAAATGCGTGAGGAAAGCCATGGCTAAAGAGTTGAAGTCATGGTAAGTACTTCGAGGAAGCTCGATGTACCACTTGGCTGCAGCACCTATGAGGGTTCGTTGGAAAAGACGAAGATGAATGGAATCATCAACGTAAGAATTCGAAGAGCACCAAAGGTGATATGTCATCACATGGGCTTGAGGATCTTCTTTTGCTTTCACATCAAACTTAGGAAAATCGCTCAGGATCTTGGAAGGAACCGGAGGCCAATATGGCGAATGAATAATTGGATCATTCGTAAGGCGAGAAACATCTGGAAACTCTAGTGTGGCCAAAAATGACAATTGAGTATTAAAAGGCATTGGAGGTCGAAAGCGGGTCCAACCAGAAGAGCCCATCCCCGCTGGTAAGAATTTTGGCCCCATAGTGGGGGATTTTAGCCATATGGCATTTGATTCTACACCCATTGTAGGTTACCTTAGCCATAGAGAGGAATTTAACCTTAAACACCTTGGAACTATCTAGTCATAGGTTGCTGATAAGAAACATATGGGTTAAGAGGCTGTTGAGGTTGTTGACCTTGGACATATGGATATTGTACCTGTTGTCCCTGAACATACGGGTTTTGAACCTATTGCCCTTGAACAAGAGGATTTTGGACTTGATGTCCTTAGACATAAGGATTAGACACTTGCTGCACTTGGACATAGGGATTATGGACGTGCTGCCCTTGGGCAAAAGGATTCTGCACATGTTGACCTAGGAAATTAGGATTTTGGGCATGCTGCTGTAGGACTTGACCCTGGCCTTGTCCTTGCAAGGGTTGACCCTGTTGATATGTATATAAGGGTTGCTGTTTCTCGAGTTGGCTCTGCTGCTACAAGGGTTGACCTTGTGGCTGTAAAGGCTGCCCCTACAACTGCAGAGGTTGGCCCTGCGAGGACATAGGCTGGGAGGTTTGCGGAGCATACTGCATGGTTTTCTGTAACGGTTGTGAGGGTTGCCCCTGTGGTTGTTGCAGTTTTCCTTATTGTGGTATCATCTGCCCTTACTGCAACAAAGGTTTTCCTTTTTGCAGGAGAGGCTATCCTTGCTGTTGTAAGGGTACTTGAACAGTTCCCGGGAAATTTCCGAACTATATTTGGCCATAACCACCTTGAAAAGAGGATGGGCCAGGTTGAACGTACTACCCACACTGAAGGACATAAGGCGGATTGACAATTCCTTGAAATCCTTATGGAACGTAAGGAGTTTGGTATTGACCTGAGCCTCATAAGGCTATTGATACTGAAAATTGCTTGACCCAAATGGACCAACAAGATTTTGAACCTGTTGGTACTGGACATTGCTTGATCCAGCAGGACCAACAACGTTTTGGATAACTTCAGAAGAAGATTGCTTCATGCCAACCATGTGAGCCTGTGATCTACTCACATTGGTGGCGCCTGACACCATAGAAACACTCAGATTCTGCCTCCCAGGCGGTGGCACAACTTGTCCACTTATTGGAGGGATTGGAGTACTGACAACAACATTCTTTGAGACCGTCGGTTGAACTGGACGAGTGATTGGGACAGACAATACAAAAGGGTTTGGGAAGGTGGGTTGCACTGGGACTGAGGTAACGACCTGTTGGGATCCGGGTTTGCAATGAACGAACCTGTAGTAGGCATAGCACTAGATGCCCAAACAGGGTTATGGTAAAGTGATGAGGCACTAGGTGTACCTGAGACCAATTGTGCCAAAGTCACATAATTAGGCGGTAAATCCCGATACACATTGATGGGAATGCTCCTTGTATAGGGGAAACCTTTAGGAGGAAATTAATGCTCTTCCTCCTCGATAGTGTGTGGAGTAGAAACTTCTGACTCGTCTAGAGAGGTTACTGGAGCATCGCCTTTAGGTTCCATAGCTGGGAATAAACAATGACGAACGACTGAAGATGTACAAGGGGATAATTCCAAAGGAACACCCGACTAATCGTGTGGATTGTACGGGCGCTGTGGTGATATCACAATAGGATTGAACAAAGGATTTAGAGGATATGTAACCAGTCCAAGCTGACTGTCAGTATTTGACGAACTCTTAGGAGTTTGGACGGGATTGTCCGGAGATTCCAGACCAATATCAGCAGGTGACCCAATATCTAAAGTAGGGGGAGGACGAGATGACAAAGGTTGGATTCTTAGAAAAATTCCGAGTTCAACACCTTGGTCCTCAAGTGACTCTGGTAATTCATGAAAAGGCTCCAAAGACAATCTTTCAAACGGAGGAGAGGAAGAGGAAATAGGTGAACCAGATGGTTCAGCCACGATGACTTTGTCTTAGTTAACAGGAAAAGAGAGATAAACTTCAAGGATTTAAAATGTTCTTTTGGGAAAACTCACGATTTGGTCTAGAAAAGACTAACAGGATGTTATAATATCATGGGAAATTAATTTTTTAAGACGCATAAATAAACTGGTGCTCATTCATGTTTTAAAAGTTGAGAAAGAAACAAAGATGACTCTATCACTTTCGATTGGAAACGAGCTCGAAAGGACAAGAGCTCGAATGATATTTTAAGTTAAATGAGTAAAAAATATGAAATGACTACTATGGATGATCTAGGTAAAAGGATTACTAGGCAACTGTGAAGTACAGAATACCTCCTGGCGAACTGAGAAGTACAGGCAAGCAATCTCCTTGAATGTTGTGTTCGGTGTATCACGTTTGCAAGGCCATCGACTTGGCTTCCTATGGATAAAGGGTTGCAGCCTAAAGGAGTATCCCGTTATATACTCGATGGTACGGGGAGCACAAATCCGTACTAGCATTGTTTAGTGCTGAAGCTAATGACAACTGCTAGATTTAAAGACGCCGGAACACATCTCTAGCCTAGACCTTCTAGATGTGATCGTTAGGTTTCAAATGCACCTTAGGTTAATTGAGTTCATTTTAAAGTTTATCTTGAGTTATGTCTCAGTTTTCAGGCCTTAGCGATGTGACTCGAAAAACCCTAAATGCAGCTACATGAGATAAGACCATTTCAATTCAATGAATTATCTACACTAAAGAGGGTAGAAAACACAATCGAATGCAAACAACCAAGCAACCGAAAGAAAAATGATTTTTCACTACTTCACTTTTTGAGTAAATAAACTAATGAAAAATACATTCCAATTCTTAATTTCCTGACAAGTACACTCTAACAGTCCTTTCAAAAGTAAAGAGAATTCTTTTCTTTTCAAATGCCAATGTAATCCTAGTTTTCACTGATGTTAACTACTGTAAAATATTGATGCAACAAACTAGAATTTTGTACTTTTCATGAAATGAAAAAATGAATTTATAATAAAACACTTCAATGAATTTTTTTTGAGACATTTGATTCTCAAGCAAATGAAAAGCATGAAAAGAGAACCTCTTCCAAACTAATGACACAATGACTTTACCAAAAACAAGACAAGCAATGTGATCTATGCCGAAAAAGAGACGTTTAGACAAGCAAACGAAAACTTTTCAAACTTGTATAATGGAGGTCAAAGTCGTAGAAGGACCATAAATGAAATGCAAGGAGTAAATGCACCAACAACTTGACTCACTGAGTTCACCATCAGCTGAATGGATGGCAATCTAGATGCCCTAGTGTCACTAACCATCCAATAACCCAAGAAATCAAGCGAAAATAGGACAAATCAACAAGCAAACAAACCAAATGAAAAGCAACTTTCTAGTTAGGGAGAAGAAGGTCTAAAAAGCTTATAGGGTAGAAATCATGAGAGAAAAACATAGTGGCCAAGATCTAGGGTAAACCCTAATCTTCACTTACAGACATCGGCGCAACTGCCTAACTGACAACAAGTGCCAGAAGGGGGTTAGCGCGACTGTTTCTCAGCATATCGTGCTGATCGACATGACTGTCAGTGGATTAAGCACGCTGAGTGAGGATGCAAAGAAAAAATACAAATTTTCAAAAGTTGGGACCATACTTGCTACTATGAATTTCAAACCTAGAGCAGTAAGAAAAGGAAAACAAACAGAACTAAGGGGAAATGGTGAAACTAGAAAAATTCACACAAAACCATGAAATTCCAAGCAAACAAATAGAAGGATTGGTTCCCTTGCGGAGTCGCCAATTTGCATTGAAGTAAAATTATGAGTGTGGACACAAACAATTCCTGTAGCCTGACATCGGGTCTAGCCACAACCGATACATTCTATGGAAGATTTCCTTAGGTTATAACCAATTAAGAGGGCCTACCTCTTAGTACGCTTATGCCGTTTGGTGATGACCTTGCTTGCTTGCTTAAGCTATCTCCCGTTTCCTTCTACGAACACCTGAAACAAGTAAACAACACTAAACAACAATCGTGATAATAGACAAATTTTAATTCAACCTACTTAACAAGTCAAAAGACATTAATCCATAAACATGTGAGATGACACATTATGTAAGAAATTAATCGATAGTTGCATATATGTTGAATCAATAAGAGATTACAACAATTGTCTTGACATTGTTGTTCTCCTCCGACAAAACCAGGTTCCCACACTCTTCCGTTAGCATTCCATGATGGCCTCAACAATGATATTTTTAAGGCTCTTCCCTTTAGGCTTCACACTAAACCAAATTCACACTTCTCCCTCACACACAACTAGAGATCTACAACTATGAATAGCTTGTTGTTTACTCTAAACTTAATTAGCACTAGCACACCAACATTAACACTATCTTGTGCTTGGGAAAAATGGAGGTTTATATAGCTTGAATGGATGGGAGATGGTTCCTCTTCTCATGGGAGAAGGTCTTATCTCTTGAGGTAGTTCCATCCTTATAGGGGAAAGGAGCACAAACTGACATCCTCGACTCCATCTGGCTCAACCATTTACCAGACTTCCTTTACAAAGCTTCTAGAGCTGGAAGCTTCAACTCCTTATTTAAAAAACTTCCCAAAAGAGGATCGGCACAACTGAAACAAAGCTCATTCGCTCCAGTCGGTGCTAGGGACAATGTTAATCTCTGCATATCGGCGCGAGGAGTACAAGGGTCATTAGCGCCGATCTTGTAAACTGGGAAAACCAAAAGATTTTTTGGAAATGGTGCAAAAGGGAATTGTTTTGCTCATGAAGAGGAAAAAAATGGTAGTTTCTTCATGAAGGGGAAGCATGTAGGGTTCATTGTAGAGGTCCTCCAGGATCATGGAATGGGGAGTACATGGACAGTGACAAAATTTTGTGTAACACAAATGCATAAGTTAAATAACATACAATGCTAAAGCAGCAAGAATAGTCCAACTACAATAACAACATATGCATGAAAACGTGTTGGCTCAGTTATATTATTAAGTGAAAATTCCATCCATACATACACCATTGACAACCATTAGCCCCAATAGTGGAACATTACAGTCAACACCACCTGCTCCTCCAAAGATATGTACTCACTCTACACTGTGGAGAAGCCAAGGCTTGTCACAATACTCTCCAAGCCTTCTCTAAGCAATTCCTAGCCAAAAGCTTGGCTCCCAAAAGCCTCTACTATGAGTTATGAGGTTCTATATATAACAAAGGGTGGGGTGACCCTTGACATTCCCCTTTGACTCTTTGACTACCCTCATGACTCTTCAAATCCTTTACAAATAACTCTTTACATTACATAGTGACTATTCACATTCCATTAATGACACTTGGAATTTCACTTACAATATATTTACAAATAATAATAAAATTTCCACATATACCCATGTGGGACAAAATAGGTTTGAGTCAGCCTAACAAGACAAACACCATCACTCAGAAGCTTGGGGAAAGACCAACTCGACAACATCCTCTTGATGGTCTTCGGTGACGAACTGATACCAAGCTTGGTACTATGCTATTGTGTCCCGTACTATTTGGTGATGTCTTTCTGGAAACAAAATCTTGCCTCCATGGCTTTCGGATATATGGTTTTGGAACCTTTGTCCAACTACTCTTGAAGAATGCGCAACATTGTCCTGAGTGTGGTTGGACCACCAATGTACTTCTGCATGTTTTCTGCACTCAGCTACAAGTCATCATTGTTGGCCTCTCGCATCAACTACTCCATGTACTTGTCGACCTCCAACATTACTTGGTTCTTCTTCATGGTTTGAGTGAGGGATCTAGTTGAAGGGGTCCTGTGTGCCCTCACTATGAAATCTAGACTCTTGAACAACCGTGCATAGGAAGCCTTAATGCTAGTGATGAGCGGAGGGAGCCGCTCATAGTTCCAGATCAACATCTGAATCTATGCTTTGTCTAGCTCTGCTTGCGGCTTCATTATCTTATGTAAGTAAAGCGAGGCTCTCTTGTACCTTATTTTCCATTCTTGTTCATGCATAATAGCAACGTGTATGTCTTTAAGAGTTTGGAAAATCTTCATCCATTATTGCTAAAAACCATATAGATGGACAACTGCCTTGTGCACAGTGAAAAATCTGTCATATAGTTTCCGCATAGTGGTCTCAAGAGTCGATACTTCAACAAGTATCACTTTTCTCATCTTTGCCATAGTAGATCCTGTGGATGGTTTTGTCTTCTACATGGCCTCTTGCAAGTCCTTTTCCATTCGATCATTCTCCTCTAATAAGAACTTAACAGTTGAACTCGTGGCTTCTGCATAAGCCTTATAAGCATCGACCATGGTAGTTGGATGTCTTATAACATCTAACACCATCACTCTTTCCTGTATGTGTGCAAGTGATGCGTGATCATCTGGGAGCTTATTTCTTCATGCTTCTACAATCCTTTATTGTGACTCATCAAATGACAAATTGTACACATCCATCACCAGATCATCATCAAGGAGGACAACCTCTCCTTGCTCACTCAGGATTGGTTCTGATTCTGGAGGTGGCGGAGACTAAGGTGCAACCTCAGATGTTCTCGGCATGAGGTCAGTATCTTGGTCCTGTGGCTCCTGTTCCAACTCCATGTCTATTTCTTCAACCATTTGCTCAATTTGTTGAGCAAGTTCCCGAAATTTCACCTCCTCGCCCTCTTCTTCATCTGCTAGCTGCTCTAACTCCTCAACTTGTATAGGCACAGTTTGCTCTATCATTGCGCCTTGCCTTTCTTCCTATTCTTGTTTCTTCTTCTCTTCCCTTTCTCTCCTTCTTAGCTCCTATTCTTATTTATTTCTCGCAACTTCCTCTCTACATCCTCCAACCTTTTCTTCTTTCTATTTCGCCATTCTACTCTCCTTGCGCATTGTTGCCTCTTCAACTCTATTTCCAAAGCTACTCTCTTAATAAGAGGATCTTCTCTAAACTTGTAGCTTTTCTCAGCCTCTGGTATCTTGTCAATATTCCTCTTAGATTTGTCCTGCACCGGTTTGCTACTCACTATTGTTGTTGTTGTTGCCTCCTGTGGTGCTGCTGCCTATAGAGCTACTTTCCATTCTATAACCATGCTAACTGATTCATTGAACTTTGAGGATTTTTAACAATACCTCCAAGGATCTTCCTCTAGCCAATGACATGCCCCATGGATCCATGGATAATACACCTTCGCACAATGGTTCTTGCATATGCAGTGGGGATCATACGGATTGAAATCCTTGGTTCCAAACTCAAACTTCTCTAAGTCCTTGACCTCGACATCCACATCCTTCAAGCTCCAGATCTTGTACAATCTAATCCGCAAAGGAAGAGCATGCCATGGTGCCTTCTTCCTCTTATGCAACCCTACTGATAACCTTGTGGAGATGTGATATGCAACCTCTTGCATGACCAACTTATCCGTGGCAAACATTGGTAGCACATGCGGATGCTTCTCTCCACAAAACATCCTGATGAAGGTGCCGCCAAGTGAGGCATACCAATATGCAATGTTAAGCAATGCCTGCATCGCTTCTTGGGACGTGCAAGGTGGATCCTGTGCAAATATCATCTTTTAAATGAGGGCGATGAAATGGTCAAATAGCCTTTCCATGACTCCTTGGTATCTACACTCAAAAAGAAACTTACAATAAATGTTCGTAACATTCTCTAATGGTGTCCATGTCCAACCCATGCCAGGAAACTGACGTTGGGCACAAATTTCATCAAGTAGGTACACAGACATATATAATCTCACTTGCTCATCCTTGGGTGGATTCTGGGCATTAGTCACATGCACTTTCAGTTGAAGAGCCAACATATACGACCAATTGAATGGCCTTCCTTCATTTGCCAACCGATCCAACACAATTACCCAATTTTGCAGAGAGGTCTCTGTGCTCTCTTGGCCATACAACCGACATGGAAAGATTATCAAGAGTTGGTAGGCCTTCCTAAGTGACTTAGTCTTGTAGAATTTATTATGCGTTGACATGAACTTCGATGGCTCTTTTACCCAATGCTTCATGATGTCTCTAGTGTTCACATTGTTGTTGTGGGTATAGAAAAGTGCATCCATGCGGTTCGCCAACTGTGGTAAGTGATACATCTGATGAAAGTTTTCCATCATGAAGGTAGTAAGTTGTTTTACACTGGCTTTGCTCAATATCAATGTCTCGGGATTGGTATGTGATACAATCTAGTGAATGATGTCCGCATAGGGGAAGGTGGGGTACCTACATGCAACCTTATAAATCCTGACTTATGGATGTTGACATAGACCTATCGATCTTCTAGATCTTCCTTGAAGCCGCCTACAAATATGTCCTTAATTTCTTTCCATGTTATCTTCATGTGCTTTTCTATGAAAAGTTATGTGTCTGCATAGACTGGAAAGTTCATTGACACCTGTTCAACTACATCTCTAGCGTTTCTCTCTACATCATCCTTTGATCTAGCTCTCTTGGAAGCCATGCTACCTATACTACTGAAAATATGCTCAACAACTGATGTACCTAGAGATAGAGAGGGCACTTACGGCGTGCAAATGTTAGCTTGAAATCAAAAATATCTTCAAGGGTAGATCATGCAACAAACTGGGCAACTGTTGGGCAATATTGTGTAATTCTATGTTTCAGAGGTGAGGGACTATCAGCTGGATCTGCGCACTGCATAGTCCCAACTGCAAGTGATAGGTGATGATGAATGGAACTACACAATGCACAATCCAGCGTGGCTTGCTGATGACTGGAACTGTGCAATGTGCAGTTTAGTCTGGCTTTGATGCTGGCTGGGACTGCGCATTGTGCAATCTTAGTGGGAAAGACTCTAGGACTATCTCGTGGAACTACGTAGTGCGTAGTTTGAGCTAGTCACTGGCAACCTCTGCGCAATTCCTAGAGCCAAGCCAAAGCCTTGAGATCCATAAATGCATAGTGCATGCCAGGAAGAGCTAGATTCGGGCTAAGGAAGCCTAAATATGCCCAAGGGCAACATGAAAACGAGCAGATCTGAATGTATGAGTGAAGGTTGGTGCAGATCTAAGTGAATGGTGATGCATGCAATCAAAACAAATGCAGGAATCAGTTAAACAGAAGAACAACAAAGCTTATGGAGAGAGTTGCCGCAACGACGACCGTTAGTGTAAAAACTGGGTTATGCATGCGACCATTAGTAAAGGCAATGAAAAACTTAAAGGAGCACTTATACAAGCTGAAACAAATCAAAACACTTACGGTCATTCAATAAAATGGGCAAAACAACACTCTCACAAGCCAAGGAAACAAAAGCGACAAAAAAGAAACAAAAGACAATAAAAGAAAGACTTACCCGGAAAAGTTGTCCTAAAGGTTCCTAGATGCCTCAGGAATGCCAGAGCTCCAATATTGAATGTACAAATGATATCTGGCAACATCATTAAATAGAGATCTATTTAGGGTTTATGACGTGAAGGCCAAAAATCTAGGAAAAAGCAACACATGGCGACAATTTCTAAGACTAACTCAAGTGTAACTCCCACTGCTAAAACTAGATCCCTATTTTTTAGGGATGTCTTTTCACTTCTTCTTCTTCTTTTTTATTTTTTTTTTTATTTTAATTTTTCGGGAAAGGCTACCATGCAAGGATGGAGAAATTTCACATTTTTGGGGAGAACTGGGTAACTCACTAGCACATGCATCGGGCAACAGCTAAGGGAATGCTTCTACACAATTCTTGGGCTGAGTGGCTATGGTTTCCTCTCATGCTCTGTGCAATTTCCTAGTTGAAGACAATCTATTAGCCGGATCTACGCAATTATGGAGCCAAAGCTCACTATTGGGTTGAACTATGCATTTCCTGATAGCAAGGTTGGTTGCCCTCTAGGATTGTGCAGATCATCAAGGCAATGCTAGAATCGGTTTGCAACCAAGTCACCGGGTCAACTTGTGGTTAGAAAGCAAAGCAAGTAAGGAAACACAAGTTGTAAATCGAAAGATAAAACTCAAATTAAAACACAAGTACCTGGGCAGTGTAAGATAAGCTGTTGGGAATTTATTAGGGAGGCTCCAAAATGAAGCGAAGGCAAACTTTTGGAGGGTGGTTGTAGCCACTACAAAAAAACTATAAGGAATATGCATCATGATGTAATTCTATTTGATGACTTTACTCTTCTTGGAGAGTTCAATATGATTAATGGATTTACCTTGCCAACCTCTTTGCTTCATCTTGATTAGAGCGGTTCCACCAACTTGAAACTAGATGCTAGCATACTGCTTGTTTCTCTAGGACAAGCTTCCTTTGTGATATTCTCATGCTCGGTAAAAAATGAAAGATTATGAGAATTTATTCATTTCTCTCATTCATACAATTAAAAGGATATTGAGCACACATTTGCCTCTTTTTTAGGCTAGTTAAAACCCCACAAAAAATGTGCTATCATGTGCAATTTTAACTCTTTTTGGGCTCATTAAAACTGAAAGAAAAAAGACATTATTGAGCTTACATGTCTTCTCTTTCGTGCTTGATAATCTATGAAAGAGATACTAAAAAAAGAGGGGAGTAATGTATTGTAGCTCATATAAAGAAGTCGTAGTGTCAATTGCACCAACCTTGCACATGGCACTTGTTTGTGTCATCGTCTTACAGTTGGGTTACAACTTGCTTAGGAGTCGTACTTTACCTATGAGTCATATACACCTCTGGTTGGTTTCTCTTCCAATCATTTTGAAGCATGCTTCAATGCCTCCTATATTTTTGCATGATAACACATGGTGCTCATGATACACTGTTTCTAGGTCACTATTGTGTCATGCCATATATGTTCAAGGGAACTTTAAGCCATAGCTAGCCATTTGTAGTCTAGTTAGACTCTTATGTCAACCATTGCTATGTCAATTATAGTTGGTAAAATTCATGTTTTCACAACATCCCTTGGTATTTTTCATGTTGATTAATAAGGATACACCAAGGTACTCCTTCAATGGATCTCTTCTTATCAATGCCAATTCATTATCTAGGAAAGGGATTTAGAAACCAATTGTAACTTGGAGCTTTATATCTTTATTGGTAAGCTTGCTCGTGATCGATTCCATGTTTTCATAATTTATCATGTTCGATTGAGTCCATGAGTGTTAGACATTAGCTCATATAGTCACACTCCATGGATTGTGTAAGGTACCTTGGGTCCATTTGCATCATCAATGGTTCCCCTCACGTCTATTAATGATATACCTCAATGATTGGTACTCAGATGGTTTCTACCATGCTCAACATCAACTCATCTATTTGCATGATGTAGAATCATACCATTAGGGTTGGGACACATACCTTGGTCTTGGGGGCATCTCACTTATATATGTGATACCTCCCAAACTAGGAGGGAGTATTTCACTATCTCATGTACTTTGAAGACCAATAAGGGGCAATCTCCTTTGTGTCAGATGTCTTACTGATGTATATTATGACATATATCCACTTTGTATTTTTTGTTTTGTTCTGACCTCTTTATTTATGGCATGGATCCACATTGTATTCCTTTGTGTCCATGTACTATCACTTCATGTTATAGATCTATAAAGTATTGTGTTGGTAGACATGTTCAATTATCTATTGTACCAAGCATGGGTGTGCATACCTCGGGGATGATTATATGATTTGTTATTGGATTTCTTATAGGTCCTAACTAGTTCCTTAGTCCTTGACTCATTTCTTGTGCCACTTCTCAATATTTTCCATATCACAATATATTTTAACCACCAATGTGATAACAACGAAGACAAGATATCTAGGAGTTGAAGTGGGATTCTTAGCAACCACACCAATAAAGATACACATTAAACTTTAGTGGTAATAGGTATGTAAATTACTTCTCCTTACTCTCAATCTATCAAAACATAATGGATTCTAGATCTAGTGAATTTTATTAAATGGTCCACCCCTTTGTCGGCATACATCTTAGTTAGATCTATAGAGTGTGGACTCTTAGCCACATGCAACAATTTTAGTTAATAGGAATGTGGCCCCATTACCCATATATTTCACACCATTCCCTTTGATGATATGTAAGGAATGTAATGAAGTACACTGTAAATGGATTTGATGTGTTAGTATTGTTGATCAGGTGCTCATGTCCTAAGTGTCGTAAAATGCTCAAAATTTAAAGTGCTTAGAACTGGTTCAAAGTTGAATGACTGGAAAGTGCTCGTCTTCCCGATTCCGGCTCCGCAAACAGTTCGAAAAACGGTCGCCGTATGAGGAAGTTATGGCAAAAAAAAGAATTTGTCCATAACATTAGAAATTTTAATTTTTCAAAAAAAAATAAAAAAGGAATATTCTGCCAGCATGAAATCCGAGGCAACCACCCAAACATTAAATGTAACTGCAGTTAATTTGGTGGAATTTTGGCAGGAGCGCCAAATTTGGCGGACCCGCCATAATTGGCGGAGCTATTGGAGTTAACTAAAGTTAGCTGGAGTTTTTCTTGGGGCAAACTGGAGAAACTTTAAATGGTCATAACTTTGGCTAGGAAAGTCGGTTTTGGATGATTTTTTTTTTTTGATTTTGGGTATTTTCGACCTTCTGAAGCCATTGGTGCAGGTCTTACAGCCATCTGAGGTCATTTTGCAGAGGTTTTGGAGCCGTGAAAGTTCTAGGAGCCACTAGGGCCCAGTTTTGTGAAGACTGTATAGGGTTGCAGGTATCCATTGGAGGTGATCCAATAGTCAATCCTGAAGGATTCAAGTGTTTTGAATCCATTTTTACCATCTATTTCTCCTGTAGATGCTTCTATTCAGCTGTATTTTCAATTTGAGCATTTAATAAAAACAAGGACAAGCCCGGTTGGGAGCTTTGGACCCAGCAGACGTAGCCCTGGAGGGGGTGAACTGCTTTATCAACTTCTTTTGCATTTGTGGTTGATCTATTTTGCAGAACAAATTCGTTTTAATGTGTTAAATAGTAAAAGAAAATAACTCTGCTATGCTTAAATGGGTCATGAACAACTGAAAATTTCACGTGTTATCTTTCTGCAAGACATGGAAATCTTTTAAACATGTCTAATTCTGAATTGAATACCTTGCAAACAAATTTCAAGTAGTTTCAAATTCAGATCAAGTTGGTATCAGAGCTCAGGGT
Source organism: Pinus tabuliformis (assembly GCA_031772625.1). Lineage (NCBI taxonomy): Eukaryota > Viridiplantae > Streptophyta > Pinopsida > Pinales > Pinaceae > Pinus > Pinus tabuliformis. Next base: position 127,606,927 of record CM062817.1, read on the forward strand.
TTTGTGCAAAGATCTTCTAACTATCTTGCAAAGTATTGATGCTTACCAGGTTGAAACTTAAAAGAGGTGAAGGACAGTTGACTAGAGAACGAGAGAATCCTCAGTCAAGGAAGGCCAGAGAGCCATCACCTCCACCTTCAATTTCACCCTCAAGAGTCTCAGCAGAAGCTTCAAGGATGTATGAACATGAAGGAGAAATTCCTACAGAGACAGATCTAAGAGAAGAAGAAAGAGTCTTCAGAAAGGCTTTCTTGGACCTCATTGAAATGGTGAGGATATTGTACCAAGAAAGAAATGAGAAATTGGCTGGAGAAGGGTCCAAACATCCACATGAAGGAGAGGGATCTTTAGGAGGTAAGAAGGATGATGATCATTCCAAGAAAGGACACGGAGGAAATGGTGATCCACCACCCCCATCTTCACCTTCTTCCTCTTCATCTTCGTCTTCTTCTGTTCATAAGCATAGATCCTCTGGAAAAAGTCCTTTTTTGAAGCTTGATGTAAAATTCGAATTACCTATGTTTAATGGTGAAGTGAATGCAGAAAAGCTTGACAACTGGATTAGGTAGTTGGAAGTTTACTTGAGGATCCAGAATATGCATGATGATGCCACAAAGATTCAGTTGGCTTCTTTGAGAATGGATGGAGCAGCATTGGTCTGGTGGGAGGCCAAGACTAAAGAGGAGATCAAGAAATTTGGTAAGGTTGCATTAACATGGCCTGAATTTCTGTTAGCCATTAGAAAACAGTTTTATCCTCTTGCTCACATGCAGAAAGCCATTATGAATTGGCAAAATTTCAGACAACTTAAGGGTCAGAGTGTCCAAGACTACACCCAAGAATTCAGGAGAAGAGCTCTCTTGTTAGGGGTAGATTTACAGACCCAAGAAACCTTGCTGAAATACATCGGTGGCTTGCATAGCTACCTTAGACACACCATCTTGATGTTTAACCCTACTAGCCTGGACGAGGTTTGTGTCCAAGCTACCCATTTAGAGGCAAGGGGAAAAAACACATTTGAAGAGGGTAGAAACAAGCCCCCCAAGGGGAAAAACAAAGAGAAAACCTCCAAGGGAAAGGGCAAAAAGAATGCATCTGTCAAACAGGAGAGTGAGAAAGTGATCTGTAAACACTGTTCTAAACCAGGTCATGAGGAGAAAAACTGTTGGAAATTATATCCTGGAAAAAGACCTCAATTTAACAAATCCAAAGGGAAACAGAAAACTGCTGCTACTACATCTACACCACAAGATTTAGGGGAAGATTCAGGTGATGAAACCAAAATTACAGCGATGGGTTTGAAAAGCTTGAAGGAAAAAGAAATTGAAACTCAAGCCAGCACTAGTACCTCAAACTGCATGTACAAGCTCCTAATGAGGAAGAAAGAATTGAACTGTTTCATGTGAGGGTGATTTCAAAACATACTAAAATTGACACACTTTTTGATAGTGGGTCACAAGCAAACCTTATATCAGAGGACTTGGTCAAGCAGCTTAAACTTGAGACCGTTCCACATCCGAAGCCATATCCACTTGGATGGATTTGCAAGGATGCAAATTTACAAGTTTCAAGAAAGTGCACATTGCGCTTTGCAATTACTGCACATTTTATTGACACAGTTGAACTTGATGTGGTACCTTTTGATATAGCAGGAATTGTTTTGGGAAGTCCTTACTTGTTTGACAGGAAAGCTATCTTTCATCGCCATGAAAACAAATATCATCTGTTCAAAGATGGCAAGGAGTTCATTGTTAGAGCTCATCGCAAGAAGACAAATATAGCGATGGTGAATGCAGGACAGGTAAAAAGGCTGGTCAATTCAAGTAAGAATTTTGTTCTTCTTATGATTAACCCAAGGTTGATGTGAATCATGAGTCATTTGACAATTGTGATCCAAAACTTAAATCAGATCTGTATGATGTAGCTGATGCATATCATGAGATGTTTCAGGAGCCAACAGGTTTGCCTCCTAAGAGGGAGATTCAGCATGAAATCCATTTGCATCCAGATTGTCCTCTTCCAAACATAGGCATGTACCGCATGTCTATTATGGAGAATGCTGAAATAAAGAAGCAAATCAAGGACTTGTTGGACAAGGGTTTCATAAGGCCAAGTACTTCGCCATGTGGGTCACCGATTGTATTGATTCCAAAGAAAGATGGCACTTGGCGTATGTGTGTTGATTTCAGGGCCTTGAACAAGATAACAGTAAAGAATCGTTACCCACTCCCAAGGATAGATGATTTGCTAGACTAGCTGAATGATGCTCGATATTTCACTAAGCTAGACTTGCGCAGTGGATATCATCAAGTAAGAATTGAAGAAAGTGACATTTGGAAGACAGCCTTTAAAACCAAACAAGGACTCTTTGAGTGGCTTGTGATGTCGTTTGGTTTGTGCAATGCACCTGCAACTTTCATGCGGGTAATGGATGATGTCTTGCGTCCTTTTCTTGATGATTTCGTTATTGTCTACTTAGTTGACATCTTAATTTTCAGCAAGTCTAGAGAAGATCATGTCATGCATGTTAGAAAAGTACTTGATGTTTTGAAGAAGAATCAGTTATTTCTTAAAATGTCAAAGTGTGAATTTGGAAAGACTTCTTTGGTTTATTTGGGACACATAGTAGGAGGAGGTGCTTTGAGAATTGATCCTGCTAAGATTGAGGCTATTGTGAAGTGGCCTACTCCCAAATCCATAACAGAGGTAAGAAGTTTTTTGGGTGCAACTCAATATTGGAGGAAGTTTATCTCTAACTTCTCTTCTATAGCAGCTCCTATGCATGCAGTGACAAGTGTGAAGCATGCTTTCCAATGGGGAGGCAAGCAGCAAAAAGCTTTCGAATCTTTGAAAGAGAAGATTAGTTCAGCTCCAGTCCTTGCATTACCGGATTTGAGACAGCCATTTGAGATACAAACTGATGCTAGTGATTATGCTATGGGTGTAGTTCTTCTACAACATGGTAAGCCTATTGCTTTTCATTCTGAAACTTTTAATGGTGCTGTTGTAAATTATCCTACATATGATAAGGAGTTGTATGCGTTGGTACAAAGCGTCAAAAAGTGGAAACACTACTTGATGGGCAAAGAAACTGTTATACATACCGACCATCAGCCCTTACAGTACTTGCAATCACAAAGCAAGTTACAACAGTCACGACACTTCAGATGGATGGGCTTCTTGCAACAGTTCCATTTGGTAATAAGGTATAAGAAAGGTACTTTGAATAAGGTTGCTGATATGCTTTCAAGGCCTATTATTGGTGCTGTTACTTTACTTAAGAATGATTCCATTGTACATGATAGTTATATAGAACAATATGCATCTGATGATGACTTTAAAGATGTGTATGCTAACTTGAGTAAAGGAAATCATGTAGAGGAAAATGACTATCACATGCATAACAATTTGCTGTTTCATTTGGGCAAGTTGTGTATACCACAGGGGGAGAGGTAAAATGTCATAAGAGAAGCTCATTATTCTCTTATTGCTGGCCATTTTGGTGTGAGCAAAACAGTTGCACATCTACAGAGGTATTTCTATTGGCCTCGCATGGTAGATTCTGTTTCAAGGTTCATAAGAGGTTGTTCATTATGTGCTACAAGCAAGCCTAGCAACAGGAAGCTTGGTTTGTATACTCCTTTGCTGGTACCTTCTAGACCATGGGAGAGCATCTCTATGGATTTTGTAGGAGGTTTGCCAAAATCTCGAAAGCAACATGATTATTTATATGTAGTAGTTGATCGTTTCAGCAAAATGTGTATACTTATGCCTTGTAAGAAAACTATAACTGCTGAACAAACTGCTGAATTATTTTTTCATCATGTATGGATTCACTTTGGTTTGCTTACTTCCATTATTAGTGACAGGGATTCCAGATTTGTGGGGAATTTTTGGTCCAACCTATGGGAGATGATGGACACAAAGTTGAAGAAAAGTACTGCTTTCCATTCACAAACAGATGGAAAAACCGAAGTTGTGAACAGAACCATTGTGCACCTCTTGAGAGGTTATTGCAGCAAGCATCCCAAGCTTTGGGATGAACATTTGCACTACATACAACATGCTTACAATCGTGCCAAGCACTCTTCCACAAACACCTCACCGTTTGAAGCTTGTTTTGGTTACTTGCCAAAATCACCTCTTGATTTCATTCTTGAAAAAGATGTTGCCATTGAGGGACATAGTGACATTGACAAAGCTCGTTCATTCATTGAAAGAATTCAACAAATACATCAATAAATTCAAGAACAGCTTGAGAAGAGTCAAGGCAAGTACAAGGAAAGACACGACAAGCATAGAGTCGATCACAAGTTTCAAGAAGGAGATGAGGTATGGCTGTACATTAGTAAGGAAAGGATGCAAGGAGAAGGTAAAAAGCTGAAGCCTATTCGTTATGGTCCATTCAAAATCCTCAAGAAGGTTGGAAATAATGCTTTTCAATTAGATTTGCCTTCCTACATGCAAATGTATTCTGTTGTCAATGTGGAGAACTTACGTTTGTATGAACCTCCTTTGATTGCTGATCATGAAAATGCTGTTCAGCTGCCATCTATAGAAGATTTCTCGCCAGAATTCTTAGATGAGCTGAAAGAAGATACAATCCTTGACAGAAGGACACGCACTTCAAGGAGGGGCAGTGTAGATTATGTTCGGGTTGGTTTCAAAGGCAGCAAACCGAACAAGGCAAAGTGGATGGAGGTGGATAGAGTGAGGGAGTTGTACCCTCACCTCTTTAACAGGTAGTTGAAGGCTTTTGGGGTCCAAAAACTTCCCAATGGGGAGGCGTGATCAGGTGCTCATGTCCTAAGTGTCGTAAAATGCTCAAAATTTAAAGTGCTTAGAACTGGTTCAAAGTTGAATGACTAGAAAGTGCTCGTCTTCCCGATTCCGATGCCACAAACGGTTCGAAAAACGGTCGCCGTATGAGGAAGTTATGGCAAAAAGAAGAATTTGTCCATAACATTAGAAATTTTAATTTTTCAAAAAAAAATTAAAAAAGGAATATTCCGCCAGCACGAAATCCGAGGCAACCACCCAAACATTAAATGTAACTGCAGTTAAGTTGGCGGAATTTTGGCAGGAGCGCCAAATTTGGCAGAGCTATCTGGAGTTAACTAAAGTTAGCTGGAGTTTTTCTAGGGGCAAACTGGAGAAACTTTAAATGGCCATAACTTTGGCTAGGAAAGTCGGTTTTGGACGATTTTTTTTTTTTTTTTTTTGATTTTGGGTATTTTCGACCTTCTGAAGCCATTGGTGCAGGTCTTACAGCCATCTGAGGTCATTTTGCAGAGGTTTTGGAGCCGTGAAAGTTCTAGGAGCCACCAGGGCCCAGTTTTGTGAAGACTGTATAGGGTTGCAGGTATCCATTGGAGGTGATCCAATAGTCAATCCTGAAGGATTCAAGTGTTCTGAATCCATTTTTACCATCTATTTCTCCTGTAGATTCTTCTATTCAGATGTATTTTCAATTTGAGCATTTAATAAAAACAAGGACAAGCCCGGTTGGGAGCTTTGAACCCAGCAGACGTAGCCCTGGAGGGGGTGAACTGCTTTATCAACTTCTTTTGCATTTGTGGTTGATTTATTTTGCAGAACAAATTCATTTTAATGTGTTAAATAGTAAAAGGAAATAACTCTGCTATGCTTAAATGGGTCATGAACAGCTGAAAATTTCATGTGTTATCTTTCTGCAAGACATGGAAATCTTTTAAACATGTTTAATTCTGAATTGAATACCTTGCAAACAAATTTCAAGTAGTTTCAAATTCAGATCAATTGTTGGTCACTTTAATTGTTTAATGATAAAACAATCGAGTGCCACATTAATTATCAACCCGGGAAAGTCTGATTATTCCAAAGGTGACTACGTACTGTATGTACTCAATCTTAATGGTATTAAAAGTTGTAGTATAAACAGTCTACTATCTTATGAAATCCCTATTCTGTGTTACAACAGTTACAGTAGTTACAGCCTATTGCAGAAAATGAAGTAAGAACAAATAACTTAAAAGAAACAAGCCTGCAAAAGGAAGTGATGGCTATCCTGCAACAAAGGATCAGGACCCTATCCTCAGAGTAGGACTTTCAGCACCTACCTCTGTTGCCCAGTTCACACATACACTCTGTGAATCCTAATCACCGGTGAGGTACTCATATGCAACATCAATCAGCTAAAAGGAAAACAGAGTTTCAGCAAAAGTAAATATCATTAGAAGCAGTAACTATAAATTAAATAGAAATCACACACACACACCACACAACAGAAAGAAGATGGGTGAATCTTGTGATGAAGGTGGGCCCTGTCTTTCTCACAAGATTCCCCAGAACACAGGAATTAAAATAAAATACTCAGAACAGAATTGTATTCATCTGCCAATAAACCATATTAAAGAAAGAGATTCAGTCTCATCACTTCACTACAAGTTCTGTGTTACAAGTTGTTACCCCCTTCTCTAATGTAGATGTCTCCTCTTTATAGAGGAGACATCTAGTACAACAGATTTTCATACATTCAGTTTCAACCCTTTTGTACCAAAAATAAGAAAGTCAGTTCTTGATAACAAAATATTGTTACAGCCATGGGGATCATGATCATTACGACCAATATAGTAATCGGTCAGACTCTTTTGCCGATGCAGATTTGTTACGCAAATCGCAACTGTTCCTCAAAGTGCGCATGCTGTTCGTGGTGTTTTAGCATCGAGGTTCATGCTGTTCTTGCTGTTTCAGCTTCACAGCTTGCGCTGTTTCCGCTGTTTCAGCAACGACAAAATGTGATCATGCCAGTTAGGCAGTTTCAACAATTAGTCAACACTTTAATCAACTTCAGGGAATAATTATAAAGATATCATGATTACGTGTTAAATAATTAAACATGTAGTAATGAGGAAATTTTTTCTGTACCTTTTGGAGTGATTAAGCCAAAACACTTAGCAAAGGCTTTCACTTAAGGGTTGAAGAGGGTAATACAATGGCAAAATATACAGTCAAAAATAGACAAAATGGGAACCTAACATCCCCCCCAACTGAAAATGTTGCATGTCCGCATGCAACGCCTAATTTGAATCGGAATCAGAATACTGGGCTGAACAGTGTAGATTGCTTATACAATAAGTGTAGAAAGTGCTGTCAGCCATGTCTCTGAACCCTTGGGCATTCTGAATTCTTTTCCATGCTGCCAATTCTTCCTTTTTAGTCAATGAAAATTGAGCCTTGTATTGTTCTCCAGGAAGCCATAAGAGAGGGAAATGAAAACGGTACCCAATCCACCATTCAACACATTGTCTTATGCATTTTACATAAGCAGGTATCCTTGAGATTGCTGCCTGCAGATTGAGGGGATTGTAGGGATGGTATTCCCTTCTTTCTTTGGGACACTGTTCCCAGAAAAATTCACTTGCTTTATGGCCAAAGGCCTTTAGCTTTGACATAATGCTGGCAGTCTTCCAAGACTACTGCTTGCAGATTCCTAATGTGATCGGTCATGCCTATCTCTCATAGATTTCGTTGATGTTCCATGAGGAAGATGGTTGCATTCTATGGTTCTGGGCGAATCCAGAGAAGACAGTTCTCCTCATTGTGTTGTGCAGACATGAAAGCATTCTGCCAAGTGAATTGGTTGGCCAAAAAGGAAATTAAAACTCTTATTTGAATATCACCACAAATAGGAAGTAAATTAATCTTTCTATCTTCAGGCATAGCCTCGTTATGAAGATAGAGTTCGCACAACAAATTCTGATCATTGTTTGGTGCTTCTGCAAAAGTTTCAATGAATTGCTGTGGTGTACAGACCTGGTGTGGTCTACCATCCTTTCAATTGGAGGAACGCCAAGCATTATCTCAAGAATACAGAGTAATTAAAAGAAGGCTTTCTTGAAGCCAGTAAGCGCTGGACCAAATCAAGGATAAGGGATAGTCTGGCTTTTAATTGCTTGTTTTCTTTATGCTGTGCACGAGATTGTTCCATTGCTTCCCAATTCCTATAGGCATAGTTAAACCATAATGATTTCTGCTGTTGAAATGCCTTTCCTTGGGAAAGCTCATATTCTGATTTCCATGTGTAGCTTAATTCTTGAAAAGTAGAAGTCTGTGCATGAGCATCAGTAACACAGGGAGGTTCAGTTTGTATATGCACAGTTGTAAAAGATTTTGATTCTGGTTCCTGCTCATCAAAAACTTGGGTAGGCTGGGGTGATTCCATTTCTTCCTCTGATTTCTGCTCATCAATAACTTGGGTAGGCCGGAGTGGTTCTGCTTCCTCTTCAGATTTCTGCTCATTAATAACTTGGGTAGGCCGGAGTGGTTCTGTTTCTTCTTCAGATTTCTGCTCATCACTAACTTGGGTAGGCCGGAGTGGTTCTGTTTCTTCTTCAGATTTCTGCGCATCACTAACTTGGGTAGGCCAGAGTGGTTCTGTTTCTTCTTCAGATTTCTGCTCATCACTAACTTGGGTAGGCCGGAGTGGTTCTGTTTCTTCTTTAGATTTCTGCTCATCACTAACTTGGGTAGGCCGGAGTGGTTCTGTTTCTTCTTCAGATTTCTGCTCATCACTAACTTGGGTAGGCCGGAGTGGTTCTGCTTCTTCCTCTGAAATCCTTGAAGACCCTGTTGGTTCTTGTGGAACAACAGGGTGTTCCTTTTTAAATATAACAGGGCTGGCTCCAGTCAATGGGACTGCAATTATTTTATATCCTGCCTGAGTATAGATATCCCCACATTCACTGCACATGTATTCACTGTATTGTTCTTTCTCTACACTCTTTTCAGCTTGAGATGCTACTTGAGCTAACATGTACAGGTTGAGTTCTTCTTTATAGGCTTCCCTAGCCATTGCTAATTCTTTCTGATAGGCCTTAATTTCTGATTTTAAGAACTCATTTTCTTCTTGTAGGGAGGCTAGAGTGACTGGGGCTTCTACAGTTATAGATTCCAAAGGAAAAGAAAATTGTTGTTCAACATTATCTTCCTCATGTGCGTCCCCAACAGGTGGTTCTTGTGTTTCACCTATTGGGTCTATTTGTGTATCAGTTTCACCTAGGGCATCTTCTTCTTGCTCCCCAACAGGTGGTTCTTGTGTTTCACCTATTGGGTCTGTGGCTGGTTCTTGTGTAACAGCCACATGCAGGTCGTCTCTTTTTTGCTCCCCAATAGGTGGTTCTTGTGTTTCACCTATTGGGTCTGTGGCTGGTTCTTGTGTAACAACCACATGCAAGTTGTCTTCTTTTTGCTCCCCAATAGGTGGTTCTTGTGTTTCACCTATTGGGTCTGTGGCTGGTTCTTGTGTAACAACCACATGTCCTATATCAGCTTGGATGTCTGGTTTGAATTTGTCGGTAGCTGGTTCTTGTGGAGCAGCTACCTCTGTTGAGAAAAATGATGTTACAAAATCGTGAACACTTTGAATTTCGACATCTGAGGGTGAAGGAGGTGAAGGTTTAGGGCTATGGGAAATACGGGGTTTTAAAATAATAGGAGGAACGGCCTCGGTTGCTGCAAACAACCTTGTTCGTTGCCGAGGTAGGGAACCAGGAGAGACAGTAGTTTTCCTCTTGCGAGGACTTTTACTCAAGGAATCATCAGGAATAGTGGCTGCCTTTACTGAGGCCCTGGTTCTTCTTTTTGACGGGGTTGCAGTTTTCTGTTGCTTTTTCCTTTTTAGGAAAGTGATGAGGGTATCCTTGTCTGAATCATCGGTAGGGATGTGAACTATGGGAGTGGATGGTTCGACTTCATCATGGGGTGAGGAGTGCAGCGGATTTTCAGTGCTTAATTGGGGTGTTCCTGCTGCTGGTTGCTTAGTCTCAACTTCTTGTTGGGAATTTTCTTCATTTTGCTGAGGATTTTCCTCATCTTGCTGGGGAGGGTTAATGGGGGGAGGCGGGTTATGCAGAGCGAAGCCTCTATTTATCAGGAGTTGGACCAAACGATGGTGTGTGAGACAGAGGAGTTGAGGCCTAGCGTTCGCAGTGTAATGTGCCATATTTTTCAGACATCCAAGGAGATAATAAGGCATATTTACTAGATGACCATGCCTCAAATGATTTAATAAGACAAAGTCATGTTGGTAGACTACCTGGTAGCGACCCTCGCAAGTGAAGTAGTGCTTGATGAATTCTGCAACTTTTGGCCAAGGCGGTGGTAATGACCGAAGCGCAACACCCCTGCCTTTTGCTTCCACTTGCTCCCCAGGTAGCAGGAAATCTTGCTGCGCATTAAGGATAAGATGCTTCCTGCTAAACTAGCGAATGCCGTTGGTTGGAAGCCTCGAAACTTGTGCTATGTCTTCTTCTGTTACTGGGATTCTGACCCTTTGGACAGTAGAATACCCCTCCCTCAAGTTGCATGCAAATTTGAGAACTTGCTGCAAATCAAATTCTGGAAGTCTTCTAAAATAGTCCACCCATCCTGCCTGAAGGAAGATTTGGTATGCGTCTGGGTAAAGTTCCAGTAATGCCGTCGAGCCCAGTCATGTCTAACAACATCTCCACCCATGGTTACTATTTTAGGTAGAATACAGAGTGCAGAGCCGAGTTTCCGAAGTCGAAACAGAGCAGAACGTTGCAAAATAAAATTATGACATGGTCAGGCATAAGCAAGGTGGATTAGACACAACCGGGAGGAATAGAGATGGCGGTGATAGGCGTGTCCTATAATGATTACAATATTTCGGTACCCCCCAACTGCGGCTGAATGATATGGTTGGTAGTATGACGCTTTTAGCGGTCATGTCAACTATCTCCTCATTATCTACAATTTAATATTCACACATAACATGCATACCTTTATAATTACCTTTGGTTGTTGCGCCGAAAAGTGTTACCTCATCCTTAATAGGTTAATGATCAAAAGGATTTGTAAGGTGTGAGGGTTTTTATCCACGAGGTTTTTATTATTCACGAGAAGCAGTAGTGAAGGGGTATTATTAACAGGATAAATGGCTGATTCCTTTGAATAAAGAATGATATATTTATTTTTGGAATAATAGTTCATTCTCGAGAGTAAGAATGGGGATATTTAGGAAAAATAGAAAAGATTGGTGTTTAAGCAGTGGGATTTGGTGTATCAGCAATGGAAATGATGTATCAGTAACAGGAAAATGGTGTATCAGCAACGGGAAATGGTGTATCAGCAACGGGAAATGGTATATCAGCAACGGGAAATGATGTATCAGTAACAGGAAAATGGTGTATCAGCAACGGGAAATGGTGTATCAACAACGGGAAATGGTATATCAGCAACGGGAAATGATGTATCAGTAACAGGAAAATGGTGTATCAGCAACGGGAAATGGTGTATCAGCAACGGGAAATGATGTATCAGTAACAGGAAATGGATTATGATCTGGAATGACAATGCTTTTCCAATCTGCAGATTAATTCCTCCTATACTGGAATCTTTCTTTTTTAGCCACCATCCAAAGCTAAGATCTGCAAAATAATTAATTGTAACATGGCAACCCTTGACAGGGATTATTAGTTAAGAAATCTAATCTAAAAATAAATACATAAACACGAAATTAAGTGCATTGAGGGATAGAAGATTCCCCCAAAAAGGTATATTGTATGTCTGTCATTCAAGTAGTTTTGAAATCCTCTTTAGAAATAGGCCGTTGATACAAATGGAGTCGATACCCATTCACTAATAATGGTGTTCTGCTATCATCAATCGTTAGGAGTCTGACTGTTCCATTTGGAAAAACAACATCTACTTCATAAGGTCCTAGCCACCTTGTTCTTAATTTCCCCTGAAAATTTTCAAAACGGGAATCATACAGTAAGGCCCAATTACCTTTTTGGAACTGCTTGTGCTTAATAGTTTTGTCATGCCACCTGGTTCTTTGCTGTTCTATCATGGTTGTTTGATGGATGGCATCCAACCTTTTTTCATCCAATTCCTGAAGCTGCTGCAACCTAGCTGTCTGTGCATCAGTCAAATCAAGGTTACCAGCTAAAGCAGTCCTTAAGGTTTTGATCTCAAATTCCACAGGAAAAACAACATTTTTACCATAGACTAATTCATAAGGTGAAAAAACCGTAGTGTTCCTCCAAGTAGTTCTGTAAGCCCATAAAGCTTCAGGCAACCTTGAAACCAGTCCCTTCTATTCTCATTGACTGTCTTTGTTAAAATGGCTTCTATGAATTTATTTGTACTTTCCACTTGCCCATTTGCTTGGGGATGATAAGGTGTAGTCATCTTATGCTTAATGTGATATTTCTGGAGTATATCTTTGAAGCCATGAGAATTAAAATGAGGTCCTCCATCTGTGACTAGTTCTCTAGGAAAACCAAAACTAACAAAGATTTCTTCAAATAGAAAAGTTAACACTGATTCTTCATTAGCTTTGATGAGTGCCTTAGCTTCTACCCACTTAGTCATATAATCTGTGCAAACCAGTATATAAACTCTTTGATTGGATGGAGGATTGATGGGACCTATAAAATCTAGTGCCCATCTTTCAAAAGATTCAAGTATTACCTGGGGGTTAAGTGGCATTTCATCCCTGTGATTAGGCTGGCCCATTCTCTGACAGCTATCACAGGCCCTAACATATTTCTTTGCATCCTTAAAAAGTGAGGGCCAATAGTAACCCATTCTGAGAACTTTGTGTGCTGTTCTTTTATCTGCAAAATGCCCTCCACAAGGGCCATCGTGGCAAGCCTTCAATATATCATAAACTTCATCTTCTCTGATGCATCTTCGAATTTCCTGATCGAGTCCTATGTGAAAGAGACACCCACTTATCCAGCTGTACCTAGCACTTTGCTGAACGATCTTTCTTTTCTCTCTGTGTGATAGGTGTGATGGTAGTTTCCCTGCAACTAAGTAATTGGCAATGTCTGCATACCAAGGTGAGTGAGCAGATACTGCAAATAAATATTCATCAGGAAAAGAATCATCTACTGGAATATTTTCATCAGTCTTTAACCGAGAAAGAAAATCAGCAACTACATTTTCTTTACCTGGCCGATCTACAATTGTGATATCAAATTCTTGTAATAATAATAACCATCTGGTAACTCGAGCATTTGTAACTGATTTGTTCATTAAATATTTAATGGCCGAGTGATCAGTATGCACAAAAGTAGTGTAACCAGTAATATAATGTCGAAACTTGTTAATAGCATAAATAACTGCTAAGAATTCTTTCTCGGTGACTGTATAATTAAGTTCAGCAGGGGTCATATTTTTACTAATAAAATAGATAGCATAGGGAAGATTGTTTTCTTCTTGACCCGAGACAGCTCCTATTGCAGTGTCTGAAGCATCAGAGGATATATGAAAGGGGAGTGCCCAATCAGGTCCTCTTAAAATGGGAGCTGTAGACAATTGATGTTTAAGTTCATTAAATGCTTTTTAACAACCATCAGTCCACTTAAATTCAACATTTTTCATAAGTAACACAAACAAAGGAGAAGCTATTTTAGAAAAATCCTTGATAAATCTTCTATAATATCCAGCATGTCCTAAAAAACTTCTTACATCAGTTTGTGTTTTCGGGATAGGCAGAGTCTGAATTACTTGTACCTTAGCTGGATCAACTTGAATTCCTAGGAATGAAATGAAGTGTCCCAAAACAATACCTTGATTCATCATCATATGACATTTTTCAGTACTTAAGGCAAGATGTGCTTCTATACATCGTTTAAGTGCTTTTTCAAGATTTTGTAAAGCATCTTCAAAAGTCACACCATAAGGAGTAAAGTCATCCATAAATATTTCTAAGGAATCATTAAGCATATCAGAAAAAATTCTTATCACCACCCTTTGAAATGTTGTTGGGGCATTACATAGTCCAAATGGAAGAACTTTATAGGCAAAATTCCCCCATGGACTAGTAAAAGTGGTCTTGTCTTGATCTTGGGGTGCAATGTTGATCTGATTATAACCACTAAATCCATCCAAAAAGGAAAAGAATCTCTTACCTGCCAAATTATCTAGCACCTGATCAATAAATGGTAAGGGAAAATGATTTTTTTGAGTAGCCTTATTCAGAGCTCTATAATCCACACACACTCTCCATTTTCCATTTTTCTTAGGTACTATTACTAATGGTGAAACCTATTCACTATCAGATATAGGATATATGAATCCTGCATTCAACAGTTTTTGAAGTTCTTCTTTCACAATTTCCCTTAAATTGGGATTCATTCGTCGTTGGGGTTGGCAGACTGGGCGGGATCCTTCTTTAATATAAATTCGGTGAGTACATAATTCAGAAGAAATTCCCTTCATATCTGTGTAATCCCATGCGAATGCTTGTTTATTCTCGTGGAGTAACTTCATTAACTGTTGTGTTTCAGCATCTGTTAAGTTAGGGTTTATATTTAATGTTTTGCTAGGCTCGATTTCGACTGCTATACTTTTGGAGGGGGTGTCAGCTGATGTCTGAGATAAGTCTTGAATTTTAAGATTCTACTGTGATTCAGATTCCAAGATTGAAGTCAAGTGATCATGTATTTCAGAGTTAACCGAAGAAGGTTCAGAAATAAAGCTACTAATTAATTCATCTTCGGTTGAATCTTTAAAAGTTAGGGCTTGTCCGACAGTCAAAATGGGTTGAGTCTCATCATCCTCATAATCTAACCACACTGAATTATCATTGTTAATCATAGGTGTGGCATGAGGGTACAGAGTAAGCTGTTTGGTTTCACATCCATTAGAAATTGTCATTGAACCTGACCTACAGCTAATGAAGGCATCTGCTGTAGCCAGCCAAGGTCTCCCTAAAATCAATGGATGACCCCCCAACTTATTTTTGGTCTGTAACACCACAAAATCAGCTGGGTAGTTCCAAGATTCGACTGAAATTATCAGGTCTTCAATGACTCCTTCAGGTTTGATTGTGGAGTGGTCAGCCAGCTCTAGAATGGTTGGGGTTTCCCTAATAAATTTTTTAACTGCAGTAACTGTGCTGTTTCAAGTGTCATGATGTTTATTGCAGCACCCAGATCTACCAGAACTCTAGAAACAAAGGTTTTACCAACCTGAACTGTGACTGTAGGGTGACCAGGGTCACCATATTTCACAGGGGGATTTTTTTCTGACATTAGAGCAGCTAGATCACCCATCACATGAACTGTGAGGGGGTCTTTAGCTTTTCTCCCAGGTTTCTTAATACAAATATCTCTAATAGTTCTGGCATAAATCGGTACATCTCTTAGTGCTTGTAAGAGTGGAATTTTAACATATAAATTCTGCAGCTCTCCTAACAGATTAAAAGCAGGTGGCTCAAGTGTTTTGGTAAGAGCCAAACGTTCAGGGAATGGTGGCTCTACTGCTTCAACAATCTTTTTAGAGGATGTTTCAACTGTTTCAGCATTGTTATTAGAGGATGATCCAACTGTTTCAGCATTAGATGACTTTCCTTTTCCAATTTCTTCTTTATCAGAATCGGAAGTGATGTCATCAATAATGGGTTCAAGTATTCTTCCAGAGCGTAAATGAATGTCATTGCATTGCATAGGGGAAACTAGTTGGTTTTGAACATCAATTACTTGCAGAGCTTTATTATTATTCGGGTTGGGGTTAGGTTGTACAGGCAGCTGAGGTCTTATTGTCTGATTATTAAGTGGGGCATTTGATGGTAAGGAGAGAGATTGCTGATACTGAGGTAATTGGTTTGGAAATGGGATCTGTGGAGCTGTCCAATTCGGGTTCCATTGATTAAAATAAGTTTGCAGTAAAGCCCATGGATTCCACATCGTAGGATCAACAAAAGGAGGGCTTGGTTGCTGCATGGGTGGAAAATTCATTTGATTAAGGTGTGGGTACTGCATTTGGTTGAAGGGTGGGTAATTTGTTTGAAAAGGAGGATGATTATTCCAACGATTAAACGACATGTTAGAATTCGTACCTGGTCCTCGTGGTTGCCATTGTCTTCTCTGTGTGAGGAGGTACACTGCTTCAGCTTCTTCTTCAGTTGGCTGCAGTGCTGCCTTTATTCCTGGCAAAGAAGGGCATTGTTGAGTCTCATGGTCCTTTTCACAGATAGTGCAGATTGGTACCTTGTCCAGGGGGCATTCCCTTAGTGGGTGTTTTTCCCTGCATTTAGAGCAGAAAATAGCCAGAGCAGCTTCTACTTCTGCCTGCTTCTTTTTAACCTGCAAGGTATCAATTTGTGAAGCAAAAGAGCTTAACATTTCAGTTTTAAATTCTTCAAGTAAGTTACCTATTTCGGCCCGTGTTGCTCCTCCACTTGCTGATTTCTGGACTCTTGAGTATGTACTGTCTTTGCTCTTTGGTCTGCTTGCTATTCCTCTCTAACATCTTTTACAAAGATTGATAATCTCATCATAGGATTCCTTAGATATGTCTCATTTTCCAAGCATATTTAACATATCTAAACAATCATCTTGTACCCCTCTTAGCAGTATTGACTTGAGAATATCCTTACTCATATCAGGATGATCAGATCGTTGTAAATTATATTGTAGCCTTTCCACGAAGTCTTCTAGACTTTCGTCCTCCTTCTGAGACATCTTGAATAATTCCTCCTTCCTTTCTCTTGTTCAACAATAATCTTGGTATTTAGCCAAAAATTTCTCCTTCATCTGGTCCCATGTTGTAATCACATGAGCTCCCAAGCTCATGAACCATCTTAATGCGTTCCCTTTTAATGTGGCTGGAAATTTTTTTAATTTATGAGCAGAATTAACATAGTCATAGCTTCTACACAGTATATCAAATTCAAAAAGAAATTCATCAGGATCTTCTGTGGATAACCCATGGAAATTGTGTAATGCCGAAAGTGGGATATTCTTCATAGGAGTTTCTCCTCTGGGGAGATCTCCAATGAGGAATTCCAGGGTGGAGAGAGAATTTTCTCCCCTTCCCTCTATTCTGCGACCTCCATCGAAAAGTCCTTCATTGTTATCCTCCATTGGTTGTTTTCCTGATGCACTTGCCCGGTCTTCAGAATTTTTTGTTGGAATTTCAATGTCCTGCACTGGTTCCTCCACCTTAACTTCCTCTATTGGTTCTTCCACTGATCGTTCGTCTTCTTCCACAGGTTCCTCAGTATATTCTGATGATTCTATAACCCTCTCTAGCCCCACTACTTCCTCTGTCTAAAAATCTATCTGGGAAGAGTGTTGGGTCTGTGGCCTCTGAGAGCTTAACCTCTGGGATGTCTCAGCTTTTGAAATAATATCGTCAATAAAAGTTTTTCTTC
This sequence comes from Pinus tabuliformis, assembly GCA_031772625.1. Classification (NCBI taxonomy): domain Eukaryota; kingdom Viridiplantae; phylum Streptophyta; class Pinopsida; order Pinales; family Pinaceae; genus Pinus; species Pinus tabuliformis. The sequence continues at coordinate 127,624,100 of CM062817.1, forward strand.
CTCCTCCCTTGCCTTTTCCACCTGAATGGTTAACCTTCTTGCGTCCTCTCATGCATCCTGCATTTCTAAAGAAAAATGTTAATACCCTTATAATCTTCAGTCGCCTTCCCCGGCAACGGCGCCAAAATGTTGGTCACTTTAATTGTTTAATGATAAAACAGTCGAGTGCCACATTAATTATCAACCCGGGAAAGTCTGATTATTCCAAAGGTGACTACGTACTGTATGTACTCAATCTTAATGGTATTAAAAGCTGTAGTATAAACAGTCTACTATCTTTTGAAATCCCTATTCTGTGTTACAGTAGTTACAGCCTATTGCAGAAAATGAAGTAAGAACAAATAACTTAAAAGAAACAAGCCTGCAAAAGGAAGTGATGGCTATCCTGCAACAAAGGATCAAGACCCTATCCTCAGAGTAAGTACTTTCAACACCTGCCTCTGTTGTCCAGTTCACACATACACTCTGTGAATCCTAATCACCGGTGAGGTACTCATATGCAACATCAATCAGCTAAAAGGAAAACAGAGTTTCAGCAAAAGTAAATATCATTAGAAGCAGTAACTGTAAATTAAATAGAAATCACACACACACACCACACAACAGAAAGAAGATGGGTGAATCTTGTGATGAAGGTGGGCTCTGTCCTTCTCACAAGATTCCCCAGAACACAGGAATTAAAATAAAATACTCAGAACAAAATTGTATTCATTTACCAATAAACCATATTACAGAAAGAGATTCAGTCTCATCACTTCACTACAAGTTCTGTGTTACAAGTTGTTACCCCCTTCTCTAATGTAGATGTCTCCTCTTTATAGAGGAGACATCTATTACAACAGATTTTCATACATTCAGTTTCAACCCTTTTGTACCAAAAATAAGAAAGTCAATTCTTGATAACAAAATATTGTTACAGCCATGAGGATCATGATCATTACGACCAATATAGTAATCGGTTAGACTCTTTTGTCGATGCAGATTTGTTACGAAAATCCCAACTGTTCCTCAAAGTGCGCATGCTGTTCGTGGTGTTTCAGCATCGAGGTTCATGCTGTTCTTGCTGTTTCAGCTTCACAGTTTGCGCTGTTTCCGCTGTTTCAGCAACGACAAAATGTGATCCTGCCAGTTAGGCAGTTTCAGCAATTAGTCAACACTTTAATCAACTTCAGGGAATAATTATAAAGATAGCATGATTACGTGTTAAATAATTAAACATGTAGTAATGAGGAAAGTTATTATGTACCTTTTGGAGTGATTAAGCCAAAACACTTAGCAAAGGCTTTCACTTAAGGGTTGAAGAGGGTAATACAATGGAAAAATATACAGTCAAAAATAGACAAAATGGGAACCTAACAAGTATTAGCATAATTCTCGAGCACGAATCAATTATTCTCATGGTGTCCTCTATCCTGACACAAGGTACACCATATATTTTCATGCCCATTTTTTACTTTTTGGATCCCCTATATTTGCAATGTAAGCACCCCAAGTTGTGATTGAACCTACACCATTAATGTCTATTTTTCACCAAATCCTCATTTGGATTCCAAGTGCATTGCAATCTCCAACACTTCAACATAGGTTGTGACCTTCTAATGTGAAATTGAGAACTGGATGTGAGGGAAAAACCCTACAATGAACCATTTCTTATGTTGGACATCCTGAATCTGAAAGGTTAGTCTATTTAATATAATTTCAAAGTACTAATCATAATCCCCTATAGATTTCCCTACATTGTACTTGAATTTCTTCATCTCTATAATACATTAGGATTAAAACTTTAGTTTCTAAAACTCTTATAGTAAATCTCTCTTTATCTCCATAAGAGATATGGTTGTTCTTGTTGGTGTAGTACATTATATTTCATGTACCATGTCAATTCTCTATCTCTAAAGGTAGTTTTTAGCTTAGTGTTATTTCCTACTTTGCATGGAATCTACTCTACCAATCAAATTCCCTCACATGTGAACCAATGTTGTTCTACATTGTTCCTTCCAATACTACGGGATATTGGGATCCTAAGTGTTGAATCTTGAATTACAATATTAGAACTTACTACTACTCCAATTACCTATTTTCCACTTCATCCTAGTGGTATTTTGTGCAAATCCTTCATGATTTCAAGCTTTCTTGAACTATCTCTTTCTATTGCATTCACAACTGTTATTCTCCCTAAACTTTCTCTTATTGTACTTCTAACTTCTAGGTGTCTTTAAATTTCTCCTACTAAATTGTTAACTCTAGGTTACCTTAAAATTTCTCCTTGTATTGAAATGCATAAGGGGGGTGGTTCAAAGAAGGGGCTATTCCATCAAATTTGGTTTCTATCTCCGATGAATCCAAAAGAATATTCTCAATGTAATTGCATAACCTTCCTATTACGACCTATTGACGGTGTTGGATATTGTCAACTGTAGGGGGCCTCCATGGTATGAAGTTTGAATCATACCTCACAACATTTTGGATAGGAGCCTCATATGGGAATTTGTCCCAGAAACCAATATCATCATCTTAAAGATTTGCCTTGGCAACAATTATCAACATAAGGGATCATACACATAACTTCTGAGATAAGTAATTTAGCTTTGTCAAACACCGATTGCAATGTATATGAAGTACTTTCACAGAAGGGAAAATAAATGGTGAGCCTTTAGAATAAAAGTAACAGTACTATCCTAATAAAGACACATGCATACCTAGGAATAATCATTAATTAATTTGCAAAATAGTTCATAAAGTAACAATGATCATGAATGCAAGTAAGAATGCACATTCAACATGTATACCAAAGCCAACGAAATAGTTCATTTTCTTTAGTACATATGAACACAAACATATATTGTAAAATTAAAAGAATACTTACAACATCCACGATACATGCATGAAAGTGCGTCGACTCTAAGAGCTTCAAATATTAAGTGAAATTTCCAAGATACATAATTACAATGATGCTACACTAGCCCCAATAGTGGAACATTAAGCCATCACTTGCTCCTCAAAAAAATCATCTTCTCTCCTATGCCAAGCTTGAGAAACCAAGGTGAAAAGTCCTTTACTAAGCTATGACGGTTTATTTACAACAAATGAGGTGACCTTTCACCTCCCATGTGACTCTTGACCTCCCTCATGACTCTTGAGCTCCCATGTGACTTTTGAGCTCCTACATGACTCTTGGACTTCCTAGTGACTCTTCACATTCCATGTGTGACCCTTGAGCTTCCACACATTTTACATTTCCAATTTACAAATTTACAAAATTACATTCCACCAAAATGTGGCAATATTACATGGAACTAAACAACACTCTTTTGTTGACACTTTGAAGAACTACAATTTGGCAATTGTGACATGAGACTTCATTGTAAAGTGTCAATGCCAAGTTCTTCTCTTTGTTGCTTTGTCTTCAATGCTTCATGATAGATATGACTTGTACTTTAGGTTCACCCTTCAAAGGGTCTGGTTATAACATTAGAGCCTTTCAAGTCATCTTGGTTTCCATCTATCTGTCATAGTCCATAGTTCCCTTATCTCTTGCATGATGGAACCTTTGTGTCTCATCTCCATAAGTGTATTCTTGCAACCTCTCCTTTATGACCTCCTTGAACATTGTCTACCATGTTAAGATGGCAGTTCCTGCAAGTGAAGTTCACTCATGGAAAGACAATATCAGTCCAAAAATCACCTAGTCTACCTTGTTTTCTCATGTAAGATGTTGACTGTGATGGGACAGTGCACAAGGACTAAAAGAGAAGCCTTCATTGGCACATTTAGTAGGTTTAGGAGGCAAGAGGTGAGGGTCTAGGCATTGGGAATGCGCAATGCATAATGATTAAGGAAGACACTCTATGTATTGCACATGTTGCCATTGCAAGAGCCAAGGGATGAACCTACTGCCCACTGGGATTGTGTAATGTGCAATGAAGTGAAGGTTCATAAATGATTTACGTAGAGGTAAAGTCTAGGAGATAAGGGTGATAGGCATGCTCAGTGAGGATGTGAAATGCACAATAATAGAGAAGGAATATCTTGGCATTGCATAGGTTTCTATTGCAAGGGGCTAAATAAGACCTTACTATCCACTAGGAGTGTATAATGCACATGACAAGTCAGGGTTGATCAAGGCTTTGTGCAATGGGCAAGTGTAAGTAACTAGGGTTGATTGATTATGCACTAGAGATGCACAATGCACAATGTGAAGGGAGTTGTCCTCAAGATGGGTGTAGAGGGCAGGTGCAAGTTGCAAGAGGCTCATAACTGGGCCTTGGAAGTGCATAATGCACTCATCACTTGGTTGAAGGTTAAAGGTGTTCATAACATGCGCATGATGTGAGGACAAGGAAGAACTCCAAAATTAACTAAATGTTAGATCAATAGGACAAAAGAGAGAAAGAGAGAGTAAGAGCATTCAAACAGGGCTTGAACATGATCACACACACATACAAAATCAAGCACATGACAAGAATATGGGAAATACCCAAAACCAACATGTATACATTGAAATGATAACAAAGTGACTCTTATCTCCAAGTGTGATAGTTTGGGCGCAAGTCTTTATGACACAAGCATTAACTTCAATCAAAAGGTGCGCTATAACATGGGAGAGTGTCTAGCACATGTTCTTATGATAGATAGCATCAACTAGTGCAAGAGAGTGCACTGGAGATATCCCTAGAAAGTGTGTCAAGGTACTCTTAATGAGATATGAGAAATCAAGGAAAAGTGACACATGAAAGAGCATAAGAGACACATGCAAAAAAAAATGAAAGCAAAAGTGATCATGCAAGAATGAAAGCAAGCAAAAGTGACACTTGCAAAAGAAAGAGAAAGCAAAGCGACATGTGAAAAATCTAAAGTGATTCAAAAGAAACAATTGAGAAACTTACCCAGATCATTGATCCAGGTGGATATTGGTGGCCACCCACCAATTCCACTTGGACCCCCACCATTGCTTCTTTCAGTTTTTCAGTTTCCTTAATTGTAGCACAACTTACTATTTTTAGCAGTTTTTCGGGTCCTAAACTTCCGGAGCCGTTTTGAGGCCCTAAACGAAGTTTTTTTGGTAATTTACTGCCATCAATTTTTTGTCTAAAATCATCTTTTCCGTCGTAGTCCTCAGAGATATCTTTCCAACAGGTTATCATGCATGTCAAACGGAAATAATATGACCAAGTTGCGACCCTGGGAAGTTGGCTATCCAATTCACCCCAACGGGGCCCATAAACTCTTGGTGATACATCTCCTCGGGTTAGGTTTTTCCCTTATTGTTCAATAATAAAAAGGCCCTTGAGCCTCATTGTAAGGCAGTTCAGAGTCATGTAGCCGCCACATCTCTTCTCAGAGATACGCTACCATCGCCCTAGCTGGTTTATTTCCATTTCTGTTTGTAAGCATATTTCAATATTTTACATTAATGAAATGAAGTATTATTTCCATTGCATCTCTGTGTTTATGGTTATCTCTGTAATTTGTTGCGTTCTTGTTTAAATCTGGATCAGTGAGATAAGCTACCATCGCCCTAGCTAGTTTATTTCCATTTTTGTTTGTAAGCATATTTCAGCATTTTACATTAATGAAATGAAGTATTATTTCCATTGCATCTCTGTGTTTATGGTTATATATGTAATTTGTTGCATTCTTGTTTAAATTTGGATCAATCATGTCACACTTGCAACCGCGAGTGAGAGAATTCTCCTTGTGCTCAAAAAGTGCGTAGAGCTCAAAAGTGAAAGATGAATGTAAGATGAGCTTTGGGCCGGTCTCTTTAAATAGGGAGAATAGGCATACAATAAGGGCTAGGGTTTTTGAGTGTTCTTCATGCATGTCGGGAAAATAGGAGCTAAGAGTGAGTTGACTTCCACTAAGAGTTGTGATAATACTAACTTGAAGAAGTGCACTTTCACTGTCAACAAGGAGTGCACAAGCACTGTTTGCAAAGGATGCCCTTAAAATGTCACTAGGAACCATGCAATCACTGTTGGCAAGGAATGCACAATCACAATTGGAAAGGACTCTGCAATGACTGTTAGTAAGGAGTGTGCAATCACTATTGAAAAAGAGTGTGCAACATTGTCACTATGAAGTGTGCTAGCCTATGTTGGAAAGTGTGCTTATGAAGACACCAAAAGTTGGGCATGTGAAATCAAACAGCTTCGACACTTATTTTTCCCATGGAAAGAATTAAACACTTAGAAAACATGACCACAAATGACTTTGGTGACTCAAAAAGACATATCACACAATGATTAGGAGGCTCCAAAATTCAAATGAAGGAGAAATTTTGGAGGGTGTTGTAGCAACTACAACACTTGACAATTCACTAAAGGAACCCCAAATTATTTGTTTAGGTCTATGCACAGGGTCTAGCCTTCAAGAAGTATTGTCTCATCCTATAGAATACCCTAGCTTCCTTACTTAGCCTAGTTATAGATATAGTCCCCTCTATTCCTTTTATTGACTTAACACACACTTACAAACTGGTCAAACTTAAGTGTTTTGATTAGGGAGTAGGAGCATGTAAATACACGAGTTTAAGATGTTTAGAGTTTCACTATCATCTCTAGTGTTGCTTCACTATCAACAAGCCTATCTAGTACCCTGATAAAGTCACTTCAAGGAGTCACAAGCATTGCTTCGATGCCAACGAGCCTGTTCAATACCCTGATGAAGTTGCTTACTTCACCTCTCTGCGCATGAAGCCTTTCTCTTCTTTTGCCCTTTATTTGTTTGTTTCTTTATGCTCATTGAAATTTTATTTTACAATAAAGAGACGTTTCTCTTTATTTTATAGGGATTCTTGTATATATACCTCTGGATTAGTTTTCTTTCTTAAGTTTTCTCCTTTCCCTTCTCTACTCAATTGAGTTGACATGTTAGAAACAATCAATACAAATGTCGAGGCGAAGGTCTTATAATGGATATGGGTGTTGGCGGGAAAATTTCCCTAAGGCAAGGGTTGAAAGCCTCAATAAAGCAGGGTAAGATAATCAACAAAGAACATTCAATCAAGCATGCCAAACATTCGAATTATAAAACTTGGATTTGGAGACATAATCAAAGGTGCTATGTTTGAAGATGTTCCCATAGGGTCCAAACCCTCTGCTTCCTCCAAGATGTGCAGACCTGCAAATCAATCACAAAAGCATATACATAATAGATAATTCAATGTGCATACATAAGAATATGTTAGATAATCATATATAAGCATTTAAACTATCATTCATAAGATGAAAACATATATTGGGAACAATACGTCAACTTCTTTATTGATTAATAACAGTAAGTACAAGATAGATACAACCTAATCTAGGACAAAGGCATCGACGAAGCCTTCCTCCAAATTCGTCCAGCCTGAGCCACAAAGAAAACCTCTCTAATAGGTGCAAGAATATGCTATATAAGGATGTTGAGCATCTCTGCAAAGGAAACTAGGGTTTCCTAGAGACTAGGAGTGCAGGAGGCACGAGAAAAGTAGACTTGATCTAGGAGAAATCAAGTATAATGTCAATATCCTTCTTCTCTTGTTATAATTAGGCCTACCCAAGGGGTGTATATATACCACCTCAAATTGGTTATTTCAGTTAGGCCATGGGCTCCTGTAGGTGGGCTCTCGGTAAAACCCATAAACCCTGCCCGAAAAATAGAATTTTATTTTATTTTTTCATATTTTAAAAGGTATACGCTGGTATAATATTATGGGACTCGTGTATGTATGGTTTTTGTATGGGAAGAGTCGCGTATGGATTTTGAAATATTGTTTTTTAGTATAAAGTCAAGTCTGCATGGGAAAAGGGACTGCCCAGGGCCATAAAAGAGCATCAGGTCTACAGGAGTGCTAAATGATGTTATAACAGATGCCCCATAGTATATTAGGTCAAAAGGGGAACATGATGGCTAAAATATATGAAGTGTAGAGAGAGGAGTCATCCGAAAACTTGAGAGATCACCATATTCCAACCCATCGAATACATGTGGAAGGATTCAGATAGAAAACTCATGTCTGAGGTGAGCATACCCATGCTCATAAGTACTAAAGCATGTCTAATGATCATGTATAAGGCAGATCTAGAATGTATACATAAGTGTACAAAATGAGTTGAAGAATACATAGTGGATCATCAGATCATAACCGTGAAAGAACACAACGAAGCTATGTCTTAATGTTAGATATAGAAGAATGTCTGATGAAATGATGTTAAAAAACTGATCCTCATAAAAGTACCAAGTCATATAGGTGGAATAATGGTACTACATTGATTCGAATTTAGATAGGGACACAACAAATTACAGATATAACCATAAATACAAAGATGTAACAAAAATAACACTTCATTTCATTAATATCAAATATTGAAATATGCTTACAAATTGTTAGGGTCCTATAATAATAGGATTCATAATTTTGAATTGGCTATGGTTAGTCTTGTAATATTGTACGTACTTTTGCTTTCTACAAAATGTTTTCCATATTAAAAATTAAAAAATGTAAAGAGGGTGTTGGTTTGTTGGGGCTTGACCCAGGTTTGGAGTTAATTAGCCAAACAAATCCCTGTACTACTGGCCCTTTCGGCAATAGTCCGCGGAGCGCGGACTGAGGTCTCACTTGAAGTAGTATGGGAGGGTGCTAGAACCAGGTTTCCGCACCCTTGAGATGTCTGAGGAGTTCGATAGGTTCCACTGTTTGTCCATGTGCGCAGGTTACTTCGTGCACTTCCCTATTCCTTACGCCTTGATACACTACCTTTGCGCAACCCTAACTAGGGGTTATGGAGCTTCCGTGCTATTAGAGCCGCTCTTTGCGCTATTACCCGAGATCTTACTTATCTTCCTATACCAGTTAATTACCTTCGCATACTTGGATGTCTTACGTTATAATTAGTTATACAAAACATTCATATAAGTTCGTGCAACAAATAAACAATATACTTGCAAATTATACCCAATCATATATTAAAACAGGAAAAGATGCACAAAAATATGGTAAACTTCTCTTTATTGATTCTTCCAACGGTTACAGACTCGACCTGCCCTGCGCACTCAGCTGCAGGGGTCCGCGCACTTAGCTACGGACTACTTGGCCTCTGCGCACTCAGCTGCAAAACCTTCCCCTACTCTACGACCCAAAGACACACTTTACACTTTTACTCAATCACTTAGACTTCTCATCCTCCTATGCCTCTCTCTACACTTAGAGCCTCGCTCTATTTATACAATCCCGACATTACATTACAAAACGAGGGTAGACAACCCTGTGACTCTATCATAATTTCGCGCTCCGCACCCACAATTTGTGAAGCTTTTACAGGAAGATTTGGTCAAAACTTGGGTTTTAAGCCCCAAAACATGCCTTCGGGGGATTCCATGCCCAATAGAGGGTATGTCCTAAAAGAATAATCAAAGGACAAAAAGAAAGAAAAGAAAGATAAAAAAAGTAAAAAATATGAACCCCAAAAAGAGAATAAAAATAGATCTTGAAAGTGTGCAAATTCAAATGCCACTCCTTTTGCTTTACTTTGTAAAATAACATTGTGTGCAGCTTGTCAAAAATTCCACAATCCATGATGGTCAAATAGTTTAATCTTGACCCATTCATGCTTTAAATTTCATGTTGATAGATAGAGAATAAAAATCTAGCCAAACTGTTTAACCTTGGCAGATCAGTAGTTAGGTAGAGAATAATAATGAGCTCATCAGTTTAATCTGAGCCATTGGAAGTTTTAAGGTTAGAATTAGATAGTTTGCTTGTCAAAAGAAAAGGAAATGAAGGGTCAGCATGCTCAAATACACCCAATAAATGAAGAAAAAATGTTAGGGTAAATAAAGGGTAGGTAGAAGAAGTTTTCCAAAGTGCACAAAATTGCTAAGTCAAAAGCACATTTATCATGCTTAATCCTATGTTTCATGTGCAGGAGGATTTGAGAAAAAGAAAGGATATTCACCAAAGCTTATTTACTAATTCCCCCTCATTTCACTACACCCCCACATACTTATTTGTTAATTTCCCCCATTATCCCTTCATTACCTATAAATACCCTTCCCTCTCATTTTGACCTTTACCCCTTGGTTTCACACATTCCCCTAGAAATTACCCTTCAAAAATCAATTCCCCCTTCTCAAAACCCTTTTTCCTAGTGTGAAACCCATTCCCCATTACAAATATCACTTTCCCCACTTATTAATTTCCTTTTCCCCTTAAAAACCCACAAAACCCTTTATCCTAAGTTTTTATTTACTATGCCCCCGCATTATGTAACTAACGTCCCCACTTTATATTTTCCGACAACCATTTTTAACCCACCAACCCTTGGTGCAGTTAAAGAAAACCCCGCCATATAACCCATGGTCCCACCTTTTTTAACCATTTGATTACATTGAAAATCTAGACATTATTGGTTAATTAATTACAATTATCTGTAATTAAATCCCGAGCCCTGCCAAATCACTTTCCCGATTCCATCCGTGCAACTCAACTGCGCGATATCCCTTTGATCTCTTGCCCCCAAATCCGACGGTGTACAACCATATCGCGCGGATCATCATCCGACCGTTAACAGCCCGAGAGCATGCGAGATTCACAGTTTTGGCTGAGCACTGTTCTGCTACGTGGCGACACCAGGTTATATCACGTGCTCGTGAAAAATACCACTTGCCATCTAAAAGCTGTGCGATGGTGCACAAAACCACCTCCCCGCCTAAACCAAAAACTTCCCATTATTCATTTAATAATTTCTGCGCCAAAATGTGACCGTTAATGGTTAAAAGGCCGAAAAAGCCCCAAATTGCTCTTTTCGCTCGTTTTTCACTATAAACCTCTGCTAACCCATTTGCGACACCCTAAACCTCTGAGTGACCAATTCAGCGATTTTACCACTCGAAGATGCTGTGGATACCCAATTGAAGCAGCCAGTTGACAGTTGAAGCCTCAATACCTTCTGCATTTACCACAAAACCTAGTTTGCACGCCAAATCACCAATTTCTAGGTATTCTTGGAAAAAACTAGAATGACCGTTGAATTTGAAAACGCACAGTGTAATTCAATGGTTAATGTAGAAATTTCCCACCTGTAGATCACCTGGTAATGCAATGTACTAAAGCAAAACACTTGATCTACTTCTACAAACAATTTAGCAGAAACTTAATCGAACATGAGCAATATCAATAAGAACACATATAACTGATATGGAGAAATCAATCACACATAACACAGAAGATATAACCCGGGGAAAGCCTCAGCCTAAAACCCCAACCCTGTATTATCATACAAGTGGAAATATAACTGATATTACAAAAAGAACAACTCAAAAACTATCCTGCTCTCTCTGCAATACCTCTGCTGCTCATAGACAATCAAAGGCCTCTATCCAACCTCTGGTTTGCCCTCCAAGCCTCCTATTTCTTTGCGCAATTCTGATTGGGGTCCAGTGCATCCACTTGTGTGAATTGGCCTCTTCACACACTCACTAACCTCTGATCCAACTATGCAGTCCTGAAGGAGATAAATCCTCATCATGGATGAGCTTCCTTTATAGGAAGATATTCATCCAAATGATAGTACACTGTCCCTTCTCTGATCTCAACTGGGTCTCTGTCTAAACTGACATGCATGAGTTATCCATGAGTGAATACTCAATTATCTGAAATACAATAGTTACATGCATGCAAGTATTAATTAACTGAACTCTCATTGATTTAACAAACTGTTAAATTAATCTAATTGGACTTGACTTAGTTAACTGAGCCAACTAATTACAACTCATCCTTATCTTTTTAACTGATGGATAAATTCCTCAATTAATAGATAAACTATTGCATGTCCTCACATAGACTTCAAGTTTGTTTTTCCTTAACTAATTAACTCAAGATGAACTAATTAATTAATTTACAAACTGTTGTTACTATCAAATTCGAATTTTACTTCCTATTTTTAGTCCAGGGATTGACTAAAATAGGAATCCATCCTAAACTGCTAAAAATAGAATTATATTTTTAGCACTTCCATTTTTCATTCCCTGTTGCCCAATCCAACACTGGTACCTAAACTGCTATTTTTAGCAGTGTTATTTTTAGCATTTCTTGCCATTTTTTCAACACTCCCTCTCAACAAGAAAGGCATTCAACTCGAACCCGATCCTGTACCTCTGGTATGTTCTGCATGCAACACTTCTACCAAGTGTGGTTGCTCCAGCAACTCTCGGAACAAAAAAACTCCCAACTGACCTCTCTGTTGGGCTAGAAACATACTTTGATGCTGAAGCTCTACCTGCTATTGACAAGTGCTCCCTCTTTGACCTCTGAGCTGCTGCAACATCTCCATGCATCTCACACGATTGCACACCTCTCTGTGCCATCCTGTACTGGTGCAACACACTTGTGCCTCTTGCATTGTTGTAGCCTGCTAGCTCTGCGCTGTCTTGGGATTCCTGCACTGTAGCTCTCTCTACTGCTCCATCCGCATTTGTCTCTACCCAATCAGTCAGTCCTGCTACTCCTCATTAGGGCTCCTGTAGCAAAGTCGAATCAAAGAGGTTGGGTACCTCAAGGATCCCACCCCTCCTCCTTGGGACGATCACTCCACATCGCCTCACCTCCTAGCTGGAGGTATGGCTGCATGTGATCCCTCTGCCCACCTGGCTCGAAGTTTCCCCCTACTAGAGGTCTCTGCATGAGTAGATGTCTCTACTTGATCTCCTCTCAGCTTCTCTAGTTGTGGATGCTTCACAACCTCCTGAAGCTGCTTCACCAATCGTGGCTCCCCCACAATCATCTGAGACTTCTTCTGGCGCTGCATGTTGAGAGGTAATATACCCTCCCTCTCAACCACCAAGTCTCCATTAGTTGCCTTGCTACTCAAGGCTTTGCATGCATCTTGAACCTCAACAGCATACAGGTTCTTGACCTATGAACTGATCTACTTCACCTGTCTAGTGATGATGTGTCTAAGGAAAACCTTTCCCTTACTGAAGACTACATCATAGCCTCTATCTTCCAGCATCGCAATCGACACCAAGTTTCTCTTTAGTCCTGGTACATACTTGACACCAGTCAAGGTAAGGAGAGCTCCATGCTCCCTCTGAAAAATAACCGTGCCTACACCTGAGGCACTATACTTTTCATCATTACCCATCGCTATGAGTATCTGGAGATCTTTCTCCTCCAAAGTACTAAACAAACTCTTGTCGTCAGTCATGTGGAAAGAAGCTCCACTATCAAGAAACCAACCACTTTCCACTATGGATGAAACCATGCATACGAATAGTGTGAAATCCAACTTGAATTGTGAAGAAAGTGCCTCACCTTCAGATCCTTCCCCAGATCCCTTCTTGGATTTCCTCTATGGACAATTTGTAGCAAAATGGCCCACCTCATGACAACGAAAGCATCGCACTTTCAATTTGTCAAACTTCTTCCCACCATGGGAAGAACTGGATTCTGAAAGAGAAACCTTCTCCTTCCCCTTCTTCGCCTTACTTGCTAAGGCACAGTTTTTTTCATCCTCCATGGATGAAGAACCATTTCTGGTGCTTCTTCTTATCTCCTCCTGCATCAAATCCGACCAAAGTCATTCCCAATCTGGCAGTTTCTCTCTTCCATTAACCGAGTCTTGGTAGCTATGCCAGCTCTTAGGAAGACCGAGGAGTGCAAGACTCACCATGTCATCATCAATTGTCATGATCCCTACACTTCCAAGCTCATCCCTGCATGAAGTGAGCTTGTTCAGATACATAGAGATCAAGTCACCCTTTTCACACTTGATCTTTCGAAGTTTGTCCTTTAGTGCCAGCTTCCTCTGATCACTGTTATTCTGATATAGATCTTTCAATGTTTTCCACGTTGAAAACGGTGTCTCCTTCTCATGGAGACTTGAGACTATGTGATCTCGAACCTCCAGAAGGATTCTCCTTGCTATAGCCACACATTTATTCCATTCAGCCAACTCAGTGGCACCAGTCGGCTTGAGGACTTGTTGATCAATGAAGTCCTTTAGACCGTTATCCTCTAGTACTGCTTTCATGCGATCCTTCAAGGCTATATAATTCGAACTGCCATCAAGGGCATATTCGAGTCTCAAACCATAGAATGCCATAGGTGAAATAGAGATGTGATAAGAACTCAATTCAATATTCAGAAACCACAAACTTCAACTTCTCCCTTCTTGTATACTGTTCTTCCTTGATCACCTGTGCTCCAATACCATGTAGAAATTTCCACCTGTAGATCACCTGGTAATGCAATGTACTAAAGCAAAACACTTGATCTACTTCTACAAACAATTTAGTGGAAGCTTAATCGAACATGAGAAATATCAATAAGAACACATATAACTGATATGGAGAAATCAATCACACATAACACAGAAGATATAACCTGGGGAAAGCCTCAACCTAAAACCCCAACTCTGTATTATCATACAAGTGGAAATATAACCAGTATTACAAAAAGAATCAGCTCAAAAGCTATCCTGCTCTCTTTGCAATACCTCTGCTGCTCATAGACAGTCAAAGGACTCTACCCAATCTCTGGTTTGCCCTCTAAGCCTCCTATTTCTTTGCGCAACTCTGATTGGGGTCCAGTGCAGCCACTTGTGTGACTTGGCCTCTTCACACACTCACTAACCTCTAATCCAACTACGCAGTCCTGAAGGAGATAAATCTTCATCATGGATGAGCTTCCTTTATAGGAAAATATTCATCCAACTGATAGTACACTATCCCTTCTCTGATCTCAACTGGGTCTCTGTCTGAACTGACATGCATGAGTTATCCATGAGTGAATACTCAGTTATCTGAAATACAGTAGTTACATGCATGCAAGCATTAACTAACTAAACTCTCATTAATTTAACAAACTGTTAAATTAATCTAACTAGACTTGACTCAGTTAACTAAGCCAACTAATTACAACTCAATATTATAACTCATCCTTATCTCTTTAACTGATGGATAAATTCCTCAATTAATAGATAAAATATTGCATGTCCTCACATATACTTCAAGTTTGTTTTTCCTTAACTAATTAACTCAAGATGAATTAATTAATTAATTTACAAACTGTTGTTAATATCAAATTCGAATTTTACTTCCTATTTTTAGTCCAGGGACTGACTAAAATAGGAATCCATCCTGAACTGCTAAAAATAGAATGCTATTTTTAGCACTTCCATTTTCATTCCCTGTTGCCCAATCCAGCACTGGTACCCAAACTACTATTTTTAGCATTTCTTGTTGCCATTTTTCAACAGTTAATTAATTGAATTAATTAAAGAAACCTTCCTAAAATTAAAGAGAAACTTATTTGTACATCCCAAACCCTTTTACAGTCTGTAATTACCCTCCCAATGTACTAGAGCTTCTAAACCTCACTCTTGAAACCACTAAAAGCCTAGTTCAATTTAGTAAACCTATTTATGGCTTCCCAAACCTCTTTGGACATAAGACCTTTGCAAACCCCTAACTTGGACATTGACCACCTTGCCTTAGCAGACTAAGACTTTCAAATTAAGGACACTTCTTCCCTTGCCTACCTACTACAGCTCCACTGTTGGAGTAAAGACAAATTTTTGAACCAGAATGATGACATTCACCTTTGGGAGTCCAACTTGCCTAAGTATTTGTTCCCAAAAGTACACCCATTCCCAGAAATCATCCACTTCTGCCAAGCTTGCTACATTCCTAGTCAAAGAGCAATTGTCACCCCTGACCAACAAGTTTTATTCACCTTCAACCATTAACCAAATGATGCAAGTCCAACCAAGCCCAAATGAGACCCCACTTCCAATTAAAGGCTTGATTGACCTCTATACCAAGTTAGACCTTCCCAGGATAGCCAACATTTTTCAAACTTTCATCATAGAGGAGTGTCATACTCCGACAGATAGTCCTCCATATGTTGCCACATTTTTTCTTAGAGAGGCAGACAAATCATAATCATGCTTTCTTGCATTTTAGGTTACACCTATCATGAGCATGTGGATGAGGTTGTTCTTGCCTTCCTTTCCATATTTTACCCAAGCAAGTGTCCTGCTACAATGTATAACTATGTTTAGTTCATAGCAGACAGAATGCATGAGAAATTCATCAGACTACCAACTGAGAGAGTCTTCAAGCACTCATCTGTATTATTTCACGTGTTTTTATATTATCAGTCAGACAAGTTTCCAATCAACATTCAGAAGTTAGACACCAAAGGAAACCCAAGACCAGTCATCTACTGGACACCATTGATCTAGAATTTTTCCACTATTTTTTCCTATAAAGACTTCGTTGATTCATTTTTCCATCCAGTTATGAATATGCTAACTAGTAGCCATCAGCCCGAATTCAGTCAAGAGATCAAAAGAGTTTTACAGTTGGCAAAGAACAATAGAATGGGAGACTGGTCGTTGTACCAGCACCACATAGAGATAAGGATATATGGATGCCAACTTGCCCCCTACAAACTGCCCAAATACCTCCCCATGAGGATATTTGCATTAGAGTACTTTAGGCAGATTATAAACTTTGATGAAGTCAATTTCCTATCAGATAGGAAGAAGACCTAGTTCAAAATGAAAAATCATTTGGGCCTCTTTATTTGCAATACTAGGGAAGCTGGGCCAGAGGCATATAAAATTTTGCAACAGATGAAATTCAAGAACAATTTTATGTGGCAATGTGACCTTCATGGAATTATAACTAAGTTAAGGCTCAAGGTCAAATTGGGTCCTTTCATACATCATCCCAAGCCAGACATTGAGAGATGTTCCAACCAATCAGAATGGTTGGAAAACACTTTGATAGATATGGACAATACTGTAGTTGATGTGGAGAATACATTAATTGATGTATAAAAATAGATTGATACAAGTTTCTTTCTGCAGGTTCCAAAACTAGGAGAACCAATGAATATTCCTCCTCTTTTACAAACTCCAGCCAATGAAGACAGAAATGAAAAGAGAACCAGGGAAGAGTGTTCTAGTTCAGCCTTGGAAACCACAGATGAACAATTTGAGATCAGTTACAAGAAGAGGCCCAAGCTTAATCCTGTAACTGAACAAGAAGACACCGTTGGAATAGTGGAAATCACTGACACTGATACAATGGTGGAAAGGAACAAAGGCCCAACAGGTTCAGGTGAAACTCAACAGCCTTGTACATCAAACACTCAACTTATTGAGAAACATCTCAACATTGAAGTCTCTTCATCCACCAAGCTTGTGGATAAAGATAAAGATATTAAAGATAGGTACAAGGAAATGAAGTTGAGAAATGAGACATTGAAGGCTGAGACTTATGCCCAATACTTCAAGTAGACACACGCAAATCAAAGTAGATTAATGTCAGCCTTTGACATCAAAACAGGTAAAATGTAGATGATATTCATGTAACCTACAGTACAACAGCCAAGATCATCAATGGACTATAGGAAAACAGATTTTATGTTTTTGGCCAGGGATGTCCACCCCATTGACCAAATCGAGTTTCACAAATAGGTAGGTGAGATGATTTATTCCACCATGACAAGTAAAACCATGACTGCACATAAACTTCAAAGTTCACTAGATAATATCACTGCACAATACAACCTGGAAAAGGCCTCCTCACAGGCCAAGGAAAACAGAATCAAGTCACTAGAAGACTTGGTAATTGAGCTTATGTATAATCCCAGTGATGTCAAAGCTACAAAGAAACTGATAAAGATAAAGAATGAGGATATTGCTGCTTTGAAGAAGTAATTAAAACTACCTCATTTAGAGCATCCACAGACAAAAGAGGTCCTTTAAATCCAAACCCATCAAGAGGAGATGATGGACCTTATTCTTCAATTGAATTATCAGTTGAAAGAGATGGATAAGGAGTTGGACAACTTGATACGGTTAAAACAGGTCAGCCTTGAGACTTCCATTGCCACTACCATTCCAACAGTCACTACAACAATACCATCCACCTTGGTAGCTTAATTGGCTCCTACAGCTCCACTGGCTACAACACTACCAGCTGCCACAACATCTACATCAACAAAAGGTTCAACATCAACAACAACCCAACCAGGTGATGAGGCAAGTAAATTGGTCAAAGCAATGGAGGACATTTCCATTCAGACCACATAGATAAATAAGCTTAAAGAAAAGATAGCAAGTTTGGAAAATGACAATAAGCTTGCACAGATTATGCACAAGGAGGAAATTCAAAAGTCAACCAGGTTGAATGAAAGAATGAAGAGCTTAGAGAAAGAACTAACATTGAAGGAGCCACTTGGCCAAGCCAAAGAACAACCATGGGCCAATATCATTGACTCTGTCAATGATATTTGGCCATCCATTCAAGTCATCTTTGAACAAAATGACTTAGTCAAAGAGGCTACAGAAGCCATTAAGAGAGTTAAGGCTGAACTGGGAGACATGCCAATGTTAGTGTCAGTGTCTTCACACTGCCATCAATGATCAAAATCTGCTCTTTTGCATTTCATAGTAGGAGTCCCATACTAATGAGTTTGCATTCCATTAGGTCATGGATTCACTGATGGTATGGTTTTCTTCAAAATTTTCCCTCAGAACTGTACGTGTTGATCCTCTTTCATATATTTTAGTCATGGTTCATGTTCACTTTGCAATTCATTTCATTAGGTCTTAGGGTTTGGTCTCATTAGGTTTTAGGGTCCCACCATGGTCAAATCCAATAATTACATGCCAATAATGATCAACAAGGACATGAGGAGGCCAATAATGATTGGTAAAGCCATAATTTATCATATTGAAAGCCTAATGTAGTTCTCACCTCAAAACTTGTTTTGAGGTGAAAACATAGTATTTTGTTTTTATCTTCATTTCTTATGTAATTTTGTGTTTTCATATGTAATATTGGTTCCCAGCTGCTCCTAAGCATCTAATGATGTTTCCAAGCACTTGCCACTACAAAAATCAAGTCATCATGAGCACCAATTCACCTGCAAAAGCAAAAGAGAAACAAGCACTAAAACCATAAATTCCTCTCCCACTGAGCTAGGGTTGGCTATGGGAGTAGAGGAGGCATGAGATATATCATAAGGTATGAGGCCATTTCATATCATCAAACATCAGGTCTCCATCATTTGTCGAGAAGTCATTCCAAGGAACAGGCCATTCACTACACATAAGGGACGATTTTTCTTCAAACCGTGTTTTTGAGCAAAAAAGGATGAATTTGAAAAACGTGAGAGAGATTTTTGTCCATGATTGACCCAAGAAGAAAAACCTCTTTCATTTTTTACACAGGTTTCATGGTTTACAGAAATGTCAAAAATACAGTTGATACAAGAGAGTTAATGCACTTCTGGAGTGACCTTGGGAAAATAAATATTTATCCTAGCCAGGTTGACCAAATTACTTTCTTGATGAGTCAAATGATAATTAGACACAAAGAGATTTCCAATGAGCTATCATGAGCTCAATTTGGAGTTCAGGAAGACCTCCAAACATTGACTGAAACAACACTCTGCATTTTGGCAGCCTCATTCTGCACATTTTGACCAGTCTTGGGAGATTGGACTTTTGACAGAGAAAATGAACTCCAAATTGAAAAATTCAAGATGTTCTAGAAAGTAGACTCGACAAGATTTCCAATGAGCTATCACATGCCCAATTTGGATATCGGGAAGGTAGTCAAAAGTCTTCCTGAAGTGGCACTACGCTCCTAGGAAGTGGCACTGTGCTCCTGGGAAAATTTCACAGTGTAAATTATAACAGGCGCTGCGCTCCTGGGTGGCGGCACTACGCTTAGGCCAGCCAAGCCCAAAATCACTCCTAGCTTCATTTTTCTCCAAAATTTGATCTTGTTTATCACTTTCCAAGTAAGTATTGCTGCTCCTCTTCTCTCTTAATTTGCATATGTGTAAAATTTCATGGTTCTGAAACTCTTACATGTAAACCCTAATCTCCACTAAAACCCTAGTTTTTCAAAACCCTAGTGCTTCATTCTCCCTACCACTCACCTCCTAAACTAAAACCCTTGTCCCCATCACTATTATCCCCTTCTACCATCCCTTCATTACTCCCTAAACCTTATCCCTCACATGTTTTTCCCATAGCCTCATTTACATCCATTTCTCCCAAACCATTGCAAATACCACCCATCCCAAATTGTGCAAACTAAGAGAGTCATACAAATCATGGACAGAGGCAGTGATTATGAGGAGTATGAGGAGGAGACAGTCAGTGATAGTTCTGTAGAGAGACATAGGCAAAGAAAGCCTCATAAGGGAGGAAAAATCATAAGAGAAGAACCCACTAGTTTAAGAGAATTATAGGCTTGCCCACTTGCAGTCTCTTGTTTTAGGCACCAAGGATGTTTTGAATTCTGTGAACTAGTGGAAAGAGCTCAGTTTCACCATGAGTTGGCCAGACTTTTTGTGGCTCATTTACATAACAATGAGGTGACACTTGCCGAGGTAACCTTCAAAATATCACCAGTTGTCATTTCAGAGGCCACTAGAATCCCTAATGTGGGTGAGAAATGGTGCAAGGGTTTCGACCTTGATGAGAATTATTATGAACCTTACATCAGAGCTCAGTTCAGGAGACAGGTGAAGAGGCTGTTCCCCTTTAAATTTTTAGAAAGCAGGTATGTTATTTTGATGAGGATTATCATCAAATATTTTACTTGTGAAGGAAGATTCTCCTGGTTGTATGCTTACCATATCAGACTTCTCATGCACTTCACCAGGGTAAAGATGATTAAACTCCCATACTTCTTATTTAGAAACATTGACAAGATAGCTTAACTTATGTAGAAGAAGCCATACCCTCAACAGTTGAACATCATCTACCATTACTCCTTAATCAAAATCATTGTTCTTCACCATATTAGTCTTCTTAACATTTCATAGGAGACTTTCATTTCTCATGAGATGTTCAAAGGTCCACAAATCCCATCACCAGTGCATCAAGAAGAAGGTGGGCCTTCTAGCCATGGAGAAATAAGGGAAGAGGTCAAGGAAACCAAAATTGCTGAGGTGAAAATGTACTTAACATATCAAAGAGGCACAAGGAGACTTTTTGCAGCTGCTAGGAAAGTGTTTGCTCCACAAGATGTGGAAGGGGCCTTGCCTTCGTCATCCGTCCACAGGCAAATGTTATCTCCACAAGGTGTGGAAGGGGCTTTGCCTTCGTCATCGAAAAAACAGGTACAGGTTGAGCAGTTGAGCAAAGGCAAGGAAAAAGTGCAGGAGGAAGATCTTGGTGATGAGGAGGAAAGAGATTTTGATCTGATTGAGCATGAGGAGCCACAACAACACTTTACTCATCATGGAGTTGGCATCATTGACTTGGAAGCTCAGGATGAAGAAACTGTCAAGGACATCATCATTCAAGAAAGGGAAGCTCAAATACAAGCTTTGGCGGACAACTTAGAGAGAGCCAAGTTCATCATCAAATATTTAGAACAAGAAAACAAACAATTGAGTGACAAGCAAGTCCTCATGGAGCTGCAAATGATCAAAGCAAATAGGCAAATGGCTAAAGAGGCTCATGTCACATTTACTCCTATTGAGCAAGATATTGAAAATGATAGGGAAGCTTGGCTTGAGAGGGTCAACATACATCTTTAAGGACTAACTGAGAAGGCAAACAGGGATAAGAAAATGCTCCAACACATGTCCTACCATTACATGACCCACAACAAAAGCTATAACATGAGGATTAGAAAATTGAAGGCAAGGCTAAGGAGAGATTTGGAAGGCAAAAAGAAGCAAGATAGATTGAGAATGTTGGCTGAAGCCTCCCTAGTCCATCAAAGCAGCTGATGGTGGTGTTCCATGCCAAATTTGGGCAAATTTTGGAAAGTTTTTGCATTTTTGGAATTTTGTAATTTATAACATAGAAATTTTGCCCAGGAGTGCAGCGCCACCGGCACTGCGCTTCTTCCTAGGGCATCCATTGGAGGAAAAGTTGACATATTTGGATTCAGCATGATGAGGACATACACCCTGGAAATTTTCAGAAGTTTTGGAGTAGATCTGGTCCACCAAAAGGTCCAAAAACTACTAAAAAATGACCTCTTTGCCTTTTTTTGGACACACAAAAGTAGTCTTGGGAGATTCAAGTTTTGAGGAGAAAATGACCTCCAAATTAAAAAATTCTAGGTGTTTCGGAAACTAGACTTGAATACCTTTCCAATGAGCTATCATGGGCTCAATTTGGCTGATGGGAAGGCCTTAAAAAGTAGGTGGAAAGTGGTGCTGCATTTAGGACCAGCGGTGCTGCGCTTTTGACCATTTTGCTTAGAAAATCAAAATTCGCCTGTTTTGACTGTGAATTTGATTTCTCTCTCCTCATGGATGATTTCACTGATGTAATTGATGACATGGCATGTAAATGTAATGGTAAAATAGTGTTAGAGGGTAGATTCATTAGTTAGAGGTGGTTTTGAGGCAAATGAATCAGTTTCCCTACTTATAGAGGCAAGTTGTTTGACTGCCTATATTCCTGGTCCTTGTTTAGAAATGGTTGAAACAGCTCCTCTTCTCATGGTTTCGACCCCTGATGGTTAGGATGAGGGATTGTAATGTCTATATTATGTATTTTCTTTCTCATTTGCAAGGGTTGGATTCACTTGGATGCTCTGAACTATATTGTACATCATTGTAAGCAGTTTGGCAAGGAAATTAATAGGAGTTGCAGCTATTTTTATGGGATTCCTGTGGTATGGTGCTTTTTCATAGTTTCTTCTTTTGTTATTAGTTGTTTACATGTTTTATGTATTCCATCATCTATTTCACTGCTTCTAACTGAATGATATCAAGATAGATAGGTAGAATTCATTGTTTGCAGTGCTCTACCTTGGGAAATCATTCAATATTCTATGTTTTCTGTTGTTTGAGAAGGATACATGATCGTTACATGCCCTCCTCAGCTCCTCACCAGTCTTAGACATCTCACCTCACTCAATTTCAAGTGCTAAAGTCTATACCTACCTTGCCCCATAGAACACCCTGCATTCTAACCTAATTTCCTAGACCTAAATTGCCCAGCTCCATCTGATCTAGCAAAAACCAACAAATTCAATCAAAACCTTTCAAGCTACTATACCTAGCCTAAAATATTTACCTAATCTAGTCATCCTGACTGGGATTCATCAGGAGAGAGCCCTCTCCCGACCTGGTAGGGCTAGCTACCAGGTTAAGCTTGGTTTGAGGTTACCCTAGAATTGACTTCCTTCAGCTTGAGGTCAATCTAGGTGATAACAACCAGAAGAAGCCACTAGAATCATCCATTTCCTGAACTCTAGAAACAAATATGAATTGTAGGAGTTGGACATACCTGACAGGACTGGCACCATTCTAGAAGTAAAAAAGGTGCTCACCAAGAGGAATTTGATGATGAACCTTGAAGACAAATGCCAAACCATGCAGCTGGTTATAAATAGGTTCATGGCTAAATTTGATGCTTTAAGGCAGAAATGGTTGCCAAATCCCTTGGTGATAAATGACAAGTTTATGCCACATGAAGATTACAATAGAAGAATCAAAGAGGTGGTTAGAGATCAAGCAAGTAATTCTTCCATGAAGGGGATGCCTACTGGAAAGGTTCTATATCAGACATTTGAGAACCTGTTTTACCTCCAGCATGAGGTAAAACACGTTTTTGTAAATAAACCCACTTTTTCCAAGTACATAGAAGCAGATGAAATTTACAGGAGGATGGTAAATATTCAATTACCAGATGCAAAAACATGGGAAAAATTAAATGATTTATTGTAAAAAATACACAGAAAAGTGAAAACATCACAGTGAAAGAAAAGTGACAGATCAACCAGATGAAAGAGTATCAGGTGAAAGTGTATCAGTTGAGAAAGGGCAAAGTAAAAAGAACAGTCAGCGTAAATACCAACAACAAGGCAGAGAATAAACAACAAAATATCAGAGCATAAAGACAACACAACCAAATAAACAGGGACAACATATAACAGTTTAACATCTGTCTCTATCTTCTTGCATGAAGATATTTCTTTTTCCTAGATTAATTCCCAAGACAGTTTGGGATATTTTGTAAACTATTTTGTATAAATACTTCATAATTCGAAGTATTGAGTGTGGATTGCTATACATTTGTAGAGTTGTATTGATCAGAAACCTGAGGGTTATTGTACCATTTTTTCAAGTCAACAGGCTGGACTGAGTAAAAAAGAGATTGCATTACAGGATTCATGTGTTGAGCTATTACAACGAAGTATTTTCTTTTGTCAAATTTTTTATCTTCTTATGTATTTCACAAACTTACATGTTATCTAAAGTGAATGAATTAACTGGAAATTTATTTCAAAATTTGTTTAAGTACACTCTGTCTTGAACAATTAATCATTTCTATGTTTTCTTCTGATATCGGATCTGAGAATCCTTAATTTCTCTCCCATCCCGATTGACCTCTTTCACTTCCTTCATTATCCGGCCTAAGGAACCCTTAATTGCTCCTTGGATCCGATTGAAATCAACTTCACCATCCAACCTTAAGATCTGAAATTACTCAGCTACCTTTCCCTACAGACACTATTTTTAGAACTTGATCCAGTCTTGTTTGTCTTGACACTTGACCCCATAGCCCAATGGTAAAAGACATCCCTCTATCCATCTAAGTCAGTGATCTCACCACCAAATCAAAATCACAACCCAACTACAATCATAACTAGCCTAAAATCAAATAACTAAAACAAAGTTAAATTATAAAGAGAGTCCTCTCTGAGCATTAGGAAGGCTAGATCCTAATCTCCAAAGTTGGTTTTTGGTTACCTCTATCATTTCTTTCATAACAACTCTAGATAAATTTTGGAGTGATAACACAAACACAATGGAAATAAGACTAGCTCGGGCGATGGTAGCTTATCTTTGAGAAGAGATGTGGCATCTACATGTCTCTGAACTGTATTACAATGAGGCTTCAGGGTGTATTTATCATTGAGAATCGATGGAAAACCCCAAACATCCAAAACCCTAACCCTAGGAGATGAAACATCAAAATATGGGCCCCATTGGGGTAAATTGGTACATCAACTTCCTGGGGTCGTAACTTTGGCATACAATCTTTGTTTGATGCATATGATACCTCGTTAGAAAGATCTATCCGAGGACTATAACTAATAATAATGAATATTAAGATGAAAATTTGTATTCACCACCAGTTATTTTCCCAAAAAACATCGTTTAGGGCCTCAAAACGACTCCGAAAGTTTAGGACCTGAAAAAACTGCCAAAAATAGTAAACTCTGCTACAATTAAGGAAACTGAAAGATTGAAAGAAACAATGGTGGGGGTCCAAGTGAAATAGGTGGGTGGCCACCAATATCCACCTGGATCATTCCTACCCCTTAGGAAGCAATGGTCTCCATTGCGTTGAGTTCCTCCATGAGATGAGGAAACTTTTGCTGAACTTGGTCCCTGGTGAGCCATTTGCCTTGGTGAACGAGTTGGCCTACTTTGACAACTCGATATAGTTGGATCTTTTGCTGGCAGGTGTTCTTGATATGTGTGTCCATGATTCGATCAGTTGTGGCTTGTTCCATGCAGTCTGGATTTAACTCTATAGGTGTGAGTTGTTTTGCAATGTTTGATGTCTCCAGCAAGGGTGGGAAGTATGGTCGAAGGCGGTCCACATTGAACACTGGGTGCAGGCCAAGGAATGGGGGAATGTTGAACTCAAATGCATTGTCTCCCATAGCCTTGGTAATGGTGTAAGGACCATATCAGAGTGGTTTGAGTTTCCAAGAGGCTCCAGTAAGGCGTTCATTCTGTAAATGCAACCAGACTTTGTCGCCCACCTGAAACTTGTGTGGTTCCCGGTGTTGATCATGTCATTGCTTCTACATGGCATTTAATTTCTCTAGAATTTCGTGGAATTGTTGGTGGATGTGTTGAATGTGCTCAATGGAGTTGTTTTCCTTGTCGGCTTCAAACTTGACATGAGTTGAATTTGTCTGAGTAGTTGTAAATGGTATGGCCACATCAATGGGATATAGTGGCTGGAATCCCAAACCCACCTGGAAAGGGTTGTGGCCAGTCAAGCTATGTAGAGCCTGATTATAGCTGTGCTGGACATAGGGGAGGCTCTCATCCCATGTGCGTGGATGCTTTGAGTTGTCCATGCGCAGAATGTGTATGATCATCTTATTGACAACCTCTGTCTAACCATCAATTTGGGGATGGAAAGTTGTGGGCTTAGTGAGTTTGGTGTCCAACATCGACCAGGGACTGGACCAAAATGTACTGAGGAACCTGTTGTCCCGATCTGAGATGATAAACTATGGGATCCCAAAGTGTACTGACAATCATTCAAAGAAGAGTTTAGGAGTGGCTTCTGTTGTGATATTCTTCTTGCAGGCCGCCATAATGTCCATCTTTAAGAATCTTTTGACAACCACAAAAAATAGTCGTTTCCATGCTTAATAGAAGGAAGGCCCAATATTTAATCCATGGAGATGGATTCCCAAGGTTGACTAGGGGTAGGCTGTGGAGTATAAAGGCCTTTCTTCTTTATGGTTGGCTTGGAAATGGCGCAAGCAGTGCAGGATCTGATGTACTTCCCGACATCCTATCGAAGATTCGACCAATAGAAATACTTCTGCAATACTGCCACAATTTTCTCGACCTCGAAATGCCCAGTGACCCAACTATAGTTTGCGTCCAAAATCATCTTGGCATGCTCACTTGAAGGAACACCACGGGAACACAAAGATGTCCCAGGTGGCATAATAGTGCATCCTGGAGGTGAAAATGTGGAACTTGCTGACCTTCCAAGAGCGTCTGGTATTTGTGGCTGAATTCTAGGTTGCTTTTGTAGCGAAGTGGCCAATCAGAAGTCTCGTAACCACAAGAGTTGAGCACAGTGGTTAACACCACGATCGATGGTCAGCTGAGGCAGTCTGCAATATTATTAGTTCTGCCCTTCTTGTAATTGGTATTCAAATGGAACTGTTGCAGGTATGTGGACCACTTCTGGTAGCGATCATTCTGAAACTTCCCTTGTGTTTGTATGAACTATTGGGGTCGGTGGCCTGTGTGGATGACCATTTCCTTCCCCAAAATGTAATGCCTCCATTGTCGGCAGACCTGCACAATGGAATACATCTCTTTTTCATAAGTGGGATACTTCGGGACTATGTCTGAAAGTGTCTCACTGTGACATGCCACTGGATGCCCTTATTGAGTAAGGATTACCCCAATAACATAGTTAGAGGCATCTGTCTCGATCTCAAATGGTTGTTACAAGTCTAGTAATGTGAGAATTGGTGAAAAGAAGAGGCAATGTTTCAACTTTGAGAATGCCTTCTATTGATATTCAGACCAAAAGAATTTTCTTTTGCTCCTCCCTTGGTGACTTGACTTAAGGGCCAAGTGATATGAGAGAACCCCTACACGAACTTGCAGTAGAAATTGGCAAGACCCAGAAAGCTGCGGAGCTCTGTTAGAGTGGTTGGGGCTGGCCAATCCTGAATGACTTGGATCTTGGTTGGATCTACATGCACCCCCCGTTCATCCATAATGTATCCCAGATACTGAATCTGGGTCATGCCAAAAGTAAATTTCTCCAAATTGGCACGCAACTTGTGTTGGCACAGTGTTTGGAGAACCTGTCGGATGTGGTGGAGGTGCTCTTCCCAACTCTGGCTGAAGATCAGGATGTCATCCAAGTATACCACTACAAATGTGTTGGTGAATGGGTGCAAGATGTCATCCATCAGCCTCATGAAGGTTTCAGGAGCATTCATCAACCTAAAAGGCATAACCAGCCATTCGAAAAGGCCCCCCTTGGCTTTGAAGGCAGTCTTCCACACATCGGAGGGTTTGATTGGTAGCTCGTGATATCCGAACCTCAAGTTGATCTTTCTGAAATATTTGGCCCCCTTGAGTTGGTCCAGAAGGTCATCAATCTGTGGGATTGGGTATCTATTCTGGAGAATGATCTTGTTCAACGCCCGATAGTCAATACAGACTCTCCAAGTCCCATCCTACTTCTATACCAACACGATTGGGTTCCCATAGGGTGATGAATTCGACCGGATGTGACCTTTCTGCATTTGCTCCTGAATCTGCCTCTTGATTTCATCATTCTCCATAATAGAGAACCAATAGATTGGTCCATTGGGAAACGATGCTCCTGGGGTCAGATCAATGGAGTGCTTGACCTGACAGTGCAGAGGCACCCCTGCGGGAGAGGTGAAGATGTCCTCATACTCCTCCACCATCTTTCCATCTGTTGTTGTTGTACGGAGGGGCCCTGTTTGGAGGTCATGGCCACCATCTTCTTCTTTCCCTGAGGGTGTATCATCAGGAAAACAAATTTCTGAGTTTTGGAAATGAGCTTACTACATTGTTTTGCAGTAACCCAAGAGATGGCAGTAGCCGGTGCTACCTCCGATATCATGTAAAACTTATTTCCCAAGGTTACAATAACAATGCGAGGCCTTGACTCATACACAACATGTCACTTCCACAAGTATGGTTGGCCTAATAATACATCACAAACATCAAGAGGAGCAAAGTCACATAATACCTCATCCATGAAGGGCTTGATGATGTATGAAAGGAAACATTGTTGGCTGACGCGAAGATATCGTCCTTGGTGAAGCCACCTGATGGTGTACGGTTGTGGGTGTACCATGGTCAGTGAGCCCAGTCACTTCACGACCTCTGCAGAAATGAGGTTCTTTTTGTTCCCACTGTCAACAATGAACTGTAGCAGGGAACCCTTTACCCACATCTTGGAGTGGAAGAGGCACTCCTCCTCTTCTGCATCTTTAGTTTACTGCTTTTGGATCTTCGTGGTGGCAACAGTGGCGTTGGGCTTTGCATCGATAATCTACTTCCCTTTGTCATTCCCCTTGCCGGGTTCTGACTCAGAGTCAGAACATGCATCAGATTCAAAAGCCTTAAACTCTGTTAGGATCCTATAATTTATAGGATCTCAAGGTAATTGAGTATTATATCTCAGGAATCTTATTTTGTAAATACTTGTCAATCTGCCAATGATTTCCAAATAAAAGAAAAAATAGAATAAAAATGAAAAGAGGTTATAAATAAGAAAAACAAAGAGAAAAAACAAGAATATTGAAAAGAAGAAAGATTGAACCCCACCAAAAGAAAGAAAAAAAGAAGAAGGAATAATATTGAAAGTGTTGTAAGTCTAAATGCCACTACTCATAGATAGTTTTGCTTCATCACTAAAAAATAAAAGTTGTGCAGCATGTTCAAAATGCCACAATCACTAGTTTTTAGTTTAATCATACAATGTAATCATGATTAAACTCCTTTCAATTTTTGTAAATTAGGTTAGAGAATAAACATTTGCCCAACAGTTTAATCTGGGTAAATCAATAGTTAGGTAGAAAATGACATTGATTCAACTATTTAATCTGAATCAATAGGAGAAATAAGGGATAGGTTAGATAGTTTTTCATTTTGTATAAAAGAAAATAAAGTGGGTTTGCTAGTCTAAGTGCACCCTTTTGAAAAATAAAAAATGCTAGTTTAGCTAAGGGTAGGTAGACAATATGATTTGTAAATATTTGCCTATATCATTTTTATCCAAAGTTTTGATCATAAGCTAAAGGGAAAATATCTGCGCTATGGGGAATAAAGTCTTTCATATGTTTTATACTTCCTCTTATCCTAAGTTCAGAGGTAAATTATAAAAAGTGCATGCAAATAAATTTGCTTTGTCGTATTTGGTTAAAGTACACTTCAGTCAGCAGCACTGGGATCTGTTCCCAATTACAATCAACGACCCTCACCTGCCTTTGGTCCCCCCTCTCCATCTTTCCTTTACCGGGGGGGGTACAAAAAGTTGTTTCTCCTACCAGGCCCCACCCCCTATGTGTTTCCCTCTCGCGATTTCCCACCCCCCCCCCAAGCGAAACCACAAACCACATGCTACCCCCTCCGAAAACCAATTTTCCCTCACTTGTTCTACCACGCCCCACCATGATTCCTCCGCCATTCTCCTCTCACCATGTCACATAACCGTTAAGACAATTAAATGCTTTCCCGTAAACAACCGTTCTACATTAAATTTGTAATTCATGGGTAACCATTTAGGCCTAACGGTCCCACACCATTTTCAACGGAACAATTCGCTGCAACGTTTAAAACCTTCTGAACTTGTCACTCACCTTTCTTTACTGCTCATCCTATCGCTCTTTCTTTTTAATATTTGTCTTTTGTTATTGATAGTTTTCAACAATGATCACTTTCAAACTATTCTGTGACCAGACCACGACATAAACATGACAATTCCCTATTTCTTTTACCTGACAATTTGTTACTCAAACACTTTCCCAAGTAAGTGCTTCTCTAAATTCCTCATGTTCTCATATTCTTACAGTCATGCCTCTAAAGACTAAGACTCAAGATAATACAGTTAATCCTTTGATTCCCCCTTCTATAGATTTAGATCATGTACCTTTAGCTGATAGGGATTACAAGATTAATGAAGCCCAATGTGACTGTGATTTTTTTGAGTTATATTTGTGGTTAGAAAATAAACATGCATATAAGATTGATGAAATTGGGCTTTGGGAGTCCAAATTCCCCCATTACATTCTCCCCTTGACATTCCAAGCCCCAGAGTTTATCAGAACGTGTCAAGCATGCTATGTCCATGCCCAAAGAGCTATCATTGCCCCTACTGGTGACATTCTCTTCACCATTACTACCCAGTCCATTGACCAAATGATGCTGGCTCCCACTGTGGAAAATATTGTTTCTTTCTCCCTAGAAGCCCTCACCTAGCTTTATCAAAAGCTGGATTTTTCCACTAGAGCCAGAATATTTGAGATCTTATTGCCTGAGAATGCATAATTTCCTAAAAAGAATACTCCATATCCTTCCTCCATCTTCCTTGATCATGACAAACAAATTATATCCATGATTTCCTACATTTTAGGTTATTTTTCTGATCAGTGGGTAGATGAGCCTATTTAAGGATTCCTTTCCATATTTTCCATAGGCAACAAGTCTTCCATTATGTTCAATTTTAGTCAATTCTTGGTTGATAGTATTTATGAACAATTCATAAAGTTTCCCATAGAACATGTGTTTAATATCAGGCAGACAAATTCAATTTTGCATTACAGAAGCTTAATGATGCAGGAAATCAGTAGCGAGTGATCTTTGGACCTCATTGGTCATGAAAGAACAACATGAGTTCACTTATAAGCAGTTCATTGAATATTTTGTTCATCCAACCATGAACATCCTTAACAATGCAATTCAACCCAGGATCAGTGAGGAAATCAAGATAATTCTGCACCTAATAGATCAGGCAAAGACTCGGGATTAGTATTTATACCAAAATTATACAGAAAAAAGGTTGTATGGTTGTGAATTGGCACCCTAAAAACTCCCCAAATACCTCCCAATGAGGATTTTTGCCTTGGAGTATATTAGACAGACGCTGAATTTGGATGACATCCATTTTCTAGTGGCCAAGAAGAAGTCGCAGTTCAAAATAAAAACACAGGAGGGCCCATTTGTATGTAACACAAGAACAATAGGTGAAGAAGCAGACATGATACTTAAAGAAATGAAGTTCAGTATGAGATTTACATGGTCTTATGACCCCTGTGGCATCATTTCAAAGCTCAGAGTAGAGAACAAAAGCACTCCTTACATTCATACTTCAAGGCCAGAAATAGAGCAGTATGCCAATAAGCTGGAATGGATAGAAAACACTTTGCAGGAAGCTGAAGAACAACTCTTTTCCACTTCCAGTTTGCAAACACCCGCTCCTCCGAAAAATTAAGCAAAAGAGAGAGGGAGGAAGGGTATTCATCAACAATTCGGAGTGAAGCCAAAGAGTTCAGGATCAGCTATAGGAAGAGAACAAAGTTAACTCCTAGAGTAGAGTTGGACAAAGAGACTGAGCATTAGGTTGCCATCATAATCATAGATTCACCACCTGCAACCAACGAATTCATAACATCTCCTAATGAACCTTCATCTTCACAGGGTCACAAGGAAACTGAGCTAGACCCACAGAATGTCCCAACAGAAAAGGAGAAGACAATTTTTGATAGGTACAAGGAGATTAAGCTCAGAAATGAGATTCAAAAAGCAATACTTATAATCGTTTATGGAAGCAAACTTCTAGCTCATAGAGTAGGTTTTTGTCAGTATTTGACACAGAGCATGGAAAAATGAAAATGGCCTTTCTTGAGGCCCAAATTCCACAGCCAAAATCAACAACAAACTACAAGAGCACTACTTTTGAGTTCAGCACTAAAGATATACATCGCATTGATCAAATGGAGATGCACAAAAAAACTGGTGAAATGATATCCTCCAGTTTTACTAACACCTCTATGTCACTATCTAAATTGAAAGTTTCATTTACAAATGTTCAATCACAGTTGAAGATGGAGAAAATGTCCTCCTTGGGAAAGGATAACTGGATTAAGTCTTTGGAAGAATTGGTGGTTAAGATAGGGTATCACCCTAAATATGTTAATGCTGTTTAGGAGATTATTAAAAAGAAGAACCTGGACATTGTAGCCTTGAGAAATCATCTTAAGCTGTCAGCCACAGAAGATCCATTGACCAAGGACATTGAAGAAAGTGAAGCACAGAAAGCAGACATGATGAAGCTGATCATAGAGCACAATATACAGATTAGGCATATGGAGGCAGAGATGGAAAAAATGATAAAAGAGAAAGAAGAAAGTCAGAAGATGGCCATTGTCCCCCTGGATACCATATGCATTTGTCAGCTTCTAGCAATAGGAACAACAACTGCAGCCACCTCTTCTACTCAGACTGTGAGTGCTGAACAAGTAACAAAGGCACTGGAAACACGTCACTCCAGACAAAGGAGATTGAGACTTTGCAGGGCCAACTCAAAGCTTTAGAAGTGCAAAGGCCAAAGTTGAAGCTGCTCAGGTTATTGAAATGCAGAAATCCCAGAAACTGTTGGAGAAGTTGCAGAAGGTAGAGAGCGACACTTCAATTGGTCTGACCTTGGACCAAGCCAAACCATTTGGATGAATATATTGGACTCTATGAATGATATTTGGCCTTCTATCCAAATCATATTTGAGCAGAAAGAGCTGATAGAAAAGGCTACAGAAACTATTGTGCAGGGAAGAGAGAAGTTGGGAGAGATGCCCACAGAAGCCTCCAACATTATCAGGTTCTTGAACTCAAAGTCCAAGTATGAGCTTGAAGAGTAGGGATCAGTGACATGACTGCTACTCATTTCGAAGTCAATAAAGTGTTGACAAAGAGGAATCTCATTGATCAATTGGAAGAAATATGTGAAACCTTGGAGCTGTAAGTAAACAGGTTCACTAATAGAATTGAAGCATTGATCCAGAAAAGACTACCCAACATTTATGTGATAAATAACAGATTGATTACTTAGGAAGACTATATCCTGAAGATGAAAGAAATGGCTAAAAGCAACATCAAGTTCAGCGGGATTGTTACCGGGAATAGTGTCTATGCAGAACTGATAATCCCACTAAGGCTGGTAGCTACCTTAGAAACAAATAAACTAAAACTACTTTCGTTTTCCTTTATGAAAGATAGATGAGAGAAGAATAAAGGAGACCAACCTCTGTCTTGCGCTTGGTTCCTTGCTCGATTCCTCTCTCTTCTGATAGTCCTTTGCTACTTATTTTCGTACCCAGCTTCACATAATACCTGTAGAATCAAAGCAGCATAACACTATATGAGAACATGGATCTATTATCATAGGCAATATAGGATCAGATGTATATTAACCACACAAGTGCATAAAACATCAATCACACAAGTGTATGGAGGAAAACTTGAATAGTTTTATTGATAATCAAGAAAGAACCAAGAGAATTACAACCGATTGTTCTGACCCAGCATCATCCTCTCAGCAAGTAAGCCCTTCTTCACCTCATGAAAAGCTTAGATCACCCAACACTATGATGTTTCCTCATGAAACCAACAACAATTCCTTACAAGATGCAAAATTCCAGCCTCTGGATCTCTGGGATGAGGGATCCATTTATAGATGTTTGCAAGGGAGATGAGTCAGCTTGAGATTTGATTAGTGTCTTCCCTCTGATAGTTATTGATTCCACTTGGAGATTGATGATCTCTTACTCATCCCTGGTCGAATTCAGAGAGGCAAGTGTCACAGGAGAAGTTTATGAAAGATTCCATGCTTCTCCACCTTGCGGATTGACCCTGCCATTTGTCCCTTCTCGCTCATCGCACCCCATAGAAGGGCTTTTTGAAATGCAACGCACCTACTGTGTGTATTTAGGTGGGATGCAACGCACTTTGCCTATGGAGCAGGTGAAATGGTCCAGTTTTGACCAGTTCTGAGTAGTTTTTCATGGAGAACTTCTGGGAGATGCTGTAATCAGTTGACCTTGTTCTTTTAGGGGTTGGAACAACACCTTTAGGGACTTAGGAGCCATTGGTTTATGGACATTTATGCTTGGGGTCGCAGTGCCCAAAAATGTCTATAACAGTTGCCCCCTAAAGCATGAGGTTGTTAATCTTTTTGATGTCGGGTGAAATGATTTATCATGAGGATCCGAAGTTCTTTCAATTTGGAAGGAGACCTGTAATAAGATACAATACAATACATTATCTTCATAATATTTTCATGATCTAGCTGAGGCGGGCATTCCCATGCTCAGCTTTATAAATTCATTTTCATGTACATAGGACAGACAATCGTCTGAGTGTAGACTGATGATTCTGGTGGAGCCATCATCCCTTAGATTGGATGATTATCTGTGTAGCAATGATGTACATTTAATGTCTTTATTTTCCTGAATATATATCACAACCCGGATGGATGAAACTAGATTCGGGGTCTTCAATCTCGTTCGATCTTCATTCAAAGTACAAGTGGATCCATGTGAGAGATGTTCTGGAGTCGAACATGGAAAGACATCGCCTGATTACCAACCAATGGTGTAAGTTGTTAATAGGTGCGAGAGGAATCACCGATAATGATAATGATCGTCAAGGTACTTCAGTACAATTCACGTGGTGTGAATAAGGGACTTGGCGTCGAACACCAAGTAAAATCTTTCAGTCGAAGGCCATTGACGTAAATCTGTCGCCGGAAGTGAGAAACTTGCCATTGAGGCATGCAAGCTTCAAAGTACTGAAAGGGTTGTTCCTAGATCGACTTCTTGGATAATGAGTTGATGTCGACAAGAAGAGATTCGTCATAGGAGGGCCTTAATGAATCCCACATCAATGACACGGAACGAAGCAAATGATTTTAATGGAGCTGAAAACGATCTGGTGATATATGGTTCAGGGTGGCGGTCATGAAAGAATGGAGCAAAAATGTATTATAGTGGGTGAGACACAGGTGAATTCTCTGAGCGACTTCTCTTGAACATATCGGCGACACTGACATGATGGATTGGTAGCATTAACCCCAAATGTGGATGGCATGATGGATCCATGGTGATGTGACCAGTGAATGGAACAACCCAACCCGATTTGGATGCGGAGTGAAAGTGTCATGTTCAAGAGCGACTTGCTACCAACGAAGTTTCTTCAAGTTTTCTTCCCAATTTTTCCCCAGTCATTGCTGACCAATACCTCTTTATTTTTGTCAAGATTTAGGAAGATAACATATGCTTGTTCTATAATTTGCCCTTCGGGCAAACCCATCGCTATGTTTTAATGAGCCTAGCGATAGTGAAACTCGTTCTTGTCTGTTATGGACAAGTTTGTCGCTATTAGGTTTTAACGAGTTTAGCGACAAAGATAAGTCATTCCTTTTCAATTTTAGAGAGTCTGAAAAGGAATGTAAAGGAAACTCCAAAATCCTTTTTCGTCATCTAATCCCTTAAGTCTGAAAAAGTATAAAATAATTCAGAAGGGATGAATTTTCGGTATTTTTAACGAGCCGAACAAAACAAGCGCTCGATCTTTTTGTGTAATAATCCCTCAAGTCCAAAAAGATTAAAATCTAAAGGAGGGATAGCACTTCTGGTCACTTTAACGAGCTGGAGAGGCCAATAGCTCGGAAATATTTTCATATTTTACGAGTCAGTTGAAAAGAGCTTAAAGGAGACTCTTTTTTGAGGAACGAGTGATAGGTTTGGGTAGCAGCTGATTCCAGGTAAGGTTTGGAATTTTCCAATCACGACAGTGTCACAAGGATGGCTAACAAGATCACTCTTCGCAGCTGTTCCTCAAAAGGGGTAAACAATCAAGTGGAGGTGAATGATCGGCCAATACAGAGTGGAGGTGATGATGAGAACACGACCAAGGCTTTAAAGGCTGAAGTACTACATTCACGATGGTTATTTACCGGAAATCGGTTCATTTTTTATTTTAAAATGAGCTTAAATGCTGGTGGAAACACTTGCTCATTTCTTATGTTTATTTTTTAACGAGCATGAAGTCCATGTTAAAACTGCTCGATCCAGTCGTATAATAAGGATGTCTCATCTAAGATGCCATTTTTGTGTAGCTTGCACCTTACAAAGCTTTGCTCCGGATCCTTTCTTTATGCAAGTTAGGAAACGACTAATCCTATGAGTTTAAAGGGTTAGAGGACCTACAAATTTAAAAAATAAATAGTCGCTCTTCGCTTGCACTCCAAAAGGTTTGCATGCCCCCAGGTATAGAGAAAAATTTCTAGGTTACCAAGAAAGTTTCATCCGCATAGCGGATAAATTCTTTCTCGGCGATGCCTATCGAAATAGGCAAAGGGGAGTAGTGTCACCCGACATAACCTTAACGAAGGTATCTTATTCCAGTCTGTTCCCATTTTCCTGTAAGGATGGGTTCACCAGATTAGTCATATATCCTTCGTGGAAATCGACCCTATACCCAATGTTCTCTTGCCGAAGCAGACCAGGGTGCATGCCCCCTGGGTTTCAGTCATGTCCCCCGAATCACTCGCGCTCATCAGGCGGACGGACTAGGGATTGATGAGACATTCCTTGCGTGAAAAGACCATTCAAGGATGGTATATGACTATTTTCTATGCGTGAACCAGGGAATGAAAGCTGGTCTACGAGCTTGACCAATCTTTCTTCGTGCGGAAAACACATTACTCTAAAGAGTGAGGAGACAATGGCTCCCATGCAATAAATATAGTCTCGTCCAAGGAGTATATTATAATCCATGGGTCCTTGGACTACCATTACGTTCATGTGAATGGTTTTCCCTCTCAATGTAATGGGCACATTGGGATGGATCCCTAACGGTCGACTGGTTCCTTTGTCAAAGCCTATTAGATTTCTCATTTCAGGCAAAAGCGATGGCGAACCAAGCGCTTTGCAAGAAGTTGAGGAAATGATACTCACAGAAGCCCCTTCATCTATGATGGTACCGGCCATGACCATTCTATATACTTGAGCAATGATTCGGAATGGTACACTAGCCGGTAAACGGGGTCTGCCTAGTAGATTCCAGTCAAAGGAAACAACCAAGTTGCTTGGAGGTGGGACTGAATAGACGGCCGGGTATGACTCTGACGAACTTCCTTCCTGCGGTAAAGGAATGGGTAAACTACCCCTATGTTCATCGGAGTCTGTGCTTACGAAAAGAATTCGGACGGTGTCATCCTTGTTCTCTTCGGTGACTGTATCATCTGAAGATTGATCCTCTGAAGGCACGACCGGGTCAACTGCCGCCTCGACCTTTTGACTTTCGTCAGGTATGGCTTTAGATGGTTTATCTTCAATGGTAGACGCTTCGGCCGACCACAAGGGCGTGTAACCAGATTTTCAACTAGTGACGGACTCAGCAAGAGCTTCTTATATCCAGGAGGGAGCCGTAACGGTGAAACCGGACGGTCGTCCAAAAATCTTTTAGCCTCTTCTAAGAAGGGACAATGGTGGACAGCATGATCGCCTTCACACAGTTTACAAGGAAATTTACATTTTCCTTTTTGTCCAGGGGTTTCACTTTCATTAGTTGACGGTGTATTTTCAACATGATCATCAGAGGTTGACAACATCGGGTTGTGCAAACGAGGAGACAAATCCCTTAAGATCCGAGGGATGCAAGGACAATCTCGATGATAGTGGTCTCCTTTGCAAATGACACATGGTGATTTAGGCCTGGTCGGTGCAGTGTGTGGATTTTCGCTAGATGATGCTTGGTTGCCCCTTTTCGCCTTTAGCTCCTTCTTCTTCTTCTCTTTCTTCTTCTTTTTCTTCTTCTTCTCAGGTACTTGATTTTTGGCTTTACCAACTTCATCAAGCGAAGAGGAAGGAAGAGAGGAAGAATTGGACAAAGTAGAGGGTTGGGGGGTAATTCTAGAATCATTTAGTTGCTGACTCGATTATTCAGGAATCGTGGTGTTCTGAACGACGGAGGTTGAGAAAAGCCATACGGGCAAACCAATTGTCAATCCTGGAAGTGACAATCCTGGAAGTGACAATGTGGCCATATGGGGTGCACCAACATCTCCCAAAGAGGAGAAGGGACTAGGATTTCCTCCAAGGGGAACCCCTTGGTTGGTGGGTTCCATTTTCCTCAACCTAAGATCAACGTAGGAAAGGTGATAATTATTCCGTTTAAAATAAATTTTAGATGCTTTGACACAACTTGTTTTTTCAATTTTAAAGAGTCAAGAAAAAACAAAAGATGACTCTAGTCGCCTTCGATTTTTAATGAGCCTAAAGTGACAAGTGCTCATATGGACCTTTTCCGTTAAGGAGTCTGAAAAGGAACGAAAGGGACTGCTCTGGAAATATAGACAGAGGGATTACCAAATCAATCGCAAAACTGCAGAATACTTTTTACGGTACGACAGTCAATCTTCCCGAATGCTGTGTTCAGTGCATTGCGATCGATAGGGCGGCAGACACGGCTTCCTATGGATAAAGGATTAAGCCTATTGTGGTCTTCCAAAATATACTCGACAGTACGTGGGAGCACAAGTCCGTACTGGCACTTATCGTCTCAAAGTGGAGGAATCACCCAACCAACAGTGAAAACAACAGTTACCAGGCTTTACGACGCCGGAATACGTCTCTAGCCTAGACTTCTAGATGTTGTGCGTTAGGTTCCAAAGCATTTTTAGATTCATTAAATTTATTTTATAGTTGATCTTGCTTAAGAAATTTGCCTTTCAGGTTCACCGCGTGATGTAGATGTACAATTCCTAAAATGCAATCTAAGATGATAAACAGTCGTTTAATCTTCTTTTTTTGAAAATGAAAATCCTAGCTACTAAGGAAAGAGAGATGGCGTTCTTTCAACAAAGAGCAAAGAGCACACACTATATGCACTGTCCTAAATCAAACCAACAAACAGTCTAAATGCAAATGCACGTGCATGTATTTGTTTTCAGCCTTCTTAATGTGTAAATGATAAAAAGAAAGCTAATGCGCAAATCTGAATTATTTTTCAAAGAGACAATTACTAACAAGCTTCTTTTCAAAACAAAATGAGGACAATGACAACACTTTGCGATTTGAAATTGAAAACTTGCTTTCGACACTAGAAAAACTACTAATTCAGATCAAATACAATAGTAATAGGGTAATCGACTATCAAGAGCAATCAGACTCTCTTCTATGCCTAAAAACGACACTTGCGACACTTTCAAATCAAGAAACGACAGTACAATTACGCTACTTCTTTGTAAAGGAGAACTGAAAATGACTCAAAAAATACATAAAAACATTTACAGTTCTTTGCACAATGGAGGTGGAATAACAGCAAGGAAAGGGGTTTCAAACAGAGGTGTACTGACTACAGGAAACAAAACTCCTGAATAGATCTGAAAAGAGTGAACACAGAAACCAAAATTTAGGAACAAGGCCTTGTCTGATCAACGCACCTGTAACACAGTGAAACTGAAATGCAACGCACCTACTACACTCGGGAAGTGCACTGCATTTGAAGTTCACAGAACAGACAATGCGCTGGACTAGGGACGAGACTTTGATTGGATTCTGGGTCACAGTTTGCAGTTCAGTTCAGGGATTTAGGCCAAGCAAGTGGTAATCAGTAAATCAATCACAGGGGTAGATCTAAGGAGGTTACTAGAGCCACCACGAGGGCAATTAGAAAGCTTGTAAATCAATTGTTTAATTCATAAACAAAACCTGGAGATTGACTGAAGCAACATTGATCTACTTTGCACTTGCATAGTAAATGCAGTTCGAAGGCTAGCTGGCTTGACTTCAGGCTCCGTCTGTAAGTTTATAAAGTAAACAAATGTAGATGAACAAACAATCTAATCACTGCCCAGTGGAGTCGCCATTTTGTTACCAGGAATAGTGTCTATGCAGAACTGCTAATCCCACTAAGGCTGGTAGCTACCTTAGAAACAAACAAACTAAAACTACTTTCGTTTTCCTTTATGAAAGATAGATGAGAGAAGAATAAAGGAGACCAACCTCTGTCTTGCGCTTGGTTCCTTGCTCGATTCCTCTCTCTTCTGATAGTCCTTTGCTACTTGTTTTCGTACCCAGCTTCACAAAATACCTGTAGAATCAAAGCAACATAACACTATACGAGAACATGGATCTATTATCATAAGAAATATAGGATCAGATGTATATTAACCACACAAGTGCATAAAACATCAATCACACAAGTGTATGGAGGAAAACTTGAATAGTTTTATTGATAATCAAGAAAGAGCTAAGAGAATTACAACCGATTGTTCTGACCCAGCATCATCCTCTCAGCAAGTAAGCCCTTCTTCACCTCATGAAAAGCTTAGATCACCCAACACTATGATGTTGCCTCAAGAAACCAACAACAATTCCTTACAAGATGCAAAATTCCAGCCTCTGGATCTCTGGGATGAGGGATCCATATATAGATGTCTGCAAGGGAGATGAGTCAGCTTGAGATTTGATTAGTGTCTTCCCTCTGATAGTTCTTGATTCCACTTGGAGATTGATGATCTCTTACTCATCCCTGGTCGAATTCAGAGAGGCAAGTGTCACAAGAGAAGTTTCTGGAAGATTCCATGCTTCTCCACCTTGCGGATTGACCCTGCCATTTGTCCCTTCTCGCCCATCGCACCCCATAGAAGGGATTTTTGAAATGAAATGCACCTACAGTGTGTATTTAGGTGGGATGCAATGCACTTTGCCTATGGAGCAGGTGAAATGGTCCAGTTTTGACCAGTTCTGAGTAGTTTTTCATGGAGAACTTCTCGGAGATGATGTAATCAGTTGACCTTGTTCTTTTAGGGGTTGGAACAACACCTTTAGGGACTTAGGAGCCCTTGGTTTATGGACATTTATGCTTGGGGTTGTAGTGCCCAAAAATTTCTATAACAGGGATTAAGGGTAGTATGACGACAAAAGCATTTTTGGAATCCATGTCAAATGATTTCTATCTACAGAATGAGGTAAAACCCATTTTTACTATGAAGCAAACTTTTTCCAAATACACATAGGTAGATGAAATTTACGTAGGGTAAGAAAATTGACAATACCAGATGAAAAGAGATGGGAATAATTGGTCGATTTACTAGATTGAAGGATAATTCAGAAATAGTAAAACAATTGCCAGCGCATAGCCAGCACGACGGTCAATTCAGCAACACAACACAGTTTCGGGTTGACTCAGCAACCGAAACCATCAAAACAGGGCCACCTTTCCTTTTAGCTGCCTACGTGGCCTATTTGTCTGCTAGGATTAGATAATATTGTTTGTAATTAGGCTAATAATACACTGTCGGTTTGACAACAATTTTGTAAAGGATTTTTGTAATTTTCACTATAAATACTTCATCGTTTGAAGTATTAAGGGTTGATTTCCGAACGTAATTTCTGCTGCATATTGTATCTTTCAAAGTACTAGAGTATCAATAATACAAGGAACTTTCACAAGATTCATGTGGTGTACTAAATGGTGATGTGTCTCTTC
This sequence comes from Pinus tabuliformis, assembly GCA_031772625.1. Classification (NCBI taxonomy): domain Eukaryota; kingdom Viridiplantae; phylum Streptophyta; class Pinopsida; order Pinales; family Pinaceae; genus Pinus; species Pinus tabuliformis. Next base: position 127,665,900 of record CM062817.1, read on the forward strand.
TCTTTATGTGTTTGAACATTGTTTTTCTTTCTCTATTTTTCTAAAAATTTGAATTGTTCAACAGAAATCGTGATAAATAGGATTTGTTATTTAGAGCACCCTAGTTTGGATGTTGATAATTGTAATGTTTTTGACTGAAGTCAGATCGAGGAATTCTTAATTGCTCCTTGGTTTCTACTGAACCTTACACTTCTGTTATTCCACAATTCATTTAATTTCTGAAAATATCCAAATAGTGCAACCTAGATTGCCCTGTGAGAAATCCTCTAAAAATTGATGCAAAATCCAGTTTAATTTATAGACTCCATAGCCCAATGGAATTATAACACTCAAATCAACCTAACCAATCAAATTAAAAAAAAACATTACAGTCATAACTAGCCTTAAATTCACATAAAACAAAGCTAAATTAAACAGAGAGATCCCTCTTTGAAGCTGACAGAGCTAGATCCCAGCTTCCAGAGTGGTTTTGATGTTTTCCTATGTGTTTACTCCCTCAACTCAAAAATTATAACCCAGGACAACATAGTGGCGACCATACTGGGGAGGCGGCTATTTATATTGAAAAATCATTATTCCCTGTATTTGATCAATATTTCTATAAATTGAAGCTTATATATCATTATGAAATACATGATTTGACGTTGTTATTTTGTAGATATTTTAAGTGTGTCATTGATTTGATTCTCTATTTGTGTGATGATTTTTAGTAGACCTGGATTCCAAAAGAATTTTCACTAGAGCCTGACCCTGATCCCACACTAAAGCAATAAATGCAAGAAAAGGAATGGCAAAAAGCAGGCATGAAAGAAAGGAAAGCAGTAATGAGTCAGCAATTAAAAGAACTAATTTCTCGAGTTAAAATGAACTCTCATTCCGCAATCTAACAATCGACTAAAGCAATTTGAACTTTACTTTATAGAGATATTTAGAAATGAATTATGGAACAACAATAATCAAATGAAACAACAGCAATCCTTAATGAATTACAAAATAACAACTATCACCCCAATGTACAGATTCATTGAATATAGCAATCTGATATTGAATGATATAACAATTTGAACGAAGGAACATTGTCCTCAGTTCACAAATACTATTTCACATGGATCGGATAACAGTAACATTCATACCAATTTTCGCTACTAACAGCTGAGAAAGCAATTCGAGTAGATCCACTTATACATGCAGAGACATGAGAGTCATAATCCTTCAGATATGAATTATAATCACATGTATATCTCATAAAAGTTATCAGATTACTTCATAACAGAAATGAACAAACCACACGCAATTTACCATATAATACAACAGCGGCAGTGTCCGTTGGAGCCGGGCCCGTAGCTTCCAATGGCACCGCCGTAAATTATTTCAGATGCAGGGAGAAAGTAAATGCCACCTTTGATAACACGGGTTCTCATACTACAACAACATGTGGATAGAAAATGATGATTTGACCTTCAAGAAGTAGATGAAGCTGATGGTAAAATGAGATTTTTTGCTCAAAGTTTAGGAGGTGGTGTCAAAAAATGGTTTAGGAGTTTCAGACAGGAAGTATAGCCAACCTTGATGCATTCCATCAAACTTTATTAACTAGGTTGAGAAATTGAAAAATTGGCAACCAGGGCATTGACTGTCATGTGGGTCATCTTTCATGGTTGATAATATTTTTTGGATTCCTCTCACCATATTTTTAGGATTGATATAAATATCATCTGATTCCGATAAGTATTCATTGGAATCACTCAATTTGATTTGAAATGAAAAAGTTAGAGCCAAAACATTGACCGATGTCTAGCGGGCAGCTCAAAACAGAGTTGGGACATCACTTTTTGAGGCCTAAATGGATGAATTTTTAAAACTGTTTCTCATCAGATTCCCTCTATGAATCTAGTTTACAATGTAATTGGAATCTCTCTTTCGACATGTGAAGCCGGAAGCTGTGATCCTGAAGCTGACTGCAGATCATAAATTTGACCAATTTGAACTATATCTCCTCCTTAGAACTACGATAGGTCCATCTAGATCTCTAAAGCTGCAACTTTTGGTGGTGGAATCAAGTCAATCCGACGGACAGTTTGCAAGATATTGACTGCCCTAGTTTGAAGCCGGAAGCTGCCGAAACTGAAGCTGCAACTGCAGAAGTAAAGATTGACCTACGTGGACTAGAAGATCTCCTCATCTAAACTACGCTATAGTTTCATCTGAACCTCCTCTGGAAGCCACAACTTTTAGTGGTGGAATCAAGCCGATTCGATGGTCGGTTTGTGAGATATCGTCTGCCCTAGTTTGATAATGAAGCTGCTAATGCTGATGCTGCTGATCTAGGGTTTGCTACTGCTGATATGAATCATATTTATTGTACTATTTCTCTCTGCTGAATTATTGAAGATAAAATAAGATTTGATCAAAGGGTTTCCCCACACATTGTGGGGTTTGTCCCTGGCTAGCCGCCACATCTTGTGTCTCTTGTCTTGGCTTATTCTCTGTCGATCGTTTAATGTTCTATCTGCACTTTACTTTATGTACATGTGATTGCTAATCTGTGGAACATAATAAGAAAAAGAAGTAAACTGTCATAAGCATAGAACATACCATAACTTAACATGGTATCAGAGCTGAGGTGAAGACAAAGCCCAAGCAAGAGCAAGAGCAATCACTGAAGAGAAGATTGGCAAAGCTATCCTAAAAGAACGATGGGGTCCTCAACACTATTTCCTGTCGAAGACAAGCTCCGTGAGAAAGCTAACTATCACGGATGGACGATGTCTATCGATCTATCCCTAGAGGACCAAGGAGTGTTGGATCATGTGAGAGGCAATATTGTTGAGCCTCCATCAAATGCACCTCCTACTGCCAGGAATAAATGGAAGAATAGAGAAATTAAAGCGAAGAAGATCATCTGGGACTCTATCGACAAGCGCTTGGTGGCCTACATCTTTGATCTAGACACCTCCAAGGAAATCTACACTAGACTGGTGAGTTTATTTAAAGTTAATGATGCAAATCAAGTTTTGTTTCTTAGAAATAAGTTGAGGGAAATCAAGAAGGGTAAAGATGAGAGTATGCAAGAATACTTCTTAAGAATCAATGAGATCAAGAACGATATGCTATCTATTGGGGAAACTATTACTGACAAAGAAATGGCACTCACAACTCTTGGAGGATTACCATCCGAATGGTATGTGTTCAAGACTACTCTTCTGAACAATAATGTAATTCCTGGTTTCGAGGAATTAATGGCTAGATGCATTCAAGAAGAAACAAGGGTAGAAGAGCAAGAAATTCCCTTGCCTAAAGGTCCTCCTGCTGCTTTTTCTTCTCATGCTAAGAAAAGAAATAATTCTGGGTCTAAATCGAAAAGAAAGGCTGGACCTAAGGGTGGAAGAAAAGGACGATGTTTCATTTGCAATAAAGTAGGTCACCATGCAAGGGAATGTCATGATAGAAAGGAATCTCACCATGACGATGATCAAAATCCCTCTCATGGTAATCGAAGGAATGGAAAATTCAACAGCAAAGGTAAAAGGAATGCTGGAAATCAAGGAAGAGGGCAACCATTCAAGAAGGCTAGAAATTCCAGGTATGAATCTAACACTGTTGACAATAAGTAGGCTGAATATTATCTACCAGCTGCTCTATCTACCTCCGCTCCTTCGGACTCAATGGGAATTTGGCTTATTGATAGTGGTTCCTCAAGACACTTCACTGGTTACAAAGAAGTACTCCATAATCTGGTAGAGAAAGAAACTAACCTGGAAATTGTCCTTAGAGATGACATGAAATACCCCGTGAAAGGTGTAGGCAATGTTTCTCTCAAATTGAATCAAGGTAATACGATTCACTTACAAGATGTATTATATGTACTTGATCTCAAAAAGAACCTGGTATCCATCTCGACAATGGAAGACAAAGGCTACAAGGTAACCTTCAGCGATGGCAAGGTATGTATATGGAAAAATAATGTTAAAGATGCTTTCACTCTTGGGTTTCGAGTTGATTCTTTATATCTGGTCGGTGGAAGTCCGCTAGGTGTCATGTCTTGTGACACAACACTTCAGTTCGAACTTTGGCATCAGAGGTTTGCCCACCTTCATTACAAAGCTCTACCTGATGTAAGACAGATGGTAACAGGGATGCCCAAATTCCAAGTAGAGAAAGAAGGTGTATGTCCGGGATGTGCCGAAGGAAAGCTCAAAAGGGGACCATTCCCTTTAAGTCAAAGGAAGACCTTCGATATATTACAACTAGTTCACTCAGACATATCAGGTATGATGCCTGTGAACTCCTTGGGAGGATATTCATATTATCTCACTTTTACAGATGACTATTCTCGAAAGACCTGCATATACTTCTTGAAAAAGAAGGATGAAGTGTTCCCTTGGCTTCAACACTTCAAATCCCTATTCGAGAATCAAACCGAAACGAAGATCAAGATCTTAAGAACTGATAATGGGACTGAATATGAATCTAATGAGTTCCATGCTTTTTGTAAAGAGGATGGCATCAAGAGGGAGACTACTACACCATATACTCCTGAACAGAATGGTGTGGCAGAAAGGAAGAACTGTACAATTATGGAAGCTGTTTGGGCCATGCTACATGATCAAAGACTTCCGAAGTTTCTATGGGCTGAAGCTGAAAACACTGCCGTACATGTACAAAATCGATGCCCTCATCAAGCATTGGGTTCCAAGACTCCTGAAGAAAAGTTCACCAGTAAGAAACCTGATGTTTCTCATTTTAGAATTTTTGGAAGCCTTGTATATTTTCATGTGCCGAAAGAAAAAAGAAATAAATTGGGTGCATCTGGAAAGAAGGGAATTTTCGTGGGCTATGGTGAAAATACTAAAGGCTATAGAATCTATGTAGCCGGTCAAAAGGAAGTCGTAATTAGTCATGATGTCACATTTGACGAAGATATGGCTCTCAGCAAGGTGAACAATCTTCCGACTTTGAGGAGCTCTCAAGAAGCTGACACCAGGGAACTGAAAGAAAAGGACGATGAATCAATGCCTGATGTAGAAGAACGCATGGATTTGATTGATCCTCCTCCACATGAGCCTTCCTCCTCTAGGAAGGGGCCTTCATGGCTTAGGGGGCTACTTGATGATGCTGAAGGACATGCTGCACCCTGAGGAACCTTTCGTGAAAGTAAGAAACCTAATAAGTATCAGGGATACCTAACCATCATGAGCACGATCATACAAAATGAGGCTTCATCATTCTCAGATGCCGTCAAGCATCAAGTATGGAAGGATGCTATGACCGAAGAATATGAGTCTATGATGAAGAATGATGTCTAGGAAGTAGTTCCCAGACCCTAGGACAAGACAGTTGTTACTTCCAAATGGCTTTACAAGATAAAGCATGCAGCAGATGGAAGTACAGAAAAGTATAAGGCTCGTTTTGTTGCTTGTGGTTTCTCCCAGAAGGAAGGTATAGACTATGATGAGATATTTGCACCTGTTGCCAGATATACGACCATCCGCTCGATCATAGCCCTTGCCGCTTCACAAGGATGGAAACTACATCAGATGGATATCAAGACTACGTTCTTGCACGGCTCGATCAAAGAATAGGTCTATGTGGAGCAACCCGAAGGATTTGAAATTTATGATCGAAAATCTCATGTATGCAGGTTGAAGAAGGCTCTCTATGGGATGAAGCAAGCACCCCGAGCATGGTATGAGAGGATCGACAGCTACTTGATGAAGATGGGATTCATTAGGAGTGAAGCCGATCCTAACCTTTACTTTAAGGTTGAAGATGATAAACCTCTCATACTGGTGTTGTATGTGGATGACCTCTTTCTAACAGGTGCAGACCCTCTCATTCTCAAATGTAAGAGGGAGTTGGCTTCTGAATTTGAAATGAAGGACCTAGGACTAATGCACTATTTCCTAGGACTTGAAGTGTGGCAGAAGCCAGGAGAAACTTTCCTATCTCAACGAAAATATGTGGTGAAGATATTGGAAAGATTCGGTATGGTGGACTGCAAGCCTGTAACTACCCCAATGGAGCTTGACTTCAATAAGTTAAGTGGTAGTGCTGCTGGACCTGTTTTACGAAATGCTATCGAGTATCGGCAACTCGTCGGAGCATTAATGTTCTTAGTGAACTCCCGTCCAGATATATGCTTTGTAGTCAACACGTTGAGTCAACATATGGTTGAACCCCACCACATACATTGGATTGGTGCCAAGAATCTGTTGAGATATCTTCATGGCACTATCACTTATGGGTTAAGATACACTGCTAGAAATGTGAGACTATTTGGATACACAGATGCTGATTGGGCAGGCAATGTGGAGGACCGGAAGAGCACTTCCGGGTGTTGTTTCTCCTTGGGATCTACTTTGATATCCTAGATGAGCAGGAAGTAGAAGTCAGTGGCCTCGAGCACCGCCGAAGTAGAGTATATTGCTACCAGCATGGCCTCCTGTGAGGCAGTTTGGTTGCGAAAGCTCTACAGTGAACTGTTTGGATTTACATTGGATACCACCGTGATCCTTTATGACAACCAGAGTGGGATTCGTTTGTCAGAGAATCCCGTATTTCATGATCGCTCCAAGCATATCGATATCAGATACCACTATATTCGAGAGATGGTGCAGCGGGGAGCTATAAGGCTCCAACATATTGGTATAGATGAACAGGTCGCCGACATTCTGACAAAACCCCTTGGGAAAGTAAAATTTCTAACTTTCCGAGAACAACTTGGAGTTGTTCAAAGACCCTCTGATGAGGGTCATGTATGATGCATTAAGCTCCGGGAGATCCAGGGGTGTGCGGGGTGATTCTTGGAGCAGCATATGACCACAGGATGATTCACTATCCCCTGGTGGTATACATGTACACCCCGTGGCGACATTGTAGCAATATTGATGTGTTCTCCTGTGAGGCCTGGATTGATGTGTTTTGCATGGCGATTGTAGCAGGATTGATGTGTTCTCCTGTGAGGCCTAGATTGATGTGTTCTCCATGGCGGCCTAGATTGATGTGTTCTCCATGGCGATTGTAGCAGGATTGATGTGTTCTCCTATGAGGACATGATTGATTAGTTCTCCTATCAAGGAATCCTACCCATGCAGTCTGGGACTCATGGGAAGTACCTCTCATATGATCAATGAGCAGGGAAATGAAGTTAGGGACCATAGTAGTACCGATGGACGCATCGTTGTATCTACCGTACTTCCTATGCTAGGATGACCTCCATTGATTTGGGATCAATGATACTGGTCTGGGACCAGTGGAGTTGTACCATACTATGACACTGACTTCGAGCCGGTTGAGACTGGTCTGGGACCAGTGGTACATAATCTGAGATTGACTTCGTGTCAATGCAGTACTGGTCTAGGACTAGTGAGAGTGGTACATACTATGACACTGACTTTGGGTTAGTTGAGACTGGTTTGGGACTAGTGGTACACTCTCTAAGACTGCGATACTGGTACGGGACCAGTGGTAGGAGTGGTACTTACTATGAAGCTGACTTCGGGTCGGTTGAGACTGGTCTGGGACCCGTGGTACTTAATCTGAGACTGGCTTTGAGTCAGTGGCGGATGATACTGATCTGGGACCAGTGGAGTTGTACTCACTATGACGCTGACTTCAGGTTGGTTGAGACTAGTCTGGGACTAGTGGTACATACTCTGAGACTGACTTTGAGTCCGTATGATACATCCTCGATCATTTCTTCTTCTTCATAATTCGGACAAAAGCAGAGCAGAACAGAACAATGCAAGAGCAGAGCAGAACAATACAGATCAATACAGGGCAGAACAAGACAAAGCAGAACATGCATAATAGAGCAGAGTAGGGCAAGGGTTAGGCTGTATAGGGCAGTGCATTTGATGGATGAATAGTAATGACCGATAGACAGACTGCAAATGAAGTTCTCCTTAGTTGAGAGGGAGTGTTAAAATTGGAAACCAGGGAAACAATTCATGTGGGTCATCTTATTCATGGCTGATAATAATTTTATTAGATTCCTCTCGTCGAGAGGTGTAGGATTGATATAAAGATAATCCGATTCCGATAAGTATTCATGGAGATATGAATTTATTTTGATTATGGAATTATTATCAAGCCGACCTACAACACATGTAGGCTCAGAAGCCCAACAATTGCATCTATTCAAACACCAACATTGTGTATAAATACAGGAGGACTTTTCCTCATTTGGACTCACTCATCTCATCACATCTCTCTCTCTCTCTACTGCGCAGAAAAGAGTCTCTTCTCTACTGCGCAGAAAAGGGTCTCTCTCTCACACATGTGAAGCCGGACGCTGTTGAACATGAAGCTACAACTGCAGATCCAAAGTTTGACCAACGTTGACCATCAAATCTCCTCCTTAGAACTATGCTATAGGTCCATCTGGATCTCCTCTGAAAGGCGCAACTTTTGGTGGTGGAATCAAGTCAATCCGATGGACGGTTTGCAAGATATCCACTGCCCTAGTTTGAAGCCGGAAGCTGCCAAAACTGAAGCTGCAACTGCAGAAGTAAAGATTGACCTGCGTAGACTAGAAGATCTCCTCATTTGAACTGCACTGTAGGTTCATCTGAACCTCCTCTAAAAGTCGCAACTTTTGGTGGTGGAATCAAGCCGATCTGACGGTCGGTTTGTGAGATATTGTCTGCCCTAGTTTGATAATGAAGCCGCTAATGCTGATGCTGTTGATCTAGGGTTTGCTACTGCTGATATGAATCAGATTTATTGTACTATTTCTCTCTCCTAAATTATTGAAGATAAAAAAAGATTTGATCAAAGGGTTTCCCCACACATTGTGGGGTTTGTCCCCGGCTAGCCACCACATCTTGTGTCTCTTGTCTTGGCTTGTTTTCTGTCGATCGTTTAATGTTCTATCTACACTTTAATTTATGTACATGTGATTGCTAATCTGTGGAACATAATAAGAAAAAGAATTAAATTGTCATAAGCATAGAACATTCAACTCTTAAATGAATATAAAAGACTAAAAATAAAACCAAATGAAAGTGTGGAAGAATACTGTGAACGGTTAAATACTATTTACAATGGCATTCCACAAGACATCAAGCCCTCCTCTGGCCTTGATTTAATTGATTTTCCTGATGGTTTTGATGTAGACATGGAATATCAACTTAGAGAGAGAGAGACCCAACAACTTTGGAAGAAATGCAAGCTAATGCTATTAAAGTTGAAGCTAACATCTTAGCCAAGAAGGCCAAATTAAAATCTGAACACAGGGTTACCATAAAAGAAGAGCCTTCTATTTCTGCCGTTGATCATAAAATTGATAACCTAGTGAGAGTAGTGAATCAGATGATGCAAAGAGTAAACCTAAATGACCAAACTAAAGTGAGAGAAAACCAAAATGCTCCTCAAAATAGAAACCAAAACTTTAGAAGGAATGTTCCCCAAATTAAACAAAGAGAAAAAAAGGTTCAAACGAGCAGGGTTAGCCTCCTTTTCAGGAATATTACACAAATGACGAGGAGAGTATTGTTGAAGATTTAGATGATAATCAAATAAATCTAATGGGGATAAATGATGATGAAACAATTTTCCTCACTCAAGAGGAGCAAGAACTTTTTCTCCTAGCTCAAACTGAACTAGATTCTAAAGAATCAGATGAATATAAACAAGGGTTTGAAAATGCCATAATGGAAGTCCATAGGTAGTATAACCTTAGGAGCAAAAAGAATTCAGACACTCTCAACACCAAAAACTCTGATAATTTTGCTAAAGAATCATCTGAAATTGATCCTAGGAAAACCACAGACAGTCTTCCTGAGAAAACTGTGGATAATTTTGGTAAAAAAAAAGTAGAAACCCTTGTCAAGAAGATAGGTGATGGTGTTTCTAAAACTACTTAAACAGATATCCCAACCACCAGTCAGAAAAAAGAGCCTATAAAAACACAAATCATAGATCAATCTAAACTTCCCAACTTGATTAATATTCAAACATCATTCAACATTGAGAATGAATTAGCAACATTGAAAATCCCTATTCCTCTCACAAAGTTAATGAGAAAAAACATGTACAGACCCCAAGTAATGAAAGATTTAAACATAGGGGAAAACACTGACTCTGTAAATCTGAATGATGACCAACCTGAACTCTTATTTGGTCTGGAAGTTGAGGGCAAACCATAGGAATGAGGGGGTTCCTTCATTCTATGTTAGCCTAAGTATTCTTGATAAAATCCTCCATAATGGCATGTTAGATTCAGGAGCTTCCCACAACTTAATGCCTAAAGATGTTACGGAGAAATTAGGACTTGATATTACCAGGGCTTATAAAGACTTATACTCCTTTTATTCCAGTAAGGTAAGATGTCTAGGTCTCATCAAAGACCTATGTGTTACTTTAGGACAAATTCCAGCTAAAAGTCTTGTAATGGATATAGTGGTTGCAAATATTCCCCCTAAGTATGGCATGCCATTGGCAAGCTCATGGGGAGAAAAATTTTAAGGAACCCTACAGATGGACATGACCTTTGCCACCATACTAGTTTTTCGGCAGCAAAGAAGATTATATAGGGAAACGCTGATGAAATTCATGGTGAGTAGTTAAGAGAAACCTCACAACTATCCCCTTTATTCTGTTCACTCCTATTTGGATTCTTTCATTCTTTACATTGATGGAGATATCAACACTCAGGTGATCAATGCTGAAACTGAAATTTATAAAACACACCTATCCAAAAAGAAAATAATGGAACTAAATACTCCTCCTGAACCTCTTTGGAACATGATTTTTGATGGCTCTTGTAGCAAAGATGGTTCTGGAGCAGGAATTTGGGTAATGAACACATGAAATAATCATGCTGAGGGTCACTCATACATGCTTAATTTTCAATGTACCAATAACATAGCAGAGTATGAAGCCCTTATTTTAGGATTGCAGTTGTTGAAAAAATTAGGTGCCAAAAGAATCTCCATTCAAGGGGATACTGAATTAATTATCAAACAAATTAAAGGAGAGTATTTAGCCGAACACCCTAGGATGAGAGCATACATAAATGTCATGCTTGATTTTCTAGAAAGTTTTACTGAATATGACCTTTCTGCAATTTCTAGAAAACAAATATCATTCCAAATAATCTGGCTTTTTCAGCCAGCTCTTGCAAAATGCCTTATTCTAATCAAGAATATGTACTAGAGGTGAAACATCGACCAACTGTACCAGACAACATGAGGTATTGGCAGGTGTTTGGAAATGATAAACATATTCAAGGAAGCTATTGAGATTGAAAGAAGGCCTAACAATCTCAATAGAGATGACGGCTGGAAGATTAGTAGCTGTTGGATCCCTGCCCTTTTGTCCTAGTCTTTCTTTTCCTCCCCCCCCTTTATCCTTTTCAAGCTTTCGTTGTTCCCCCTAGAGCGTTCCTTCCTCCTAGGGTTTATCCTTCTTGCTCTGTGGTTTCCTTTTTTTTTTTGGTCTTTTTCCAGTCCTTCTCCTTCTTTTTATTTTATGTCGCTCTTTCTATTTATTTTTTCCTGATAGATATTAATATTTTTTTTAGGTATATTTATTTATTTTTTTCTTTTCCGGATATATTTATTTATTTTTATTTATTATTATTATTATTATTTTTTTTTTTTTCAAGTAACTTTAACCTTTACCAGCTTCGTTCTTAATTAAATTTATTTATTTTACTTTATATATATATATATATATATAGATATAGATATATTAGTTATTTATTGATATATATCTTTTTAGTTATTTATTTATTTAATTTTAAATTATTATTAATTTCTCGTTCTAATATATAGTTATTCTAACTAACGATTATCTTAAAATTACCTTATATATATTTATATAAAAAGTAAGGTCTTCCATATAACTAAATCCCATTTAAATTACAATAACTTATAATTTTTAATTATTAAATGATACCCTTTTAACTAACTATTAACTTAAACACCAATTAAAAATTATTTTATTTATATATTTTTATATATATTTTAAGGTATGGTCACCGAATATTACTAACTTCCTTTAAATTATCAAAATGACTTTTTGACTCTGGTCCCTAAGTCAAAATTAGCCGTTGGTCAAGATAGCCGTTGGAGGCTCTGCTTAGACTATTTAACATGCAAAGCTGGATCTATTTCTTCAGCTTGTCCTGACGATGAACCACACTGGTTGGTTCGAAACGCTATATGTGATTTACGCCGAAGTTCTACTTATAACTATTATGGATCACAGAAGCCTCAATTCAACATATTGAATTTTTTTTGCAATCCAAAGATGAATTTCAAGATGATAGTATTGATTTGGAATCTGAAGTTGATAATGAAATAGTTGTACATTCTAATCTAGAAAGGCAATTAGATAATTCAGATGTAAATATACCTATAGATAAAGTTGTAAATAAATTAGAATTGCTTGAGATAGACCCTAAAAAAGAAGAATTTGAAACACTCCAGCTAAAAGATAATGTTTTGCCTAAAGGTCTAGTTCCATTAGAAGAATTATTTGATTTCAATGACGTGGCTAAAGAGCCTAAGATTGAGCTCATAGGAACAACAGTTGAAGAATGTAATTTAGGTACTTAAAAGGACCCCAAAATCATAAAACTGTCTAAATCAATCCCAGTTGCTGAAAAGCAAAAATATATTGCTTTATTCAAGGAATTTAGTGATGTTTTTTCTTGGAGCTATGAATATCTTAAAACATATGATACAAAATTATACAACACAAAATCCCAATTAAGGAAGATGAGAAACCATTTAAACAAAAAATTCGCAGAATAAATCCGGTTCTGATGCCTTTAATTGAGAAGGAAATCAAAAGAATGTATGACTCTAAAATCATAGTTCCTCTTAGGTACTCTAAATGGGTTTCTAATATTGTGCCAACTAGGAAGAAAACATGTGATATTAGATTGTGCATAGATTTTAGAAACCTTAAAAAAGTCTCCCTAGAGGACAACTATCCCTTACCTAAAATAGATCATATTATACAAATAGTAGTTGGATCTTCTAGGATTTATTTATTAGATGGTTTCTCAAGTTATATTCAGGTCTTAGTCCATCCAGAAGATCAAGATAAAACATCCTTTACTACTCCATGGGGTACCTTCATGTATGTGAAGATGCCTTTTGGGTTGATGAATGCTGGAGCCACATTTCAAAGAGCAATGGATATTGCTTTTACTGATATAATTGGCAGATTTATTGTGATCTATCTAGATGACATAACTGTATATTCTAAAACTGATGAAGAACATTTGTTACATCTAAGAAGAGTATTTGAAAAATGTAAAAGGTTTGGGATTTCATTAAATCCTAAGAATACAATGTTTGGCCTTGAAGAGGTAAAACTCCTTGGTCATTTCATAAGTAAGGAAGGTATTAAAATTGATCCTAAAAGGATTGAAGCTATTATGAAAATCAATCATCCAAGAAACATTAAGGAACTTCAATCTTTTATTGGTAAAATAAACTTCCTGAGAAGATTTATCCCTAACCTTGCAAAACTTCTCAGAAACATAACAAACATGATAAAATGAGATTTTGAAATCAAATGGAATATTGAAGCTAGGCAATCATTTGACCAAGTTAAACAAGCATTGAAAAAAGAACCAGTCCTTATCAGTCCAGATTTCACTAAGGATTTCATAATTTTTTCATTTGCTTCTCAACATACTGTTGCAGCTGTCCTTTTACAAAAAAAACGATGAAGGTTTTGAACAACCCATTGCTTTCTTTAGTAAGGCTTTAAGGGATGTTGCACTCAAGTATAATATAATGGAGAAATAAGTTTTCACATTGATAAAAGCAATTAAATATTTTAGAGTATATATCCGTCATTCTCACATACTTGCTTATGTACCAAATGCCGTAGCTAAAGATATTTTGACACAGAATGGAACATATGACAAAAGAGGCAAATGGATTGCCATCATTCTGGAATATGATATGGAAATCAAGCCAACCAAGCTTATAAATGGATAAGGATTAGCCAAATTGATGGCTGAATCTAATTCTAATGCTTTAGATACCAACTTTGTAGCTAAATTGGATGATCAAGAGGAACAAACGACTCCACAACTAGACGAGGCTTTCATGAGCTCACCCTGGTATGTAGACCTTATTTATGTTTTATTTAATTTAAATGCTCCTCCTGGTCTAACAAAGACAAAGGCTAGATTTTTGAAGCTAAAAGTAAAATTTTGCAATGTAGAAAATGTTTTATAAAGATGCTGGTGGTATTCTACTAAAGTGTCTATTGAGAGATGATGCGGAAAGAACAATGCAGGAATTCCATGAACGTGACTATGGTGGCCATTTGTATTGGAAAACCATTGCCAATAAGATCCTTAGAGTTGGTTTTTACTGGCCTACACTTTTCCCAGATGTTCATAAGAAGGTAACCTCTTGCCACAAATGTCAAATCTTTGAGGGGGAAAGAAAGCTTTTGTTTCTACCTTTGAAGCCCATATCTGTTGAAAGCCCTTTCCAACAGTGGGGATTGGATTTCATTAGAGAAATCCATCCACCATCCTCTGCTCAACATAAATGGATCCTTACCGCTACTGAGTACTTCACCAAATGGATTGAGGCCACTCCTTCTAGACTAGCCATAGATGCTATTATCATCAAATTCCTAGAAACCAATATCCTGTCTAGATTTGGCTGTCCAAATAAGCTTATTATAGACAATGCTGTAGCTTTTATATCTAAGAAAATGATAGATTTTTGTAACAAATACCATATCACTTTGGGACATTCAATTGCTTATTACCCACAGGGTAATGGGTTGGCTGAATCTTCAAATAAAAGTCTGGTAAATATTATTAAGAAGCTATTAGCAGACAACAAAAAGTCACGGCACAACAAGCTAATAAATGCACTTTGGGCTGACAGGCTCACCATAAAGAAATCAATTGGAATGTCACCATACCAATTGGTTTATGGAATTGATGTTGTTTTTTCCATCCTCTTTGGGAGTTATAGTCATGAAGTTAATTCAAGAATTGCAGGCTGAGTCAAATGTCATTCAAAGCAGAATCGATCAGACAATCTAGTTGCAACAATCCAGGGAAGAAGTTTATAAGAAGGCTCAAGTCATCCATGAAAATATCAAGATAGTTTTTGAGAGAAGGATAAAAGCTAATGATTTCACCTTGGGTGATAAAGTTTTAAAGTGGGATTCGAGAAGAGTGTAGGTTTTAACCCCGTACAGAAATTACGTGCATATGAATTCTAAAACACAGAAAATAAACAATAGCGGGAGCATAACACATAAAACACATATACACAGAGATTTTCCCTGGATCCCAAAACTGGGACTACCAGCTTGATTTTTCATTATATTCCTTTCAATGTTATAATACATATTTATACATGCCAAAGCATCCAATACCATGGACTGAAAACCATCACGTCCAATACAATGGACCGAAAACCACCGCATCCAAAAACATGTGCAAAAATCATGCACAAAACCATAAGTGGGTCCGCCCATCCTAACATAAGGTCCAAAACCAAAATTTTCCGGGGCGCTGTCCCGGACCCCATAAAGTGGGGTTACGGGTACGCCTCAACCCCCTGTGACCCCCCCGCTACACAATCAATGGAACGAAGGGGGGCTCCGCCCCCCCTCTAACCCCTCGATTAACTATGTGGGCTAGTCATGGAAAGAATATAACACAACCCAACATTCTCCCACTTGTTGTTTTCTTTCCACAGGGGGCCAAAAGAGAGCTTAGTCATTTTTCTAGCCCTGAAACGCCCATTGTCTCTCTACACCAAGAGAAATTCTTAGAGCTCACAAATTTTGTCAATGCATCTGCAATATTTTTCAAAGTGTCCACCTTTACTAGCAACACCTTTTTGTCTTCTATCATATCCCTCACAAAGTGATACTGAACATCAATGTGCTTTGTCTTTGAATGATATGCGGGGTTCTTTGCCAAGAAAATTGCACTTTGGCTGTCACAGTCTATCCTTATAGCTTCCTGTACTAACCCCATACTTGAACAAAATCTCTGCAACCAAACTGCTTCCTTGCTTGCATGAGTGGCTGCCATGTATTCTACCTCTGTAGTTGATAGTGCCACTACAGATTGTTTCTTACTCATCCAACTGACTGCACCTCCAAATAGGTTAAACACATACCCACTTGTAGATCTTGTCTGATCCAGATCTCTAGCCTAGTCTGCATCAACAAAGCCACAAATATCCAACACTCTGTCCAATCCTGGTCTTCCTTGGTAGCACAAACCATAATCACTAGTGCCACACAAATACCTAAAAAACCCGCTTCACTGCTGTCCAATACTCATTTCTTGGTTTTGACATAAACCTGCTCAATACTCCCACTGCATGTGCAATGTCTAGTCTAGTACAGAACATTGCATACATCAAGCTACCGACTGCACTTGCATATGGAACAAGGGACATGTCCTCTTCCTCTTCTTGTGTCTTGGGACACTGTTCAACAGATAACTTTACACCTACAGGAATAGGAACCTTCACCGATTTACTATCCTGCATATTAAACCTCTGCAATATTGTCTCGACATACTTCCTCTGGTTTAACCAGAGCTTCTTCTTTGCCCGATCCCTTTTAATTTCCATGCCCAAAATATAGTTTGCAGCACCAAGATCTTTCATGTTGAATTTGGAGGACAATTTGGTCTTCAAATCCTGGATAATTTCTTTGTCATTTCCAACCAGCAACATATCATCCACATACAAGACCAGATAAATAACACGGTCACCAATTAATTTAAAATACACACAGTGATCTGATTTGCTTCTGGTGAAGCCAAGTCCCCGTATAAATGTATCAAATTTTCTGATACCACATCCTTGGTGACTGTTTTAACCCATACAGATACTTCTTTAACTTGCGTACCAGTTCTTTCTTACCCTTCATTGCAAAGCCTTCAGGTTGCTTCATGTAGATCTCCTCTTCTAGATCCCCGTGAAGAAATGCTGTCTTCACATCCATCTGGTCTACCTCAAAATCAAAAGCAGCAACAACAGATAAAAGTAATCTAATAGAAGTTACCTTGGCAACAGGAGAAAAAATATCACCAAAATCAATTCTTGGCACCTGGGAATAACCTTTTGCTACCAACCGAGCTTTGTATTTCTCCACCTTTCCTTCTGCATTTGTCTTCTTCTTGAACACCCATTTTCTGCCAATGGGTTTCCTTCCAGCTGGCAACTCCACCAGATCCGAAGCCTCATTTTTGTGCAAAGATGCGATTTCATCAACCATGGTCTCTTTCTAGAGTTTTCCATCCTCTGAATCCACTGCTTCCTTCATAGTTCTGGGATCATCATCAGTAATAGACAAAGCACAATTTGAACATAAAGCAGATGGACTATACCTTTCTGGCTGCCTTCTTTCTTGAATTGATCTTCTCACAATCGGAGTTTGTGGCTCTTCATCTTCTGATTCCTCCTCTGTTGTAGAGTTTGATTCTTCCTCCTTTAGCTCAAACTCTATCTTCTCAGGTTCCCTTGGTTGGACTTCATGTTTAATAACATCTTTCACCTCTCTGAACACCACATCTCGTCTATACACAACCTTCCTTGTCACTAGGTTCCAAAGCTTATAACCCTTTAAACCATCCTTATACCCAATAAAGATGCACTTTTCAGATTTACTATCCAACTTGGTTCGTTTCTCCTTTGGAACATGTACATATGCATCACATCCAAATACCCTTAGATGTGAAAGAGAGGGTTTCTTACTAGTCCATACCTCTTGTGGAGTCTTATCCTCCAATGCTGACGAAGGTGACCTGTTGACCAGGTAACATGCAGTATCCACAGCCTCTGTCCAGAATTCCTGTCCTAACCCGACACCACTGAGCATGCTTCTTGCCCTTTCCATCAATGTCTTGTTCATTCTTTCTGCAACTCCATTTTGTTGAGGTGTATATGGAGTAGTCTTATGCCGTGATATACCACACTTCTTATAGAATTCTTGAAATTCCTTGCTGCAAAACTCTCCACCATTATCTGTCCTCAGCTCCTTTATCTTCTTCTCTGTCTAATTTTCCACGAGAGCCTTAAATTCTTTAAACCTGTCAAAGGCTTTAGATTTCTTCTTAAGGAAATATATCCATGTATTCCTTGAGAAGTCATCTATAAATGATACATAGTACATAGACTTACCCAGTGATGGAACCTTCACAGGTCCAAACACATCACTGTGCACAAGCTCTAATATCTGTTTCGCCCTCTTACCACCAAAGGGGAAACTCACCCACTTCTGCTTCCCATATACACAATTTTCATAGAAATCAAAATCCAGAGAGCTATTACTCATACCTTCTACCATACCTTTACCATGAAGTATTCGAAGGCCCTTCTCTCCAGTACATAGAAAATTTTAGGGGCGAATGTTCGCCCTTTGGCGAAATTAAGGGGTTTCTAAATTTTTAGTGGGTGAATATTTTGTATCATAGCACATTTTTACAAATCACCTCAAATAGCCCACCTTATTTTAAGGGAGAGGGTAAAAAAGGTAAATTTAGCCCTTGAAACTAGGAGTTACAACCTTCCATTCGCCCATTTTCAAGAATAGGTTTTATTTAAGTGAATCCATTCGCCCATTTTCAAGAATAGGTTTTATTTAAGTGAATCCTATGGGCCAAATACCATATTTATAAAAGAGGTATGGTAAATTAATAAAAATATAAATAAATGAGAGGTATGGTAAATGAATAAAACATTTTTTATATTTACTCCATAAGTCACCTTATATACATGCAAGGGTGTAAACAAATAAAAATATAAGTAAAGTGGAGGTATGGTAAATAAATAAAACGTCTTTTTATACTTACTCAAAAGGTATGGTAAATAAATAAAAATATAAATAAACTAGACGTATGGTAAATAAATAAAACCTCTTTTTATATTTAGTCCATAACCCTCGTTCTATTTATGAAGGCTCAAGAAAGAGGTTTTATTTAAGTGAATCCTATGGGCCAAATACCATATTTGTAAAAGAGGTATGGTAAATTAATAAAAATATAAATAAACGAGAGGTATGGTAAACAAATAAAACATTTTTTTATATTTACTCCATAAGTCACCTTATATTTACGAACACTCGAAAAATGCGTTATATTTAGGTGAAACCTATGGGAAAAATACTATGGGACAAATACCATGGACTAGATTGTCATTAATACCATGAAAAAAAACATTATTAACCCTAATATTAGTATTAATAAAAATAAAAATGGCACATGGTATTGACCCATGGTATTCACCAAAACGGCGCATGGTATTGACCCATGGTATTCACCTGGAATTTAGCCTATTTAAATGGGGGAATTAAACCAGCATAGATCCATCTTTACTCTGGATCTACTAACCCCCCCCCAGAGGTATCAAATATCGTGATATGCAAACTAGGATAGAGTGAAAAAATATTTGATCCCTCTCGGGGCTTGGTGGATCAAGAGTAAAAATGGATGTTGTAATTTAATGTATGTTAAACATTTAATGTATGTTAAACATTTTAGCTTGGTTAAAATAAAAAATAAAATAAAATTCAACTATTAATTTTATTAATTTTTATACATTACTAATAGTAATTTTTAAGCTGCAGGTTTATGATAACCCATGGTATTGACCCATGGTAATACCATGGTATTCATGTGAGCATAGACTATTTAAAAGGGAAATTCTATCATCTTAGATCCATCTTAATTCTGGGTCTACCAAGTGCTCAGAGGATAAATAGATTTCATCCCCTAAGAGTGGTAGATGTGGAGTTAAGATGGATATAGGTTGGTTTTTATGATAATGAAGATATTAAATAGACTTAGGAAATTATATTGTAAAAACATCTTAAGGTGAATGGTTAAAGCATAGACATTGGAAAAGTATATTTGTATACTTCTGTTTTAAACTGAAACAAATCTAGGGCTAAAAGGAATGGATTGATTGCACTAGTCATCCTTCTATAACTTTCCAACATATGCTGGAGTAAAAAGATTGTAATTTGGGTAATTTTTCTAACTGCAAACATGAACATACTTGTGTATTGGCAGGGTGGTTACGAGGTCCCTAGAAGTGATGAATTTGAACTTTTCTTGGCTTTATATATAGTATTAGATTTTTTCTCATGATTTTTGTGAATGACACGGGTGAATTTTATCCTACACCCACTAGGTTATCGATATGTAATTTTGGTAATTTTGATTTCAAAAGATATTTTAAAGAAATGCAATGATTTCATTTGTGTATTCAATAAACACAATATTCTAATGGAATTTTGGATTTGTGGTTTACCTATATAGATTCCATGGAGAAGTGTTAATGGTGTGACATCAATTGTCCTCAAGCAGAGGCTTTAGTTTTACTCTTTTTGGAAGCAAATACTTTCTTCCAACAATTTTGAGTTCCACGAAAAATTTGAAAGTCCTAATAGTATTCAATTATGGGTTCAAGAGAGACATAGTATTCAATTATGGGTTAAAGAGATCCACACTGAATGATCTATCGGCCTTGTCTTCACTTAGTTTAAGACTATTCACTTGGAGAGCCTGCATGTGCCCCCACTTCAAGAGCATAGTAAAGTCATGTAGAACTTAGAGAAGCTATCTTTAAGCTTTTAGTGAAAAATGGAAAAATGTCTGGGTTTAATAACAACTAGTCGAGCATTAAGCTTCCAATAATGCTAGATTTTAACATGGAGCACTTTTGTGATTTGGAGGACATGCCCCCTCGTATTTGTGACACATCTTCAGTTGTGAATTGGACTATTACTAAATGTCGTTTCCTTTGAAAGTTACCTAATGACTTGGAGAAGCTCAACTCTTTAATAATGTTAAGGAAGGAAAGAAAGTACATTATGCTAAGTTCTATTATGCTTTTCAAGTTTTTCTTGGATATCTACAATGTTTCAAGTAGGAAAGTACATTCTGTTAATGAAAATTTGTCTTGATAGAAAGGCTCAATTTCAAATTCTAATGCTTTCAAAAAGCATTGTATAACTGTAATGTTTCTAAAAGGAAAGAATATTTTTTCAATTTAAGTATCATGATCCCATATTCCAACTTATTTTTTAGTAACCCATTAGGCTTTGTAGCTTTGAATAAATCCATGTCTTTTGATAAGATCCTCTTCCAAATTAGAACGCAGTTTCCTTTTGGAAATAACCACATACAATGTCTTGATTTTGTTATTGAGAAAATATAGGTTGTGAAAAAATCTTGTGCCATACAAGGACTTGATTCATTGATTATGTATCAATTATGGCTCTTGATTTAACAATGTCTTGATTTTGTTGCTTGAAAATAGAGGTTACGCTTTACTATTTCACAGAATTTCTTACAATCTTTCCATAAGTATTGATTTGTAATCTCAGTCTTTGAGGGATGACAGTAATGACATAGGTAATATTCCATGGTTTGAAGTTACCCTCTTACTAAATATTTAAATATATCACCACAATTTAACTGTTAGTTAAAGGAATTGTATTTGATTTGTAAACAATTCATTGCCTGATTTATAGATTTTGATTTTTTCCCTTTTTTATTTTTATCTCAGATTTGGTATGAGATATCTTCCAATATTTGGGTTCCCTAGTTTCCCCACCATAGCTATGAGATTCAGATGCTATCATTAAATATTCTCAGAATGTTACAACTTTTCTAGTAAGTGTGCTTTGAAACATTGTTGTTGCTTTTCCATGGTGTTAATGCAAATAAGCACTACAACTAGTGCCATTATTTAGATTAAGTGCCGAAATCTAGGTGGTCTTGTAATGATGGAGTGATTGTTTTCTAGCTACTAAGGCCATATGAATTTTTATCTCTTATGTTGTCCTGAGATATTCAAATTCAGAATAAGAATTGAGGTCTCGTTTCCACTATAGATTGCAGTCAGTTTCTTGAACATAATATATAGTAGATTATATTTTACTAATAAACTGTGGATGTGATCCCTCGCAGGAAATGAAATTCAAAGTGACTTTGATTTCACATTGATTTGTCAAAACATCCACACATGAAAGGAGATTCAAAGTGACATTGATTTGTCAAAATGGAGGCAAGAGAAAAGGAAACTTTGTATTCAACAATGCTCTTAATTTCATATGTACATGCATAGACATATTAGTAGAAAATATTGAAGGGTTGCCTAAGTAATATTTTCCATTCCACTACATTCTTTACAACTTGTAAATAAATAACTCAGAACAATTCATTACACTACTTGTTATTCTTTATTAATCAGCGGTTAAGATTTTGATATTGAACTGGCTAAGATTTTTCTTCCTTCTGTGAAATTGTGTGTTCTATAATGCTTCTTTTCCATTCACTATGTATAGCATATAAAGTGTGTCTAGTGGAGTAGGAAGATTGGAAAGTCTTGTGATCATTGAACTATGTTACAATGTAGAAACCCAATGGGGCAGGGTAGGTGCATCCCCACAAAGGGGTCACAAATACCAAAGTTGGTATTGGCTAGTGCCTTGAGCTAGAAAATTTCCTTTACCCTTGTATTAATAGTGAATCTAGAGAGGATTCTAATATTATCTTTATAAGATTTATATCAGTTAATATTGATGAATAAAATTCATGAGACATGAGCTAGGATGTCCTTGCAACGTGGTTGTTGATTATTGGAAGCTATGATAGCCATTATGTCAGGCTAGGTGGTCGCACTCCCTTGATCGTGAGCACGATTGTGATCAAGATGGAAGACTTCATAGTCTAGATTGATTGTTTAGCAGTGATAATTAGTGGGCTCATTCACAAAAGCTTCTATTTCACTAATCCTTTTTATAGAGTTGTCAGATTCAATTTCCAAAGGTTTTAATTACACTATAGAGTTGAGTTCTGAGAGAGTTGTGACTCACAGTGTTAAGTATAGCAGCTATAACACTTGAATTAAGACAAGCATAGTAGATGTATCAGACTCTGTTATAAGCTTACCTGCATATTATAAGGGACTTGGTTGGCTTTTTTATAATTTTATAAACAAGTTCCATGTCGTGGAAATGTGAAAAAAAACAGTGATATTTCCACCATGTGGCTCTTGTCATATATGGTTTTATACTTTTTCAAAAAATTCTCTAAGAGTTCACAATGCTAAGATTCACTAGGACCTTACAAAGTTTTATTATTTAGTGAAATACTCGCCAAGATCTTACAAGATTTTATAATTGAGTAAAATATTCACCATGCCTGGTGAGAGATTCGCCAAAAAATTATATATACATATTATATTATTGATAAAATCGCCTTCCATTTTTCCTATATACCATGGAGATTCGCGCATTTATTATACATATAAATTTAGGGGGGGTTCTTAAAATTTTCCCTGCTCCAATATGTCCAAGCCTTTGATGCCACAACATGGTCTTTTCTCCAGAGACCACTAGATTTTCTGCTCCACTTTCAGGAACCACAGAACTGTTGCACCCATCAATAACAATGCTACCTTGCAGCTTGTACAGAGTTCCAATCCGAACTCCCCGCATAAATACCAGTGCTCCTCGAACCATTTTGCAGGTATCCTTCTCGAACACTGTGTTTACACCTGCATCATCCAACATGCTTACAGAAATCAGATTTTTGGCCAATGCAAGAATATGCAGAACACCCAGAAGTGTTCTAACCCTTCCACCTTGCAACTTCAATTTTACTTTTCCACGACCAATGATTCTAGCCTTCCTGTCATTCCCCAAGAAGACATCACCACCATCGTATTTCTCATACTCACAGAACCACTCTATGGGGAGTGAAGTGAAAGGATGCACCTGAGTAAATCAACCATGCCTCATGATCTACATGTGTACTTGAAGAAGCCAAGTACACATCCCCACCTTCAGCTGAGGTGGTTTTCGCCTCTGCAGAAGGAGCATCATCAGATCCCTTTCCTTTGTCAGGAGCTTTAGATTTACAGTCCCTTTTGTAGTGCCCTTCCTTTCCGCATTTCCAGCACACCACCTTTACAGGTTTTCCTGGAGATTTAGATCTCCCTCTAGATTTAGATCTCCCACTTGATGACTTATTTTTGTTTCTGTTTTGGGACCGTCCTCGTACAGAAAAGGCATCACCATTTTGGCTCTCCATATTTTTCCATCTCATATCCTCCGTTAGCAAGGATGAGACTATTTCATCAAACTGCAAGGCAGTTGCATTGCTACATATTGCAATAACCAGACTATCCCACGAATCTAGTAGAGAACACAACAAACTGATGTGCTTATCTTCATCTAAAATTTTAATATCAACAGATGCTAATTGACTTACCACAATATTAAATGTGTTCAGATGCTCTGTCACCGAGTTTCCATCTTTCATCCTCAGGTTATACATCTTTTTCCACAGGAACAGTTTATTCACCAGAGACTTAGATTGGTACAAAGTCCCTAACTTGTCCCACAAAGCCTTCGCCATAGCTTCCCCTGATACATTTAGCAATAATGAATTTGAGACGCACAATCTTATTATGCTCTTTGCCTTCCGATCCAACCTCTTCCATTCTTCATCGGACACTCCCGTTGGTTTAGTACCCGGATCTACCGTTGTTGTGGGGAAAAGTATCCGATGCGGATGACCCTATCCCTACTCTAAAGGTGACAGTCTTTAGCAACAACTGAAAGTAAAGTTTTGATGATTTCCTTTATGAAAGTACAAAGAGAATGAAGAAAGATTAACCAACCTGGTGTCTTTCGCTTAGTCGATCCTTGTCCTCTCTCTTTGTCTCTTGTTCCCAGCTCCTTGCTCTCTTTGCCGGTCCAGTTACACACAGATCCTGCACAAAACAAGAGAGCAAACTACAAGATACATGTACTCATAACTGAAGCATGGATTAGGATGAATCAAATATACATGTAAATACAATACATCAATGCAATACAAGTATATAGGAGAACATGCAAAAAATTATTGATAGAAGTAACAGGGTTCTAAGAAGGTTACAACCAATGATGGCTCCAATCCAGCAGCACCTCCCCAGCAGCAAGAACTCTCCTCTTCACCTCTAGTAAAACAATCACCCAATAGCTCTAACTGTAAACCAACAGCACCTCCTTGCTTTACACAAAATTCCAGCCTCCTTAGACCTCATAGAAGAGCTCTATATATAGGATAGAAGAAGAAAGGATGAGTCAGCTTGAGACTGACATGAAGCTGCCTTGTGTCCTCTCCCTCTTCAGTTAATCTTCAGTTCTTGAGTCCACTTGGAGATCCTTGCTTACACATGGTGATCAAGTACCTCTTACTCATCACAGGGCGAATCTCATGAACCGAGTGTCAGTTTGGAAGCTTCCTGGGCAGTTGACACCTTGCAGGATGACTGTGCCACTTGGCCAATCTCGCCCAGCGCAGGTAGCCTTCATTAATCTTGACTTCCAGCGCAGGTACAAGGAGGGACAGTTGCATTCCAGCGCAGAAGCTCAGTGGAGCAGCTGACATGATCCAAAATAAGCCTGTTTTGAAGTGTTTTCAGGTGGAGAACTGATTGGAAGTGCTGTTGTTTGATGACCTTGTTCTTTTAGGGGTAAGAACAACATGTTTAGGGACTGAGGATCCCTGTGATTATTGACATTTCATGCTCCATGATGCGAGGCACAAAAATGTCTATAACAGTTGCCCCCTAAAGTATGAGGCCGTTTATCGGGTGAAATGCTTTATCTAGAGGGTCCGAAGTTCATTCCAGTGCTGAGGAGGCGCCCTGTAATACAATACAATACAATACAATACAATACATTATTTTTCATTCTATTTTCATGATCTAGCTGAGGCGGGCATTCCCATGCTCAGCTTTTATAAATACATTTTGGTACATATGACAGACGATCGTCTGAAGGTAGACTGATAATTTTCTGCTGAAATTATCATCCTTTGAATAGGATGATCATCTGTTGCAATGATGTACATGACAAATGCTTTTATATTTCCTGAATATATATCGCAGCCCGGATGGATGAAACTAGATCCGGGGTCTTCAAACTCGTTCGATCTTCACTCTAAGTACAAGTCGATCCATGTGAGAATTGCGCTGAAGTCGAACATGGAAAGACATCGCTTGATTACCGGTCAATAATGAAAACCGTTAACAAGCGTGAGAGGAATCACCAATAATGACGATGACCCTCAAGGTACTGCAGTACAATTCATGTGGCGTGAATAAAGGACTTGGCGTCGAACGCCACGCAAAATCTTCTGGTCGAAGGTCATTGATGTATACCTGTCGCCGGAAGTGAGAAACTTGCCATTGAGGCATGCAAGCTTCAAAGTACTGATGGGGGTGTTCCTAGATCAACTCCTTGGATAATGAGCTGAAGTCGACAAGAAGCGATCCGTCAAAGGAGGGCCTTAATGAATCCCACATCAATGACACGGAACGGAGCTAATGACTTTAGTGGAGGTGAAAACAAACTGTGACATATGATTCAGGGTGGCGATCATGAATGGATGAAGGATAATGTATGGCAGTGGATGGGACACGGTTGACACTTTCAGAATGACCCCTCTTGAACATATAACGACACTGATGCGATGGATCGGTAGCATTACCCCAAATGTGGATGGTTTGGCGAGGACCATGGTGATGAGACCGGTGAATGAGACAACCCAACCCGATGTGGTACGGAGGAAAAGTGTCATGTTCAAGAGTGACTTGCTACCATTAAACTTTGATGTTCTCCCAATTTTTCCCCAGTCATTTCTGACCAGTACCTCTTTATTTTTGTCAAGCTTGAGGAGGATAACATATGCTTGTTCTATAACCTGCCCTTCGGGCAAGCCCATCGCTATGATTTAACGAGCCTAGCGATAGGGAAACTCGTTCTCGTCTAAAGACAAGTTTGTCGCTATTTAATCATTTTAACGAGTCTAACGACAAGGAAAACTCGGTCCTTTTCATTTTTAGAGAGTCTGAAAAGGTACAGAAAGTCAACTCCATGATTCCTTTTTCGTCAGCAAATCCCTTAAGTCCGAAAAAGTATAAAACAATACAGAAGGGATGGCTATTCGGTACTTTTAACGAGCCGAACAAGACAAGCGCTCGATCCTTTTGTGCAATAATCCCTCAGGTCCAAAAAGATTAAAATTTAGAGGAGGGATAACGTTCCGGTCATTTAACGAGCTGGAAGGCCAAAACTCGGCAAACTTTTCATATTTTACGAGTCAGTGAAAAGAGCTGAAAGAAGACTCGTCTTTTGAGGAACGAGTGATAAACAGGGATAGCTACAGATTCCAGGTACAGGTTGGAATTTTCCAATCACGGCAGTGTTACGAGGATGGCTAGGTGGAATCACTCTTCGCAGCTGTTTCTCAAAAGAGGTAAACACACAAATGGAAGTGAATGATCGGCCAAATGAACGGTGGAGGTGATGGATGACAACACGATCAAGGCTCTTATGGCTGATGAATTTGCGATCTCAAGAGGTTATTTACCGGTTCATTTTTTCCATGAGCTTGAACTCTGGGGGAAACTTTTGCTCACACTTTTCTATTTTTTAACGAGCATAGATTCAGTCATAAAACTGCTCGAATTTTGCGTTTATTTTTTAACGAGCATGAACTATATGCTAAAACTGCTCGATATACCAGTCATAAAAAGAACGCCTCCCGTAAGGACCAATTTTTATAGAGCTTATGCCTTACCACAGCTATGCTCACTTTTGGCAAATTTTACTTTTGCCCCACAGGCTTCTTTCATGCAAGTTTGGAAACGGCTAATCTTAAAACCAGATAAATAACCGCCCCTAGCTTGCACTCCAGAAGGGTTGCATGCCCCCAGGTATAGGATAGAATTTCGAGGCTGCCCCTCCTCTCCCCTACCTCTGCTTTTCTTTGGGTGTTCACAATTACTTGTCATCTTGCCAATCTAATGCTAACGATACTTGTCTTCTCGTTATTCTAAGGGGTCTTACGCAGTACTCAGGCTTCCCGTCGGCCCACTTTTAACAAACAGCTATTTGTGACAATAGAAGAACACCACTCAAAGATAAAACATTGGCATTATTGAGGGAGGCTTGCCTCTTTCTTATTATTCCAAAGACGGTTCGATTCGCTGCCGCAAATCAATCTCTTTCTTCGGCGGTGTCTATCATTGGGTTGTCCAAAGATGGTTACCCTCTGTCACAACAATACGGTCTCCTTCTTCGTAGACTGCCCCTGCTTATCCTTCAAAACATATGTTTCGATGGGCGAGGCTTGAATTCAAAGATGGTTACTACTTGTTGCAATAAGGGAATTCCTACTTGGGCATTGCCCACTTTTTTAGACAAAGGTGAATGACTTTTGTCAAACACATAACTTTAACAAAAGATTACTATTCTAGAACAACCCCACTTCCTTCGGACGGGGTATGGACTAGTCATATTCTTCTGTGGAAATTCTTTCTTATACCCGGGGTTTCTTCTGCCCGAAGCAGACCAGGGTGCATGCCCCCTGGGTCCTAGTCTTTCTTTCCGAATCACTCGCGCTCATCGGGAAGGAGGACCGGGGGTGGAGGCGAATCTTGAGTGAACAGACCATTTAGGAATGGTATTTGACTATTTGCGATGCGAGATCCCGGAAACGAAAGTTGGTCTACGAGCTTGACCACCCTTCCTTCGTGTGGAAAACACATTACTCTAAAGAGTGAGGAGACTATCGCTCCCATGCAATAAATATAGTCCCGCCCAAGGAGTAGGTTATAATCCAAAGGTCCTTGGACGACCATCACGTTCATCTTGACGGTCTTCCCTTTCAATGTAACAGGTACATTGGGGAGGATCCCTAATGGTCGACTGGTTCCTTTATCAAAACCTGAGAGATTTCTCAACTCAGGTAAAAGCGCTGGGGAACCCAGTGCTTTCCAAGCAACAGAGGAAAGGATACTCACAGACGCCCCTTCATCAATGATAGTAACAGCCATGATCATTCTATAGATCTGGACAATGATTCTGAATGGTACACTGGCTGGTAACCGGGGTCTGCCTAGTTGATTCCAATCAAAGGATACAACCAGGTTGCTTGGTGGTGGGACCGAATATACGGCCGGATATGACTCTGATGATGTTCCTTCCTGCGATAAAGGAATGGGCACATTGCCCTGACGCTCATCGGAGTCGGTGCTGATGAAAAGAACCTGGATGGTGTCATCCTTATTCTCTTCAGTGAGGGTGTCGCATGAAGACGACTCTTCGGCGACGGAGTCATTGGACGATAGAACCTCTGAAGGAAGAACCGGGTCAACTGCCGTTTCGACCTTTAGACTTTCGTCTGGTCTAGATTCAGTAGGTTCATTCTCAATGACCGACACTTCAGCTGACCACTTGAGCGGGCCAGCTGGATTTTCAACTATCGAGGGATTAGGCACGAGTTTTTGGTATCCAGGAGGAAGTCGTAACGGTGATACCAGACGATCTTCCAAAACTCTCTTGGCCTCATCTAAGAATGGACATTTGTGGATGGCATGATTGCCTTCACACAATAGACAGGGTGATCTTGGTCCCCTTCTTCGTCCTTCACTCTCGTTAGTTGACGGATTGCAATCAACATGACAACCAGAGGTTGATGCTACCGGATTGTGCAACCTTGGGGACCAGTCCCTTAGTATCCGGGGAATACAAGGACAATCACGATGGAAGTGGGTCCCTTTGCAAATGACACATGGCGATTTAGGCCCGGTCGGTGCAGTGTGTGGGTTTTTGTCAGCTTTCTTCTGCTTGCCCCCAGTCGCCTTCGCCAGAGGCTCCTTCTGCTTCTTTTCTCTCTTCTTCTTTTCCTTCTTCTCCTTGGGAGGCTGACTTTTGCCAGCTCTACCTTGCGAAGATGAAGGATTAGAGGAAGTGTCATAAGAAGTGGAAGGCTGGTGGGTAGTTCTAGATTGTTCTGACTGTTGATTCGACTGCTCAGGATTAGTGGCGATCTGGACTACATTAGTTGAAAAGAGCCATACAGGGAGGCCAATTGTCAATCCTGGAAGTGACAATGTAGCCATATGAGGCGCACCAACATCTCCCCAAGAGGAGAAGGGGTTTGGACTTCCGCCAAGGTTATTTCCTTAGTTGGTGGGCTCCATACTTTTCAACTAAAAGATCAACGTGGGAATAATAGGTGATTATGTTCCGCTTAAAATAAATTTTATTAACGACGCTTTTAGACACAAACTTGCTTTTTCATGTTTTAAGAGTCGAGAAAAAGCTAAAGATGACTCTAGTCGCCTTCGATGTTTTAACGAGCCCGAAGTGACAAATGCTCGGTTGGACTTTTTCAGTTATAGAGTTTGAAAAAGGCCAAAAGAAACTGCTCTGGAGATCTAGGCAGAGGGTGTGCCAAACCTTTCGCGAAACCACAGAATACGTTTTACGGTACGGGTGGTCGATCTTCGTGAATGCTGTGTTCACTGCATCGCAATCAATAGGGCGGCCGACACGGTTTCCTAAGGATAAAGGATAAAAGCCTATAGGGGTCTCCCAATATACGCGACGGTACGCGGGAGCTCAAGTCCGTGTTAGTGCCACCGATTCTCAGGAGGAATCACCCACCTTCGTAGAGATCGACAGTCACTATGTTTAACGACGCCGGAACACGTCTCTACCTAGACCTCTAGATGTTTGCGTTAAATTCCAAAGCGTTGTTATGTAAATTGAGTTTATTTTAATGTTGATCTTTCTTAACAGTTTGCCTTTCAGGTTCGCCACGAGATGTATATATACAACTTCCTATATGCAATCTAAGAATGAGAAGCAAATCTTTTCAATCTTTCAACTTTGAAAACCTTAATCTACTTGAGGGAAAAGAAAGACACAACTTTTTCCACAGATCAAAGAACACACACTAAAATTCACATCTTCCTAAATCGTCAAGCATACAGTCAAATGCAAAATGCACAATGCATGTATTTCTTTTCGTTATCCTTAATGTTGATGCTAGACAGAAAGGAAACTGTTGTATAATTTTGAATCTAATTTCAAGTAGAAATAAACAAGCTTGTCCACAATCAAAAAGACACCTTATGATAGACTTGTTTAAAACACAGGAAATGTATAGATTCAAACCATGAAATGAAAAGCAAACAAACTCAAACAGCCATGAACAGTAATAAAACTAGCTCATAAGATCACAAAGACACTTTTACAGTTCAGGATCTAAGAGGCCACAGCTATACTGGTTCGCTTTTCACAATGGGAAACTGTAACTGAAGCAAGAAATACTGAAAGAACATTCACAGTTTCATCACACAACTGAGGCGGAATAATGTCAAGGAGAAGTGGTTTACAGCAAGTACAATGACCAGCAAGCAATCAGCAAAAAATCAGTGAAAACAGGGCTCAGACACAATGGGAAAACTGAGCAAGACAATGGCTAACTGGACCAGCGCAGGTTCTAGTCTGCCAGTTTGACTCTCAGCGCAGTTCCCGAAGGGAGTACCTGCGCTGTAATGTAGACTGCCTGTGGACAGCCTGCACTGACTCACGAGAGTTTCGTCTACAAAGAATTCCGGGTCATAAAAAGCTCAAAAATGCACTGTTTTTGCTGAAATAAAAAACCATAGGTCAAGTACAGGCTAAGGGATGATCAAGAGGATGACAAGCTATCACAAAGAGTAAAGAGTCTTTTGTAGATAAGCTCTTCAAATCTTGAATTTGCTTAGCAAATGAGCAAGAGTAATAGACCCTCTACTTCGCTTTTGATATAGTCAAAAGCTTTTCGATTTGGTACTCTTTTCTTCAAGAAATGAATAGCAAAATACTACAAACACCAACAAGATACTAGGCTCCCCAGCGGAGTCGCCAGTTTGTTGTGGGGAAAAGTATCCGATGCGGATGACCCTATCCCTACTCTAAAGGTGACAGTCTTTAGCAACAACTGAAAGTAAAGTTTTGATGATTTCCTTTATGAAAGTACAGAGAGAATGAAGAAAGATTAACCAACCTGGTGTCTTTCGCTTAGTCGATCCTTGTCCTCTCTCTTTGTCTCTTGTTCCCAGCTCCTTGCTCTCTTTGCCGGTCCAGTTACACACAGATCCTGCACAAAACAAGAGAGCAAACTACAAGATACATGTACTCATAACTGAAGCATGGATTAGGATGAATCAAATATACATGTAAATACAATACATCAATGCAATACAAGTATATAGGAGAACATGAAAAACTTTATTGATAGAAGTAACAGGGTTCTGAGAAGGTTACAACCAATGATGGCTCCAATCCAGCAGCACCTCCCCAGCAGCAAGAACTCTCCTCTTCACCTCTAGTAAAACAATCACCCAATAGCTCTAACTGTAAACCAACAACACCTCCTTGCTTTACACAAAATTCCAGCCTCCTTAGACCTCATAGAAGAGCTCTATATATAGGATAGAAGAAGAAAGGATGAGTCAGCTTGAGACTGACATGAAGCTGCCTTGTGTCCTCTCCATCTTCAGTTAATCTTCAGTTCTTGAGTCCACTTGGAGATCCTTGCTTACACATGGTGATCAAGTACCTCTTACTCATCACAGGGCGAATCTCATGAACCAAGTGTCAGTTTGGAAGCTTCCTGGGCAGTTGACACCTTGCAGGATGACTGTGCCACTTGGCCAATCTCGCCCAGCGTAGGTAGCCTTCATTAATCTTGACTTCCAGCGCAGGTACAAGGAGGGACAGTTGCATTCCAGCGCAGAAGCTCAGTGGAGCAGCTGACATGATCCAAAATAAGCCTGTTTTGAAGTGTTTTCAGGTGGAGAACTGATTGGAAGTGCTGTTGTTTGATGACCTTGTTCTTTTAGGGGTAAGAACAACATGTTTAGGGACTGAGGATCCCTGTGATTATTGACATTTCATGCTCCATGATGCGAGGCACAAAAATGTCTATAACAACCGTGACCCACTGATATTTATCCACCAACAGATCCTCCATCTTGAGTTTCCACAACTCAAAACTCTGACCATTAAATTTCTCGATCTCTATCTTTCCATTGCTTTCCATCTTCTTTCACCACCAGAATCGATCTCGCAGATCTCCCACTGAACAGGGTCTACCACAGGCCTGAGTGAAACCCCTCAGCAACAAAGGTGTCCCCTTGAAGCCAAAACTGCTCTGATACCAAATGTAGGTTTTAACCCCGTACAGAAATTACCTGCATACGAATTCTAAAACATAGAAAATAAACAATAGCGAGAGCATAACACATAAAACACATATACACAGAGATTTTCCCCTGGATCCCAAAACCGGGACTACCAGCTTGATTTTTCATTATATTCCTTTCAATGTTATAATACATATTTATACATGCTGAAGCATCCAATATCATGGATCGAAAACCATCATGCCCAATACCATGGACCGAAAACCATCACGTCCAAAAACATGTGTGAAAATCATGCACAAAACCATAGGTGGGTCCGCCAGTCCTAACATAGGGTCCAAAACCAAAATTTTCTGGGGCGCTGCCTCGGACCCCATAAAGTGGGGTTACAGGTACGCCTCAAACCCCTTGTGACCCCCACCTGCTACACAATCGGTGCAACGAAGGGGGGCTCCGCCCGCCCTCTAACCCCTCGGTTAACTATGTGGGCTAGTCGTGGAAAGAATATATCACAACCCAACAAAGAGAAGACAAAGGGAAGCATGGAAAATTTTACAATTTATGGATGGGACCTTATGTCATTTATTCTTTCAGAGGGCATAATACATTTTTTATCTGAAATTTAGATGGGATAGACTTACTTGGTGGACCTGTCAATGGCAGGATGCTCAAACACTATTACTTTGAGCAATAGAGATTTTCTAGCATTTATCATTGCAAATGCCATTGTCTTTATTATTTGGATTGGGTGACCTATTAACAGAAGTTGAAGCCCACAAAGAAGGCCCTAAGCTTCTATTGATATGTTACCATAAGTACTACAACAAAGAAATCAGAGGTGGATATTACTGAAATAGAACACTCAAGGCTACTGATCAAATGTTCTTGGCACCTCACAGGGAGTGTGCCATCCCCAGCTGGAGCCATTGTTAGGATTCTATAATTTATAGGATCTGAAGGTAATTGAGTATTATATCTCAGGAATCTTATTTTGTAAATACTTGTCAATCTGCCAATGATTTCCAAATAAAAGAAAAAATAGAATAAAAATGAAAAGAGGGTATAAATAAGAAAAACAAAGAGAAAAAACAAAAATATTGAAAAGAAGAAAAGATTGAACCCCACCAAAAGGAAAAAAAAGAAAAAGGAATAATACCGAAAGTGTTGCAACTCTAAATGCCACTACCGTAGATAGTTTTGCTTCATCACTCAAAAATAAAAGTTGTGTGTAGCTTGTTCAAAATGCCACAATCACTAGTTTTTAGTTTAATCATACAGTGTAATCATGGTTAAACTCCTCTCAATTTCTCTAAATTAGGTTAGAGAATAAACATTTGCCCAACAATTTAATCTAGGTAAATCAATAGTTAGGCAAAAAATGACATTGATTCAACTATTTAATTTGAATCAATAGGAGAAATAAGGGATAGGTTAGATAGTTTTTTATTTTGTATAAAAGAAAATAAAGTGGGTTTGCTAGTCTAAGTGCACCCTTTTGAAAAATAAAAAATGCTAGTTTAGCTAAGGGTAGGTAGATAAGATGATTTGTAAATATTTGCCTATATCATTTTTATCCAAAGTTTTGATCATAGGCTAAAGGGAAAATATGTGCGCTATGGGGAATAAAGTCTTTCATATGTTTTATACTTCCTCTTATCCTAAGTTAAGAGGTAAATTATAAAAAGTGCATGCAGATAAATTTTCTTTGTCGTATTTGGTTAAAGTACACTTCAGTCACCAGGGCTAGGATCTATTCCCACTTACAATCAATAACCGTCACCCACCTTCAGCCCCCCCTCTCCATCTACCTTTACTCGGGGGGCGGGGGGGTGGGTGTCCGAAAAGTTGTTTCTCTCGCTGGGCCCCATCCCCTATGTGTCGCCCTCTCGCGATTTCACACCCCCCTCACCAAAACCACAAACCGCCTGCTACCCCCTCCAAAAACCACTTTTTCCCTCGCCTGCTCCACTGCGCCCCACCATGATTCCTCTGCCATTCTCCTCTCGCCACATCACATAACCGTTAAGCCAATTAAATTCTTTCCCAGAAAACGACTATTCTGCATTAAATTTGTAATTCCTGGGTAACCATTTAGGCTTAATAGTCTCGCAACATTTTCAATGGAATGATTCGCTGCAACGTTTAGAACCTTATGAACCCGTCACTCTCCTTTCTTTACTGCTCATCCTATCGCTCTCTTTCTTTTTACTATTTATCCTTTTTTATTGACATATTTCCACAACGATCACTCTTAGAGCTATTCCGCGACCAGACCACAACAGAAACCTGATAGTTTCCTGTTTCTTTTACTTGACAATTTTTTACTCAAACACTTTCCCCAGTAAGTGCTTCTGTAAATTCCTCTTGTTCTCAAATTATTACAGTCATGCCTCCAAAGACTAAGACTCAAGATAAGCCAGTTAATCCTTTGATTCCCCCTTCTGTAGATTTAGATCATATACCTTTAGCTGATAGGTATTACAGGATTAATGAATCCCAATGTGACTCTGATTTTCTTGAGTTATATTGCTGGTGAGAAGATGAACATGGAGATAAGATCGATGAAATTGGGATCTGGGAGTCCAACCTCCCCCATTACATTTCCCCTTGACATTCCAAGCCCTAGAGTTTACTAGAAGGTGTCAAGCATGCTATGTCCCTACCCAAAGAGCTAGCATTTCCCCTACCAGTGACATTCTCTTCACCATTACTGCCTAGTCCATTGACCAAATGATGCTACCTCCCATTGTGGAAAATACTGTTTCTTTCTCACTTTAAGCCCTCCCCCAGTTTTATCAGAAGCTGGATTTTTCCACTAGAGCAAGAATATTTGATATCTTCTTGCCTGAGAATGCCCAATTTCCTCAAATGAATCCTCCATATCCTTCCTCCATCTTCCCTGATTAGGCCAAACAAATTATATCCACGATTTCCTACATTTTAGGTTATTTTTCTGATTAGTGTGTAGATGAGCCCATTTTAGGATTCCTTTCCATATTTTCCACATACATCAAGCCTTCCATTATGTTCAATTTCAATCAATTCTTGGCTGATAGTATTCATGAACAATTCATAAAGTTTCCCACAGAACAGGTATTTAATTACACCTCCATTTTGATTTATATGTTCCTCTACTATCAAGTAGACAAATTCAATTTTGCATTACGGAAGCTTGATGATGCAGGAAATCAGAACCCAGTGATCTTTTGGAACTCATTGGTCATGAAAGAACAACAGGAGTTCACTTATAAGCAGTTCATTGAAGATTTTTTTCATCCAGCCATGAACATCCTTAATAGTGCAATTCATCCCACGATCAATGAGGAAATCAAGAGAATTATGCACCTAGCATATCAGGCAAAGACTGGGGATTGGTATTTATACCAAAATTATATAGAAATCAGGGTGTATGGTTGTGAATTAGCACCCTACAAACTCCCCAAATACCTCCCAATGAGGATTTTTTCCTTGGAGTATATTAGATAGATGCTGAATTCGGATGAAATCCATTTTGTAGTGGCCAAGAAGAAGTTGCAGTTCAAAATAAAAACACAAGTGGGCCCTTTTATATGTAACACAAGAACAACAGGTAAGGAAGCATACATGATACTTAAAGAAATGAAGTTTAGTCTGAGCTTTACATGGTCTTATGATCCCTGTGGCATCATTTCAAAGCTCAGAGTAGAGAACAAATGCACTCCTTACATTCATACTTCAAGGCCAGAAATAGAGCAGTATGCCAATTAGTTGGAATGGACAGAAAACACTTTGCAAGAAGCTAAAGAACAACTCTTTTCCACTTCTAGTTTGCAGACACCCAATCCTCAGGAAAAATCAAGCAAAATACAAAGGGAGGAAGGATCTTCATCAACCACTGGGAGTGAATCCAAAGGGTTCAGGATCAGCTACAAGAAGAGAACAAAGTTAACTCCTAGAGTAGAGTTGGACAAAGAGACCGAGGAGCAAGCTGCCATCATAATCACAGATTCACCACCTACAACCAACAAATTCACAACATCTCCTAATGAACCTTCATCTTCACAGGGTCATAAGGAAACTGAGCTAGAATCACAGAATGTCCAAACAGAAAAGGAGAAGACAATTTTTGATAAGTATAGGGAGATTAAGCTCAGAAATGAGATTCAAAAAATAGTACTTATAATCAATTATGGAAGAACAATTCTAGCTCACAGAGTAGGTTGTTGTCAGTATTTGACACAGAGCATGGCAAAATGCAAATGGCCTTTCTTGAGGCCCAAATTCCACAGCCAAAATCAGCAGCAGACTACAAGAGCACTACTTTCGAGTTTAGCACTAAAGACATACATCCCATTGATCAAATGGATATGCACAAGAAAACTGGTGAAATGATATCCTCCACTTTGACTAACACTTCTATGTCACTATCTAAATTGCAGGTTTCATTTGAAAATGTTCAATCACAGTTGAAGATGGAGAAAGTGTCCTCCTTGGCAAAGGATAACCAGATTAAGTCTTTGGAAGACTTGGTGGTTAAGATAGGGTATGACCCTAAAGATGTCAATGTTGCTGAGGATATTATTAAAAAGAAGAACCTGGACATTGCAACCTTGAGAAAGTAGCTTAAGCTGCCAGCCATAGAGGATCCATTGACCAAGGACATTGAAGAAAGTGAAGCACAGAAAGCAGACATGATGAAGCTGATCATAGAGCAGAATATACAGATTAGGTAGATGGAGGCAGAGATGGAAAAAATGATAAAAGAGAAATAAGAAATTCAGAAGATGGCCATTGTCCCCCTGGATGCCATACCCATTTCTCAGCTTCCATCAATAGGAACAACACCTACAACCACCTCTTCCACTCAGACTATGAGTGTTGAAAAAGTAACAAAGACACTGGAGAACATGTCACTCTAGTTAAAGGAGATTGAGACTTTGCAGGGCCAACTCAAAGATTTAGAAGTGCAAAAGGCCAAAGCTGAAGCTGCTCAGGTTACTGAAATGCAGAAATCCCAGAGACTGTTGGAGAAGTTGCAGAAGGTAGAGAGAGACACTTCAATTGGCCAGACCTTGGCCCAAGCCAAGGAAACCATTTGGATGAATATACTGGACTCTATGAATGAGATTTGGCCTTCTATCCAAATCATATTTGAGCAGAAAGAGTTGATAGAAAAGGCTACAGGCACTATTGTGAAGGGAAGAGAGAAGCTAGGAGAGATGCCCACAAAAGCCTCCAACATTATCAGGTTCTTGAACTCAAAGTCCAAGTATGAGCTTGAAGAAGTAGGGATTAATGATAGGGCTGCTACTATTTTGGAATTCAAGAAAGTCTTGACAAAGAGGAATCTCATTGATTAGTTGGAAGAAAGATGTGAAACCTTGAAGCTGTAAGTAAACAAGTTCACTGACAGAATTGAAGCATTGATCCTGAAAGGACTGCCCAATATTTATGTGATAAATGAAAAATTGATCACTCAAGAAGACTATATCTTGAAGATGGAA
The DNA here is from genome assembly GCA_031772625.1 of Pinus tabuliformis. NCBI lineage: Eukaryota > Viridiplantae > Streptophyta > Pinopsida > Pinales > Pinaceae > Pinus > Pinus tabuliformis. Next base: position 127,704,397 of record CM062817.1, read on the forward strand.
GAAATGGCTAGAAGCAACATAAAGTGCAGTGAGATTAAGGGTAGTGTGAAGTCAAAGACGTTTTTGGAAACCATGTCAAATGATTTCTATGTACACAATGCGGTAAAACACATTTTTACTATGAAGCCAACTTTTTCCAAATACACAGAGGTAGATGAAATTTTCCGCAGGGTAACAAAATTGACAATACGAGATGAAAAGAGATGGGAAGAATTGGTCAATTTACTATATTGAAGGATAATTAAGAAACAATAAAAGAATTGCCAGCACAACAACCAACACGATGGTCAGTTCAACTACGCAGCACAGTTTCGGGTTGACTCAACAATCAAAACCATCAAAACAAGGCCACCTTTCCTTTTATCTGCCTACGTGGCCTATTTGTCTGCCAAGATTAGATCATATTGTTTGTAATTAGGCTAATAATACACTGTCGGTTTGACAACGATTTTGTAAAGGATTTTTGTAATTTTTACTATAAATACTTCACTGTTTGAAGTATTAAAGGTTGATTTCTGAGTGTAATTTCTGTTGCATATTGTATTTTTCAAAGTACTGGAGTATTAATAATACAAGGACCTTTCACAGGATTCATGTGGTGTACTAAATGGCGATGTGTCTCTTATGTTTATGTGTTGAATCTTGTTTTTCTTTCTCTTTTTTTCTAAAAATCTGAATTATTCAACAGAAACTGTGATAAATAGGATTTGTTATTTAGAGCACCCTATTTTGGCTATTGATAATTTTAATGTTTTCCACTGAAGTCAGATCAAGGAATTCTTAATTTCTCCTTGGTTTCTACTGAACCTTACACTTATTCTATTCCACAATTCATTTAATTTATGAAAATATCCAAATAGTGCAACCTAGCTTGCACTGCGAGAACTCTAAAAATTGATGCAAAATCCAGTTTAATTTATAGACTCCATAGTCCAATGGAATTATAACACTCAAATCAACCAAACCAATCAAATTAAAAAAACAGTACAATCATAACTAGCCTAAAATTCACATAAAACAAAGCTAAATTAGATAGAGAGATCCCTCTCTAAAGCTGGCAGGGCTAGATCCCAGCTTCCAAAGTGGTTTTGACGCTGTCCTAACATAGTGGTGACCACACTGGGGACGAAAACTCTTTAGATTGAAATATCATTATTCCCTCGTATTTGATCAATATTTCTATAAGTTGAAGCTTATATATCATTATGAAATACATGATCTGAGGTTGTTATTTTGTATATATTTTAGTGTGTCATTGATTTGATTTTTATTTGTGTGATGATTTTTAATAGACCTGGCTCCCAAAATAATTTTCACTAGAGCTCACCCTGATCCCAACCTTACTGAATTTGTAGATAATCCAGAAAAATTGGTGAGAAAGAGAAGTCTTACAGAGAGTCAAGGTAGTAATAGTCCTTTGTCTAGATTCAATTCTCTTCCTGAGAATAGTCCTTTGTCAAGGTCTAACTCTCTTCCAGAGAAATTTGAAACTATTCAAGATATAGAGTTTGATTTGCCTTTCCAGCATAGTTTGTTTAGATCAAAATCTGAGGCTTTTGTAGATCATACTGTCATTGATAAAGCCCTACTGCAACCATACATACCCCAAATCCAGCTTCTTGAAACAAATTCTAATCTTGAACCCCTACAACAATTTGATAAATTACAAGGTCTAGTTTCAATTTTGGAACAAGCTATTGAAGAAGCTTATATTCAACAATTTGTTGAATTTTATGCTCTAACAGTTGCAACAGCCTCTTTGTCTACCCAATTTTCCCAGTCTGTTCATCTAAAATATCTCAGTCCAACTCATTCCATAGTCTCAAGTCCTGAGGATGAGTCATGTTCTAGACTTGAAACGTAGACAACATAAAAATGAATACTATGGAATATCCGAGCCCAGATTCTCAAATATATAAAATTGTTATTCCTACTATCACTATAGTTATCATAACTACACCTACATCAGATCCATCTTCCAGTCAATCTTCCAGACCAATTATGGCAGGTAGGTATGCACCTTTGGTGTTACTAGGCCAGCTAAATGTTATGCCTGGAGATTACCAATCTAGAATTGTGACCTTTGAGAACACTGGTTCTCATACTTCTCAATAGCATGTGGATAGAATGAATGATGTGTTTGACGTTCAAGAACTAAATGAAGCCAATATTAAGAAGATATTTTTTGCTCAAAGTTTAGGAGGTGATGTCAAAAAATGGTTTAGGAGTTTACCTACAGGAAGTATAGCCAATCTTGATTCATTCCATCAAAATTTATTAGCTAGGTGGGACATAAAGAAAAATCCACTTCAACTCCTAAATGAATATAAAATACTAAAAAGAAAACCTAATGAAAGTGTGGAAAAATACTATGAACAGTTTAATACTATTTACAATGCCATTCCACAAGACATCAAGCCCTCCCGTGGCCTTGCTTTAATTGATTTTCCTGATGGTTTTTATGTAGACATGGAATATCAACTTAGAGAGAGAGAGACCCGAAAACTTTGGAAGAAATTCAAGCTAATGCTATTAAAGTTGAAGCTAACATCTTAGCCAAGAAGGCCAAATTAAAATCTCAACGCAGGGTTACCATAAAAGAAGAGCCTTCCACTTCTGCTGTTGATCATAAAATTGATAACCTAGTGAGAGTAGTGAATCAGATGATGCAAAGAGTAAACCTAAATGACCAAACTCAAGTGAGAGAAAACCAAAATGCTCCTCAAAATAGAAACCAAAACTTTAGAAGGAATGTTCCCCAAATTAAACAAAGAGAACAAAAGGGTCCAGACCAGCAGGTTCGGCCTCCTTTTCAGGAAAATTACATAGATGATGAGGGGAATATTTTTGAAGATTTGGATGATAATTAAATAAATCTACTGGGGATGCATGATGATGAAACAATTTTCCTCACTCAAGAGGAGCAAGAACTTTTTCTCCTAGCTCAAACTAAACTAGATTATGAAGAATCAGATGAATATAAAAAAGGGTTTGAAAATTCCATAATGGAAGTCCATAGGCAGTATAACCTTAGGAGAAAAAAGAATTCAGACACTCTCAACACCAAAAACTCTAATAATTATGCTAAAAAATCATCAGAAATTAATCCTAGGAAAGCCATAGGCAGTCTTCCTAAGAAAACTATGGATAGTTCTGGTAAGAAAAAAGTAGAAACCCCAGTCAAGAAGATAGGTGATAGTGTTTCTAAAACTACTCAAACAGATATCCCAACCACCAGTAAGCAAAAAGAGCCTATAAAAAACAAATCACAGATCAATCTGAACTTCCCAACTTGATTAAGATTCAAACATCATTCAACATTGAGAATGAATTAGCAAATTGAAAATCCCTATTCCTCTCACAGAGTTAATGAAAAAAAACATGTACAGACCCCAAGTAATGAAAGCTTTAAACATAGGGGAAAACACTGACTCTGTAAATCTGAATGATGACCAACCTGAACTCTTATTTGGACTGGAAGTTGAGGGAAAACCACAGGAAGGGGGTGTTCCTCCATTCTATGTTAGCCTAAATATTCTTGATAAAATCCTCCATAATGCTATGTTAGATTCAGGAGCTTCCCACAACTTAATGCCTAAAGTTGTTATGGAGAAATTAGGACTTGATATTACCAGGCCTTATAAAGACTTATACTCCTTTGATTCCAGTAAAGTAAGATGTATAGGTCTGAAAAAATACCTGTGTGTTACTTTAGGACAAATCCCAACTAAAAGTTTTGAAAATGATATAGTGGTTGTAGATATCCCCCCTAAGTATGGCATGTTTTTTTCATGTTCATGGGGAGAAAAATAATAAGGAACCCTACAGATGGACATGAACTTTTCCACCATACCAGTTTTTGGGCAACAAAGAAGATTATATAGGGAAACCTTGCTGAAATTCATGGTGAGTATTCAAGAGAAACCTCACAACTATCCCCTTTTACAATAATGGAGATATCAACACTCAGGTGATCAATGCAGAAACTAAAATTTCTAAAACACACCCAACCCAAACACAAATAACGGAACTAAATACTCCTCCTGAACCTCTTTGGAACATGAGTTTTGATGGCCCTTGTAGCAAAAATGGTTCTGGAGCAGGAATTTGGGTAATGTACATAAGAAATAATCATGCCGAGGGTCACTTATACAAGCTTAATTTTCAATGTACCAATAACATAACAGAGTATGAAGCCGTTATTTTAGGATTGCAGTTATTGAAAAAATTAGGTGCCAAAATAATATCCATTCAAGGGGATGCTGAATTAATTATCAAACAAATTAAAGGAGAGTATTCAACCAAACACCCTAGGATGAGAGAATACAAAAATGTCGTGCTTGATTTTCTAGAAAGTTTTATTGAATATGACCTTTCTGCAATTCCTAGAAAAGAAAATTTCTTTCCAAACTATTTGGCTTTTTCAGTCAGCTCTTGTAAAATGCCTTATCCTAATAAAGAATATGTACTGGAGCTGAAACATTGACCAGTTGTACTAGACAACATGAGGTATTGGTAGGTGTTTGGAAATGATAAACAGATTGAAATTTTTCTGCAATCCAAAGATTAATTTCAAGATGATAGTATTGATTTGGAATATGAAGTAGATAATCAAATAGTTGTACATTCTAATCTAGAAAGGAAATTAGATAATTCAAATGTATTTACCCATAGATAAAGTTGTAAATACATTATAATTTCTTGAGATTGACCCTAAAAATGAAGAATTTGAAGCACTCCAGCTAAAATATAATGTTTTGCCTAGAGGTCTAGTTCCATTAGAAGAATTATTTTATTTCAATGACGTGGCTAAAAATCTTAATATTGAACCCACAGGAACAACAATTGAAGAATGTAATTTAGGTACTGAAAAGGACCCCAAAATCATAAAACTATCTAAATCAATCCCAACTGCTAAAAAACAAAAATATATTGCTTTATTCAAGGAATTTAGTGATGTTTTTGCATGGAGCTATGAAGATTTTAAAACATATTATACAAAACTTATACAACACAAAATCCCAATTAAGGAAGATCGGAAACCATTTAAACAAAAACTCCGCAGAATAAATCTGGTTCTGATGCCTTTAATTGAGAAGGAAATCAAAAGATTGTATGACTCTAAAATCATAGTTCCTCTTAGGTACTCTAAATGGGTTTCCGATATTGTGCTAACTAGGAAGAAAACAAGTGAAATCAGATTGTGCATAGATTTTAGAATCTTTAACAAATTCTCCGTAAAGGACAACTATCCTTTACCTAAAATGGATCATATTCTACAAGAGGTAGTTGGATCTTCTAGGATTTCTTTATTAGATGGTTTCTCAGGTTATATTTAGGTCTTAGCCCATCCAAAAGATCAATATAAAACAACCTTTACAACTCCATGGGGTACCTTCATGTATGTGAAGATGCCTTTTGGGTTGATGAATGTTGGAGCCACATTTCAAAGAGTAATGGATATTGCTTTTGCTGATGAAATTGGCAGATTTATTGTGATCTATCTAGATGACATAACTATATATTCTAAAATTGATGAAGAACATTTGTTACATACGAAAAGAGTATTTGAAAAATGTAGAAGGTTTGGGATTTCATTAAATCCTAAGAAAATAGTGTTTGGCCTTGAAGAGGGAAAAATTCTTGGTCATATCATATCTAAGGAAGGTATTAAAATTGATCCTAAAAGGATTGAGGCTATTATGAAAATCAATCATCCAAGAAACATTAAGGAACTTCAATCATTTATTGGTAAAATAAACTTCCGCATAAGATTTATCCCTAACCTTGCAGAACTTCTTTGAAACATAACAAACATGCTAAAACGAGATTCTGAAATCAAATGGAACATTGAAGCTAGGAAATCATTTGACCAAGTTAAACAAGCATTGACAAAAGCAGTAGTCCTTAGCAGTCCAGATTTCACTAAGCGTTTCATAATTTTTTCATTTGCTTCTCAACATAGTGTTGCAGTTATCACTTTACACAAAAATGATGAAGGTTTTGAATAGCCGATTGCTTTCTTTAGCAAGGATTTAAGGGATGCTGCACTCAAGTATGACATAATGGAGAAACAGGTTTTCACATTGATAAAAGCAATTAAAGATTTCTGAGTATATATCCTTCATTCTCACATAATTGCTTATGTACCAAATGCCATAGTTAAAGATATTTTGACACAGAATGGACCAGATGGAAAAAGAGGCAAATGGATTGCCATCATTCTGGAATATGATATGGAAATCAAACCAACCAAGCTTATCAAAGGAAAAGGATTATCCAAATTGATGACTGATGCTAATTTTAATGCTTTAGATATCAACTTTGTAGCTGAATTGGATGATCAAGAGGAACATGCGACTCCACAACTAGATGAGGCTTTCATGACCTCACCCTCGTATGTAGACCTTATTTATGTTTTATTTAATTTAAATGTTCTCCCTGGTCTAACAAAGACAAAGACTAGATTTTTGAAGCTAAAAGAAGTTAAATTTTGCATCATAGAAATGTTTTATATTGGAAAGATGCTAGTGGTATTATACTAAAGTGTCTATTGAGAGATGATGGAGAAAGAGCAATGCAGGAATTCCATGAAGGTGACTGTGGTGTCCATCTGTATTAGAAAACCACTGCCAATAAGATCCTTAGAGATGGTTTTTATTGGCCTACACTTTTCCCAGATTTTCATAAGAAGGTAACCTCTTGCCACAAATGTCAAATATTTGAGGGGAAAAGAAAGCTTTTGCCTCTACCTTTGAAGCCCATATCTGTTGAAAGCCCTTTCCAACAGTGGGGATTGGATTTCATTGGATAAATCCATCCACCATCCTCTGCTCAACATAAATGGATCCTTACCGCTACTGACTACTTCACCAAATGGATTGAGGCCACTCCTTCTAGACTAGCCACGGATGTTGTTATCATCAAATTCTTAGAAACCAATATCCTATCTAGATTTGGTTGTCCAAATAAGCTTATTACAGACAATGCTGCAGCTTTTAGATCTAATAAAATGATAGATTTCTATAACAAATACCATATCACTTTGGGACATTCAACTTCTTATTACCCACAGGGTAATGGGTTGGCTGAATCTTCAAATAAAAGTCTCGTAAATATTATTAAGAAGCTGTTAGCAGACAACAAAAAGTCATGGCACAACAAGATGATAAATGAACTTTGGACTGATAGGATCACCACAAAGAAATAAATTGGCATATCACCATACCAATTGGTTTATGGAATGGATGTTGTTTTTCCATCCTCTTTGGGAGTTCCAGTCATGAAGTTAATTAAGGAATTGCAGGCTGAGACAAATGACATTCAAAGGAGAATTGATCAGACAATCCAATTGCAACAATCCAAGGAAGAAGTTTATAATAAGGCTCAGGTCATCCATGAGAATATCAAGAAAGTTTTTGACAGAAGGACAAAAGAAAATGATTTCACCTTGGGTGATAAAGTTTTAAAGTGGGATTCCAAAAGAGAAGACAAAGGGAAGCATGGAAAATTTGACAATTTATGGATGGGACCTTATGTAATTTATGCTTTAAGAGGGCATAATGCATTTTTTCTTAGAAATTTAGATGGGACAATCTTACCTGGTGGCCCTGTCAATGGCAGGATGCTCAAACACTATTTCTCTGAGCAATAGAGATTTTTCTAGCATTTATCATTATAAATATCATTGTAATTATTATTTGGATTGGGTGACCTATTAACAGAAGTTGAAGCCCACAAAGAAGGCCCTAAGCTTCTATTGGTATGTTATGATAAGTACTACAACAAAGAAATTAGAGGTGGATATCACTGAAACAAAACACTCAAGGCTACCGATCAAATGTTCTTGGCACCTCACAGGGAGGGTGCCATCCCCAGCTGGAGCCACTGTTAGGATCCTATAATTTATAGGATATAAAGGTAATTGAGTATTATATCTCAGGAATCTTATTTTGTAAATACTTGTCAATCTGCCAATGATTTCCAAATAAAAGTAAAAATAGAATAAAAATGAAAAGAGGGTATAAATAAGAAAAATAAAGAGAAAAAACAAGAATATTGAAAAGAAGAAAAGATTGAACCCCACCAAAAGAAAGAAAGAAAACAAGGAATAATAGTGAAAGTGTTTCAAGTCTAAATTCCACTACTCATAGATAGTTTTGCTTCATCACTGAAAAATAAAAGTTGTGTGCATCTTGTTCAAAATGCTACAATCACTAGTTTTTAGTTTAATCATACAATGTAATCATGATTAAACTCCTCTCAATTTCTGTAAATTAGGTTAGAGAATAAACATTTGCCCAACAATTTAATCTGGGTAAATCAATAGTTAGGCAAAAAATGACATTGATTCAACTATTTAATCTGAATCAATAGGAGAAATAAGGGATAGGTTATATAGTTTTTCATATTGTATAAAAGAAAATAAAGTGGGTTTGCTAGTTGTTGGGAACGAGATCCCCCAAGACAGTTTTGGGGCTAAAAGCCCATGTTTTGGGTCGAATTTTGTAATAAACTTATAGAGACTCCACATTTTCTGGCTACACAGCGTGAAGGTGTCATGAGTCATAAAGTGTTGTCCGCCCTTATTTTTGTAAAGTAAAGTCGGCTGCAAAAGATCTACTAAGAGCTAAGTAAGTAAGCTCTATGTAGTTGAATAATCGCTAAGCTAGTCATAGCTCTGAAGTAAAAAGTCTAAAATCTCAGGTCATAGCGTAGGTAGAGGCTCTGCAGCTGAGTGCACAGAGGCTTAGGGTAGAAGTCCACAACTGAGTGCACAGACCCCTGCAGTTGTGTGCGCAGGGCAGATAGAGTCTGTAATCACCTGAAGATATCAATAAAGAGAAACTTTCTACTAATTCCGCATCTTTGTTCCTGTTAATGCATCTTGACATGTTATGTATGAATTTAATTTATAATGCTTATATGATGCATGAATATATGTAATTATTTTGGTTAAGTGAATGCAAGTAAGAACATATGTTTGCGCAGTGCTAACTATGATTGTTTAATAAGATAAGTAAGATGCTTAGACTAGTTTGGGAATCTGCATGGTACACTGCCCTAGCAGTGCAAAAGTACCTAAGCCATAGGTTAGGGCTGCGCAAAGGTCAATCGTACCTTTTCGTGGAGTTACTGAAGGGTGGAATAGAGGGCAATTCTGGCAAGCCATAGAACTAAGTGACCTACACGAAGGCGGAATAGAAGGAATAAACCGACATCATGACCATCTCAAGGTGCAGAAACTTGGTTCCAACATCCCCCCATACTGCTTCGGGTGAGAATTTGTTCCACACTCCATGGGCTGATGCCAAAAGGGCCAGTAGTGTAGGGATTTGTTTGGGTAACTAATGCTGAACCTGGGTCAGGCCCCAACAAGCCAACAAATGGTTTCGTTGCCTGGACCAGAATCTGCATAAGAGATGTGTGATGTCGTATCACTGGAATCCAACTAAGAAGAGATCAGAGACTGGTTGGATAGGAAGATCCACGAATTCGCAGTGCAAGAGAACAGAAGCCCATGGCTGACAAAGGAAAAGTGGCTGGATAGGTACCTATATACAAAAATATATGAGATCTTTTTATGTTCCTTTCCGGTTGAGCTATATGAGTGGATTGCGAAGCTAGAAGATAGCCAAGGAAGGTGGAGACTTGACGGTCCTATTTTTTGGACCTCAGATCTAGTACAAAGATTGGAAGCATTTGAGGATAAGATCACTCGTGTTGTCAATCATTAGCTCGATCGCGTCATAAGAGGATTTGTAATTGAATTCGCGGTCGATACCTCAGTTAGCTACAACGAGGCAGAGCGACGTTTTTTAAAAGGACCGCGAGGTAAGTACTTGAAATCTTTGAATACCTGGATTAAATGTTATTGTGAAAAAAGCGGGTTATGTAGCTACCTTGATGTTCAGGGATACACGAAGTGAAAAAACTTACAGGAACGAAGTGAGAAAGGGACCTGAATATAGTCCATTAATTTCACCTCCACGAGGTGATGAAGAGGGAGTAGCGCAAGCTTCTCGGTGAAGTGTTATTCAGTTAATAAGACAAGGATTCTCGTGACAGCCACCACCACCCACACCACCCCCAACTTCACCACCATTTCCTGCGACTTCACCCGTACCACCTCCACCTCCACCACAGTTCAGTATGGCAAATTAAGTAAAGCTGCCTTTGTTCAAAGGCTTAGGAAATGAGGACCCGGACCAGTTCTGGTTCATCGTGAAAGCTATATGGGAAGCTCAGGACATTACAAATGATCACATGAAGAAGGAAACGCTGGTTAGTGCTTTGTAGGATCGCGCGCTAACTTGGTACATCAAGTACTCTAATGATAAGCCAAATGCTGGAGTGGTAGACATCCAGACCATGCTGAAAAAATAATTTAGTAGGCCTAAATCTGAGGCACAGTCGATTTTGGGGTTCAAGGAAATCATGATGCAACTAGGCGAGACCCCTTGGGAACTAGATCAGAGGTTGAGGTGTAAAATCCAGGAAGCTAATATGAACCTAATAGACAGACAACACCGCAAATGGTTCGTGGCTTCGATCCTGCCACACCTAAGGGTTGCGTTGTCACAACAGAAGATAATAACTCAGGCAGAGGCCTTGGAGATTGCAATGAGACTGCATGAAACAATGATGCAAGATCCAAATCTGGGGGTTCAATAGATCCATGCACAGTTGAAAAATCTTTGCCTTGAGATGCAAAGTTTGAAGCAGGATAGAACAATTCGACTAGAGGTGCGTGAAGAGGTATGGTGCCTGAAATGCAAGGGTCAGGGGCATGGCAAAGACCATTTCCCGGCCTTTGCAAACCATATTGTAGGAGGAGGACCGATGGCTTTGAGGTTGGAAGCTCAGGCAGGGCCGAGCGCGGGGCTTGCATTGTGGTGCACTATATGTCAGGTAGCAGGAAAACATGCCACAGATAACTGTCATTTGCCGCAAAAGTTTGTACAGAATCCGCAACAATTGTTCTGCAACTTTTGTAGGTCGGTAGGGCATGAGCGTAATTTCAGAAGCTATGAACTAATGATGGATAGAACTCCCGCGTATAGGGTTAAGGTAGAAATGCGGCCCCCTGACCAGAGTGTGGGGATGGAGTGGATAGGATTTCAGGGGCGTAGATGAGGCTGAGGCGGAGGAGGACCTGACAGAGGCCAGGGACAGTTGATCTGCTACAATTGTGGAGGACCAGGACATTATTCCCACGATTTCACTAACCCTACATGTCCGTCGTGCAAGTATTGCACTCTGTTTGATCATGAAACAAAAGACTATCCTATGCTGATAGCAAGGATACGTGAGAAAGGGGTGCTACCACCACAACTGACTCAGAACCTGCAAATGATGAGGCCTAAGCTGCACGAAGAGGATTTAAACATAAATATAGTTCTCCGAAGTGGAACCACAATAGGAGATAATAAGGGGAAACAACCCGAGGACAACACATGGGTTTGTGAAGCTTCGATGAAGGAGACTGAGTTCGATTTGGAGTGTGCACGTGTTGAGGGCCCCGAAATCGGGTCAACAACAAGGGGGATACCCATCCGGTCGGGAACCTGGTTGGCGGCTCCTTGCCCGTTTGGTGTAGCGGGTCCGACTGGGGATAATGGGACCAGCTTCCCAATCTAAAGGGTGTGTGTGTGTGTGTAGAGTTTGATTATGTTGATTCTGGAAGTACTTTAGAGCTAACTCAAATCTAACTTATAAACTAAATCTATGTTATTATAATCTAATGAGAACAACATATCTAATCTACGCTAACCTGGGATATAACTCTTCTATCATGCGATCTAAAAAGATTTTGAACAATAACTGGTAATAAAGATCATTCAGCTATCATAAGAATATAAATCAATCAAGATAAACCATTCTGCATAAGAAGTTAGGCAAAACAGTTGTGAACAGCATATCGCATAATAAGCTATTCATATGTCAAACATAAATAAATGACTCCACCGTACAGAAGTGCCAAATGGTAACCCACACATTCATACATTAACATATAAACAACTCAGCTGTATATCACTCTAAGAATATGAGCAGAAATTAATCAAGAGATAAAAGTACCATTTATGACTGATTTCACTCACAAACTTCAAGCAATAATGATTTATCTCTACTTACTTCTAACATCTACTAAGAGTACAGAAGTGCAACATCAGTAGCAGACATTAAAATGCAAACATAAATAAATCTCGATCCTTCCATTCATCAAAACCTCCTCTGAGGGTGCAGAAGTGCATGTTCCGAGGACAAGTTTTTGACAAACTTCTGGACCCTTCTGCAATGCAATGAGAAGGGTTAAAATACTACTTCCTAATTCTAATAATAGTATCATTACAAAATTTTAGGATACGGTTTTCAAATGACCGTCCTTTTTCTAATCTAGTTAAAAGAGAAAAAACAACATTCTAAATGAAATCATTTGTGAACTTGGTCTTTGAAGTTGCAAGTGTCCAGCATAGGCTTGAGAAGAGTCGGCTGGCTGATTTCTGCGCTGAGCTGGGCTGCGAAAACGACATCTATGAGAGCTGGCGCTACCTTCTCGGCTGCGTTCGTAATGCACTTCACCGTCATCCATTGGCTGTGTGGTTTAACCAAGTACGTCCAGTAACCTTCCCAATTCAGCCTAGCCAATGCTTGGATTGCTTTCCCTTTTGCCTGCGCTTTCTACCTCCATTCTGTCTCCAGTTGCAACTTGCTTGGTAGGTACCCCGGGGTGGTCTCTGTAATTAAATTGGCCCTGTGTAAATTTTCATTTACACAGTCGATAAGAATGCTCGCCTGTGTCGCCGCTGTCTCTGCTGCTTGCTCCGCCTGCGTGATTTGTTCGTCCCATTTATTAAAGAGCAGCTCCTTATGATTTTCATTAATCCTGGGTGCCCCTGCTCTTTTCCCTTCCTCATCATCTTGCCAAGTCAGATATTCTGTCACCTTCTTGTCGTTCTGATCATAGTCGCTCCGCAATTCCACCACCTGACTGGTGATTTTGTCGCTCAGCTCACAAAAGTGCCTCCACTGTGATATTTTACGTCCCAACTCTTCCTGTTGCTGCAGTAATTGCTCGTTCAAGCCGATGGACTCTGAAATAAAATCTGCTAGCTTAGGCTCATCTTTATGCATTTCTTGCACCATCTGTAGTTGTTTTTCTTTTTCTTCAAGACTTTTTTGATAGCCTATCTGTATCTGTTGAAAGTCTTCCTGTAGCTTTTCGAGCTGTCTGGAAGCTTCAGTGTTCGCGTTGGCTTGTTGCAACTGTTGTTGTAGCAGTTGTATATGATTTTCTTGTTCCTTTAAAAGTTGCTGAACTTCAGAGGCCTTGTCAATAGTTGCAGAAGCATATGCTCCTGCAATCTGAGACAGCTTCGTGAGATTTTCGGTCGGATTATTATTTGGGTCTTTCCACAAGACATCCAAATGTTCAGCATTTTGAGACAGCGTATTCTCAAGCTTTCTCTTTTTTCTCTGTCTCCTTACAACTGCTTTGTGTTGGGGACTATAGAATACATCCAGTGGGGGAATTTCTTCTACGTTAAGTAGAAGTTCTGAGGTTGGAGCGATAGGAAGATTTTCAGCTTCTGTGGCGCTACTGACCATGGTCGAAACGACTTCTTGCACCACCTGTGTATTGCTCGCAGATGTCTTCGAGACTTGCCCTTCAAGATTAATTAATTCATTGAAGGTTTCCCACTCTTTATCTAGCTCTGTTGTGACAAGGGGTGCTTCGATGACAGGAGGGGGGACATCTCTTGGTGGTGAGGCGATAACTTGCTGCTGAGACATTGCACTCGACTGAGCTGTGTCTTTGGTCGTTTCTTCGTTTTTTCCTTGCTCGTGACCAGACTCTTCAGGATGCTCAGATACTTCTTGTGCGACGTTGGACTTAGACCTGGAAGTGCTGGTGTTTTCACTGAGGCTGATGCTCGGAGTCGGTTCTCTAGTAGGTATTCGCAGCCTCTCTAGTGGAATACTAGCCAGCCTTCTTTCTCTGTATAACGTGAATTTCTGGAGGTCACCCGAAGACAACCTCGACTGAGCTTCCTGCAAAATTTCTTTGAGCGAGCTCTTACTCTGAAAGAGATCATCAAACAGATCTTTCTTTCCAGAGAACACTCTTATCTTGACGTTCGTTGTGAATTATTGGGCCACATCATTTGGGTCGAATGGCCTCGCTGGGAACTTAAATAATTGAAGACACGTCACATTCTCCACCTCGCCAAAAGCGTGTCCTACATCGAACAAAGAGAAGGCCCCACAAGTGACGGGAAATTGAGGCCAAATGGCCTTCTTCTTGTCCTTTAGGTCCTTGGTTAAGCCGCCTTCAGAACAGGTTTGATAAGCGATTTCCCGGGCCAAAAGTTTATCAGGGATATATAGGGGTAGGACATGTGGAGGTACAGTGCTTCCAAAAACTCTAATGTAAGTAAACCATTCTTCCCCAAACCATCTTGCGATGGGGATGATGTCAATTTGGGCCTCGGGGGAGCACCTTGGGGGATCCTTATCGTATATCATTCTATATAGTGGCAAAATAACCCCATGGCAAATCTGGTAAAAATGAGGGGCAAACTGGGAATCCCATAAGATCTTATGATAAACATGGATGGGCAATGGGTCTTGGGTAGTCCATTTCCAACCCATAGCAGGAAAATTAGATACAAGACAAACAAAATCCATAATATAGGCAGACAGATAAAAAGGAGGATAGACCCTTTGAGAGAAGGATCTTTTAGACCGGTAATTGAGAACAGCCGTGTATAGAGTATCTGAAAGGATTTTGGCCCAATCTAGGATGTCGGAGTTAGTGGCAGCATCAATTAATGGCAGCCACTCAGATGAAAACTTGTTGATATCTGGCATCCCAAATATCCTACAGAGCATAGCCGCAGCAAAACAATATGGAGAGGTGAGGGAACCAGTGCTGTACATACCGTTTTTATCCCTTTTTAGCGGCTCGTCTCTTCTAGACCATTCTTTAGTGGTGTCTGATAGATCTGGATTCTCCGCCGCGAACTTCTTAACGAATTGTGCATTATAGGTCGCTTGCGGTTCAGGAAGATGATACATCAGCTTCAAATCTTGTGCAGCAAACGATCCTACAAGCCCATGTCCATGAACTTTGAATTGTCTGCCCTTCAATTCTGCATCATCCAATATCCACTTGATCATATCTGTGTATGGTAGAATTTTGGGTCTTGCCGCTATTCTGTGAAGGAATGAACATGCTAGGTCCTCCAAGGACGCCTCAGAAGAGCGTGGTGCGCCCGTGACAGCAGTCACCTTCATTATTCTAGGCTTTTCTTCCTCTAGCAGCCTGTACATACCGTCCCATGTTGATATCCCCGCGTCTTTGTTGCAGGCTGTGTCTGTGTACAGGGGTGCCATCTCCTTGGTCTTCTCTCTTGCTTCAGAGCTTTGAGCTTTGTTCTTCTTTCCCATTTCGCTTTGTGTTTCTGTCTGAGTCGTCTTCGCGTTTTGTTCCTGCAGGTTACGAGTAAAATGGAAATGACTGATCCAGAAAGGTGATGGGAGAGTTTTAAATGCAAGAGATAAATCAAATATGCCACCTTACGTGAACCAAATCTCTACCAAGGCACGCGTCTTTAATCCATTTAATAACTGACAACTAATTCATTTACTATCATTAAAAGCGCATGATTTCGGGTCAGATTATAGTAAGTGGCTTTTTCTTTGAATGGCACGCCCGAGGGATTCGTACCGAAGTGATTTATGATTTGCTGACGTAACCTCGCATGTCGTGCGATCGCTAATCATGTCATCGCAAATCGCATGGATGTGGCATTGCAGTGATCGCAATATCGCAGATCGCAGGAATTTGATGTTCACAAAATCTTGCCTGGCTCATTTCTGCGACATGCGATTTAGCGATCGGCGTTATCGCAGATCGGCGGATCTTTAAGTTTTCTTCATGAGCGTTACTAATTTGCGATGCGATGTCATTATTAACACGAGGATGGTGCGCATAAAAAGGGAAATGAAGGTGTTTCCTATCTTTTGCAATGCGACCTTAAGGTTTTCTCTTTTATCATAGACTTAGGCTTTAAAATATCTAAGAGGCTTTTTCCAAGCGTATGATTGTGACTTCAAAAAAAAAAGAAACTCTTGCTTTTCCTAAAAATTAACTAAGGGTCCCCATTCATTCAGTATCATGGCTGATACTTAATTGAATAAGGGGGGGTGTTGCTGGCCACAACAGCACGTGAAACATTCATGGAGGAGAAGAAGAGCTTCGCTGAGCCCTCCACCTTAGGGATCAAGGATAAGCTTGATAAGGAGATGGACCCTTTTATGCTTACAACCTTCCTAGAGACCTACATGAAGTTACTGCGCGATAGCAAGGCTGTGAAGGGGATACATGAGCTTATAAACAGATGCAACAGAAACACTCCGGGTGAGCCATGCATAGTACGAAAGATAGGGAAGCATAAAATAAGGACGGGACGGGAGATGAGGCTGACCGCACCAAATTGGAGAGTATGAAATGGATCAGGTTATCTTGGACCTGGGGTTAGAAGCGAACGTCCTACCAAAACAGACTTGGGAATGGATGGGGAGACCCGCGCTGCAATGGTTTGCGATTCAACTAAGGATGGCGAATCCACAGAATATCATCCCCATGGGGCGGCTGCAAGGGGTGACTATAGATATTGAAGGTGCGAGTGCATTAGCTAACTTTGAAGTAATAGAAATTGTGGATGATAGAAACCCCTACCCTGCGCTCCTTGGCATTGATTGGGCTACTGATATGAATGAAATAATCAACCTAAAGAAGCGAAAGATGATATTTGAGAAGAAATCACTCTGCGTAATAGTGCCCCTAGATCCTGCTGAAGGATCGCGCTATAGTGAACTAGTCCGTGATTATGAGAGCGGTGATGATCTAGAATGTATCTATAAGATAACAGCGCGAGACCAAGATTGGGTGAATCCAACAATAGATGGAAGAATTACATGGGATTGCAAGAGTTCATGCACCTTGGACTCTGATGAAGAATTAGAGTGCTGGTAGAATTGGTTACATGAGGTAACTACACTGAGCTGTAACATGATGACTCGGTCGCTGTACTATGTGTCGTCAGAGGTAAGAAATATGCCCACTTATGATGGCCTGAATGATGTAGATATCTTTTTGGATGCATTTGAAAGGGAGGTACCAGAAAAGCAACGCTTCCAGGCGTTGGACTGGGCATTGTGCGCTACGCCTGCAAGATGGTGGGGTATGCATAAGGGAAGCTTTGATGATTGGCGCGAATGTAGGAGGATGATGAGGAGATGCTTTGGGAATCCAAAGGTGCAAATAACAGACAAATATGATGGGCAGGATGATCCACATGCACACTTGGCCAAATGGGCTCAGGATTATGGAGAGAAGCCCCAACCTGAATGGGTGCACTTGCTTTGTCACACCTTGGATGTCGTCTCGATGAAGTGGTATGTAGAAACAGAGCTAGCCATGGTACAGGTGAATGGGATATTATGCACGAAGGATTCATAATGAAATTCAACTTTGAAGATGGGTTTGATTGTATTGATGAGGCGCTACAAGAGGTGAAAGCAACAATCTTTAGGATACCGTAGGATCCCTTGGACCTGATTCAGCTGAGTGGGCTACTCAGCCGAGTCACGCGCTAGAATGCTATAACGTAGTTGCTGAAGAAGAGGATGAGGATCCGTGAAAGATTAACATCCCTGAAACAGAATATCACCGTGAGGTTGAAGGACTGCAGGTTGAGAATCCTGATATAACCGCGCCACTGAAAATGAAACAGGTAAACATTAGTGTCGTGGCGGAAAAAGTCGTTTGTGCGGACACAACTGACCTCCCTAAGAGTCTAAACTCTCTAGCGACAAACAAGACAAAATGGAGTGATCTTTCTCTAAATATACCTTTTAAAACATGAAAACTACAAGTGTTTAGGCTTACCTTATTCCAAAACGCGGTTGTTGTAGTCCGTCCTTGCCAATCCGGATGAGCTCCTCCTTCAAGTCAATTCCTGCAACCACAAACAATCAAACAATTACCAAGCACTTGCATTTCATATAATAAAACATATATTTAACATGCAGACCAAGGAACACATGAAATAACTCATTAACACAAGCTATTGAGAAAAATAAACCAGTTTGTATTAATAACGAAACAAAGAAACTCTTACAACCTGGCCTTGGTGTTGTGCAAGTTCCTCCCAGGGTCCATCAAGGGTTTTCCTCTACTTTGACAAAGCTCACCCACTTCCAAGTAGAATCAAGCAAAGACAATCTCTCCTCACAAGGTTCTAAATGGGAGTCCTAATTCCTGCAGCATTTACCCAAAGAAAATGTATAGCTCCAACCTCCCCTCCCTCTGGCTCAATGTCTTTATTTATAGTGCTGTAAAGAGGTTATTCAGGTCCACCATCAATGGGATAATCCCCCTCTTTGGGTGGGATAGCTCCCTTATTGATGGGATAAGTTCCCCCTTAATAGAGATACATGAACCAACTGGAGGCGCATCCAAATCATCAAACCGACCTCTAGAAAGTTCTAGAAGTAACCACAAGTAACTTTTTTAAGATGAAACTCGCGCATTTTGCCTTTTACAGAAGGACGCACCTGTCCCTTAACATACAAAGCGTCCAAGGACGCACCTTTTGTGAACATGGTCAGCGTCCCCGCAGGTAAGGCTAGAGAGAACCTGCGACCCCAGAGATAAACATATTTTTTACAAGACTTTCTCTCTTCTTTGAGTTTGAGATGGATAACAGAGGCATAAGACTTGCCTAAGAGGGTAGCATGACTGTTGATTTGAGTCATACTAACTGTAAGTGGTCATGGTGACATTTTTTAGTGTAACAGATTGCCCCCTAAAGTGCGAAGCCTGGAATAGATTTAGGGTTTTGTAATTCTAGGAAGGGTGAAGCGCTTTATGATTTCAAGGATTGTCTTGTGGATGGCCTGGTTGGAACCTGCAATTTTCAACACAAAATACATGGATAAGATTATATCATCACTGAGGTAGGCATTCCCATACTCAGATTCAAAACTTTAACTAATGGACTAACTATTCTGATACAGGAATGATCTTGCAGTACATCATTTTTATAGACTTTTGTAGACACAGTATGGACGCAGCCATCTGTTTATGATTAGTCTACATAGATAATGAATACAAAACTCCTCGCAGCCTGGATGGTAGAAACTAGATCCAGGGTCTTCACTTCTACTTCCCGAATTGGTACGATTCTAGCCATGTGATTAAATGATTCGATGTCGAACATGTTAGAAACCACTTGATTACCAGTCGATGATGCAAACTGTTAACAAGTGTGAGAGAAACCACCAGTAATGTCAATGGTTCTCAAAGTACCAAGCACAACCCGTGAAATGTGAATAAATGTTTTGATGTCGAACACTTCACGGAATCCTTTGATCGAAAGTCAATGATGTAAACTGACGTCAAAGGCGAGAAACCTGCCATTGATGCATGCAGACTTCAAGGTGCTGTCGATTCCTAAGTCATCTTTCTAGATAATGTGTCGATGTCGATAGAAAGCGACCCGTTGCAGGCAAGCCCACAACACGAAATCATTGTTCAAGTTGAAGAAATGTTGCTGTAAGGACTGACTCAGGGATGGTCAAATGGATGACAAGTATTTTGCAGATGAAAGTTTTTGCTTGCAGACCTCTTGAACACATAACGACACGACAGATGGCTTGGTGACGAATAACTCAAAGTTAATCCCCGGAACCCGGTTAAAGACTTTCAAAGTGGTTTGGTCAACTGTGAGGTAAAAGATTTCCCAACCCAGGTGAATGAAAAGTGTCGTGTTCAAGAGTGGTAATAAAGTTTCTTTCGAGATAAAAGGTAACAAATAGGCTCATTCTTCTCTCTTTTCCCCCACCATTTCTGGCAAGTACCTCTTTATTTTTAACAAGCTTGAGGAGGATAACATATGCTTGATTATAAGCTCATCCTTCGGACGAGTCCAACCTAGTTTAAATTCGAACCCTAGGAAGGAGTGGTTCGTTCCTGTTTGTAATTGAACAGGTCCTTTACTGTAAAAGTTTAACGAGCCCAGTATAGGAGAAACTCGGCGTTTTTCATTTTTAGAGAGTCTGAAAAAACAAAAGGAGACTCCACGTTGAACTTTTTCGTATATTTGTGTCCCTCAAGCCCGAAAAAGTATAAAATAATACTTGGGGGAACCGCTTGATCTTGCGACCAAGGAGTACTTTCATAATAGTGTCGTTGACCTGAAAAGTAAAAAGCGATCAAGGACACGTCGTTTTATTTCCTTATCGAGTTTGAAACGACAAAAACTCGGCAATCTTTTCCTGATTTTGCGGTCAGAAAAGAGCTAAAAGGGGACCGTCTTTTAATTCCGTTTTAACGAGTGTAAAAGAAACGCTCGGCGATCTTTTCATTTTTTAGGAGTCAGAAAAGGGCTTAAAAGATGACTCTGATATTTTGTTTGTGAAAAAATTACAATTTCCCTCGAAATCCCTTTGTCCTGCACAAAAGCGACACATTACTCATACCTGTTTAAAATAGGCAAAAATACATTCAAAAACATCTTTTCATGGTAAAAAATGAACTAATTCATCCAAAAAACCTATAAAAAGACCTTTTACCATGTCATTTTTACCGTTTGACTTTGGAGGTTGAAAAAGGAGCTTTTGACAAGAAACTTCCCGTGGTTGCTGCGGAAAATTTGACCGTCGGAATCGAACGCCGTCTCATCCAGGTATTTTACACATCCTACTCTGCATTTCTATCCGTTTAGAATTAATTTTTAGGTCTTAGTTTCATTTTTTGGGGGGGTTTTGGTTTTGGAATGCGCCTCTCGGCGGACGCAGGTGCCCTTCGGGTGACCTGCGTCCCCCGACTTTTTCTCATACGGGAAAACGGTCGGAAGACGCAGCCCGCCTTCAGGCCAGCTGCGTCCGGGCGCCCTGTGCTACAAAGCCGGGGTGCGTCTTCCGAGAAGTGCGCATTTCAAAACCCCAACTCCCTCAAAAAACCACCAAAAATTCCCAAATCAATTTCTAATTGCTATTTTTGATATGCAGGGCATTAATCATGTTAGACTGGAGAGAAAGAGAGCATGTAGAGGAAGATGAAGCTGCAATAAATCACCAACCTTCTCTGGATGCCCTAAGAGCATGCGGATTATACAAATATTGGACCATACCGGGCATGAGGGGCCAGGTAAGATTCTTGGAATGGCTGGTTGAGCGATGGAACGTTCAAGAACAATGCTTTTACATAGGAGGGCACCAGCTCGAGATAGAGCCCTCGGATGTATACTTTCTCACTGGCTTGCCGAACAGAGGTGAGCAACTCAGTCTTGCGGGGACTAGGCCGGGTGGCCAATCCCTTGATAGTCTCCGCGAGGATTGGTGCACACGTGGGGCTCACCATTCAAAAGGCATAGAGATAAAACACATCACTCTACCGGAACTCAAAGTCATAGCGTTCACGGTTACCAGAATTTGCGGCGCGGCCGCTTTACACATTGCTTTCGGATCCCAAATGCGGATGGCAATTGACTGTTACCAAGGCACCATTTTCAACTGGTGTGAAGCTGTGTCGGCTCATATGAAGAGCCAACTGACCAAGGCAAAGAACGGACGACTAAAGACTTTTGGATATGGGCCTATAGTCGTGAGCTTTGCCTTGGAGAGAGTTCCAATGCTGATCCCTCAGCAACTCACTGTTGATATCTTGGGTCCTCGGGAGCCAAAGCTGATACGATGGGTTGCGGTGATGGCCCGGCATCCTGACGAGGGCGCGACAGTGGTTCGATTCTCAGATAGTTACTTTCACTGGTTAGAGGACCAGGTTTTTTCGATACAGGACTTTCCGTATGCCGGAATGGATTTCAGAGGTGATCCGGACATGGTTCTTCCACAGGGAGAACAATGGGACGACAGAGGTACTTTTATTTTCACAAGTTTTCTAATTATGTATTTTTTTATTTTTCATATATATCGTCTCAAAACTAACAGTAAAATTTTCAAAATGCAGATGTTGGTCCACAGCGTCCAGCCAACCTCCGGCCTTTTGATAGACTACATCCAGCTGCACCGGTACCGGCCCCACAGGACGCGACAGCAGAAGTACTAGCTGAGTTGGAGCATGATCTAGAGCGTCTCACGGCAGATATACCTGAGACTACTATGGACGACATTCCTATCAGGCTTCAGCGCTTCGTAGTCGCGGTCCCTGGACCGTTTAGGAGATTTTTGCGTAAGGTAGCCCGCGCAGTGGTGTCATACAGAGAGCACCACCAGTGATTGACTAGTCACTTTTGTAGTCACATGTGACATTTTGACTTTTTGTACTATCATTTTGCCGATCATAAGGTGTTTTCAACCTATGATCGAAGACGATGTATATATTTTTTGACACACTTCTATCTATATATATCACTATTACCGGCTTATCTTGTTTAACATATGTGATGAAATGTTTTTAAATTTACTTGCATGATTATCGTAAATGTCTGTCCAACATTCGAGAAGCAATTGCATCTGCTAATGTATTCAAAGACCTTGGAATATGTTGATATTCAATGTAATCAAATTCACGTTCCAAGAGACGCACTCTCAAAAACAACCTTAATAACACAGGATTCCTAATGGCATAAACTCTATTAAGCTGTAATACAACAAGTTCAGAATCTAACCTCACTATCAAACGTCGAATTCCAAATGAAATAGATTCGGATAATAATTCAATCACTGCACTGTATTCTGCAATGTTGTTCGTTGTTTGACCGAGGCTTACCCCATGCATAGAAACTAACTCGTCAGAGGGCGAATAGATAACCCAAGCTGCGGAAGAGATGTTCCGTGTACTACGACAAGCACCATCAGCAAATCCAATATATGTTTGGAGAGGCGTCGACATCTGCAATATCAAGAGTAAAACCAAGATAAGCCAGAATAACGACGAAAAACCACACTCTCTAAGCTAAGCACACTGACTAAACTAACACACTTGCTAGCTAGAAAGAAAATCTAACCTATCTAAAAATTTCTCCATTCCCATCATTTAAGCATAATACCTCTTTAGGTAAAGTCCATTTCTGGGTTTACCCAAAGAGTCCCCATCAAAGTCAACTAGCTCATAAGCCCCTTTTGCTAGCTTTCGCTTTACAATGTAGGGCCCATGCCACATGGGAACGAATTTTCCGGCACCTAGCTTATCGTTAGCTTGATCATATAATAGTACTAGGTCTCCTTCCGAAAAACTTCGAGGGGTTACATTTCTATCATACTGAGCTTTCATTCGTTTCGCGTGAGTCTCGATTGCCAATGTAGCGTCACGTCGAGTCTCATCTAATTTAGCCAAGTACAATAAACGTTTCTCCTCTTCGGAAGTAGCTGGAAGTAATTCGACAGCCATTTGAAGTGATGGGATTTCGCATTCAATGGGTAACACAGCTTCTAAGCCATAAACTAGCTGGAAAGGAGTGAACCCTGTTGAATTTTTCACTGAGGTTCGGTATGCCCATAGCGCTGAAAATAACATGTTGTGCCAATTCGACCGATGAACACCAATGGTTCGTCGGATCATGGTAACTAGAACTTTGTTGATAGACTCAACCAAACCGTTGGCTTGCGGATAATAAGGAGTAGAGCTATCGTGGCGCAAACCAAGCTGGCTTGTAAGCTCAGTCATCATGACATTTCGAAAATGGCTCCCATGGTCAGTAATGATTGCTTGTGGGACACCAAACCTAGTTATGATATGATTGAATACGAAAACTGCAGCTGTTTTGCCGCTTGCGTCGAATGTAGGCATCGCCTCGGCCCACTTAGTAAAATAATCAACCGCAAGGATGATATACGCATGCCCCCCGGCCGAGTGAGGGTTACAAGTAATAAAGTCGATACCCCATTTGGCGAATGGACCAACGGCAATTATAGGGTGGAGAGGAGCAGGTGGAGCGCGCATCTTGCGATCAAACACTTGACAGTTGTGGCACTTCCTGACTGCAATGATACAATCTTTAAACATAGACGGCCAGAAATAACCAGCGCGCAACACCTTCTGAGCTGTGGCATACCCAGACATATGACCGCCACATGCTCCAGAGTGACAATCATTCAAAACCCTCTCAGCCTCTTCGTGAGTTAAACAACGTCGAAAAACTAAGTCTGCCCCCCGGCGATAAAGTGTATCTCCAATAATTTTGTATGGCTGGGATTGAAACCGAATTTTTCGACGTTCCGCTTTGGAAGCTTCAGGCCGAAAGGTTTGGGTTTGGAGATAAATGATTATATCCCCGTACCACGGATCTACAGTACTGATAAGAAACAAAGATTCGTCCGCAATGGACTCCTCTGCCACAGTCTCTGTGTCAGCACTCGGGAAATCACACATCAATTCCGCAAAAACTAAGGATTTCTTAGACTTGGACTTCTCGAACTCCAAGTCGAACTCTTGCAGGATAACAATCCATTTAGAGTACTTGCCCCCTAGCAGTTGTTTTGTCAAAATATAAATCATAGGGTTGCAATCCGAAATAACTGTAGTTTTGCGGAGAAGAATGTAGTGACGGAAACGCTGGACAGCTTGAACGGCTGCCAGGGCCAATTTCTCCACATGCGAATATTTTAGCTCAGTTGGATTCAAGGTCCTACTAAGATAATATATCACATGCTCCGCTCCGAATTCATCTTCTTGAACTAACACCATTCCAATGGTGGAATGCGAAGCTGCGAGGTATAAGAAGTAGTCTTGGTTGTAGTTGGGAGGATGCAATAACGGTGCATGGGTCAACGCGTGTTTAAGTGCATCAAAAGATTGTTGGGCAATCTCGTCCCAAAAGAATTGTGCATTCTGTTTCAACAACCGTGTAAAACCTTTAGTGACCTCGGCGTAGTTTGGGATGAATCGGCGTAAAAAGTTCGCTTTCCCTTGCAAACTTTGGAGTTGGCGCAAACTCGAAGGAGGAGGCAATTTGATGATAGCCTCGACTTTCGAGGGATCGACGCGAATGCCGGCTTTTGAAACAACAAATCCCAGCAATCGACCTGTTTCTATACAGAAAACACACTTGTGGGGATTCAACCGAATTCGATAATGCCTACACCTCATAAAGATTGCTCGTAGGTGGACAAGGTGATCAGCTCGATGTAAAGAATGAGCAGGCAAATCATCGAGATAGGGTTGCACAATGTGCTTGATATCATGAAATGCATAAGACATCGCCCGTTGAAAAGTGGCCCCGGCATTCTTAAGCCCAAAAGGTAACTTGCAATAAGCAAATGTCCCCCATGGACAAATGAATGCCGTTTTTGGTTGGTCGGCAGGTAGAATATTGATTTGATTATAGCCCGAAAAACCATCCATGAAGGAAAACATTTCACTTCCGGCACAATCATCAATAATTTGATCGATATAAGGCGTAGGATAGTTGTCTTTTGGACAAGCTCGATTTATATCCCTATAGTCGATACAGATTCTTATTGTTCCTTGTTTCTTGTTGACTGGAACAATATTCGATACCCAATCCGTTAACGGGATCGGATAAATGAAACCTGCTTTCAACAGCTTTTCGACTTCTGCTTTAATCGCAGCCGCTTTTCGAGGGTGAATTTGACGCAACCGTTGCCGGACGGGTTTAGCATCCGGGTAGGTCTTTATTTCATGAATAACAATGGCAGGATCAATTCCCGGCATTTCCTCGTAAGACCAGGCAAACACGTCGCGGAATTCTTGGAATAGGGCCTTGTAAGTTTGGATTTCTTCTTCAGTACATGCGGCACCTATATGAATGTTTTCCTCGATTCCGGGCTTCACTGAAATATCAATGGGAATAGTACGAGAAATATTCCCTAAATTCAACTCTGAATCAGAATGTTTCGTTGGATCCTGAGCGTCTTTGACATATTCAGCGGTAAAGATAGATGAAAAATCATTTTCAAATGCATCATCCTTAGGTAAAAACGAAGATCTGTGATGGAGATCTTCCCATGGTAGATCGTCTACACTTAGGATTTCGCGAAGTTGTTCGTCAGATGACACGACTTCGGGAAACGTTATCCGTTCTAAGGGTGAGGTGAAAAGTGACTCTTCACTGACCACATTCATTTGGTCGACTTCGGTTGAATGAAAGTCAGTAAAAGACATGAGAGCTTCATAAGCAATTTCATATGGACTCAAAGGCATAACATCACCGAGTGAGTCTATCTCAGAGTCAGATGGGACGAACCAAGGATCATCATAAATAATGTTTTCTGATGTAATCATATGAATGGTTGCAAACGAAGGATCTGCGCTGAGTGGAGGGAGAGGAAAAGTTCCCAGTAAACCGGAATCCTTAACTAAACCTACACCAACGTCCCTATAAGGGATTGTCGTTTTACCAACATGCTGGATACTCTCTGAAGAGGCTGGGTCGGATGAAAAGTATGTCAGCTGATCAATAGTCACGATCTTACCGTTATGTGGAAACTTAATTACTCTGAAGACCGATGAAACGACCGCTGTCATAGCATATGACCAACTTCGACCCAAAAGAAGGTTGTAGTCTAGAGGGGCATCAACCACTTCCACATCCAGACTAACGGTTTTACCTTCAACCCCTATAGGCAATTCTTGTAGAATACCAAACGGACGGAACCCACGGCCATCAAAGGCCTTAAGGATGGTGGGGGATTGGTTCAACGAAGGAGAACCAAGCGATCTCCAACATTGAATCGACATAATACACGTAGAAGCTCCCTCATCAATCACAGTCCGATGAATAGGCCTGTTTTTGACTATCACTGGAATTTGGAAAGCCATTTGATGGGGGAGACGTGGTGTACTATTTTCTAGATCAAAGATCATTAGGTTCGGGTCCTGAACATCGACAGCTCCGATAGCCGACAAAAGCAATTTCCGTTGTGCTGGGCATGATTGCAGCACTTCGAGTGCCGACATTGCTGAAGGTGAAACAGCTAAGTCCTCAACAATGTTGTAATTCTGGGCTGCTCTCGCATGTGGATTGAAAGCAGACCTTCGAAGTACACCCTTGGCGGGCGGCTTAATCACTAAGTCTGGGTTAGGTTTTTCGATCTGTAGTGGATCGGAACCAGGAGCTGAGGTTGATGGGTTAGAGTGAGAAGATTCTGCTTCTTTGCCATCAACAGGAGCCTTACTACCATAATCTTGCGATCGAGTCGCAATCCTCACATGAGACATCATCAAAATGGGTTCTTCACTGGCATTCGAAGAAGAACCTATCATCTTATTCTCCTGCTCTGGAAATGGATTCTTTAACACAGCAGGAGTGGGAGAACCTTTGACTATTTTAACAACCTCGGCCCGATGAGGGCAATCTCTCGTAAAATGATCCTCTTCACAAATAAGACAAGGATATCGAGGTTTGCGTTTTTCGTCATTGGTTTCCGACTTTTCAGTTTTCTCCTTTGGAGCCTTGTCTGCTTTAGCCTTCTTCTTTCCTTTCTTCTTTCCACCGTTTTTTGATTTGGCCGTAGATGACTCTACAGCGTGAATGTCGGCGGTAAGTTCAGGAGGAGAAGACTCTCCTGTCGGAGAATCAGGCAAAGTGATAATTGGAGTATTGGAGGCCTTGGAAGACTTCTTCTTACTCTTCGTAGTCACGATACCAATCATACCATCAGCGGCATGAGATCCCGAAGGAGCAGCAGCGATTTGATTCGACTTTGGAAGATCCGGAATCTTCTCGTGTAACGTACCCGACTGAGTGTAAACTAAGTCAAGGTATTGTGCCTGAGCAATGACTTGCTCCTCAGTAACTACTCCGGCCTTAGTACATCTTCAGTAATCTTCGGTAATAATGATTTGACAAACCATTCAGCTAAGATTTGGTCCGGGATAAAAACTTTCACTAATCTCCTTCGACGTCTCCACTCATGAATGTGATCAGAAATATACGTGGACGTCGATTGTTTTAGTGAAGTTAATAACTCCGTGCCGTTATCGTATCTGACCGGCAACTGAAAGTGAGTTAAGAACGAGGTAGCTAACTGGCTAAAGTTGTAAAAAGAGGCCCGTGGTAACTCAATGTACCACTTGGCCGCGAGACCAATGAGTGTACGCTGGAAAAGACGTAAGCGGATGGAATCATCTGAGATAGAATTCGAAGCACACCAGAGGTGGTAAGTCATCACATGATTGGACGGATCCTCTCCAGACTTACCTTCGAACTTGGGTATATCACTGGGCAACTTATTTGGCATTGGCGGCCAGAACTGAAGATATTGAATTGGATCGTTCGTTAGGCGCGTCAAGTCGGGTAAATCCAAAGTTGCAATAAACGGTAACTGCCGGTTAGGATCTCTAAAACTCTGGGTCACAATACCAGCCCCAGGAGGAGGATATCCAGGATAACTAGGAACAGGAGTCGCATTTGGGATATTATATCCTCCTGGAAAACCAGGATTAACCGGACCGTACTGGGGTTGTTGATAAGTGTACCCAGGATACGGTTGATACTGGTAAACCGGTTGTTGGACAGCTTGCCCAGGTTGGTACTGTCCCTGGTACGGAGGTTGAACAAATTGAGGTTGAGTAGTTACAACCGTACTTATACCAGGCTGACCTACAGGCATCTGGACCGTGGTTTGAATCGTAGATCCAGACAACGGTAAAGATGTCTGAGGTGCGGTAACAGGGACAGTAGAAACTGGAGCCGTCGATACTCCAGAAGTAAGTATGGTAGATGTAGCGATAGTTGCAGCAGCCGTTTGAGATGGAGTACTAGGTGCAATTGCCGGCTGAGTAACTACCGAAGCTACAGAAGCTTGAACATTGGGCTGGACAGGTTGCGGTTGCTGGGTTGGACCAGAAACTACGGGTTGTCCAGCTTGAGGAAGCATTTGTACACTTGGCTGCAACACCTGTTGACCCTGTGAGGGATCCCACACTAACATTCCAGGGTACTGACCCGTAACAGGTTGAGGGTACTGAGATCCATAACCAGATTGAGGGTAGGATTGATAATTGTAAGGTGCAGTTCCCATACTTGGAACATATGACTGACCTTGAGGCGGTTGATAACCTTGACTTGAGTATTGACCTTGGGGTTGATAACCTTGAGGTAAATACTGATACTGGGGTTGACCTTGACCTTGAGGTTGGTACCCTTGAGGTTGATAACTTTGGGGTTGATACCCTTGAGGTTGCCATCCTTGAGGTTGCCATCCTTGAGGTTGATATTGATACTGAGGTTGACCTTGGGGTACATATTGAGGCTGAGGTTGACCTTGAGGTAAGTATTGCACCATAGGTACATACTGACTTTGAGGTTGCCCCCCAGACACGATTTGTGTACCTTGAGGTTGCCCCCCAGGCGGTAATTGGCCACCTTGAGGTTGGGAAACGGGAACTGAACCTGACATCATGTAAATGTCTCCTACACCCAATGGTATATTACCACTGTTTCCAGCAAATAACCCATGATCAATGGGTTGAGGAGATGCCCCCGCAAAGGTACCAGAAAGTGACTGATACCCAGTGGGAACAGAAGGACCGCCGTGTAAAAAAGATTCAGGACTTTGTGTAAACACGGACGACTGACCAGACATATTTACAGGAGTATGAATACCTCCGGGTGGAAAAGGAGTACGAGGTGTGGAAAAACCGACTGAGTTGTCTAAAAAATTGGTTAACGCAAGGTACCAAGAAGTACTTCTAGGAGGACTGTAAAAGATGGATTCACGCTCCCTTAGATCAATAGTAAGTTGACCTTCAAGGTGAGAGACACCTATATCTTCTTCTGGAGCAAGTTCTTCTATAGCAATCAAACCAGAAGGTAGATTTTCGGTGATAATTCTTTCTATTCTCGGTGAATCAGGGACACTAGAAGTTGGAGTAACAGGTTCGGAAATTTCAGGTTCTTCGCCTGTTTCACTGGCAGATGAAAAACTACCAGCAAGCTCGGAAACTGTAACAGTTTCGGGATTGTAACCTGTTTCTAAACTTTGGTAATCTGGATGGACTACCAAGGAAGATTCTCCTTCTTCAGGTGAACCTACTCTACTGTCACTAGGAGGAGTTACAAGGACCTTTAACCCTTCTAAATTACCCGGGTCGTCTCGAGGAGGGGATCCCCTAAGTCTACGGGATCTTCTCAACAATTCGGCCACAGAAACAACTTCAGGAGACTGGCCCCGAAGTCTACGGGACTGTCTCGGTAATTCCGCCACAATTAAAGATTTTTAACTACAACACACGAAAACAAAGTAAAAATTTCAAATCAAACCACCTAAAGTCTTCTAAAGAAGCAAACAAATTTGAAGCACACGCCTAAATAATCTAGAGCGTCAAACCACACACAAACAGTAGTCTTCCGGACCAAAAGCGCTAGTTGGTGATTAGGCCCAACCTCGCAGGATTCAGTACAGAAATGGCGGGTGGAACAGTTACCCCGGCAACCTGCTTAATGAATAGACCGGCACAAGTTCCTCCACTTTAACCGTCTCGAAGTGAAGTGAACCCCCCGGAAAATCCAAGTGAGTATAACCGACGTCTGCTCCAGGTACAGTGGGACCTTCCCTCCACCGTCACCTCGGTAGAACCCTAAAGATTATGGTCACTAAAGTTACCAATCACAACAATTACACCTGGGGGAACAGTCTAAACTCCGACAGCACGCAAGGGCAGAGTAGCAAGCTCCAATCCCCTTACCGGCTCCTTGACAACAATCCAAGGTTTACCGATAAGTGACCCCTGGCTCCTCGACAATGGTTAATCCGAGGTTTACCGTTTGTAATACGTACTGTCTGGCGTCGTTCCCAACGAGGGAGGAATGATCCCCTCACTGGTTCGGACACGAGCTCGTGCTTCTCCTTTAAGAGGAGCTTTCCCAGAGTATAACTGAAACAATTGGATTTAATCTACTCAAGATAAACTATCTGTTTGGTTTTGTAGTCTTGGAGAGTTAAGTACTCACCTACTCCAAGACCCTAGCCTAAGCTATGTTGGTGTTTCAGAGCCCTAGAAAAATAAAAATTACTAGATTGATTTTAATTTAAGCGTTACTTTTAAGGTTGTTTCTTAAGTCAAAGGGTGATGGAAGTGAAACCAGTGGTGTGTTGACTCGACTCGAAACCACTACAAAATGCACCTAGGATGATTTACCCACTACTTTACTTTTTCGATGAATTGCTTAACTAAAAAGTTGAGAGAATGCAATCTTTATAAAAGCAACTTCTTAATTGAAGACAATCAAAGAAACAATTCGTTTGTCTTTTCCAAGCATAAAAAACATGACCGCTCTTTACATGCACGAAAAAACTCTTTTTCTCTTTCAAAAACAAAAAGCTACTTGAAACAAGACTTTTAAAGAAGATGTTTTTGTATTTTTCTTTTAATAAAGCAAATAAATCTAATATAACCAAAAATCAATCTTAACAACTATTAAAATCTATGAAAATGCACTCATAAGCAAACTAAAAGGTAAATTTACTCTAAGCAATCTTAACGAGGCCAAAACTAACAATGATTATTCTAAGGTGTTTTACTTGATCACAATCAAATCAAGGACTAGCTTATTGCAGAACCAAAAACTAGTCAAAACAAAACTCTAATCTTTTTGTTCTTTTGTAAAATGGAAATCAACACTTTATAAACAAGTAATTCGAAATTTGACCCAAAACAACTTAAATGGCAAGCTGCTCACACAAGGAGACTTTACGACAGCCCCGACTTCTAAGAAGGCTGACTAACCAGAGAGATCTAAGGCTGGACAACTTTCTACCGTCAAAGTCACTACAGGACCTATTGAAAAATCAAACCCTAGGCCTAAACTTCGTTGAAATCCACTAAAACACTCAAAGCTCACAAAACAAGTTCAGGTGAAAATTCTTGACAGGGTACTAAAGGATCTGGGTAGAAAACACTAAGAAAAATCAAAATCTAAAAGCAATTAAAGCAAAAAATGGAATTTTCCTAAATTTTACAGGAAGACGCAGGCAACCCGTTATAACAGGTGCGGGCCCGCTCTGTGCAAACGGCAACAGCGCGTCCAAAGACGCACTGTGCAGTACTCAGAGGGTGCGTCCTTCTGGAAAAGTTGAGAAAAACCAAATCTAACTAAATCTAAAGCTAAGCCACCCAAATACTAATTCTCACAGTCAAAAACCAGAAAATAAAAGTGATTTTCACAGAGCAAAGTTCACACAAAGGAAAAGACTCTCTCATTAATGGATTCCCCAGCGGAGTCGCCAATTTGTCGTGGCGGAAAAAGTCGTTTGTGCGGACACAACTGACCTCCCTAGGAGTCTAAACTCTCTAGCAACAAACAAGACAAAATGGAGTGATCTTTCTCTAAATATACCTTTTAAAACATGAAAACTACAAGTGTTTAGGCTTACCTTATTCCAAAACGCGGTTGTTGTAGTCCGTCCTTGCCGATCCGGATGAGCTCCTCCTTCAAGTCAATTCCTGCAACCACAAACAATCAAACAATTACCAAGCACTTGCATTTCATATAATAAAACATATATTTAACATGCAGACCAAGGAACACATGAAATAACTCATTAACACAAGCTATTGAGAAAAATAAACCAGTTTGTATTAATAACGAAACAAAGAAACTCTTACAACCTGGCCTTGGTGTTGTGCAAGTTCCTCCCAGGGTCCATCAAGGGTTTTCCTCTACTTTGACAAAGCTCACCCACTTCCAAGTAGAATCAAGCAAAGACAATCTCTCCTCACAAGGTTCTAAATGGGAGTCCTAATTCCTGCAGCATTTACCCAAAGAAAATGTATAGCTCCAACCTCCCCTCCCTCTGGCTCAATGTCTTTATTTATAGTGCTGTAAAGAGGTTATTCAGGTCCACCATCAATGGGATAATCCCCCTCTTTGGGTGGGATAGCTCCCTTATTGATGGGATAAGTTCCCCCTTAATAGAGATACATGAACCAACTGGAGGTGCATCCAAATCATCAAACCGACCTCTAGAAAGTTCTAGAAGTAACCACAAGTAACTTTTTAAAGATGAAACTCGCGCATTTTGCCTTTTACAGAAGGACGCACCTGTCCCTTAACATACAGAGCGTCCAAGGACGCACCTTTTGTGAACATGGTCAGCGTCCCCGCAGGTAAGGCTAGAGAGAACCTGCGACCCCAGAGATAAACATATTTTTTACAAGACTTTCTCTCTTCTTTGAGTTTGAGATGGATAACAGAGGCATAAGACTTGCCTAAGAGGGTAGCATGACTGTTGATTTGAGTCATACTAACTGTAAGTGGTCATGGTGACATTTTTTAGTGTAACAATTAGTATGGAGGCAGAGCCCAAATTCGCGAAGATTGGAGATTACTGGGATGACGTGACGGTGGATAAGGCTGCTGAATTGCTCCGCGAATACTAGCATTTATTCCCTACCAATTTTATAGATCTAAAAGGGATAATCGGGGACCTAGATGCTATGAAGATCATGTTGAAGACCGACGCGAAGCCGGTTAAGCAAAGACCTTACTGTCTCAATCCAAAGTATAAGGAGAAGGTCCACTTAGAGAGACAAGATGCTCGTGGCAGGCATCATTGAGCCTGTGGAAGAATCCGACTGGGTAAGCCCAATGGTGGTATAGGAGAAGAAGTAGAAGGATGAAATAAGGATATGCATGGATCTAAGAAAGCTGAATGACACTTGCGTACATGATCCTTTCTTGACTCAATTCACTGACGAAGTGTTGGACAATGTAGGTGGCCAGGAAGCATATTCCTTCACTGATGAGTTCTCAGGGTACCATCAAATCAAAATTGCGCCGGAGGATAGGAGCAAGATGACCTTCGCGACTAAGTGGGAGTGTTTTCAATACACTATTATGCCGTTTGGATTGAAGAATGTGCCTGCGATTTTCTCGCGCATAGTCATTGCTGCATTCAAGGAGTTTATTCATAAGTTCCTGGAAGTATACTTTGATGATTGGACTATGTTTGGGCTAGTGAAAAGCTATGTAGCAAGCTTGCGCCTGATGCTGGATACCTGTCGAAGAAACAAAATCGCGCTCAATCTAAAGAGATGCCTATTCTGTGTTCCTTTTGGGACCCTGCTGGGTCATGTGGTTTGTAGGCAGGGACTGATGGTAGAACTAGTGAAGATTGCAGGATACTAAATTTGGAAGCATCGAGGAGTGTGAAACAGCTGCGCGCTACCCTAGGACATACATGATATTACAAAATTTTTATCAAAGGATATTACCAGATCACTGTGCCTATGGAGAAATTGTTAAAGAAGGATGCCACATTCTACTGGAATGAGGACTGTAATAAGAGCTTGGATGTATTGAAAGAAAAGATGGTTACCACACCAATTCTAGTCTTCTCGGATTGGAAGAAGGAATTTCATGTACATGTCGACGCGTCATGTATAGCACTGGGAGCAGTACTGACACAGGCTAGAGGAGGAGACTTGGACCATCCTATTGTGTTTGCAATCAGAAGGTTATCCAAGGTGGAGAAGAACTATTCCACCACTGAGCGCGAAGGGTTAGCCATGGTATACACACTCCAGAAGTTTAGGCACTACTTTCTAGGAGGCCATTTTAAGATGTATACGGACCACTCCGCGCTGAAGTAACTGGTCAATAAGCTTGTGTTGGGGGTAGAATATGGCGGTGGCTGTTAATGTTCCAGGAATATGATTTTTAAGTTATTGTGAAGCTTGGACGACTGAACACGAGACCAAACCATCTATCACACATCGAAATAGGGGAAGAGCTCACTAATTTGGAAGAAGGATTGTGTGATGCGCACTATTTGTAGTGTGCATCGCGAATGGTCATTTTGAGGATATAATACACTTCTTGATGATAGGGACTGCCCTAGAGGGATATACTATCCAGCAGAAGAAGGAGTTAGTGGTGCGCGCGACAGATTTTTCTGTCATTGCTGGGCATCTGTACAAAATGGGGTCTGATGAGATATTGCGATGATATGCACCTGAGATTGAAAGAAGCAGCATCCTTGCAGACGCTCATGGGGGTACCGCAGGAGGAAAATATGCAGGGAGAGTGACTGGGCATAGGATTCTACACGTAGGGTTGTGGTGGCAAACCCTCCATCAGGATTCAAAAGCTTACTGCAAAGCATGTGATGTGTGTCAAAGGAGGGGGCATGCCATCAAGTAGGGATGAGATGCCTATGAATCTACAGATGACATTACAACCCTTTGAGAAATGGGCGATAGATTTTGTGGGACCTATTCAGCCCCAAGGAAAGACGAGAGTGAGGTACATTATCACCGCGACAAAGTATTTGACTCGTTGGACGGAGGGAAAACCTGTGAAGGATTGCACAGCCGCGACTACTGCGAAGTTCCTCTTGAGTATGTACTGATGTGATTTGGCTGTCCAAAGATTTTGATGAGTGATCGTGGTATGCACTTTCTGAATGAGACGATCAGCGTGCTAATGGAGGAATTTCAGGTATATCACCAGAAGATCACACCTTATCACCCACTGGCTAACAGGACGGTGGAAGCATTCAATAAAGTGCTAGAGAACGCACTAACCAAGGTTTGAAATGCTTAATGAAGTGATTGGGATCTAGGCATACCCGCAGTACTATGGGCCTGTCAAACAACATGCAAGAAGTTGACTGGACAAACACCCTTTCGGCTTGTTTATGGTGTTGAAGCAGCAATTC
Source organism: Pinus tabuliformis (assembly GCA_031772625.1). Classification (NCBI taxonomy): domain Eukaryota; kingdom Viridiplantae; phylum Streptophyta; class Pinopsida; order Pinales; family Pinaceae; genus Pinus; species Pinus tabuliformis. The sequence goes on from CM062817.1 coordinate 127,740,052, forward strand.
CCATGGAATATATTGTGCCTAGTCTGCACATAGTAGCACTCACGGGTATGATGGATCACGAAGCCCTGGAGGAGAGGCTCGCAGAACTGGATGAGTTTGAGGAAGAGAGATTTCTAGCTGGATTTCACCAACAGGTCCAAAAGAAGCACAAAAACCCCTGGCACAATCAACACATTAAGCTACGCACCTTTAAGGTAAATGACCTGGTTTTGTTATATGACTGCAAGTTTGATAAATTTCCAGGGAAGTTCAGGATGCACTGGTTAGGGCCGTATGTCATTAAGGAGATTACCGATGGAGGAGCGGTTCATTTGGTTAAATTGAATGGAGATCACTTCCCAGGAAAGGTGAATGGTAGTCGCTTGAAGCCATACACTAACAGTCTGGCCATGTGACTAGATAAAGGTAGCAGAGGCTTAGCGCTCTAGGCAGCTGAAAAGAGGTGCGAGACTATAAACTACACTGCCCAAGTTGGGGAGCTGTGCGATTTGAGGACTATGCGAAGCAAGGAAGTGTCACAGGGTTCGCGACAGCGCAAAGGGAGCTGCGCTTCCCAGGGAGAAATTGCGTAGGTCGGCCAGAAAGTGACTGTTAAAGTTACTGTTCATGATTTGACGGTAGAAATGCGGCCAAATGGAGTGGGCGACCAGAATTTAAGACAAAATTTATGGGTCAGATCCTTGAAGATCTGTCGCCAATCCGACATTAATGAACCGAATTTGGGGGGAACGGTCAGATTTGAATTCAAAATGCCCGATAAATTACAAGTGGATGTCCAACGAAAAATACTTGGCATTTTGAGAATTGATTTGTTGAGCTCTCAGGTACACATGAACCAAGAATTCTTCGAGGCTTTGAAAGTGACTCCAGTGTTTGCAAACTTACCAGAGACGTCACGAGCACTGTTGGAAAGCGTTATGTTAGCGCCCACAGAAGCCATAGATACCGAAGCAGAGGAGTTGGTGCCGGAAGTTGAGATGGAGGCAGAAGTAGCTGCTCCAGAGGTTGCCGAGGTATTAGCCGAAGTCCCTAAATCAGCGAGAACATCGAGACCAAAGCCCACCCCAACTAAGGAGACCGCGAAGGATAAAATGGGAAAGCATCCTTCAATACCTGTGCATGCATCACCAAGGAGAAACCCACCAAAGCCCACCACACAATAAAAGGGAAAAGCGATAAATTTGGAGCCGAAAGAGGAAGAAATCGAAGACATCCTGATGGATGATGAGGATGTGGGGGTTGAAGTGGAGGAGGTAGAAGCCTAGGGTGCTGACCCTATCACTCGGTTTCCTGAGTATGTCCCTCCATGCAAGGGCAAGACCAAGGTGCCGAAAGACATCGATGAGAAAAAGACCCCCTGCAAACCCCTCTGCTGACGGATGAGATTGTTTTCAAAAGAACGCGCTTGGGATGGGTTCCTCTATTGAAACTTGAGGACTAGGACTTGGTGGATCATGAGAAGTTCCCACACCTGGCGACTGAGCAGATGATGCACCACATCATTGATACAAACACTAGAATGACCGCATTGGAGCCATGGAGGTGGCTCAGAGGAGTAGATAAGGTAGGGTTGCTCATCTTGCTTTGGGTGCCGCACTACAATCGCACCCCGGTTACAGTATTGGTCATTAAGTAGCTACTGTGCTTGGTGCATGATGGGTGTCTGCGGCTGGAGGAGCCAATACCCATACGAACAGGTTGATTCACTGGATCACGTGATTTCCTTATACAAGAGAGAATCCAACCATGATATTTGGCAGAAAAGGTGGTGAGCAGGCCCTCGCGGAATCTATGAAAGAAAAGTTTAAACTGGTGAAGAAGTCACACGAATATTCCATATCCAGCATCTCTGACCCTACTATAAAGGTAGCTATGCATATTTTAGCAGGGAAAGTGATGAGGAAGTGTCGATGAGGTGCCGACGCTTGTCATCGCGCTAGTAGCCCAGTGCATTGAAGGAGTCCAGTTCAACTGGTCAGACTACCTTCACGGAGAGTTCCTAGCAAATTGCCACGAAGCACAAGAGATCAGCAAGACGTTCCACTATGCGTGGCTCTTGTTGTCAATTGTGCTGGTAGCGTGGGAGCTGCCAGAGGACAGTCAATTCCCTTCGGTCGCGCCAGACCTACCAGAAGCAATGAAGTAATCTTTGCTGTGGGCGACCAAGGATGTGTAGCAAATCAAGGATAGAAATATCTTCTAGATCTTGATGGAAATGAACATCCACATGGCCATTAATCGCAAGCCGTGATTTTCACCTACGGTGTATGCCAACCTATAGGGATACGTAGAATTTAAAGCCGATTTTCATCATGTATCCATCAGGGTGCGGAAGGACCCTATGCAGAAATGGTATGACTTGCCTTACCTAGCAATGGATGATGCTATTTACACAATACTTTATCAATGGTCGGCAGAGTGGTGTGCTACAACAGACTTGCCGGTGGGAGGAAGCAAGTCCTCCGCGTAGAAAAAGAAGGAGGAGGCCAAGCTAAATATAACTCAACTGGCCGAAAGGAGAAAGAAGGAGGCTGCTGACAAGGCCCAGGTAGAGCGCGAGGCCGTGCAGCAGACAACAAAGCAGACAGGTGGGACAGAGCGAGGCTTTGAAAAAGGCACGCGGTCACCTTCACCTGAGATAGAGGAGGAGATAGACAAGTAGCACGACACGGACCCACAGGAGACACCTGCTTGCATTAAGCTCCCAAGGGAGCAGGAGAAAGGAGGGTATAGGAGGAAATCAAAGGCTACCAAGACATCACTGGACCCTATCACGCTAACAGAGGGTGATCTACATGACATTAGTGACACGGTGCAGGATGTCACTGCGGAGGCCCTACAACAGTTTGAGCAGCAACAACATATAATCTTGGGGGCTATCCAGATAGGTTTACAGGAGCTATAGACCCGCGCGTCTCAGGCTGGCACAGTGTCCACCGACCTTGCTATCGACACTTTAGAGGTTGCCGAGATGTTGCGCGTAAAGGCCTCCAGTGCGATAGTGCTACTTGATGGAGCAATGACCATGAAGAACGAAGTTGACAGGCCCATTGTCAGTTCCCTAAAGGGAGTAGGGTTGAATTTGGTTGCAGGATGGAGTAATTGCAGAATTGAGGGCCCATGAGCACCACGCCCTCCAGGTGATCAGTGAACAATAGATCAAAAATGAATAGATGGCACTACAGTAAGACTCTTTCATCGCCATTGTGACCGAGGCGACCAATAAGAACAAGCACATTATGCAGGTTGTCGAGGAGGCATGCTGAATGGTCCTAGAGTTGGCCATTCCTGAGGAGGAGCTAGTCGAGGTGTGCATCCACAAAGTGGCTTCGGGGGTGTGTGACACTTTTACTGAGATGGCGAAGGTTCAGTTGGAGATGCACCTGCAAATCATGGAATTACAGTTGAAGGCCTAGCCTTCAACTCCACCATAAGTAAAGGAGCAGCGGGTGACCGCAGTCACAGAAGCAGTAGTGGTGGTGGACAGTGCAGTAGAAGACTGCACGCAACTTTTTGAGCAGTCGTTTGATTTCTTGACAATCTTGCAGGAGGACCCCATTGTGCAATGAATAGAGATGGAAGTGCACAAGCTACAACAACACTATGATGAGGTCAAGGGCACAACACAAACCGTCGCGTTGACACAGAGACTAACAAAGCTGCAGGAGGCCAAGCAGCTGAAAGAACATGTGGATGTAGCGTTGCACAAGGAAGTAGTGCTGAAGGAAAGACTGAAGCCCTGGTTGGATGAGGCTTACATGATAATAGGCATTATTGAAGGAAATCTTCCAACTCTGCAAGCAACTCAGCAGAAGCTTCAGGCCCATAGTTCAAGAGCAGTGACCGAGCAGATGGTTGAAGACACGAAGTAGGCAGCCGCACAGTGCACGACTGAGCTTGCGGTCATACGAGTTGAGCTTGAAGGACTTCGCGCAAATATCTCCGCGCCTGGCGACTGACTCGAGGGTGATTCACGATGTTTGTGTTGGGGTCTTTTTGGGAACAGGATCCCCCAAGGACAATTTTGGGGCTAAAAGCCCATGTTTTGGTTCGAATTTTGTAATAAACTTGTAGAGACTCCCCATTTTGTGGTCGCAGAGCGTGAAGGTGTCATGAGTAATAAAGGGTTGTCCGCCCTTATTTTTGTAAAGTAAAGAGCTAAGTAAGCTCTAAGTAGTTGAATAGTTGCTAAGCTAGTCAAAGCTTTTAAGTAAGAAGTCTAAAATCTCGGGTCATAGCGTAGGTAGAGGCTCTGCAGCTGAGTGCGCAGAGGCCTAGGGTAGAAGTCCGCAGCTGAGTGAGCGGACCCCTGCATTTGTGTACACAGGGTGGATAGAGTCTGTAATCACCTGAAGATATCAATAAAGAGAAGCTTTCTACTAATTCTATGTCTTTGTTCCTGTTAATGCATCTTAACATGTTATGTATAAATTTCATTTAAATTGCTTATATGATTCGCGAATGTATGTAATTACATTGGTTAAGTGAATGCAAGTAGGAACATATGTTTACACAGTGCTAACTATGATTGTTTAATAATATAAGTAAGACGCTTAGACTAGTTTGGGAATCTGCACTGTACATTGCCTTAGCAGCGTGAAAGTACCTGAGCCGTAGGTTAGGGTTGCATGAAGGTCAATCGTACCTTTTCGCGGAGGCACTAAAGGGCAGAATAGAGGGCTAGTCTGGCAAGCCCTAGAACTAAGTGACATGCATGAAGGCAGGAATAAATTGACATCACGACCATCTCAGGGTGCAGAAACCTAGTTCTAGCATCCCTCCATATTGCTTCGAGTGAGACTTCGGTCCGCGCTCCACGGGCTGATGCCGAAAGGGCCAGTAGTGTAGGGATTTGTTTGGCTAACTATTGTTGAACCTGGGTCAGGCCCCAACAAGCCAACATTAGTCTAAGTGCACCCTTTTGAAAAATAAAAAATGGTAGTTTAGCTAAGGGTAGGTAGATAAGATGATTTGTAAATATTTGCGTATATCATTTTTATCCAAAGTTTTGATCATAGGCTAAAGTGAAAATATGTGCGCTATGGGGAATAAAGTCTTTCGTATGTTTTATACTTCCTCTTATCCTAAGTTCAAAGGTAAATTATAAAAAGCGCATGTAGAAAAATTTGCTTTGTCGTATTTGGTTAAGGTACACTTTAGTCAGCGACACCGGGATCTGTTCCCACTTACAATCAAAGGCCCTCACCCACCTTCGGTCCCCCTTCTCCAACCTGTCTTTACCAGGGAGGGGGGGGTGGGGTCCGACAAGTTGTTTCTCCCATTGGGCCCCACCCCCTACGTGTCACCCTCTTGCGATTTCGCACCCCCCAAGAAAAACCACAAACTGCTTGCTACCCCCTCCAAAAACCACTTTTCCCACGTCCGCTCTACCGCGCCCCACCATGATTCCTCCGCCATTCTCCTCTTGCCACATCACATAACCATTAAGCCAATTAAATTATTTCTCGGCAAATGATTGTTCTACATTAAATTTGTAATTCCCAGGTAACCATTTAGGCCTAATGGTCCTGCACCATTTTCAACGGAACGATTAGCTGCAGCATTTAAAACCTTCTGAACCTGTCACTCTCCTCTCTTTACTGCTCATCCTATCGCTCTCTTTCTTTTTAATATTTGTATTTTGTTATTGATAGTTTTCCACAACGATCAATCTCAAATCTATTCTGTGACCAGACCACGACATAAACCTAACAGTTCCCTGTTTCTTTTACCTGACAGTTTTTTACTCAAACGCTTTCCCCAGTAAGCGCTTCTGGAAATTCCTCCTGTTCTCAGATTCTTACAGTCACGCCTCCAAAAAATAAGACTCAAGATAAGACAGGTAATCCTTTGATTTCCCCTTTTGTAGATTTATATCATATACCTTTAGCTGATAGGGATTATAGGATTAATGAAGCCCAATGTCACTATGATTTTCTTGAGTTATATTGCTGTTAGAAGATAAACATACAGATAAGATTGATGAAATTGGGCTCTGGAAGTCCAACCTCCCCCATTACATTTTCCCCTTGACATTCCAAGCCCTAGAGTTTACCAGAAGGTGTCAAGCATGCTATGTCCCTACCCAAAGAGCTCTCATTTCCCCTACTGGTGACATTCTCTTCACCATTACTGCCCAGTCGATTGACCAAATGATGCTGGCTCCCACTATGGAAAATATTGTTTCTTTCTACCTATAAGCCCTTACCCAGCTTTATCAGAAGCTAGATTTTCCCACCAGAGCTAGAATCTTTGAGATCTTCTTGCCCGAGAATGCCCAATTTCCAAAAAGAATCCTCCAAATCCTTCCTCCATCTTCCCTAATCAGGCCAAACAAATTATATCCATGATTTCCTACATTTTAGGTTATTTTTATGATCAGTGGGTAGATGAGCCCATTTAGGATTCCTTTCCATATTTTCCATAGATAGCAAGCCTTCCATTGTGTTCAATTTCAGTCAATTCTTGGCTGATAGTATTCATGAACAATTCATAAAATTTCCCATAGAACATGTGTTTAATTACATGTGAATTTTGATTTATATGTTCCTCTATTATCAGGAAGACAAATTCAATTTTATATGGACCTCATTGGTCATGAAAGAACAAAAGGAGTTCACTTATAAGCAGTTCATTGAAGATTTTATTCATCTAGCCATGAACATCCTTAAAAATGCAATTCAACCCAGGATTAGTGAGGAAATCAAGAGAATTATGCACCAAACATATCAGGAAAAGATTGTGGATTGGCATTTATACCAAAATTATACAGAAATCAGGGTGTATGGTTGTGAATTGGCACCCTACAAACTCCCCAAATACCTCCCAATGAGGATTTTTTCCTTGGAGTATATTAGACAGATGCTGAATTTGTTAGGTAAAATTGACTTGGGGTTTGAGTCAAGGTTGACCTGGTTAAATAGAAGTGGTTTGGGCACATGGTATAGTGTACCCATGGTATTATTTCCCATGGTTTTGGGCATGGGATCCCACGCAACAGGTTTTGGGGCTCAAAGCCCAAGTTTTGGTCAAAGATGGTGTAGAACTCTGCGAAGTGTGGGCGCGAAGCGTGAAGTCTAAGATGAGTCATAGGGCTGTCCGCCCTAAAATATTGTAATTTAATGTAAAGTTGTGTCGGCCTACCCATGGTCCACAGACCATGGGATTTTATAAATAGAGCGAGGCTCTAAGTGTAAAAGGGGAATCATGAGATGATAGAGAATAGCGAAGGCATGGTTAGAGCATAGAGTGGAATCTGAAGTGTACTGAGTCGTAGTAGTAGGAAGAGGATTTGTAGCTGAGTTCGCAGAGGCCTAGTAGAGTCTGCAGCTGAGTGCGCGGACCCTTGCAACTGAGTGCGTAGGGTGGAGTCAGGTTTGTACTTGGGATTGAAAGTTAATAAAGAGAAGTTTGTTCTATGCATCTGTTCTTGAATCCGTATTTTGATGTTGTACATTACTTTTACTTTGTATATTTACTGCGCGCACTTGATGAATACTCATATGAATGCTTATATGTGAATTTAATCTAAGTAATTAGCTAACAGAGACTAATTAAGGAAGACTTGGGTAAATAACACAGGTCACGCTACAGTTAGGACTGTGCGAAGACAATATCACAGGGCGCGGGGTACCCGCGGGTGCGCGTAGCACAATGAGTACAAAGGTTGGACCGCGTACCAATCACCTCATTTCAGACATCCCCAAGGTGTAGAAACTTGGTTCTAGCACTGTTATAGACATTTTTGTGCCTCGCAGCATGGAGCATGAAATGTTGATAATTACAGGGATCCAAAGTCCCTAAACATGTTGTTCTTACCCCTAGAGGAACAAGGTCAGCAAACCACAGCACTTCCTATCAGTTCTCCACCTGAAAACACTCAAAAACAGGCTATTTTTGGATCATGTCAGCTGCTCCACTGAGCATCTGCGCTGAATGTCAACTGCTCCTCCTTGTACCTGCGCTGAAAGTCAAAACCAATGAAGGCTACCTGCGCTGGGCGAGATTAGCCAAGTGGCACAGTCATTCTGCAAGGTGTCAACTGCCCAGGAAGCTTCCAAACTGACACTTGGTTCAAGGGATTCGCCCTATGATGAGTAAGAGGTACTTGATCTCCATGTGGAAGCAAGGATCTCCAAGTGGACTCAAGAACTGAAGTTTAACTGAAGAGGGAGAGGACACAAGGCAGCTTTAGGTCAGTCTCAAGCTGACTCATCCTTTCTCCAAATCTCCTATATATAGAGCTCTTCTATGAGGTCTAGGGGGGCTGGAATTTCGTGCAAAGCAAGGAAGTGCTATTGGTTTACAGTTAGAGCTATTGGGTGATTGCTTTTATAGAGGGGAAGAGGAGATTTCTTGCTGCTGGGGAGGAGCTGCTGGATTGGAGCCATTTATGGTTGTAACCTTCTCAGAACCTTTTTCTTCTATCAATAAAGCTTTTGATGTTCTCCTATATACTTGTATTGCAATGATGTATTGTTTTTATCTGTATATTTGATTCATTCTAATCCATGCATCAGTTATGAGTACATGTCTCTTGTAGTTTCCCTCTCTTGTTTTGCAGGATCTTTGTGTAGCTGGGCCGGCAAAGGAAGCAAGGAGCTGGGAACAAGAGGCAAAGAGAGAAGACAGGATCGACAAAAGCGAAAGACATAGGTTGGTCAATCTTTTCTTCCTTCTCTGTACTTTCATAAAGGAAAAATATCAAAGCTTTACTTTCAGTTGTTGCTAAGGAACTATCACCCTTAGAGTAGGGATAGGGTCATTCCGAGTCGGATACTTTTCCCCACAACAAACTGGCGACTCCGCTGGGGATCGAACCCAAGATCGAAGAGAGGGAAGCAAAGAGAGTTTTGGAAGATCGTCCGGTTTCACCGGTAAAACTTCCTCCTGGATACAAAAAACTCGTGCCAAGTCCTTCGTTGGTTGAAAATACAGCTGGCCCACTCAAGTGGTCGGCTGAAGCGTCAGTCACTGAAAATGAACCTACTGAATCCAGACCGGACGAAAGTCCAAAGGTCGATACGGCAGTTGACCCGGTTCTACCTTCAGAAGTTTCATCTTCAAATGACACCGTCGCCGAAGAGTCATCTTCATGCGACACCCTCACTGAAGAGAATAAGGATGACACCATCCAGGTTCTTTTCATTAGCACCGACTCTGATGAGCGTCAGGGAAATGCGCCCATTCCTTTATCGCAGGAAGGAACATCATCAGGGTCATACCCGGCCGTATATTCGGTCCCACCACCAAGCAACCTGGTTGTATCCTTTGATTGGAATCAACTAGGCAGACCCCGGTTACCAGCCAGTATACCATTCAGAATCATTGTCCAGATCTATAGAATGATTATGGCTGGTACTATCATTGATGAAGGGGCGTCTGTGAGTATCCTTTCCTCTGTTGCTTGGAAAGCACTGGGTTCCCCGGCGCTTTTACCTGAGATAAGAAATCTCTCAGGTTTTGATAAAGGAACCAGTCGACCATTAGGAATCCTCCCCAATGAGCCTGTTACATTGAAAGGGAAGACCGTTAATTTGAATGTGATGGTCGTCCAAGGACCCTTGGATTATAACCTACTCCTTGGACGTGACTATATTTATTGCATGGGAGCGATAGTCTCCTCACTCTTTAGAGTAATGTGTTTTCCACACGAAGGGAGGGTGGTCAAGCTCGTAGACCAACTTTCATTTCCGGGATCTCGCATCGCAAATAGTCAAATACCAATCCTAAATGGTCTGTTCACTCAAGATATGCCTCCACCCCCAGTCCTCCTTCCCGATGAATGCGAGTGATTCGGAGAGAGGGACTGGAACCCAGGGGGCATGCACCCTGGTCTGCTTCGGGCAGAAGAAACCCTGGGTATAAGGTAGAATTTCCGCAGAAGAATATGACTAGTCCGTACCCCGTCCGTGGATGGAAGAGGGGTTGTTCTGGAATAGTATTCTTTTGTTAAAGTTATGTGTTTGGCAAAAGAGTCATTCACCTTTGTCTAAAGAAGTGGGCAATGCCCAAGTAGGAATTCCCTTATTGCGACAAGCAGTAACCATCTTTGGGGAAAAGCAAGCCTCACCCATTAAAACAAATGTTTTGAAGGATAAGTAGGGGCAGCCTCCAAAGAAAGAGATTCTATTGTTGTGACATAGGGTAACCATCTTTGAGTAACCTAATGATAGACATCGCCGAAGAAAGAGATTGATTTGCGGCAGCAAATAGAACCGTCTTCGGATAATAAGAAAGAGGCAAGCCTCCCTCAATAATACCAATGTTTTGTCTTTGAGTAGTGTTCTTCTCTTGTCACGAATAGCTGTTCGTTAAAAGTTGGGCCGACGGGAAGACAAGTACCGCGTAAGACCCCTTAAAATAACGAGAAGACTAGTATCGTTAACATTAGATTGGCAAGATGACAAGTAGCTGTGAACACCCAAAGAAAAGCAGAGGTGGGGGAGAGGAGGGGCAGCCTCGAAATCCTACCCTATACCTGGGGGCATGCAAACCTTTTGGAGTGCAAGCTAGGGGCGGTTATTTATCTGGTTTTAAGATTAACCGTTTTCGGAACTTACATAAAGGAAGGATGAGTTGGAGCATAGCTGTGGTAAGGCGCAAGCTCTATAAAAAATGGATCCTTAGAGGAGGCATTCTTATCTTATGACTGGTATATCGAGCAGTTTTAGCACATGGTTCATGCTCGTTAAAAAATAAACGCAAGATCCGAGCAGTTTTAACGCGGTCTTCATGCTCGTTAAAAAATAAATAAAAGCAGTGAGCAATGTTCCCTCCAGAGTTTAAGCTCATTTTTATCTAAAAAAAAAACCTATCCCGGTAAACAACCTTCTGAGATCGTAAATTCATCAGCCATAAAAGCCTTGGTCGTGTTTGTGCACCATCACCTCCACCGTCATTTGGCCGATCATTCACTTCCATTTGTGTGTTTACCCATTTTGAGGAACATCTGCGAAGAGTGATTTCACCTAGCCATCCTTGTGACACTGCCGTGATTGGAAAATCCCAACTTGTACCTGGAATCAGTTGCTATCCCTGTTTATCACTCGTTCCTCAAAAGACGAGTCATCTTTGAGCTCTTTTCTGACTCGTAAAATATGAAAAGTTTGCCGAGTTCTGGCCTTCCAGCTCATTAAAGGGACCGGAAGAGCTATCCCTCTTTTAGACTTTAATCTTTTTGGACCTGAGGGATTATTACACAAAAAGATCGAGCGCTTGTCTTGTTCGGCTCGTTAAAAGTACCGAACACCCATCCCTTCTGTATTGTTTTATACTTTTTCGGACTTAAGGGATTAGATGACGAAAAAGGAATTATGGAGTTAACTTTCTGTACCTTTTCAGACTCTCTAAAAATGAAAAGGACCGAGTTTTCCTTGTCGTTAGACTCGTTAAAATGATTAAATAGCGACAAACTTGTCTTTAGACGAGAACGAGTTTCCCTATCGCTAAGCTCGTTAAATCATAGCGATGGGCTTGCCCGAAGGGCAGGTTATAGAACAAGCATATGTTATCCTCCTCAAGCTTGACAAAAATAAAGAGGTACTGGTCAGAAATGACTGGGGAAAAATTGGGAGAACATCAAAGCTTAATGGTAGCAAGTCGCTCTTGAACATGACACTTTTCTTCCGTACCACATCGGGTTGGGTTGTTTCATTCACCGGTCTCATCACCATGGTCTTCGCCAAACCATCCACATTTTGGGGTAATGCTACCGATCCATCGCATCAGTGTCGTTATATGTTCAAGAGAGGTCATTCTGAAAGTGTCAACCGTGTCCCATCCACTGCCATACATTATCCTTCATCCATTCATGATCACCACCCTGAATCATATGTCACAGTTTGTTTTCACCTCCACTAAAATCATTAGCTCCGTTCCGTGTCATTGATGTGGGATTCATTAAGGCCCTCCTTTGATGGATCGCTTCTTGTCGACTTCAGCTCATTATCCAAGAAGTTGATCTAGGAACAACCCCATCAGTACTTTGAAGCTTGCATGTCTCAATGGCAAGTTTCTCACTTCCGGCGACAGGTATACATCAATGACCTTCGACCAGAAGATTTTGCGTGGCGTTCGATGCCAAGTCCTTTATTCACGCCACGTGAATTGTACTGCAGTACCTTGAGGGTCATTATCATTATCGGTGATTCCTCTCGCGCTTGTTAACGGTTTTCATCATTGACCGGTAATCAAGCGATGTCTTTCCATGTTCGACTTCAGCGAAATTCTCACATGGATCGACTTGTACTTAGAGTGAAGATCGAACGAGTTTGAAGACCCCGGATCTAGTTTCATAGAGTGGAATCTGAAGTGTACTGAGTCGTAGTAGTAGGAAGAGGATTTGTAGCTGAGTTCGCAGAGGCCTAGTAGAGTCTGCAGCTGAGTGCGCGGACCCTTGCAACTGAGTGCATAGGGTGGAGTCAGGTTTGTACTTGGGATTGAAAGTTAATAAAGAGAAGTTTGTTCTATGCATCTGTTCTTGAATCCGTATTTTGATGTTGTACATTACTTTTACTTTGTATATTTACTGCGCGCACTTGATGAATACTCATATGAATGCTTATATGTGAATTTAATCTAAGTAATTAGCTAACAGAGACTAATTAAGGAAGACTTGGGTAAATAACACAGGTCACGCTACAGTTAGGACTGTGCGAAGACAATATCACAGGGCGCGGGGTGCCCGCGGGTGCGCGTAGCACAATGAGTACAAAGGTTGGACCGCGTACCAATCACCTCATTTCAGACATCCCCAGGGTGTAGAAACTTGGTTCTAGCACTGTTATAGACATTTTTGTGCCTCGCAGCATGGAGCATGAAATGTCGATAATTACAGGGATCCAAAGTCCCTAAACATGTTGTTCTTACCCCTAGAGGAACAAGGTCAGCAAACCACAGCACTTCCTATCAGTTCTCCACCTGAAAACACTCAAAAACAGGCTATTTTTGGATCATGTCAGCTGCTCCACTGAGCATCTGCGCTGAATGTCAACTGCTCCTCCTTGTACCTGCGCTGAAAGTCAAAACCAATGAAGGCTACCTGCGCTGGGCGAGATTGGCCAAGTGGCACAGTCATTCTGCAAGGTGTCAACTGCCCAGGAAGCTTCCAAACTGACACTTGGTTCAAGGGATTCGCCCTATGATGAGTAAGAGGTACTTGATCTCCATGTGGAAGCAAGGATCTCCAAGTGGACTCAAGAACTGAAGTTTAACTGAAGAGGGAGAGGACACAAGGCAGCTTTAGGTCAGTCTCAAGCTGACTCATCCTTTCTCCAAATCTCCTATATATAGAGCTCTTCTATGAGGTCTAGGGGGGCTGGAATTTCGTGCAAAGCAAGGAAGTGCTGTTGGTTTACAGTTAGAGCTATTGGGTGATTGCTTTTATAGAGGGGAAGAGGAGATTTCTTGCTGCTGGGGAGGTGCTGCTGGATTGGAGCCATTTATGGTTGTAACCTTCTCAGAACCTTTTTCTTCTATCAATAAAGCTTTTGATGTTCTCCTATATACTTGTATTGCAATGATGTATTGTTTTTATCTGTATATTTGATTCATTCTAATCCATGCATCAGTTATGAGTACATGTCTCTTGTAGTTTCCCTCTCTTGTTTTGCAGGATCTTTGTGTAGCTGGGCCGGCAAAGGAAGCAAGGAGCTGGGAACAAGAGGCAAAGAGAGAAGACAGGATCGACAAAAGCGAAAGACATAGGTTGGTCAATCTTTTCTTCCTTCTCTGTACTTTCATAAAGGAAAAATATCAAAGCTTTACTTTCAGTTGTTGCTAAGGAACTATCACCCTTAGAGTAGGGATAGGGTCATTCCGAGTCAGATACTTTTCCCCACAACAAGCACCCTCCCATACTACTTTAGGTGAGACCTCAATCCGCGCTCTGCGGACTGTTGCTGAAAGGGCCAGTAGTACCGGGATTTGCTTGGCTAAATCACTTCCGAACTTGGGTCAGGCCCCACTAAGCCAACAAATGGTTCTGTTGCCGGGACCGGGATCTGCATAAGGGATGTCTGATGTCGTGCCACTGGAACCCAACAAAGAAGGAAATTGAAGAGTGGTTGGACAAGAAGATTCACGAGTTCGCGACACAGGAAAACAAAACTCCACAAGTATCTGAGGAAAAGTGGTTGGAGCACTATGTGTATACAGAAATCCACGAGATTTTCTTTGCATCTTTTCTGTCGGAGCTGTATGAGTGGATCACGAAGTTAGCAGACAACTAAGGAAGGTGTAGGCTCAACAAACCAATAATGTGGACTCTGGAACTAGTGCGTAGACTAGAAGCCTTAGAAGATAAGATAGCGCGAGCTGTGGACCACTGGTTCGACCGAATAATAGGAGGATTTATCCCTGAGTTCACGGTGGACATGATCGTCAGTTACAGTGAGGTAGAGAGACGCTTTCTCAAAGGACTGCGAGGTAAGTATATTAAATCTTTGAATACTTGGATTAAGATGCTATTGTGTGAGAAAAGGGTCATGCGAATAAATTAATGTTTGGGACTATGTGGAGCGGAAATATCTACAAAGGTAGCGAAGAATTAGAAAACAACCCCTTGATTTAAACTTTGTGAGAGAGCAAGGAAGAGTTCACGAAGGTCTCTTTGAGAAGCGTTGTCAATTTGATAAGGTAGCACATTCCGTGGTTACCACCTCCACCCACACTGCCACCCGCTTCACCTCCCTCACCTCCATCTCCACCCACTCCACCTCCCTCACCTCCACAGTACAGTATGGCAAGCACGATCAAACTACCAGTATTCAGAGGGGTAGGGAATGAGGATCTGGACCAATTCTGGTTCGTGATAAGAGCAGTATGGGAAGCACAAGGTGTCACGGATGACAATATTAAGAAGGATACATTGGTGAGCACGCTGCAGGATCACACATTAACATGGTATATCAAGCATTCTAATGACCACTCGAATGTAGGAATTGCAGAGATCCAGAATGCGTTGAATAGAGAATTTAACAGGCCAAAATTAGAGATGCAATAAATCATTGGGTTTAAAGAGATCGCGATGCTTCTAGGCAAGACCCCTTGGGATCTAGACCTGTTGATGCCCCGAAAATCGTTGTATCAACATTGGGGGATAACTACCCGGTCTGGACCTTAATACAACTCCTTTTCCATTTGGAATGGTGGCTCCGACTGGATATAATGGGACCAATTTCCCAATAATGAATAAAAGGGGATGGATGAGTGATTGATTTCTAATAAATGATAATGAATGGATGACTTAATCTATCAGTGAAAATATAAATAACTATTCTATCCCGGGAGGCTTCTATTCTTTGAAGTGCAACGTTTGATGATCTCTGTTCATCGATAGGCATATAGATGACTCTAAGCAATAAACATAGACATTCCTTTACTTAATGATTACTTTGTTCAAATAGTTGAACAAAGTGATTAACACATTGTTACACTTATCCTTTTATATTACCGATACATGTATGATTAAAAGAAAAGCATGCCGTAAACATCCAGTAGTGGAAAGTATAAAGAATGCTGTTAAAAACACATGCATATATATGATAATAGCAAGAGCGATCAAACAACAATTCACATAAACGGAATGAACTCAGACATAGATAGTAGTACCATATGAGTTGCAAATCACTCCCAATATCAATCGCTATTTGGATTCCTTCTTCCGACGCAGAAACACTTTTAAACAAAGGCAGTAGTGCACATTCACATAAAAGCTTCGTTATCAAAATTGGAATTATTGGCCCAGTCTTTATAAAAGAATATGCGTGAAGTACAGTAGTGCAACTTCAGGTTTAAGCCATATACAAAAACTTACGACCCTTTCTAAATACATGAAAGGGTCTATAAATACTTGATTAAAACTAACTAACTTATGAAACTAAAATCCTACTTAATTGGTACAACTTGATTCAGAATATCTTCCTCACGACAATCTGGCAGTCGGCAGCATGATTCATCACTTAGGCTGTTTGCATTTAGACCCGAGCTGGCATATTGCAAGCATTGGTTCCACTTCTGGTGGTCGGTTGAGACGAGAATTGAGTTGGGCAGCATAGGTGGCATCTTGTATATCGGGAATGATACACCCGATTGCATCTGTGAGGCACTTGAGGGCGGCTCTCTGGGTGTATGGTTTGACTAGGAACAACCAATAGGTGTCCCATGTCAAACTGTTAATTCCTGCGATTAATCTCCCATTTTTCTCCAGCTCTTGATAACATGACTGCTCCAATGTTTTAGCTGACAACAATTTACTTGGGGTACATTGAGAGATCATGTTAGATAAGTAGAGAGTATCATTAATCAATTCAACCAAATTACTTGTGGTTAATTTTCATCTGGAAACAACTCTCTCTGCTTTCATTAACTGGGACTGCCATTCCATAAATAGGATCTCTTTATGTGATTCTAGGATTTTTGGCAAATTAGCTGCCTGTCCCTCATCAGTGTCTTGCCACTCAAGAAAATTAGTCAAGGTCTCATCGGCCTGCTCCAAGTCTGTTCTAGCATCAGCCGATTTATCACTTATTGATGCTGTTAAGTCACATAAAGGTTCTGCTTGGGCGATTTGTTGACATAACAACCTTATTTGTGTCACCAATGCTTTGTTAATCTGTAATGCCTCGGCTCTGAATTCAGCTGGCTGTGGAAGATTCTTGGTTTTCTCTATTTGGGCTGATAATTGAGCAATTTTCTCATCTTTTGACTTCACCATCTGTTCATTCATTGCTTTTAGTTTTTTCAATGCTTCCGACAGCTCTTTTTGCTTTTGAACTGCACTCGAATCAATTCTCTGTTTCTCTTCCTGCAATTGTTTATTCAATTGATTGTTTATTTGTTGCTGTGTGTACAATTGCTGCTCCAGTTGTTCTGCCTTTTGCTGTGCCTCCGATAACTGTACTTGTAGCGAGGCGATTGATTGGTCTTTTTCTCTTAAAAGATTAGTCACTTCTGATGCCTTGTCCATGGTGGTTGCTGAATAGGCTCCAGCATATTGGGATAATTTAGTAAGGTCATCAGAAGGATTAAATTCCTCTTTCCAGATCACATTGGCTGTCACTGTTTGTTCCGGGAATAGGGAAGGTTGATCAGTCCTTCTCCTTTTCCGCTGTCGTTTTATTATAGCCCTGTGCTTTGGGCTGTAAAAGACATCCAATGGAGGTATTTCTTCCACTTTCAAAACAATCTGATCAGAGGGATCCTTAGGAATTATCTCTATTCCTGTAGAACTGGGTAGGCCGTTAGTTCCACTTGGAACCTGTTTAGATGTTGTCTCCTGTGTGTCAGCCGCTTTTGATGTTTTGGCTTCCTTTGAGCTCTCAAGATTGCTTATGATTGAGTCGAATTGCTGCCATTCCTGGAGCAATTTCGGGTCAATCTGGGCATCTACATTCACCTCTGTGCTGCTCTGCTCCTGCTCTTTTCTCTGGGTTTCCTCTTGCTTTCTTCTCTACACTTCTTCCTGCTCTTTTCCCTGCACTTCCTCCTGCTCTTTTGATGTAGTAGGAGGTTCCTTAGTAAGTCACTGCTCAGGCTCGCTTGATTCTGTCATTGGGGTCGTTGCTAACAGATCTAGAGGTAGAGTTTGCAACCTTTGTTCTCTAAGTTTGTTAAATTCAACTAACCCATCATCCTGATATTTCATTATGGCCAGCGATTTAACTTGGAATATTGACTCGGCTGAGGAGAATAGGTCATCAAACATATCTTCTTTATGGTCAAATTTAGTTAATTTTGCTTGTTCAAGTGCATTGTAGGCGACTTTGTTTGGATCAAATCACCTATTAGGAAGAGTGGCTAGATTTAGTGCCTTGATCTTATCAGCCTCTTTCTCTGCATGTTTAAAGTCATGCAGAGCATAGACACCGTATCTTAGAGGAAAAGGAGGCCAAACCTGCTTCTTTTTGCTCTTTAGAGTCTGTGTAACTCCTTTAGATGTAATATGATAGGCTACCTCCCGGGCTAAGAGTTTATCGGGTATGTACAAAGGGAGGACATGAGGCTTGGCTTGGCTACCGAAAACTCTTACATAGGTGAATTTTTCTTCTCCGAACCATCTTCCTACGGATGTCAAGTCAACCTCCGCTTGGTAGGAAATCTTAGGAGCAGGTTTATCAAAAATGGAACAGTGAATGGGTAAAATAAAACCATTGCAAACTTGATATAAATGGTGCTTATAATGGGCTTTCCATAACTTCTGATGGTATATATGAATGGGCATGGGGTCTTGTGGAGTCCATCTCCATCCAAGCACATGAAATTCAGAATTAAAACACAGGGTGTCCAAGATATAGGCACTATAGTAGAATGGGGGAATGACCCTTTCAGTAATGCAGGATTTGTTTCTAAATTCAAGGACTGCGGTTGCTCGCTTATCAGATAATATAGTTTCCCAATCCATTATTTCACTATTACATGCTACCTCCATCAAAGGAACCATCTCTATAGTGAAATTTGCAGAATTATGTAACCCCCACAATCTACACATCATTATCCCGGCATAACAATAAGGAGAACACAAAGAATCGACAGAGTACTTACCCGAAGACTCATGCTTGTGTTTTGCTGGGTTTTGCCTCCAATCCCGAATGGGTTCATATTCAATTTTGTTCTCATTTCTGAATTTCTCCAAGAATGCCTTGTTGTACTTCTTCTCCGGTACAGGAAAATGATACATTTGCCTCAAATCATCAGGTTGAAATGAACCGAAGACTCTCCCGTGCATGGTGCAAAATGTTCTGTTTGTGATTGGGATTTCTTCAATTGCCCACTTCACCACATCTGTATATGGGAGAATTTGTTCCTGGGCTGCTATCCGATGAAGGAAAGAGTCAGCTAAATCCTTTAGAGTAGCATCAAATTTCCGAGTCATGTCTGCTGTGGCTTGCACTGTTGTTACCTCAGGCTCTTCGGCCTCAATCAAATTGTAGGTGCTTAGCCAAGTAGTTTTGCCGAGTCCTAGACATGTAGTGTCGGATATCAGTCCCTTTCTATTTGTTCCTAGATCGGCAGTGGGTTGCCCTGTAGCTGGTGAAGCGGAAGCTGTTACGGTTTTCTTAGATTTCTTCCCCATTCTGCTTGAATTTACTGCTTCAGAAGAGCTCTGCACAGGAGTGAAAATGAATGTAATGCGGAGAATTGATAGCGCAAACCAAAGAAGAACGAGATATATTAATCAATGAATAATGGAGGATTTAAATTAAGGTGGCCACGAATGCAATCTCTGAAGAGATTTTAGACTTACTGTTTCATTAAATGGCCGTTTAAACCTGTCAATCCTTTAAATGCTCATTATGTCGTTTATTGGCCAAATGATTCACTTAAGCGTGGCTTTGATGTTTTGGCGGTTGAGTGCAAGTGAATCGCTATCGGGAAAAGAAAGGCCATTAATACTAAATAACCATAAAATATCCTAGCTTTACCAATCTTTTTTGAAATCTGCGCTTTTAGCTTTATCACAATCGGCGATCGGGGGAAAGCTTAAGTTGTTATATTGGTTCCTTTCGGAATCCCCGATTGCCGATAGCGATATCGCCAATTCGCATCGGGAGTTTTAAATGAGGGCTTTGAAATGCATGCATGGTACATCTCCGATCGCCGATAGCGATATCGCATCGCATCGGAGCGAAAAGGGGCTTTTGTTATGATAGCTTGCCATTGCCGATATCCGATAGCCATTCGTGTATTGTCGCATCGGGGAAAACTTAATGGGCCTTTTGTTATGTATCCTTTGTTATTGCGATATGCGATCTTGCGATCTCTTTATCACAATAATAAGGGATTATTCATTTTTTTATTATAAGACCGCTTATGTGATTTATCAAAAGGTTTATAATATTTTATTTATTTTCGGACCTTTTGAAAAATACTAAGTTGATACCAATTTAATTCTAAAAGGGACCCATTTCATATTATAGTTATGAAAATAAAATTTGTATGAAATGGGGGGTTGTTGTAGAGCACAACAATTGGCGATTCACTGGAAGAAACAGTTAACTCTGAAAAGTACTGAAATACTTGAACTTTCTCTAAATAGGAATCTCATCAAAGAGGAAAATTCTAATATAACTAGGTATATATGCATTCCAAATAAAATAAAACTATCTTTGCTAATTTCCTCTCTTGTTTAAACTTAGATACATTCTAAGTTTTAAATTGGCCTCTATTGGTTGATAATGATAAAAGAGAAAACCTTTCCAAATCAGCTTTTAATATTGACTCGTCTGTCATAGGTAGAGCCTTTGCTACTAGCAAACGTTCATAGTTTCGATAGGGATACCTTTTAACCACATTATTGTCCATTATCCCATTCACTTCAGAATATGATTAACAGAATGAATTCAAAACATGCTTTCATATTTTGTATCTCTTTTACTTTTCTGTTATTTTGTAAGATAAAAAGTCATTATCCTGGTTTGGTGGCCAGCTGAGTGACAATGCCATTCACTGGTAGTAATTTAACCGAACAAGCTGGCTCGTGATGAGACCCCTTGTCTTATAATTCTAAGCCATTACCCTGATTTGGTATGTAGTGTTGGTAATGTCGGTTAAACTATTTCCCGATGATCATGGTAAGCAGGCTTGTAATAAGACCCCTTATCTTTTATATCAAATATTTTAGAATTACACTCTGAGTAATTACAAACTTCGATGAATAGGATGGACAATTTTCTCCTTAAGAGAGAATGGATGACAGGGTAAGAGTTGAAGATGCTGAAATTGGATTAGTTTCTGTTTTGATATTGATAACGTTTTTTGTGACCAATTTGAAAAATAAAATGATTTACAATACTTCTAAATCTTGAGAAGAGTTCACAAAAATTGAAATGTGGTTTCAGAATGCAATTATACCCAGTTTCCTAGAAATTGTTCCTTTTGTCTAAGGCTTCTATTATTTTAAAAGAAAGTATCAACACTACTTCTTTGAGCAACTTTTAAATACAACAAAGGTCAATGGAAGATACCTTACAATTTTATTTCCTAATGGTCCTACAAACTACGAATTTTACTAAACTAAAAAGGAGAAGGGGTTACCTCCTCAATTGAAGAATTTCTTTAAGATAAGGCCATTAACAGGGAGAGAATCTCTCAAACCTGATAAATCTTGTAATATGAAGGTCGAATGGCCTATCTTCTCGCAGATCTGAAATGGCCCAAGCCACATTTTCTGGAACTTGGTGTGTTTTCCTTTATCCTCATGGGCTTTGTCCCATTTCAGAACTAAATCACCGACTTGAAATTGTTTTGAACCGGATGAAGTTGAATCAAAGGATGACTTGATAATTTGCTGATGTTTTGCATGAGTAACTTTGGCTTTTTCTCTTTCCTCTTCTAATTTTAGGATTTGATCATGTCTAAGTTGAATAGAAGAAGAAGGGCTTTCTTCAATAAACTGAACTAGGGCTAGAGAAGGAAGGACAAGATTTGTTGGTAGCACTGCTTCTTTTCCATACACATGATTGAATGGAGAAGAACCTATGGAAGATTTCTGTGCTATCCTATCAGCCCATAGTGCGAATATTAAAGATTTATGCCAGTTTTTATGATTTTGTTCGATAGTTCGCTTAATAATCTTAATTAGATTTTTATTGGTAGATTCTGCTAAACCGTTACCTTGGGGATAGTAATTAGCAGAATATTTCAATTTAAATCCTCTTTTAATAGCGAAATCAAACATAGCATTGCCAGAGAAGTAAGATGCATTATAAAGAACAAGAGCATTTGGGACACCAAACCTGGTAATGATGAATTGATCTATGAATTCTATAATTGCCTCAAATTTTTTTGTCTTTAAACAAATCGCTTCAACCCACTTAGTAAAATAATCCGTGGTAGTAAGGATATAATTATGCTGTTTGGAAGAATGTGGAGTGATTTCTCCGATGATGTCCAATCCCCATTGCTCAAATGGTTGTTCAATGTTGACTGGTTGCAAAGGAAAAGCTGGCTTTCTTTGTCTTCCACTAGAAGTTTGACAACTTTGGCATTTCCTTACATATTCATGAGCATCTCTAAACAGGGTGGGCCAATAATATCCAGCACGAATGATTTTGTGGGCTGTTGTGTCAGCTCCAAAATGTCCTCTTGCTGGTCCATCATGTAATTCCTGCAAAACCTTTTGTGCTTCAGGTTTTTCTAGGCATCTTAATAAGATTGAATCATAATTTTGCCTAAAAAGTACATCATCAACAATTGTGAAATTTCTTGCTTTCAATCTAATGGCCCTCTTGCTTTTATAAGACAGGTTAGGAGGTGCATATCCATTTTTCAAATAAAAGATCAAGTCTGCATATTGTGATTCAGAATCAGTAATACTTATTTGATTGATTTCTTCAATATGTTCTGTATCACCTGGTTGTTGAATGTTGGATGCTCCTGCCAATAACCTGCAAAAACCTTGGCCTCTAACAATCTTTGCTGGCTTGATTTCCAAGTCATATTCTTGAAGTGCTGTAACCCAGTTTGCCCTTTTTTCACCTAATTCCCTTTGCATTAATAGTTGCCTTACTGCAGAAAAAGGAACTATGACTTTTGTATGAGCTTTTAAAAGGAAGGGTCTGTAATGTTTGACAACTTTATATACAGCAAAGGCTTGTTTTTCTACTTCTGAGTAATTCAGTTCAACACCCTGCAAGTTTGAACTATAAAATGAAATGTGTGCTTCCAAGTTGTGATCATTAATCTGAGTGAGTACTGCTGCATAAGACAAATCGGATGCGATAGTATACAATGTGAAATGATTAGAAAAATTAGGAGTATTTAAAGCGGGGCATTGATTATTGATTGTTTGATTAAATCAAACGCTTCCTTTTCTGCTGAACCCATCTAAACACTGAATTTTTCTTAATCATAGTTTGTAGTGGCAAAATGATATGAGAAAAGTCTGGAACAAATCTTTTGACAAAATTGATTTGGCCTAAAAATGACTGCATGGATTTTTTATTACGAGGAAAAGGGATTTCAGAGATCTCTTTAATCCTACTCGGATCAATATAAATGCCATCTTTGGACACAATAAAACTCAAGAGCTTTCCTTGATCAAGAGCAAAGAAGGATTTTTTAGGATTGAGTGAAATACCGTACCTTCTGCAGTGTTGAAAGATTTGGTTTAAATCATGCAAATGATTGGATCTATTTTTAGAAAATACAGTAATATCGTCTAAGTAGACAACTACTGTTTTATTGATCAATCCTTTGAAAGCTATGTCCATCGCTCTTTGGAACGTGGCTCCGGCATTAATGAGTCTGAAAGACATTTTTGGATAGGCATAAGTTCCCCATTTTGTTCTGAATGTAGTTTTAAGTCTGTCATCAGGATGGACCAAAACTTGGTTATATCTTGAAAAGCCATCTAAAAAGGACATCAATTCAGAGCCTGCTACTGAATGGAGTATCTGCTCCATAGTAGGTAATGGGAAATTGTCTATTAGGCTTGCCTTATTCAGATTTATGAAATCTATACAAATCTTGATATCGCCATTTTTCTTCCTAACAGGTACCATATTGGAGACCCAGTTTGAGTGTCGAACGAGAAAAATAATCTTAGCCTTTAAGAGTTTATTGAGTTTAGATTTAATTTGACTCTCTAGGTTCGGATGTATTTTCCTGAGCTTTTGTTGAACTGGTTTTTGTTCTACAAGCATTGGAATGGTATGCTGGATGATAGATGTATCATATGTCTTTAAATCATCATACTTCCAAGCGAAGACATGTTTATTCTTTCTTAATAGTCTAATGAATGCCGTTTTTTCTTCCAGAGAAAGTCCCAATCCTAGGTTAATGTTTTGAGGATTTTGTTCAGTGCCAAGATTAATCAATTCAAACCTCAAGGTGGAATGTGGAGCTTTGTATTGATCACAGGTTTGAATCTGTCTTTAATATCATAAAGATCCTCCAGCTTCACCACAGGCTTTGGTATTGAGTTTTCCTCATGCTTTTCTCTCATCTGAAGATCATGATCGCTTTCCTCTATAATCTGATCATCATAGGACTTTTCGGAAGTAAAAAATTGTAAAATGTCTTCATCGTGATTGAATACTCTCCAATTAGTGACATTGTCAGGAATTGACAGCCTAAAAAGCAATTCTACTGAAAATCTATCTGGGTTATAATCTTCGGAAGGTAGGAGTTTGGAAGCAACATTGGCTAGCAAGTCGGCTGCCGAATTTTGAGACCTAGGGATGGAAGAGATATTGAATGCTGAAAAGTGCGAGGTGAGTTCTTACACCAGCGATTGGTAATGCTTGAGGTGATTTGAAAGACAATGAATCGTATTTCTCCCCTGTTTGATAATAATTTCAGAATCACCGAACACTTTCAAATATTACACCTTAAGGCCAATCGCTTTGTACAGTCCTTGGACTAAGGCTTCATATTCGGCTGTGTTGTTTGTGCATTCAAAATCCAACCTACAGGACAACATTGTTTTTTATCCCTGCGGGCTAACCAAGATACATCCTGCTCCCGAGCCTTCATTAGACTTAGAGCCATCAAAATATAAAGACCAAAATAAAGAATTATCAACAATTTTATTTACAGTTTTCTCAGTATCATTAAAACATCTTGACCTATCTATTTGTGAATAATTTTCGATCTGAGATGTAAAATTGTTTACTGAGAAAGGGGATGGTTGGGCTGTGAAGTTGCCAAAGAATGATTCCGACGAATAATTCCCTAAGATATTGTTATTAAATGCTATGGGTTGATTTTCCTGTTCGAACTCTGTGACAGTGTGGGTCATGTGCTTTTCCCGATTGATTTTTATTTGATTTGGCTTTCCATTGTAGGGTAGCCACATGTGGGACCAATCGGTAGAAATATACCCATGGAGATTTTCGGACCAATCCCTACTTAAGATTAAACCATAAAATTCAGGTATATCGACGATTAGGATATCAATTCTTTGAACTACTCGCAGATCGGCCGATAACCTGATAGTTACAGAGTTAATTTCTCCTACAACATGTACCTTGGTTCTATCTAACTACACAATGTGAATTACAGATTTCTGGGGTTCAATGTTCAGTTTGGAACAAACCGAAGCTGGCATTATGTTTGAGGATGCCCCTGAATCAATCAAACAATTGTGCAGATTACGATTATAAATCTCATAGGTTAATAGGAAAGGAGGAGTATGGGAATTGGATCTGTCTCCGATCAGAATCGTATCAGTAGCTTCAATCCTGCTAGAAGGTGGTTGTCCTGAATCATTTGCAGCTTTAGCACTGGGAAGAGGTGAAGAAGGAACAACATTCAATTCTTTGAGAAGCAATTTCTGCTGATGTTTTATTTTACTAAGTTCAAACATAGTAATGTTTGCCTTAGTTTTCTTCATATCATCAACGATATTGTAATCCATTGAATAAGATACTACCAATGTTTTAGATGTTGAGGGCATATTTGAGGTTGAAGGTTGGTTTTGGGGAACCGTTGTAGCTAGCTTCCTTGTAGATACCTTCTCCTTTGTTGTTGTAGCACCTGCACTTCTTTTCTTTGAAGTTGCCTGGACGGGTTCAGGGGCACCTTTACTCCTAGTGGTGACAGGAAAAGCTTCTTCTTCATTTTCTGCATCGGATTTAGGCAGTATGAAATCCCACATTCCATGGAATTCAACAACTTCCTCTTCATCATCAGTTGGTGAGATTGTTTCCTATTCTTCTTCTTCCTCAGGATCTGAATCTACATTAGATATAACATTTGGTGGTTTTGATTTAGTTTTCTTGAAAGTTCTAAAGGGCCTTTTTGTTGAGGTTTGAGCTACTTGTTTTTTGATTTCAACCATTTCATTTGACATAGCCTTGAGGACCTTTTGTAGGCCCTCCTGTTGGAAATAATACTGAGAGGGGGGGGGGGTGAATCAGTATTATCACATCAATAAAACTTTTTCATTTCCATATTCAGATTCATATATGCTACTTCCACAACTTCTTATGATTCAGTTAGTTGATTCTTAATGAGTGCATTAGAACATTATCAACCATATTAACAGTAAACAGGGGCAGTAAAATAGAACAAATCATCACACATAAGCCACACATATGAACACCATGATATAAGGTGGAAACCCAATGTGGGAGAAAACCACCTGTTGCAAGTCA
The DNA here is from genome assembly GCA_031772625.1 of Pinus tabuliformis. Lineage (NCBI taxonomy): Eukaryota > Viridiplantae > Streptophyta > Pinopsida > Pinales > Pinaceae > Pinus > Pinus tabuliformis. Next base: position 127,766,151 of record CM062817.1, read on the forward strand.
TCTCAATCTTCTTCTTAATAAGAAAATCCTTTTACAATATTTCTGTACTGGTGCAGTCTTATACCAGTACGCAGGCTTCTACCTGCAGAGAGCTACAACCCCCATAGTTCTTGTACTAGCCGATCCATTTACTAGTACGCAGGCTGCTACCTGCTACAATGCTCCAAAGTTTTCAACTGCTATTGGAAGGGAGCTACCACCCCCGTAGCTCTTGTACTAGCTAAGATACTAGTACGTAGGCGTCGGCCTACAATCTTCTCTCCTCCGGGTACCACGTTTCATACATTTTTAGACTGGATACACCTGAAGCACAACACATAATCTGAAAGGCCATGTTTCATCCAATTTTCATTCTGGACCCATAAATATCATTGAAGCACATAATCAATCAATCTTCTGAATCACCCAATCACCAGATCAATACATATACAAGGATAATATGAGTGTTAGCAACCCGATCTAGTCCATTAGATCCATTACTAGATCTCATCCATCAACACAATCAATCAAACTGAACATGTAGAATACTGACACCTTAAACAGTCATCAGAACACATCAACAACCTGAACCACCTGTAACTTTAAACATCATAGCTCAAATGGTATATGCTACTACAATGAACCAAACCTGCGTACATACGTGCTTTCACCAAAGCCAACCCGCGTACAGATCTATAAATATTCAATCATGACTTGCAGCAATTTCAAACTTAAGTTATACCCAGTTCAGATCATTACAAGCGTCAGTATACAGATCTAGAATAAGCATAATCAACTATATAGAGATAGTTCATTTCAAACCATTTGATCCCGATCTATCCTTAGATCTTGTTCTCCATCAACCGGTGAGATCCCTCTTTAGCTCAGATCCAGATCTGCACCATAACCCAATCACAGTATTCCAGATCTAGATATTCAATAATTCAGATGATGCTTTGCCAGATGATCTTGCATGAAGGGAACTTTTCTCTGCATGAAAGTGCGTAAACTTTTCTCTACATGAAATAAACTTTTCTCTGCATAAAAGTGCGTGAACATTTCTCTACATGAAATAAACTCTTCTCTGCATAAAAGTGCGTGAACTTTTCTCTACATGAAATAAACTTTTCTCCGCATAAAAGTGTGTGAACTTTTCTCTACATGGAATAAACTTTTCTCTGCATAAATGTGCGTGAACTTTTCTCTACATGGAATAAACTTTTCTCTGCATAAAAGTGCGTGAACTTTTCTCTACATGGAATAAACTTTTCTCTGCATAAAAGTGCGTGAACTTTTCTCTACATGAAGGAAACTTTGTTGCACTATAATTTATCAAATAAATTTGCTGCACTATAATTTATCATTTGTGTGATTTTCCATCAAGGACAACACTTGTCTCATAATGCCAACAATCTCCCCCTTTGGACTTGTCATACTGAGAATTGTCATCTGATATCTCTTCCGTAGATTCATCTAGATATATATAAGTGAGTTGATCTTCTATGAGCTGTTTGCCATCAAGTACAACACATGCATCGTAATGCCAACAATCTCCCCCTTTGGACTTGATGGCAACAATACCAAATCACTCTCCCCCTTTGACATCAAGGGTAAAGGGCGAACCAAGATATTCTCTTTCCTAGAAAGGCATTCCGTTGTTCATACTCCCCCTGAGTACCTGTTGAAATCCCTGAATGAGCTCCCCCTTTGTATATGCCATGGTGCACCAATCTTTCCATGCTTTTTCTGAGAACATGCTGAAATCTCTGCTCTGCTGAAATATGATTGTTCATGCTCCCCCTGACTGTTAAGCAAGGTCTGCAAAAAGATGTTCTACAAGAATTACATGACTCTATACATCATAAATGACCTTCTTATCACCAAAGACTCATACATACATCTATCTCCCATCACAATGGTGATATACCAAAAGTGTACAGATAACATAAGAGAATAACATCATTCATCCCAGGCATAGTGGGGAAGCCAACATAGGCCGTTACATGACCTGAAGAGATCTCATCAAATGACTACAAAAGATAGAGACACACTATTACATCATGAGTCTTGATATGACCTTTACATCGAATGATATACATGACATTTATATAGAGACCAAACACCTAAATAAGATCATGATAAACATCAGCAACGACACTGTATGATCTGCTCCATAGTATCTGTCAACAGCAACTAGACCAACAACTTGTATTAGTGCATGAATCATCAAGGTATGCCTGTATCAGCTAACAGAATTCTGTATATATAGAAACATTCACATTCTATCATATGAGAGAAACACCATAGCCATCCAGATCTGCATGAACCAAGTATCATCAATTGGGAATATAACAACCTATCATCATATAGGTAAGAACTCATCATCATCATGTCTCCAACAATGCAACATTGAATAATCATCCATGTATCCAGCCAACAATCCTCATCCATATATGTGCCAAGAACAATAGGAATCCTGCATCATAACTGTAATATATGATCTTTATGCATATGAAAACAACAACATATGAGTGACTCATCATCAAGTAAAGAAGATGTGAATTCAAGCTATGTACTTCTCCTTATCCTTATGAAGATCACCATGTAATCACCATTAGAGAATCAACCACAAATCTGATCTAAATATCAACTATGTAACCCCAAGAATCATCTGAACAACTCATAACCATATCATAGCAAGATGAATCATTTATCCATATAAGCATCATCACCAAGGACTATTAACCATAATGCCAACAATGCATTAAGAGAATATGCTCCCCCTAAACCTGTGCATATTAATAAGAAGTATCAAGACATCAGCAATATCAAGTTAGAACCAAAATACTTCTAACCATCATATCCACACATCATTAGCAAAATGCAACCATTATCAATTAGAGCAAAACTGATCCTTTTCTTGAATCTGTCCCTACTGCCTTTCTTCAAACAATCATATACGCGACTGTGCAGTAACAAATTTGCGTATATATGTAACTTCCCTTTATCAAGCTTGCGTAGGAGATTGAAGTTTTACACTTCCGGCTCCCTCTTTTATGTCTGTATAATGTGTTGTGCCGCCACTTTCTGATTGAACTTCCTTTTTCTTCCATATCTTCAAGTGTGATGATGTTTTCTCCTTTTGGTGTGATGTCCGTGCTTTGTTCCTGCATTCCTTTGCTATATGTCCAAGCTTGTTACATGCATAACATCTTACATGTTTCATATTCCTTTTGTAGCAATCAGCAGCTTTGTGACCAAACATATTGCAAGCAAAGCAATATCCATTAAAGTACCTTGACTGAGATGATCTGTTTGTTTGATGATCTTGAACCCTTCTTCTTCTACATCTGGCTGCAACATGTCCAAGGTTATGACATACATAACATTCAACATTATTCATAGGAGGAGTAAAATATTTTCTTTGAAGAATTTCTTTCCTTGGTTGATGATGAGATTGACCTTTCATCTCTCTTATCTCCTTGTTGATCATTTTAGATTTCTCTTTAGAGTTCCTTGCCTCACCTTGTGAACTAGATTCACCTTCAACAGATTCATGAAAGCCAAGACCAGTTTTGATAGCAGGAGATCTTTGACTATTAAGAATATCATCCAAGACTTTAGTACTATCTTGAAAACGTAAGAGCTTATCCTTTTCTTCTAATTTAATTTTCAAGATATTTACCTCAACCTGAAGTTGTTCTTCTTTTTCTAGATATTGCTTCTTCATGTCTTCTTCAGCTTTCCTTTCTTCTTCCAACTGATGCTTTAGCTTGAGAATCTCCTTTTCTTGTTCTTCATTCAGATCCTGTTGCATTTGATGAATTCTGAAGGCACATTCTAGCTGAGATTTTAAGCTGATAACTTTGTTTCCCTGTTTTTCAATATCTTGGACTAGATCTTTATTCTGCTTCTTTGATTCTTCAAGATCTTCCTTTAGAGAGCGGATCGTGGCTTCAAGACTTTCATAGTAACTGGATCTATCTTTGAGTTTCTTGATGGTTGTGTTCTTTTCATTGACTTCATTTCTTAGAGATGTTGCTTCAACCTGCAACTTTTGATATTTCTCCTTGAATAACTCTCGTTGAGCCTTTTGTCTAGTAACAGCTTCTTTGAGGGCACCACTCTTTATGTTCAGAAGTCTTTCTTGTTCACTAATTTTGTTTGTCAGCCTGTTAAATTCTGCTTCTATTTGATATCCTTCTTCCTCACCCATAAGAGCACATTCAGTTGTTTCGTTATCACTTCCATCTTTTCCAAATGGATAGATAGCTGGAACATCAGAGGATAGCAAATTCATACCTGATAGTTCATCTTCATTCTGAAATGATTCCGAATCTGAATCTGAATCTGAAGAGCTTCTTATACCTAATCCCCAATCGATTCTCCCACTGTCATAGTTCTTCTGAGATGTCTTCTTCTTCTTATGAGATTTCTTCTTAAGCTTCTTTCCCATTGTTCCACGGATCTCCTTCAAGCGATCAAGCTTCTACCAAAGGACCTGCTCTGATACCAATTGTTGGAAATAATACTGAGAGGGGGGGGGGGTGAATCAGTATTATCACATCAATAAAACTTTTTCATTTCCATATTCAGATTCATATATGCTACTTCCACAACTTCTTATGATTCAGTTAGTTGATTCTTAATGAGCGCATTAGAACATTATCAACCATATTAACAGTAAACAGGTGTAGTAAAATAGAACAAATCATCACACATAAGCCACACATATGAACACCATGATATAAGGTGGAAACCCAATGTGGGAGAAAACCACTTGCTGCAAGTCATCTCAATCTTCTTCTTAATAAGAAAATCCTTTTACAATATTTCTGTACTGGTGCAGTCTTATACCAGTACGCAGGCTTCTACCTGCAGAGAGCTACAACCCCCATAGTTCTTGTACTAGCCGATCCATTTACTAGTACGCAGGCTGCTACCTGCTACAATGCTCCAAAGTTTTCAACTGCCATTGGAAGGGAGCTACCACCCCCGTAGCTCTTGTACTAGCTAAGATACTAGTACGTAGGCATCGACCTATAATCTTCTCTCCTCCGGGTACCACGTTTCATACATTTTCAGACTGGATACACCTGAAGCACAACACATAATCTGAAAGGCCACGTTTCATCCAATTTTCATTCTGGACCCATAAATATCATTGAAGCACATAATCAATCAATCTTATGAATCACCCAATCACCATATCAATACATATAAAAGGATAATATGAGTGTTAGCAACCTGATCTAGTCCATTAGATCCATTACTAGATCTCATCCATCAACACAATCAATCAAACTGAATATGTAGAATACTGACACCATTAAACAGTCATCAAAACACATCAACAACCTGAACCACCTGTAACTTTAAACATCATAGCTCAAATGGTATATGCTACTACAATGAACCAAACCTGCGTACATACGTGCTTTCACCAAAGCCAACCCGCGTACAGATCTATAAATATTCAATCATGACTTGCAGCGATTTCAAACTTAAGTTATACCTAGTTCAGATCATTACAAGCGTCAGTATACAGATCTAGAATAAGCATAATCAACTATATAGAGATAGTTCATTTCAAACCATTTGATCCTGATCTATCCTTAGATCTTGTTCTCCATCAACCGGTGAGATCCCTCTTTAGCTCAGATCCAGATCTGCACCATAACCCAATCACAGTATTCCAGATCTAGATATTCAATAATTCAGATGATGCTTTGCCAAATGATCTCCTTCCTCTTTTATAGCCTTAGTCCTTTCTCAATACCACGGTCCAAAACCATAGGATCAAAAAAACTGTTGGACTAATACCATGAACCAACCATGAAAGTGTGTGAGATCAACACTTTTGGATGCAATACCATGGACCAAAACCATAGGATCAAAAACTATCGGACTAATACCATGAACCAACCATGAAAGTGCGTGAGATCAACACTTTTGGATGCAATACCATGGGCCAAAACCATAGGATCAAAAACTGTCGGACTAATACCATGAACCAACCATGAAAGTGCGTGAGATCAACACTTTTGGATGCAATACCACGGGCCAAAACCATAGGATCAAAAACTGTCGGACTAATACCATGAACCAACCATGAAAGTGCGTGAACTTTTCTCTTGCATGAAGGGAACTTTTCTCTGCATGAAAGTGCGTAAACTTTTCTCTACATGAAATAAACTTTTCTCTGCATAAAAGTGCGTGAACATTTCTCTACATGAAATAAACTCTTCTCTGCATAAAAGTGCGTGAACTTTTCTCTACATGAAATAAAGTTTTCTCTGCATAAAAGTGCGTGAACTTTCCTCTACATGGAATAAACTTTTCTCTGCATAAAAGTGCGTGAACTTTTCTCTACATGGAATAAACTTTTCTCTGCATAAAAGTGCGTGAACTTTTCTCTACATGGAATAAACTTTTATCTGCATAAATGTGCGTGAACTTTTCTCTACATGAAGGAAACTTTGTTGCACTATAATTTATCAAATAAATTTGCTGCACTATAATTTATCATTTGTGTGATTTGCCATCAAGGACAACACTTGTCTCATAATGCCAACACCTCCATGTCGTATGGATCTTTTGGGGTTTTCTTCTTTGAATCATATTTAAAAGAAACTTTTTTGGTTTTCCTATCTTCAAGAGCAGCTTTCTTTTCTAGAGCATTAATACGTTTCTCCACAGCAAGTTCTTCTTTCATGTTTTCAGCTAAAGTTGGCTTTCCAGCCCTGTCTACAAAGATAGCTATATTGGCAGGTAGGGCAATTATATACCATTTGCTTTTGATTTGTTCACTTGGTTTGGAGGCCGTTGGGATTTTATTCAAGAGTTTATTAAATCGCGCATTGAATTCTTTAATTGGTTCCCTATGCTCTATCCTAAGATTGGAGAGATCATTTATTAATGTGGCTAAAGATCTATCATCCCCATACTTAGTGAGAAACTGTTCTTGGCAAGTGGTCCAACTGGTAATGGAACCAGATGGCAAGGAAAATTACCAGGATCCTGCTGATCCTTGCAAAGTATAAGGGAAAATCCTAACTACAACATCTTCCTCAGTTACTCCTTTGAGATTAACTGATAACATGAAGTTATTAATATGTTCCTCAGCTTGTGTTCCATCATTTGGGTTAAACTTGGGTAGCCATTTTTCAGGAGCATCAGGTAATGCATGTAATGGTGTAGGCATATTGACTGCACCAGGCCTGGTCCATGGATCTGCCATTGTAACACTAGTAGTGGATGATACTACTGTTGAAATTCCAGATGTTTGGGAAGGAGTTGATATTGAGGATTGTGCAGGTTGGGATGTTGAAGTTCCTAATCCCTGATGAACAACAATATGTAATGAGGGAGTGGATGGTTGACTTCGCACAGGGGAAGATGAGATGGAGGATGTGGATGAAAGTGCTTCACTGTTAGATCCTTCAGTGTTCTTCTTGGCCCTTTTCCTTTTAGGTAAAGGGAACTCAGTAGGTTCAATACCGAGCTTTCCGCTCTGAAGTCTAGTGAGGGGATGAGGTAAATTGAATTGCGAAGTCTCACTGCTTTGAGATACTTCAGATTTCTATGGTGTTATCGAGAAGCCTTGAAGTTTCTGGATGAGTAACTGAACTTCAGGGGACTCAGGACTTAATCGTTCTGGAGTATTGTGGGTGAGAGCAGTGGTAGTTGATTCCTCTTCTTCTTGCTTGGATACTGGAGAACCAGCATGCAATTGGGAAGTACGAGGTGATGTGGAGGGAGATTTACTCTGAGAATGGTCTATAGATTTGGATTTGCTTGCCATTCATAGTTCGGACCTCCTTCTAGCACCAAAAATGTTGATGCCCTGAAAATCGTTGTATCAACATTGGGGGATAACCACCCGGTCCGGACCTTAATACAACTCCTTTTCCGTTTGGAATGGTGGCTCCGACTGGATATAATGGGACCAGTTTCCCAATAATGAATAAAAGGGGATGGATGAGTGATTTATTTCTAATAAATGATAATGAATGGATGACTTAATCTATTAGTGAAAATATAAATAACTATTCTATCCCGGGAGGCTTCTATTCTTTGAAGTGCAACGTTTGATGATCTCTGTTCATCGATAGGCATATAGATGACTCTAAGCAATAAACATAGACATTCCTTTACTTAATGATTACTTTGTTCAAATAGTTGAACAAAGTGATTAACACATTGTTACACTTATCCTTTTATATTACTGATACTTGTATGATTAAAAGAAAAGCATGCTGTAAACATCCAGTAGTGGAAAGTATAAAGAATGCTGCTAAAAACACATGCATATATCTGACAATAGCAAGAGCGATCAAACAACAAGTCACATAAACGGAATGAACTCAGACATAGATAGTAGTAGCATATGAGTTGCAAATCACTCCCAATATCAATCTCTATTTGGATTCCTTCTTCTGACGCAGAAACACTTTTAAACAAAGGCAGTAGTGTACATTCACATAAAAGCTTCGTTATCAAAATTGGAATAATTGGCCCAGTCTTTATAAAAGAATATGCGTGAAGTACAGTAGTGCAACTTCAGGTTTAAGTCATATACAAAAACTTACGACCCTTTCTAAATACATGAAAGGGTCTATAAATACTTGATTAAAACTAACTAACTATGAAACTAAAATCCTACTTAATTGGTACAACTTGATTCGGAATATCTTCCTCACGGCAATCTGGCAGTCGACAGCATGATTCATCACTTAGGTTGTTTGCCTTTAGACCTGAGCTGGCATATTGCAAGCATTGGTTCCACTTCTGGTGGTCGGTTGAGACGAGAATTGAGTTGGGTAGCATAGGTGGCATCTTGTATATCGGGAATAATACACCCGATTGCATCTGTGAGGCACTTGAGGGCGGTTCTTTGGCTGTATGGTTTGACTAGGAACAACCAATAGGTGTCCCATGTCAAACTGTTAATTCCTGGGATTAATCTCCCATTTTTCTCCAGCTCTTGATAACATGACTGCTCCAATGTTTTAGCCGATAGCAATTTACCTGGGGTACATTGAGAGATCATGTTAGATAAGTAGAGAGTATCATTAATCAATTCAACCAAATTACTTGTGGTTAGTTTGCATCTGGAAACAACTCTCTCTGCTTTCATTAACTGGGGCTGCCATTCCATAAATAGGATCTCTTTATGTGATTCTAGGATTTTTGGCAAATTAGCTGCCTGTCCCTCATCAGTGTCTTGCCACTTAAGAAAATTAGTCAAGGTCTCATCGGCCTGCTCCAAGTCTATTCTAGCATCAGCCAATTTATCACTTATTGATGCTGTTAAGTCACATAAAGGTTCTGCTTGGGCGATTTGTTGACATAACAGCCTTATTTGTGTCACCAATGCTTTGTTAATCTGTAATGCCTCGGCTCTGAATTTAGCTGGCTGTGGAAGATTCTTGGTTTTCTCTATTTGGGCTGATAATTGAGCAACTTGCTCATCTATTGACTTCACCATCTGTTCATTCATTGCTTTTAGTTTTGTCAATGCTTCCGACAGCTCTTTTTGCTTTTGAACTGCACTCGAATCAATTCTCTATTTCTCTTCCCGCAATTGTTTATTCAATCGATTGTTTATTTGTTGCTGTGTGTACAATTGCTGCTCCAGTTGTTCTACCTTTTGCTGTGCCTCCGATAACTGTACTTGTAGCGAGGCGATTGATTGGTCTTTTTCTCTTAACAGATTAGTCACTTCTGATGCCTTGTCCATGGTGGCTTCTGAATAGGTTCCAACATATTGGGATAATTTAGTAAGGTCATCAGAAGGATTAAATTCCTCTTTCCAGACCACATTGGCTGTCACTGTTTGTTCCGGGAATAAGGAAGGTTGATCAGTCCTTCTCCTTTTCTGCTGTCATTTTATTACAGCCCTGTGCTTTGGGCTGTAAAAGACATCCAATGGAGGTATTTCTTCCACTTGCAAAACAATTTGATCGGAGGGATCCTTAGGAATTATCTCTATTCTTGTAGAACTGGGTAGGCCGCTGGTTCCACTTGGAACCTGCTTAGATGTTGTCTCCTGTGTGTCAGCTGCTTTTGATGTTTCGGCTTCCTTTGAGCTCTCAAGATTGCTTATGATTGAGTCGAATTGATGCCATTCCTGGAGCAATTTCAGGTCAATTTTGGCATCTACATTCACCTCTGTGCTGCTCTGCTCCTGCTCTTTTCCCTGGGTTTCCTCTTGCTTTCTTCTCTGCACTTCTTCCTGCTCTTTTCCCCACACTTCCTCCTGCTCTTTTCCCTGCACTTCCTCCTGCTTTTTTGATGTAGCAGGAGGTTCCTTAGTAAGTCACTGCTCAGGCTCGCTTGATTCTGTCATTGGGGTTGTTGCTAACAGATCTAGAGGCAGAGTTTGCAACCTTTGTTCTCTAAGTCTGTTAAATTTAAATAATCTGTCATCCTGATATTTTATTCTGGCCAGCGATTTAACCTGGAATATTGACTCGGCTGAGGAGAACAAGCCATCAAACATATCTTCTTTATGGTCAAATTTAGTTAATTTTTCCTGTTCAAGTGCATTATAGGCGACTTTGTTTAGATCAAATCGCCTATTAGGAAGAGTGGCTAGATTTAGTGCCTTGATCTTATCAGCCTCTTTCTCTGCATGTTTAAAGTCATGCAGAGCGTAGACACCGCATCTTAGAGGAAAAGGAGGCCAAACCTACTTCTTTTTGCTCTTTAGAGTCTGTGTAACTCCTTCGGATGTAATATGATAGGCTACCTCCCGGGCTAATAATTTATCGGGTATGTACAAAGGGAGGACATGAGGCTTGGCTTGGCTACCGAAAACTCTTACATAGGTGAATTTTTCTTCTCCGAACCATCTTCCTATGGATGTCAAGTCAACCTCCGCTTGGTAGGAAATCTTAGGAGCAGGTTTATAAAAAATGGAATAGTGAATGGGTAACATAAAACCATTGCAAACTTGATATAAATGGTGCTTATAGTGGGCTTTCCATAACTTTTGATGGTATATATGAATGGGCATGGGGTCTTGTGGAGTCCATCTCCATCCAAGCACAAGAAATTCATAATTAAAACACAGGGTGTCCAAGATATAGGCACTATAGTAGAATGGGGCAATGACCCTTTCAGTAATGCGGGATTTGTTTCTAAATTCAAGGACTGCGGTTGCTAGCTTATCAGACAATATAGTTGCCCAATCCATTATTTCACTATTACATGCTGCCTCCATCAAAGGAACCATATCTATAGTGAAATTTGCAGAATTATGTAACCCCCACAATCTACACATCATTATCCCGGCATAACAACAAGGAGAACACAAAGAATCGACAGAGTACTTACCCGAAGACTCATGCTTGTGTTTTGCTGGGTTTTGCCTCCAATCCCGAATGGGTTCAGATTCAATTTCGTTCTCATTTCTGAATTTCTCCAAGAATGCCTTGTTGTACTTCTTCTCCGGTACAGGCAAATGGTACATTTGCCTCAAATCATCAGGTTGAAATGAACCAAAGACTCTGCCGTCCATGTTGCAAAATGTTCTGTTTGTGATTGGGATTTCTTCAATTGCCCACTTCACCACATCTGTATATGGGAGAATTTGTTCCTGGGCTGCTATCCGATGAAGGAAAGAGTCGGCTAAATCCTTTAGAGTAGCATCAGATTTTCGAGTCGTGTCTGCTATGGCTTGCACTGTTGTTACCTCAGGCTCTTCGGCCACAATCAAATTGTAGGTGCTTAGCCAAGTAGTTTTGCCGAGTCTTAGACATGTAGTGTCGGATATCAGTCCCTTTCTGTTTGTTCCTGGATCGGCAGTGGGTTGCCCTGGAGCTGGCGAAGCAGAAGCTGTTACGGTTTTCTTAGATTTCTTCCCCATTCTGCTTGAATTTACTGCTTCGGAAGAGCTCTGCACATGAGTGAAAATGAACGTAATGTGGAGAATTGATAGCGCAAACCAAAGAAGAACGAGATATATTAATCAATAAATAATGGAGGATTTAAATTAAGGTGGCCACAAATGCAATCTCTGAAGAGATTTTATACTTACTGTTTCATTAAATGGCCGTTTAAACCTGTCAATCCTTTAAATGCTCATTATGTCGTTTATTGGCTAAATGATTCACTTAAGCGTGGCTTTGATGTTTTGGCGGTTGAGTGCAAGTGAATCGCTATCGGGAAAAGAAAGGCCATTAATACTAAATAACCATAAAATATCCCGTCTTTACCAATATTTTTTGAAATCTGTGCTTTTAGCTTTATCACAATCGGCGATCGGGGGAAAGCTTAAGTTGTTATATTGGTTCCTTTCGGAATACCCGATTGTCGATAGCGATATCGCCAATTCGCATCGAGAGTTTTAAATGAGGGCTTTGAAATGCATGCATGGTACATCTCCGATCGCCAATAGCGATATCGCATCACATCGGAGCGAAAAGGGGCTTTTGTTATGATAGCTTGCCATTGCCGATATCCGATAGCCATTCGTGTATTGTCGCATCAGGGAAAACTTAATGGGCCTTTTGTTATGTATCCTTTGTTATTGCGATATGCGATCGCTTTATCACAATAATAAGGGATTATTCATTTTTTATTATAAGACCGCTTATGTGATTTATCAAAAGGTTTATAATATTTTATTTATTTTTGGACCTTTTGAAAAACACTAAGTTGATACCAATTTAATTCTAAAAGGGACCCATTTCATATTATAGTTATGAAAATAAAATTTGTATGAAATGGGGGGTTGTTATAGAGCACAACAGGACCAAAGGCTGAAGAGTACGATCCGCGAGGCCAATATGATGCTAATGGATGCACAACATCGCACATGGTTTGTGGCCTCACTTACACCACACTTAAGGACGACGCTTTCACAGCAGAAACTTTCCACCCAGGCTGAAGCTTTGGAGATCACGATGAGATTGCATGAGACCCTGATATAAGACCCTGAGTTGTGAGTTCAACAAATCCACGTGCAACTATAGAATCTGTGCCTGGAAATGCAAAGTTTGAAGCAGGATAGGGCACTGCGGCCTGAGGCACGCGTGAAAGTATGGTGCATAAAATGCAAAGGCCAGGGCCATGACAAGGATCATTGTCCAGTGTTCGCGAACTACTTGGCAAGAGGAGGGCCAATTCTGTTGAGACTGGAGGCACAGGCAGGGTTGAGCGCGGCTGATAGAGGGAATTACTCCCCTAGGGCTTTTTGCGTTGAAACCCTAGCAGACTGAAAGTTATCTATTCAAAGAAACATGCATTCATACAACCATTATACTATTATAAGCAAATTCTATGGTAAGGGTACGTACCTTTGGTCCTACGTTTGAGAAGGTCTTTAGGGTCCAAACCCTTCTTGGAGTTCCCTTCTTCTCTTTTGTCCTGCAAAACAACCAATTCAAAGAACACAGTAGTATATGGACAAAAACTTATAAAGAAATCATCTTCATGTTACAAAGAAAGGTAGTTAGTTATGAAATCCAAACAACCTTTTATATATGAATTCTAAACATGAATATCATTAACATAAAGAAGATTCATTTCGGGAACCAAGACATGTGTTTCTTTTATTATAGACAAATAAAGTACATAAAAAGGAATATTTTCACCTGAGTCACCTTCAGCAGGCTCCAAGCAAAGCTTCCTTCCAGATCCGTTCCAGCCTCAAGCCTCTAATAAACTCCTTCCATGACTCTCTCCATGATGTCATAAATGGTGGATGAACATCAACACACAAGGAAACGAAGGTTTCCTGTACAAAATGGGGGGAGTGCAGAAGGCGCAAGGGACTTCAGACCTGGTCAAGGGAAAAATCTCAGCATAACCTTTCTTTCTCTTCTCTCCTCCTTTAGGCCTTCCCTTTGAGGTCTTTTTATACCATCTCCAAAGTAGTTTTTTAGTTAGGAGTTGGTTGGGAACAGTTGGGCCACGGGCACTAACAGGTGATCAGCAGGTAAAACCCGCGATCTCTGCCCGAAAATAAGGAGTGTTATATTTTTTTAAGTGTTTTAATACATACACGCGGGTTGGCTATACACATGCCCGCGTATACACGCGTTTAACTCAGGGCAATGTCGCGTATAAGGGATAAAACATTGTTTTTTAAATTTTAGGACCAGGTCTGGAAGGAGGGGTTGCCCTAGGCCATGAGTACAGTATCACAAACCATAAGAGTGAGATTTGGAGCTATAATAGATTCCCCCTAATATATGAGGTCAGAAGGGGTACATTATGGCCAAAATATATTATGCGAGTATATGGAAAGGAAGTCTGTCAAAAACCGAGGAGGACTTCACCAGAATTCAACCTGCCAAGCCACCAAAGGAGATCAGAAAGAAACACTGTCTGAGGCGGGCATACCCATGCTCAAAAAAAGTAAAGCATGTCCGCATATCAAGTACAAGCGGATCCACTAAGTATACAAGTATAAATGACTGAAAGATACATAATGGATCATCTGATCACAATGAACAAGTACATGTCTGAATATCACATATAAGGCTGTCAATGATGCTGAAAGATGCAACGGATCACTGATATCAAAGACTGATCCCTAAAAGGTACCAACTGAACATGAAGGAATAGGATGGTACTACACTGCAAACTCAGGTGCCAGCATATAGAATGTCGCCATGACTGACTGCAACATATAAAGTGGAGTGGTATCAACTAGCAGCAATAGGAGCAACTGTCAAGTGAACCAATGAATGCTGATACAACCTGAGGTCTTCACCGACCGCCGTGGTACATTTCTACACCATGGGAATAAATGATCTGAAGTCGACCATGTGAGAAATCATTTGATTACCGGTCATTGATGTATACTGTTAACAAACGCGAGACTACTCACCGATAATGATAATGAACGTCAAGGTACCCAGTACAATCTAACAAGTGTGAATAGATGAGCTGGAGTCGAACACCTGTAAGAATCTATTGATCAGGAGACAATGATGGTTTCCCACTGTCGATAGCGAAGGATTTTCCACTAATGACTGCAAACCCCAAGGTACTGCCAAATGGACTCTAGATCTTCGCCCCAGAGCAATGAGTCGGAGTCGATAGGGAAAGATCCGCTAGAAGGAAGGCATTAAGGCATCCTTCATCAATCTAGGCCAATAATGTGGAAGGAATCGGATGAAAAAGATGTCGTAACCCAACCGAAGTACGTTTCCGTCGTACACAAGATGTGGCTAGCGCACGACAGAAACCCTCTGAACCAACCAATAATGAAAGCTGACACAGAGGCGAGGTATCCACCAATAGGGTCAAATGGAAACCAAGGTACTGCACGAATCCCAATGTGTGATAATGTAAGCTGATGTCGAACACAAGGGAAACCACTCAGTCAAAGACCCATGATACTGATTGATGCTGAGCACAAGGTAACCTATCAATAATGAAAATAGGGCCAGGGTGCGGCTCTAGGCCTGTCCTCAGAGCAAGATGTCGTCGTCGATAAGGACAAGACCCGCCAGCAAGAAGTCAATGGGGACCTTCTCAAACCGGCACGAGTAAAGGACCAATATAACTGATGTGATGATAGACATGACACTGACAAACAGGGATGGCCGACTGAAAAATGAGTCAAGAGACACCGCAGAGAGGCCGACTCAGGCTAACTTCCCTTGAACAAAAGCACGACTCAATGTGACTATGTGGCAGCATATGATGACTCTGTATAAGTTCGCTATGCAGGAGGCACGAACGAACCCTCCATATGATTGGAAGAGATAACCAATCGGTGGAGAACTGACTCAATAACAAGGTTATGGCGTACCTAAGTCAAACTAAATCCCACCCATACAGAGGAGACTTTGTTTTGAGTGCTTTGTTCAAGGGCGACACGACTGACTCTAGCTGCCAACAATAAATGGAAATAATGTCCCGTTCCCGCTCTTTTTGGAATATTTAATTTTTTTGTCTTTTTCTGTTAAGCCGAAAAAGAATAAAAGAATGCTATGGTACAGTGGAAAGAACGAGTGTCGGTGAAACAGATGATCTAGTTCCTGGGAAAGGAACATTCCTATGCTCAATGTAGGGAGGTGAAAACTGGTCAGTGACACTCAAAGGTATGTTCCTTCCACGGGTCAAGGTGTGTCAAGCTACAGAAGTCAAAGGTATGCAAGGTTGATTTTGCAGATGTCATGGTCAAAAGTTGGCTTAAACACGAGTCCAAGTGAAGTCGGCTCTAGGCCAAAAGGTGCAAGTGGTCAACATGCAATGCAGTAGTACAACTCAACACAAAGGAGCCTCTAGGGTATATGGCCAGAACAAAGCGGAGAAGCTAAGAGGAATGAGTCTTCAACGCATAAGTCATGGCGGGACTACAGAGGACTCCCGAGCCTACTCAAAACGGAGCAGCATGGGCAAAAAATGTCAGTGAGGTGCTAACTAGGATGCCCATGTAAAGGATGCCTCTACCATCGTGTCATGATTTAAAGAATCGGCGAGTGAAGATGGCTTATGAACCATAACACGATGGGATCGACCCTATGGCAGATGTATCGGTCAAATGGAGGCTAGTATGCATAATGCAACAGAAAAAGGGTGTCCCTAACCTATATGCCAGTGAGAACACAATACCTACCATGACGGGTCAGCAGTCATGGAACTGTCTCGAACTGTCGAAAAACGTCCAAAATGTCCTGAAAAAATAAACCAATCTCGACATTCCAAGCTCCCAAGTTAAAAGTCACATGAGGCCAAACAAAATAAAATTTTGAAAAAATTTTGCATTTTCAAAACTTATAAAAAGCATTTTGGACTCACCATTTTTACCATTTGAGTTTGAGAGCAAAAGATTTGGAGCAAAAGGAGCAAACTTCCCACAGCCAGATTCAACCGTTCAAATTCTTCGAATACCTCCAGGTAACCCTTATACTTAACTTGTAATTGATTCAACAAGTTCACAGTAGTTGTGTCTACTGACTTGACAATACCATCCGCGTGCGGACCTGGCTTCGACTTAGCTACATCAACCTTAGATCCAGGAGCATCTGGAAAGTACTTTTGTAGGATCCCAGATTGAGAGTAGATCAATTCTAATTGCTAGGCCCTAAAAATGGCTTGCTCCTCAGAATAGACTCCAGACATGGAGACATCTTTGGAGATCTCGGGTTGTAAAGACTTCAAAAACCACTCGAGACGGTACTCCAGAGGGATTTCGGCTTTAATGAGCCTCTTTCTCCGTCTCCATTCCTGAATATGGTCAGAAATGTGGGTTGCCTTATCCTGAGGAAAGGTGGCCAGAAGTTCAGTTCTGGCATCATAGCAGACAGGCAACTGAAAATGATTTAAGAAGATATTGGCTAAGTCAGCGAACGATGTAAAGTTGCCCCCTGGCAACTCTATATACCATTTGGCTGCATTACCAGTCATGGTGCGCTGAAAGAGTCTCAACCTAATCGAGTCATCGATAAGGGAGTTAGATGAGCACCACAAATGGAATGTGGTTACATGGTCGCCTGGGTCCTCACCACTCTTCCCTTCGAATTTTGGAATGTCCGATGGGAGTTTGGTTGGGACCGGAGGCCAGGCTGGATTGTATTGGATTGGGTCATTTGTTAACTTAGTGAGATCTGACAAGTTCAACGTTGCCAGAAACGGAAGCCTAGGTGGACCTTGGGGGTTCCACCCGGACTGGGCAGAACTTCCAAAGCTCTGAAAAGATTGTGCTGGAATTTGAGAGCCACTAGGTTGCCCGAAGTAACCAGTAGAACCGGCTGAACCAAAAGGCAAGCCTTGTGGTCCAAAAAAATTTGGAGTTTGACCAACTCCGGCCGTATAACCTCCATAACCAACAAAGTTTCCTCCTAAAGGATTGTAATGAGTTGATAACCCTTGATACGGATTCCAAGCCAAAGCTAGAGGAGGAATAGTTTGAAACGAGCTAACCGTGGAGTACGGCCTATTCCCTTGTTGGCCGATAAATGGATTCCCAGTTCCCGCGCTACTAACCCCAGGGTTATTCCAACCTTGGAAAGGATTGCTGCTTTGTCCTATAGAAGAAAAAGGCATGGATCCTATCGTCGGGTTGGAATGTGGTATATGACCACTTCCAAAAGGAAAACCCTGGAATGAAGCCGATCCGCCCATCATGGACGTAGCGGCGCTAAACGGAACCGATGGAATACCCTGTGAGTGGGTGCCAAATGGGAAGAATCCAGTACCAAAAGCATTGGTTTGGGAATTTCCACTCGTGGACGGAATGGAGGTAGACCCAACTAAAGATGTGCTAGCAAAAGATCCAAACAAGGAAGCAGAGGAGATGGAAATGGTTCCTCCCCCTTGCACCGATGTTGGGGTTTGCATAGTCGTAGCACTCGTAGAAGCCATGCTTCCAGTAGTGGTCATCGATGGTAAGCGCGTAGCGTAACCTGGACTTGACGGTCTATGCGTCGGAGTCCCAACGTATTGCAGTACGTCTGGATGACTAGATGGTAGAGGAGAATTTGGAGCCGCTAATGACTCTGAAAGTTCTTCTACCTCTATGTTATTCTCCGCTTGAAAGAGAACTCGAGAAAGGACTGGAGTGTCCCTCTCTTGTTCAGAAGTGCCAGGCCTTGCTTGGCCGCTAATGCCCTCGAGAGGAGGATCAATCCCCGATGCGTCAACCGGCGTGGGATGGAACCCACCGGTAGTATTGCCTCTGCGCCTTCTAGGAGAAGGCTCTAAACTTGGTGGCGACAGACCACGAAGTCTTCGAGACTGTCTTGGAGATCGGTTAGCCACTTTGAATTTTTTGTTATGATCTAACTAAAGACTCAAAAAATTGAAAGCTAGGCCAACTAAGAGCACAGAGCACACACTATAAAGTCCCTAAAGATACAGCCAGTCAAACAACTTCCAAGTATTTCCGCTCCGGGTGATTAAGAACGGACACCAAAATACGAGAAAGTGAAATACGGGGCCTTCCGAAGATAGTCTGGGATGATGAGGGCCCAGTCCTATCAGCGAAGGTATCAGAGGAAGTTACGCTGACCTCCTAACAACAACCTGCGCCGGTGCAAGCCCCCAAGCTTCGCAAGGGTGCCCTCCAGTAGTACTGTCGAGAGTGATGCAACGTCAACCTCAGGTGCCACGGGATTCCCCTCCGCAGCCATTTGTGTAGTTCCCTAGGAGCAGCAACTATGAATACCAACTCGTCGCAGAAGCCAGGCGGAACAGTCGTGAGGTAAGTTCGGACAAGTAGGAGAGGGGGTATCTCTCTTCCCTGTCTTCACAGACCCTTGTGCTTAACTCCCAGATCCGGAGCTTTCCTGGTCTTCCTAACGCTATTGGATTTTCTCTCGTTATTCAGACTCCTACGTTTGACGTTTATATGGCCTTGGAGAGTTAACTCTCCACTCGCCTAATCCAAGGCCCTAAAAATCCTAATCTTGTTGGTGTAACTTGACTAAAACAAAAAGTTCTAGTGAATTTTAGTTAGCGCTTGATTTTATTAGGCTGTTCTTTAAGTCACAAGGTAACGAAAGTGAAACTAGTGGTGTTTTTTGACGCAAAAGAAATTAATAAAAACTTAACTACATGCACATGCACTTTTTTGTTTTTCGATTAAGAGCAATTTCTATAGGGTTCAGAGGTACTTCTAATAAAACAAATTTTCCTTTTCTTTTTGTTAATGCACTCTTCACAATCACAAAAGCTAACAAAGCTATATATGCCTAAAAAGGGGATGCAAATCTTTCCTAATGCAACAACTATATGTGGATGCAAGATCTAGAACTACTCTGAAAACAAAAATGAAAGTTGCTTGCTTATCAATCTTTATCTTGCCACTTACAATGCCTAGATGGAATATGAGATGTTACCATTCATTTCGTCTAAACACTAAAAACAAGTTCTAAGACAAACATAAAGCACTTTCACTTCACTAAAAGGAAACCAAATGAAAAGCAAGTTCAAGAAAGCAAAACTAAGATTTTCAAAAGATTTTATTCAAAGCAACAAACAAAAAAGTATTTTCAAAAAATGCTCTCAACAACACTGAAACTTGTGATTGAAGAATAGGCAATTAAACACTTTTGCGAATCAACACCACTCAATGGATGAAAACCCAACAAAAATAAATGTGTTTGAAATCGCTCTTA
Organism: Pinus tabuliformis; assembly: GCA_031772625.1. Classification (NCBI taxonomy): domain Eukaryota; kingdom Viridiplantae; phylum Streptophyta; class Pinopsida; order Pinales; family Pinaceae; genus Pinus; species Pinus tabuliformis. The sequence goes on from CM062817.1 coordinate 127,786,214, forward strand.
ACAATCAAAAGCAGCAATGAAAGCCTTGGCAATGAAAACCAAAAATATCAAAAAGACAAATTCCAAGAAAGTGTCAAACAACAACTTTCATGAAACAAAGAAGTGGATGGTCACAAAAAGCGATCTTGTCAAGCAAACAAAAAGTCACCAAAAGCAAGATTAACACAAAGATTGTGATCAATCTCCCTACTCCGATGAATCAGAGTAGCCAAGATTCCTAGCAAGAAATCTTGCGTGCTTTAGCAAAAAACGATGACGCTTGCAATCAACAAAAAACAAGACCAATACTCCTTATAATCAGAGAGAATTCAGAACAAGATGCTCGCTGTAAAACAAATAACTGATACTGGAAAATGACTGTTTCAGACTGACTCAAACCACCAGACAAACCTTCAGAGACTAAAAGATTTATAAATCTTGAAAATTGCAATATATACGCGACTGTACTGAAGTACAGATTGCGTGTATACGCGACTGTGTTTGAGGAAACCTATGTATACGCGGGTTCACTCAAAGAAACAAGCGTATATACGCTTCTGTATCTAAGAAAAATAGCGTGTATGAAAAGCTTCAAGAAAAATAAAAAACAAACTGAAGAAACTGGCAAAGCTTAAAGTTCAAGAACAGACCAGACAGTAACAGCAAGCAGAGAAGGCAGCTGAGCCCTGATTGGCTTGAAAAACACCCAAACTAGGAACAACAAGAGTGTTGTCCCCAACGGAGTCGCCAATTCTGATAGAGGGAATTACTCCCCTAGGGTTTTTTGGTTGAAACCCTAGCAGACTGAAAGTTATCTATTCAAAGAAACATGCATTCATACAACCATTATGCTATTATAAGCAAATTCTATGATAAGGGTACGTACCTTTGGTCCTACGTTTGAGAAGGCCTTTAGGGTCCAAACCCTTCTTGGAGTTCCCTTCTTCTCTTTTGTCCTGCAAAACAACCAATTCAAAGAACACAGTAGTATATGGACAAAAACTTATAAAGAAATCATCTTCATGTTACAAAGAAAGGTAGTTAGTTATGAAATCCAAACAACCTTTTATATATGAATTCTAAACATGAATATCATTAACATAAAGAAGATTCATTTCGGGAACCAAGACATGTGTTTCTTTTATTATAGACAAATAAAGTACATAAAAAGGAATATTTTCACCTGAGTCACCTTCAGCAGGCTCCAAGCAAAGCTTCCTTCCGGATCCGTTCCAGCCTCAAGCCTCTAACAAACTCCTTCCATGACTCTCTCCATGATGTCATAAATGGTGGATGAACATCAACACACAAGGAAACAAAGGTTTCCTGTACAAAATGGGGGGAGTGCAGAAGGCACAAGGGACTTCAGACCTGGTCAAGGGAAAAATCTCAACATAACCTTTCTCTCTCTTCTCTCCTCCCTTAGGCCTTCCCTTTGAGGTCTTTTTATACCATCTCCAAAGTAGTTTTTTAGTTAGGAGTTGGTTGGGAATAGTTGGGCCACAGGCACTAACAGGTGATCAGCAGGTAAAACCCGCGATCTCTGCCCGAAAATAAGGAGTGTTATATTTTTTAAAGTGTTTTAATACATACACGCGGGTTGGCTATACACATACCCGCGTATACACGCGTTTAACTCAGGGCAATGTCGCGTATAAGGGATAAAACACTGTTTTTTAAATTTTAGGACCAGTTCTGGAAGGAGGGGTTTCCCTAGGCCATGAGTACAACATCACAAACCATAAGAGTGAGATTTGGAGCTATAACAGCGGCACCCACTTTATGGTGCGCGATCTGTTAGATATGAGGGAAACACACGACGGACAATTGTCATTTGCTGCAGAAATATACACAGACACCCTAATAATTGTTTTGTAATTTTTGCAGGGTAGTAGGCTACGATGGGCGCACTTGCCATAGTTACGAGCTAATGATGGATTGGAACCCAGCCTATAGGATGTAGACCAAAACATGAGCCCTCAACCCAGATGCGGGGATGGCGTGCATTGGATTTCAGGGGCGAGGTCGAGGACGAGGTGGAATGGGAATAGGAAGGGACCACAGACTATTAATTTGTTACATTTGTGGAGGACCAAGGCACTATGGCCGCGATTGTACCAACCTGATGAGGATATCCTATTCGTATTGTGCTCAATTTGATTATGAAACAATATACTGTCCTACGGTTATCATAAATATGCGTGAAAATGGGGTATTCCAGCCTCCTCCGACTCAGAATATACAAATGATGAGGTCTGAGCCGCGTGAAGAAGACCCGAATGTGAACATGATGCTCAGAAGCGGTATGACCACAGGAGAAGATACAAGGAAGTAGCCAGAGGAAAGTACATGGGTTCGCAAGGCTCCTGCAAAGGAACTTGAGTTTGACCTAGAATGCGCAAAGGAGACATTCATGGAAGCTAAGAAGAGCTTCACGGAGGCCTCCACTTTAGGTAGTAAGGATCAAACAGAGCTAGGAATGGATCCTTCAATGCTCACTACCTTTCTGGAGGCATGCATGAAACTGTAGCGCGAAAACAAGGCAGTTAAAGGACTACAACAGTTGATCACCACGTGCGTGGGGCCAGGGGAACCGCGCGTAGTCTGAAATTTGGGAAGCATGCATTGCACACTAGAAGGGAAATGAGGTTGATTGCACAAATTGGTGAGTATGAAATGTATCAAGTAATCCTAGATCTGGGAATGCATGGGTAGGCCCGCGTTACAATGGTCCCCTATTCAATTATGAATGGCGAACCAACAGAAGATTTTTCCCATGGGAAGGTTGCAAGGGGTAAAAATTGATATTGAAGGCACGAGCACGCAGGTGGGTTTTGAAGTAATAGAGATTGTCGATGACAACAATCCCTATGCCGCTCTTAGGGATAGACTGGGCCACCGATATGAATGGAGTCATCAACCTGAAGAAGTGCAAAATGATCTTCGAGAAAAAGTCACTACGCATAGTAGTCCCACTAGACCCAGTCGAAGGAGTGCGCTACATTGAACCAGTGCGTGACGATGATCTTGATTGTATTTAAAAGATAACTGTGCGAGACTAGGATTGGGCGAATTTGACTACAGATGGGAGGATCTCGTGGGAGCGCGAAAGCTCCTGCACTTCGGATTCAGATGAAGAAGTAGAGCGTTGTCAGAATCGGCTGCACGAAGTGACAACGCTGAATTGCAACATGATGGTTAGATCACTGCACTGCGTGACAACAGAAGAAAGAGAGTTGCCGACATATGATGGATTGACAGAGGTGGATGAATTCCTAAGAAAATTTGAAAGCGCAGTACCAGAACATCAGCGGTTCGATGCGTTGAAGAGGGCACTGCGCGCAACACCTACACGATGGTGGGGTACACATCAAGGAAACTTTGAGGAATGGTGCAGATGTAGAAGGATGATGCACCTATGGTTTGTAAGCCCCCAGCTTCGAACAAGAGTTGGTCAGCAAGGATGGAGCAACTTGCACACCCACCTGTCTCGATGGGTATAGACATGTGCGGGGCAGCAGGCAAACCAGAACACGACACATCAATAGGAAAGGAAACGTGCACCACAAACGTTCCACGTAGAAGCATTCAATAAGGTATGGAGAGTCCTGAACAGGGTTCACCAGGCGAGACGAATGGATTGGGACCTGCACGTGCCAGCGATTTGATGGGCCTATAGGGCCATGTGCAAAAACCTGAGCGCTGAGATGACTCCGAAGCTGAGGAACAGAGTCGAGACCATAATTTTGGAGGAAGGGAATCCTCACGCAATAGCTACCATAGTTGGGACAGTATGCGAGGACCAGGATGAAGGAATTATGCAACTCTGTGAAGGTGAAAATATGCAGATTCAGGAAGCATTTTAGCGAGGGAACCTTAAGCTTCGTGAACTCGAAGAAGATCAGGTATGACCGAGGAAGAAAAGCATGTTAATGGACGTGGAGATAAAAAAACTGGAAAACGAAATCGCATAAGCATTTCTCGTTGATAAACTAAGAATGACAAGACCAGGTACGAACAACCATACTACTGCATTAGAAGATTGTCGCCGAGAATTTGTGACTTTGCTACCATGGCTGCGACTGTACCTTGCCAAAAAAAGTAACCAGGGGAGCACATCGCATAAGGAAGAACGCGCGGTGCCGATTGTCGCGAAGGTAATTAAGGAGTGCCCGCAGACTATGCTGGAAGGTGAATTGAAGCCTTGCAAAGGTGGTGCGACCACCTGACTATCCATAGGGAGCAAAGTCTCAGTTCTCCAAGAAGTTGAAAGAGAGCGTGGGACTCTAAAAGAGTCTGTGAGGGAGATGCGCGATAAGGAGGTTGCACGCAGGATCAGCATGTCACAAGGGTCACGACCGCGCAGAGGGGGCTGCGCTGCCATGCAGGTAGGTTGGGAAGTGACTGTTGGTGTCATTGTTCATGACAAGATATCCAATTTAAGACAAAGAGGAGCAGGTGGTGGGCAATTAAGACACGAATTAAGAGCTAGATTTGGGACGATCTGCCGCCAAGAAGGCATTAATGACTCAGAAGTGGGGGGAATGGTCAAATTCAAATTCAAAAGATGCTATAAAACCCCCGGGGCTAGCCAAGGGACAACACTTGGTTGTTTGAGATTTGAGAAGTTACAGAGTATTGAGCGCCAAGCACTCTTACCACCTTTGAGTACACGACCAAACAGATCCCGTGAAAACATGATGACTGCTACCAGACCAGGAGTGTGATTTGCCGAAGATACCACTGGTGAGGTTGTGAGGCCCCATATGGCCCATGAGGAGCTCAGAGATACGGTGGTTGCACCAGACGTTCCAAAATCGCCACGGACACCGTGACCAAAGAAAGATAAGCAAACTATGGGACCAATCCGCCTATCCCCAAGAAACCCATGGTTCGGCAAATTGTCAATGGAAGAAAAAGGCAAAGCCATCACCATTGAATCAGATGCAAAGGAGGAAGACTTACAGGCTCTAATTGATCAAATAGAGGTGCAAGACGATGTGGAGGAGGATGTCCCACCAATGCCTTCAATGACAAAGTTACCCACGTACGTCCCTCCGTGGAAAGGGAAATTTAGGGCGGCCAAAGACCTGGAGGCCACGAAGAGTGCGCTCTAGACCCCGCTCCTCCCCGACAACATTACTTTTGAAGGTCCGCCCCTCGGCCGGGTGCCTACCCTGAAGTTCAAAGATTGGGACCTCACAGACAGCGAGAAGTTCCTGCACCTGACGACGAAAAGCTTGATGAAACAGAAGGTGGAGGGGCCAGTGATCACGTTGGAGCTGCGAAAATGGCTGCGCGGTGTGGAGAAGGCCGAGTTACTTCATCTACGATGGATACCCCACTTTCACTGCGCACCCATCACCATTTTCGTCATCAGGCAGCTGTTGTGCCTGGTGCATGATGGGTATCTATGGCTGGAGGAGCCGATTCCCATCACGATGAAACTTATTCACAGGATTTCTTGGCTTCCCTGTAAAGGAAGGGACCCTGCGGAAATAGCTGGTAGAAGCAGTGATTTGGCTCTCGCAGAAGCCATGAAAGCAAATACAAGCTGGAGAAGAAGAAGCAGCCGCACATTAGAAGACGACCGATGAAGCAGCAGCGGTGCAGACAGCAGAAACAACGTCGATAAAAGAGGCAGAGGGGGGCCATGAAATGTCCATAGGGCAGGAGGCTGAGAACATCGACCTCGATGGAAAGCGCACAGATATGGAAACTACCTCGCAACAATTGAAACGGCTGTGCGTCCCTAAGAAACCGGTCCCTAGAAAGAAGACGAAGGCATCTAAGATGTCCATTGACCCAATCACGCTTACAGAAGGTGATCTGTTTGACATTGGCAAGACAATTCGTGGTGTCACTAAGGACACGCTTTAAGAAGTGAGAATGGAGCAGAACACTGTGTTCGGGGCATTACAAATGCAGTTACAGGGATTACAGGTGCAACCCTCGCAAACAGGAATGATGGCCCCATATGTGACAGTAGCCACATCAACAACAAAACAGATGTTGCGTGCTCGCATGACCAACACTTTCGTGTTCCCTGAGGGCATGTTAGCGGCAGTAAATGAAGTTGACCAAGCTGCGGTGGGCAGGATTAAGGGGTTGAGCATAAACTTGGCTGCCCTTCCACGAGAAACCATGTACCAGTTGCTGGATGGGGCCATAGTCGAGCTCCGTGCTAGAGAAGGCTGTGCGCTACAAGTATTGAGCGAACAAAAGATCAATATGGAACAAATCAGCCGGAAGTGTGATGAACTCGTTGCAAAAACTCAAGGATTGGCGCAGGTGATGGAAAATGCTTATAGAACTATCCCCGAATTGGCTGTCCCGATAGTGTAGGTTTTAACCCCGTACAGAAATTACCTGCATACAAATTCTAAAACATAGAAAATAAACAATGCAAGAGCATAACACATAAAACACATATACACAAAGATTTTCCCCTGGATCCTAAAACTAGGACTACCAGCTTGATTTTTCATTATGTTCCTTTCAATGTTACAATACATATTTATACATGCCAAAGCATCAAAACCATCGCGTCCAAAACCATGGACCGAAAAACCATCGCGTCCAAAACCATGGACCGAAAACCATCGCATACAAAAACATGTGTGAAAATCATGCACAAAACCATAGTTCGGTCCGCCCAACTTAACATAGGGTCCAAAACCAAAATTTACCAGGGCGCTGCCCCGGACCCCATAAAGTGGGGTTATTGGTGCCCCTCAAACCCCCTGTGACCTTCTCCCCTCTAACCCCCGGTTAACTACGTGGGCTAGTCGTGGAAAGAATATAACACAACCCAACAAGCAGATCTACCAGTAGGAGAGCGAATTCACAGATTGGCCAGTGGATTCCGCGAGGCAAAGGAGGAAGCAACGAGGATACAGCTGGACCTCAACCTTCAGATTTTCGAACTGTGATTAAAGGCGCAGTCATCCACGCCCCCAGAATTTTGGGAACAGTGCGCTGACGCTATCCAAAAAGGGCTGGAGGAAATAGGACAGGCAGTGCAAACCTGTATGAGTATGTTGGAAGAATCCTTCATGGTCCTCACTTCCTTACAAGAGGACCCCACCATACAGAGCCTAGAAACAGAGGCGCGGGAGCTTCAAGTGTAGTATGACAATGTGCGCAGAACGGTGCAGACAGTTGTCCTGACTCAGCGGCTGGCAAAGCTACAATAGGCGAAGGCATTGAAGGAACAGGTGGATGCCGCGCGACAGAAAGAGGCTGTACTTAAAGCATGCGTCCAGCCTTGGATTGATGAGGCATTCCTCATCAGTGATGATATTGAACGAAAGCTCGCAAAGATGAAAGTGATGCATGCTGTAAGTCAAGGATCTGCCCCTTATAGCGAGCATTTGACAGAAAGAGTAGAGCAGATCCAACAGACAGCAGAACAGTGCACTGCGGACCTTTGTGCAGCACAGGCACAGTTGGAGGGGCTCCGTGCCAAGATCGCCGCACCAACAGAGTGACTCAGGATGAGTCAAGATGATTATGTTCGGGGCCTATTGGGCATGGGATCCCCCGTAGCAGGTTTTGGGGTTCAAAGCCCAAGTTTTGGTCAAATATGGTGTAGAACTCCGTGAAGTGTGGGCGTGGAGCGTAAAGCCTAGGATGAGTCATAGGGCTGTCCACCCTAAAATATTGTAATTCAATGTAAAGTTGTGTCGGCCTACGAGCGAGGCTCTCAGTGTAAAAGGGGAATCAATGAGATGATAGAGAAAAACGAAGGCATGGTTAGAGCATAGATTGGAATTTGAAGTGTACTGAGTTGTAGCAGTAGGAAGAGGCTTTGCAGTTGAGTGCGCAAGGGCCTAGTAGAGTCCGTAGCTGAGTGCGCAAACCCCTGCAGCTGAGTGCGCAGTGCGGAGTTGGATCTGTACTTGGGATTGAAAGTTAATAAAGAGAAGTTTATTCTATGCATATGTTCTTGAATCCTTATTTTGATGTTATACATTACTTTTACTCTGTATATTTACTACACACACTTGATGAATACTCGTATGAAGGCTTATATGTGAATTTAATCTAAGTAATTAGCTAACAGAGACTAATTAAGGAAGACTTGGGTAAATAAAATGGGTCGTGCTGCAGCTAGGACTGCGCGAAGATAGTATCACAGGGCGCGAGGTGCCCGCAAGTGCACGTAGCGCAGTGAGTACAAAGGTTGGACCGCGTACCAATCACCTCATATCAGACATCCCCAGGGTGTGTAAACCTGGTTCTAGAACCCTCCCATACTACTTCAGGTGAGACCTCAGTCCGCGCTCCACAGAATGTTTCCAAAAGGGCCAGTAGTACCGGGATTTTCTTGGCTAAATCACTTTTGAACTTGGGTCAGGCTCCACTAAGACAACACATGGTATTGCATGTAATGGGGCTTATACAATGTGGGTAGACTTCATTGTAAGGTAGGCCTCGGAGGTGAGTGGTGAAGGCTCACCTGGCCATGTTGGTCAGGATTCTGGCCAAGGTTAATGAGATCTCATTGGGTTGCGTTTTTCCCCGGATTTGGGGTTTTCCTAGATAAACATGCGTGTTTATGATTTTTGTTGTGTTTTTTTCCTCTCAGTAAATCTCTATAATTATTTTATGTTCTCCGATAAAATTCTTAACAAGTGGCATCAAAGCCATTTTGGCATCAGAAAGACGTTTTATGTTGCCAAGGGTTTATATTGGCCTGGTAGATAGAGAGATAACTAAGTTTTCTTGCAGATCTAGATCAAAATCCATATATTGTGAAGCAAGCTGCACACTATAGAGTTATGGATCAGATTGGATCAACAAAGAGAAGTAGCTAGGATGAGCAGATCTATATTGGAGCAGATTAAACGAGTGGATCTGGTTTCTCTCGCTACTAGAAGGTGCGATTTCCCTATGCTAGAGTCCTAGAAGGATCCAGAGAGGGAAAAATCATGAGGCTCGATTTTTCCTTCATTTGCCACGTTGAATATGGCTATGATTAGCAAATGTTTGATCGCTACAAACTAATAGCCATCACAAATTTGAAATAAAAATTGAAGGACAACCTATGAGAGGGGATGTTGATTATGTAAGAGGAAATGCACATGGTTGCTTGATGTTGTGGTGATCGTGGAGTAGCACAGATAGGAAGATAGATGCCATGTTGAGCGACCTGCGTAGGTGGAGATGCAATCTACGACATTGGAGAAAGAGGGTCGAGTGTTGGATGGTAGTGCAAACGCTGGATTGGAAGGGTTCCATAGTTGTGTAGAATCTTGTTTCTGAGGCGGGGCATGGTAAATTCGTCATGCAAAGGTCATATTCTCCAGCGGGGCACACAAAAACTGTCGTGTATAAGCCTTTTGTTCAGGTGGGGCACAACAAAATGGTGGCATGGTTGGATAGTGGAGGCCAGGAGAATTTCCAGAGTTGTTATGCATATTTGTAGTGTTTTTGCAACCGGTGTATGGGACCATGCTCACGTGTTTCGTTGTGTGTATTATCACCTAGATTGACCTCAGGCTGAAGGGAGGCAATGCCAGGGTAACCACAAACCAAGCTTAGCCAAGTAGCTAGCCCTACTAGGTCGGGAGAGGGCTCTCTCCATAAGGATCTCAGTCAAAATGACTAGATCAAGTAAAGGATTTTAGGCTAGGTATAGTAGCTCGAAGGTTTTGATTGAATTTTTTTGGTGATTTGCCGGATCAGGAGGAGCTGGGCAGTTTAGGTCTCGGAAATTAGGTCAGAAATGCAGGGTGTTCTATGGGGCAAGGTAGGCATAGGCTTTAGAACTTTAGGCTTGATGATGTGAGGTGTTTAAGACTGATGAGGAGCTAAGAAGGGCATGTGACAATCATGGATCCTTCTTAAACAGTAGAAAACATGAAATGTTGACTGATTTCCCAAGGCATAGCACTGATACAATGGATTATACCTATCAAACTTGAAAAAATTAAACTAGAAGCAATGAAATGAATGATGGCATACATAAAAAATGTAAAAAAAATGATCACAAAAGAAGAAAATTTACTAAAACTCCATACCATGGGGATCCCGTAAAAATAGCTGCAAATCTTATTAATCCCCTTGCCAAACTGCTTACAATGATGTACAATCAAGATCTGAGCATACAACTGAGTCCAAACTCTTACAAAGAGAAAGAAGAAGAAGATATAGACATGATTTCAACCTCCTCCCATCCTCAGGGGTCGAATCCCCAAGATGAGGAGCTAATCTAACTAATACTGAACAAGAAACAGGAATATAGGCATCATTAACAACTTGCCTCTAAAAGTGAAAAACTGATTCATTTGGGCTCAAACTAACTCCTAAGAAATGAATCTACCTTATATTACTATTTATCCATCATATTTACAAGCCATGACATCATTTACATAGGTAAATCATCCACCATGAGAGAGAATCCATGATTATAGTAAAAAACTGGAAAAATAGCAACCCTGAGCAAAAACTGTGAAAAGCGCAGCGCCACTTTCAGGTCCCTTTTGGAGACCTTACTGGAATCCAAATTGAGCCCATGATAGCTCATTGGAAATGTCTTCAAGTCTACTTTCCAGAACACCTAGAATTTATACATTTGGAGCTCATTTGACCCCTCAAAACTTGATTCTCCCAAGACTGCTTTTGTGTGTCCAAAAAGTGGCAGAAAGGTCATTTTTAGGGTGTTTTTTGACCTTTTGGTGGACCAGTTCTGCCCCAAAACTTCTGAAACTTGCTAGGGTGCATGTCCTCATCATTATGAATCCAAAAATGCAAGCCATTTCTTCAAAGGGTGCCCCTAGGAAAAGCACAACGCCAGTGGCGCTGTGCTTTTAGGCAATTTTTCTGTGTAATGAAATTCAAAATTGCAAATGACAAAATTTGTTCAAAACTTGCCCAAAATTGGTGTGAAGCACCACCATCATGTGATTTGCTGAGCCAAGGAGGCTTCATCCAGCATTCTAAGTTTATCCTCCTTTTTCTTGCCTTTCAAGGCCCGCCTTAGCCTATCTTTCATTCTCTTGACCCTCATATTGCAAATCTTCTTTCGAGTCCTATAATGATAGGCCATGTGTCTGATCATCTGATTATCACTATTGACCTTTCGTAGAAGCTTATCAAGGTGCAAGTTGACTCTCTCAAGCCAAGTCTCCCTATCATTTTCAATCTCCTGCTCAATAGGGGTCAAAGTGATTTGTGCCTCTTTGCCACTTTGTCATTTCATCTTGAGTACTTCTAGCTCCATGAGGACATGTTTGTCAGTCAATTTCTTGTTTTCTTTCTCCAAATATGTGATGACATATTTGGCCCTCTCCAAAATGTCCGCCAAAGATTGCACTTGAGCTTCCCTTTCCTGTATGATGATGTGTTTCATGGTTTCTTGATCCCGAGTCTGTAAATCAATGGTCTGAGTATCATGCTGCTCAAACTCATCATGCTCTGCTAGATCAAAGTCTCTTTCCTCCTCATCATCAAGGTCTTCCTCCTACACCTTTTCCTTCCCTTTGTGCAGATGTTGTACCTATACCTGCTGTGTCAATGAAGAGGGAAAAGCCCCTTCCACATCTTGTGGAGTTAGCATTTTCCTATGAGCTGATGAAGAAGGAAAGGCCCCTTCCACATTCTATGGAGAAAACACTTGCCTATTTGCTGCATATAATCTCCTAGTGCCCCTCTGATATGTCATGAAAACTGGCACTTCAGTAGTTCTTTTCTCCTTGGCCTCCTCATCTATTTTAGCTGGGCTAGAAGGTCCTCCTGCTTCTTGAGGCACTGGTGGAGGAATTAGAGGACCCCTGAAGATCTCATGAGAAATGAAGGTCTCCCAAGGGATGTTAAGGAGACTAAGATGATGAAGCACAATGATTTTGATCAGGGAGTAATGATAAAGGCTACTCATCTGCTGAGGGTAAGGCTTCCTTTGGACAATAAAAGCCATTTTCTCAATACTCCTGAACAAGTAATAAGGGATGTCTAACATCCTCACCCTGGTAAAATGCATGAGGAGCCTGATATGCTAAGTATACAGCCTAGAGAATTGACCCTCACAAGTGAAATACTTCATGATGATTTTCATCATGGGGACATACTTGTTCTCAAGAAACTTGAAAGGAAACAGTCTCTTCACCTGATTTCTGTACTGGGGTTTGATATAAGGTTCATAATAGTACTCATCTAGATCCTGGCACTTGAACCACTTCTCCCCTACATTAGGAATCCTAGTAGCATTTACAATAATAGAAGATGAAATGGTGAAAGTTACCCCAGCAAGAGTCACCCTGTTGTCATGAAGATGTGCTACAAAAAGCCTAGTGAGCTTCATGTGATATTGCACTCTCTCAACTTGTTCACAGAATTCATAGCAGCCAAGGTACTTGAAGCATGTGACAACCAACTCTGAGGCCTGCAATTCCCTAAGGTTTGATGGCTCTTCTCTGATAATCTTTCCTCCCTTGTGTGGTTTTCTTGGTTGCATGGTTCCATCAGCTGAGGTATCACTAGCTATGTTCTCCTCCGCATAGTCTTGGTCTTCCAGGTCCATATGTGCAAGGATGAGGTGTGTGGAAATGAGAAATGATGGGATGGAAAGTGGGTTTGCAACTAGGAAATGAATGGAAATGAGAGGAAAGGTTTTGTGCCTTTAGCTCTTTTGGGAAAAGAGACAAAAGGGAATGTGAAGGAAAAGTGGGAAAGAGGGGAAAGGGATAGGGTGATTTTAGGATTGTAGGGATGGGTGTTGAGAGGAGTAGGATGGTTAGGGTTTAGGTAGAATTAGGGAGAATTTTAGGGTTTCAAGATTACAAATGACCAATGGCTTGTAACTTAGATTTAGCAACCCAAAATCAAGATGAAGGACATGTATCTACCTGTAATAAGGGAGAGCAAAACAAATCTGAAGCTTGTTGGAAGATTTGGAGGTTTTTGGTCACTTCTGGGAAAAGCGTAGTGCCTTCACTTAGAAGCGCAACGCCATGAAAAAAGAGCAACACCCATTCAATTTTGTTTTGAACAAATCGGGGAAAAGTGCAGTGCCTGCCTCCAGAAGCGCAGTGCTAGTCTGTCTCGACCAAAAGCGCAACGCTTTCCTTTTTCACTCAAACTCACTCAAACTCGACTTTCTTTCTTCTCCCTTTCACTTTCTTGCTTGGCAAATGAAGATAATGAATTTGAAAATGAAGTATGAGGGTTTAAATAGAAGGAGATTTTGATTTTTCACTTTGAAAAACCCACTTTTTCAATGTTTCTAGTTCTTTTTGGAAACTCTATTTTAATGCCTTTTCTTCTTGTATCTTTGCAGGTGGATCAATGCTCAATTTGACTTGAATCTTGTAGTTTTTTTTGGTCTTGCAACAAGGAGAAATGCTCTGGTGCAGCTAAGATTAATTATTACATATAGGAACTTAAAATTACATATGAAATACAAATAAACTAGAATACTCTGTTTTCACCTCAAAAAGATGTTTTTGAGGTGAAAATTACATTAGATTAAAAAAAAATATGATTTTAGTAGCTATGACTTACAAGCCATCATGCTTGATTTATTGATCCTCCTCATATCCTTGCTGACCTTTATTTACACTTTGAAATCAATTTCTTGACCTTGGTGATGAAACCTTAGACCTAATGAAATCATGCCCTATGACCTAATGAAATGAACTACAGATTAATTATGAAACCCTAACTGAAAACAATATGAGGAAGGATCAACAAGTATAGTCTATGGGGGAAATATTTTTGAAGAGAAAACAACCATCAGTGGATCAATATATCATGACCTAATGGAATGATGCAAAATTTTCAGTATGGGACTCCTAAAATGCATATGCAAAGAGTGAATTTTGATCCCTGATGGAAGTATGCAGATACTGACACTAACATTGGCCTTATTGGGGATGGCAGCTCCTTGGAGGTGTCAAGAACACCGTAGACCAAGTGCCACATCCATTGGGAAATACGGTCAAAACCTAAAAAAGTGAAAAATGACTCAATACAACTGAATATTGACTTTCAACCAAACTGACTAAAAACTTGACTATAAACCAACTCAGACTTGACACTAATCATTTAAACTTTATAGCCTTCACTTCGGGCCCAAGCTCAAATGACAGTGTACTTGAAAACTTGAAAGGATAATCAAAATGGTATATACAATGAAAGTGACATAATTTCAAGGAACTACCTCAAAATTAGTAGTGCTTCAGGAACCTACCATTCACTAGCCCTCATGAACAATCCTGACCATCCATCTCCTTGAGAAGAAAATCATTTTGTCCTTTGTATGTTGAGATCTTATACAGTCCTTTCTATACATTTTCGAACTTACCATGCTTTCCTTTGTCCTCATTCCGTGCATCCCACTGCAACACTACATCCTCTAGCTGAAATTTTTCTGCTTTGGTTTTGTGGTCATAGATCTTCTTTATCTTTTCTTGTAGTCTGAAAGTGTTTTGGGAAACCTCTTCCCTTGTTTGCTGAAGGTGAATCATTTGATTAATTCTTCACTGAATATCATCCTCTTCGCTGCCAGCTTCCTGTAGTAATCTCATGACCAGGACTGCAAGTGATGTAGGAAATACTGTATCCGTACCATAAACCAACTCAAAAGGTGACATACCTATGGATTTCTTTCTGCTTACTCTATCGGCCCATAAGGCATTAACAAGCTTTCGATGCCAATTCTTCTTATTTGCCTCTAACATTTTCTTGATTATATTCACCAAGGACTTATTTGATGATTCGGCCAATCCATTGCCCTGTGGGTAGTATGCTGTGGAATGACCCAATGTAATGTTGTACTTGTTGCAAAACTCCACCATTTTCTTGGACTTAAATGCTGCTGCATTATCTGTTATAATCTTGTGAGGGCAACCAAAACGAGACAAGATATTAGATTCTAAAAATTGAATAATTACCGTATCCATGGCCTGCCTTGTTGGAATGGCTTCAATCCACTTGGTGAAGTAATCAGTAGCTGTCAAGATCCATCGATGTTGTGCTGATGATATAGGATGGATTTCCCCTATGAAATCAAGTCCCCACTACTGGAAAGGTGCATTTACTTCAACTGGTTTCAAAGGAAGAGGAAGTAGCTTCCTTTTTCCTTGAAAAGCTTGGCATTCATGGAAGCTCATCACTATCTTATACAAATCTGAAAATAAAGTTGGCCAATAATATCCTGCTCGCAACACTTTGTTAGCTGTTGTTTTACAAAACAAATGACCGCCACAATCACCTTTATGAAAATCATGCATCACCTGATGAGCTTTGCCTTCAACCAAACAATTAAGAAGAACCCCTCCCCGACCTTTCCAATAAAGAGAACTGTTTAAAATGCAGAATTTAGCCGATTTGACTTTTATTGATCTACCTTTGTTCCTTGACATTCCAGGAGGTGGCGAAAGATGCTGAAGAACATAAACTATATCAGAATACCATGGTGATTGAAGAAACATTTTTGAAACTTGAATGAGTGAGTCACCATCCTCATCCTCTGACATTGCTGTTATGAGATTTATGTCTAGAGCATGCAGATTTGATTCTGCCATTAGTTTTTCTAAGCCTTGTCCCTTGATCAGTTTAGTGGGTTTAATCTCCAGATCATATTCCAACATTGCTGCTATCCACTTACCTCTTCTTCCCTCCAGATCAATTTCCATCAAAACATCTTTCACCGCTGCATTAGGAACATATGCTATGGTATGTGAATGCAGAATGTACACTCTAAAATCCTTCAATGCTTTTATGAGAGCCAACGCTTGTTTCTCAATGATATTATACCATGAGGCAGCATCTCAAATAGTCCTACTGAAAAAAGGAATGGGTTGCTCAATCTGATCTCTCTTTTGCATCAATACTGCAGCCATGGTATGCTCAGATGGAAATGAAAATATACTGAAATCTTGAGTGTAATCAGGACTAATCAAGACTAGAGCTGTGGTCAAAGAAAACTTTACCAAATTAAATGACTTCATGGAATCCTTGGTCCATTTCACAGTGCTATCCTTTTTCAACTCATTTCATGTAAATGTTCCGCCAAATTGGGTATAAATCTGCGTAAGAAATTCATCTTACCATTGAAACCCTGAATCTCTTTTTTGTTGTGCGGAAAGTCTATATGCTAAATTGCTTCCACCCTTGAAGGATCAATGTGGATACCATCTTTAGAAATGATATGAACAAGGAGTTTACCTTCATCCATGGCAAAAAGAGTCTTCTTGGGTTTGAGAGAAATCTCGAACTTTCTACATCTCTGAAAGACAATCATTAAGTAGTGCAAGTGTTCATCATCAGAACAAGAGAATACCATCAAATCATATAAATAAACAACTAAGAAAAAATCCTTCTCATTAGCAAAAGCGATGTCCATCGCTTGCTGAAAAGTGGCTCCGACATTCTTCAATCCGAATGGCATTTTAGCATACTGAAAAGTTCCCCAAGGTGTTGTGAAGGCAGTTTTGTCTTGGTCTTTTTCATGCACCAAGATCTGATTATAGCCTGAGTAACCATCGAGTAGTGACATTCGTGATGCTCCAACTACTCTTTGTAGAATATGGTCCATCTTTGGAAGTGGATAGTTATCCTTTAAGGATACTTTGTTGAGGTTCTGGAAATCTATGCACAACCTTATTTCTCCAGTTTTCTTTCGTACCGGAACCAAATTCGAAATCCAATTAAAAAATCTAATTGGAACAATGATGTCAGCTTTGAACAATATGTTTACCTTTTTTTCGATGGATGGCAACAGCTTTGGATTGATCCTTCTCAACTTCTATCTGAAAGGCTTTTGATCCAGCTTGATAGGAATAGTATGTTGAATTATATCTTTGTCATATACCTTCAAATCTGAATAGTCCCATGCAAACACATCATAAAATTCAGAAAGTAATCTAACATATTGGGCCTTTACCTCAGGAGACAATGCTTTTGATAACTTTACAAGATTGGGCTTGTCAGTTGTTCCAAGATTGACATCCTCAACTCCTTTATCGGTAGGCACCAAGCTCGGCTTTCTTGCAACATCATTTTGATGAAAAATCTCCTCTAAAGGTATGAGACCTCTAGGAATAATGCTATCCTTCAGTTGTAATACTTCCATCTGATTCACCTCAATCTCTTGTTCATCAGTATCACAATCATCACCAATGGAGGCATCCTTGAACTTTCCTTCGTTTTGCAAAAAGGCATTGATTTCATTATCATCCCAAAACACTTGCGAATACCTTAAATTATCCAAAACAGCAAGCCGGTGTTTGACATGAATCTCAAACTTGTTGCTGGAGTTCATTAGGATCTTCAAATTACTTGCAGTAGTGGCGAGCGAATCTGCAACACTGTTTTGAGTCCAAGGTACTGCCATCAAGGTATATTCAGGAAACGTTCTCAAAATATCTAGAATTGCATTTCTATAGGCTCTCATCCGTGGATGCTTTGCTTGATACTCTCCCTTTACCTATTTGATCACGAGCTTTGAATCACCATAGACAAAAATCCTTTTTGCATTCAATTTCTTCAAAATTTTAAGACCTATAATCAAAGCCTCATACTCCGCTTCATTGTTAGAGAAATCAAAAGCCAACTTGTAAGAACATACTCTAACATTACTTGGGACTTTGGTAGGCTGGAAAGTAGGGCTGCGAATCCAAATTCCTATACCAGCACCATCCTTACCCACGACACCATCAAAATCCATGCTCCAAAGGTCGGCTTCATCTTCTAGATGCTGAAATTATGTTTCCTTCACTTCCTTACCTTGACTGATTACTTCATTTTTCTACTCTTCACTGACCTTCTGCTGCTCAAAAGAACTTGCTACTTTCTCTTTTTCCTGATTAAGGACTTCCCTAAAATTCTCTGAAATTTCTGGTACATTATCTACTTCTACAATCTGAATATTTACATCATTTAATCTGCTATTAGAATACAAAACAAATGATTCTAAATCAGTATGTACAACATTTATTGGATGATTGAGTTGCTGGTGATCATGTATTTCATCATCTTCTCTTGGTATAACTTTCTCAATTGACTGAAAATTGGAATGGTAACATAAGAGAAGTCAAGTTTTAAGTGCCTTAAGTTTAGCACCCCACAATATAGGCAAGAGCATACCGAATCGTGGTGGAATATCAGCAACAACTACATCCATCAAAACATTTTTGGTTGGGATCTGATCTAAAGACACTACCAAATCTTTGATAAGACCAATGCAACAAACTCTACCGGAGTCAAAGGAGTACAAATCATGGTATTTCCAAGTAATATCCAGGCCCAACTTCTCCATAATGGCTTTAGGCATCAAATTATGAGAAGCTCTGGAATCAAACATGGCATTATGGAGAATGTACTCATGCAATCTAAGACTCAAATAAAAGGGAGGAACTTCACTATCTTCAGACTGACCTTCTATGGCTAGACCAAAAATGAGTTCAGGATGATCATCTTCGACATTTACCATATCTGACAAAGGGTCTATTTGCAAAATTCTAGACACCTGGTGTTTATAATTGCTATTCTTTACCAGCTCAGTCAAAGGAATGGACACTTTTAATTTAGCAATTTCATTTTCTAAATTAAAGGATGAAACTTTTTCTACCTCTTTGACAGTAAGGTCCTTCTTCTCTACTTGCTCTTTCGCTGCACTTTGCTGATTATTCTTCTCGTTTGCAATGTTATTTGTGGATGGTACTTTGCTGGAACTCAGATCAGCAGGCTCTTTCCCTTTCTTCTGAATGTTTGAGGAGTCATTCTTTGATTGTAGCTCTTTTCTTTTCTGAATGGGATTGATTGGCACATCTCTGCTTCTCAAAGAATACTACCTCTAATGTGGTGTCAAAGCATTCATATACCCTCACTGATAATCATCGGACTCAACCTCCAAAACTGTATCATTTGCTAATATGTAATCTTCATCCCTTTGAATGTCTGGAACCTCTGCATATTCTTCATCTTCCATTAGAAAAATGGGCATACCATCGGCAGTGAAAAAATGGTTTGCTTCAATTACCGGATCATCATCATCATCTTCTGCTTCCATTCCCTGAACATAATTTTTCTACAAAGGAGTTCTGATGTGCTGGTTGGTCTAGTGCCTTTTGTTCTCTCTGCTTGATTCAGAATTGGGGCTACTGTTGTCCTCTAAAATTTGGATTCCTGATTGGTGGTTCAGGTTTATCTGTAATGGTCAGCTGGTCAACCATCTTCTCCACTGTTTGGATCAAAGTATCCATCTTAGCATTTGAAGAAGATGCTTCCTAGTTTATGGTATGTTGGGTTGTGTTATATTCTTTCCATGACTAGCCCACATAGTTAACTGGGGGTTAGAGGGGGGGTGGAGCCCCCCTTCGTTGCGCCTATTGTGTAGTGGGGGGGGGGGGGGGGGGGTCACAGGGGGTTTGAGGTGTACCCATAGCCCCACTTTATGGGGTCCGGGGCAACGCCCTGGAAATTTTGGTTTTGGACCCTATGTTAGGTTGGGTGGACCCACCTATGGTTTTGTGCATGATTTTCGCACATGTTTTTTGGACGCGATGGTTTTCGGTCCATGGTATTGGATGCTTTGGAATGTATAAATATGTATTATGACATTGAAAGGAACATAATAAAAAATCAAGCTGGTAGTCCCAGTTTTGGGATCTAGGGGAAAATCTCTGTGTATATGTGTTATTCTCTCGCATTGTTTATTTTCTGTGTTTTAGAATTCGTATGCAGGTAATTTTTGTACAGGTTTAAAACCTACATTTGGTATTAGAGTTATTTTGGCTTCAAGGGGATGCCTTTGTTGCTAAGGGGCTTCACTCGGGCCTGTGGTAGACCCTGTTCAGTGGGAGATCTGCGAGATCGATTTTGGTGGTGAAAGAAGATGGTGAGCAGTGGAAAGATAGAGATCGAGAAATTTAATGGTTAGAGTTTTAAGTTGTGGAAACTCAATATGGAGGATCTTTTGGTGGATAAGATCAGTGGATCGTTGTAGATTCGGGTACTAAACCAATGAGAGTGTCTGATGCAGAATGGAAGAAGTTGGATTGGAAGGCAAAGAGCACAATACGATTGTGTGTCTCAGATTCAGTGTTGCTGAATGTATCAGGGGAAGCTACAACGAAGGATTTTTGGGACAAGTTAGGGACTTTGTACCAATCTAAGTCTCAAGTGAATAAACTATTCCTGCAGAAAAAGTTGTATAACATGAGGATGAAAGATGGGGACTTGGTGACAGAGCATCTGAATGCATTTAATACTGTGGTAAGTCAGTTAGCATTTGTTGATATTAAAATTTTAGATGAACATAAGTGCATCAGTTTGTTGTGTTCTCTACCAGATTCGTGGGATAGTCTAGTTATTGCAATAGGTAGCAATGCAACTGCCTTGCATTTTGATGAAATAATCTCATCATTGCTGACTGAGGAGATGAGATGGAAAAATATGGAGAGCCAGAATGGTGATGCCTTGTCTGTACGAGGACGGTCCCAGAACAGAAACAAAAATAAGTCATCGAGTGGGAGATATAAATCTAGAGAGAGATCTAAATCTCCAGGAAAACCTGTAAATGTGGTGTGCTCGAAATGTGGAAAGGAAGGGCACTTCAAAAGGACTATAAATCTAAAGCTCCTGATAAAGGAAAGGGATCTGATGTTGCTCCTTCCGCAGAGGCGAAAAACACCTCAGATGAAGGTGGGGATGTGTACTTGGCTTCTTCAAGTACACATGTAGATCATGAGGCATGGTTGATTGACTCAAGTGCATCCTTTCACTTCACTCCCCATAGAGAGTGGTTCTGCAAGTATGAGAAATACAATGGTGGTGATGTCTTCTTAGGGGATGATAGGAAGGCTAGAATCATTGGTCGTGGAAAATTAAAGTTGAAGTTGCAAGGTGGAAGTGTTAGAACACTTCAGGGTGTTCTGCATATTCCTACATTGGCCAAAAATTTGATTTCTGTAAGCAAGTTGGATGATGCAGGTGTAAAAATAGTGTTCGAGAAGGATACCTGCAAAACGATTTAGGGAGCACTGGTCTTGATGCGGGGAGTTCGAATTGGAACTCTGTATAAGCTGCAAGGTAGCACTGTTATTGATGGGTGCAACAGTTTTGTGGTTCCTGTTAGAGCCTAGATTTGTCTCAGGCTGAAAAGACAAGGTTCTAGGTCCACATCAAACCACGCTCAGCCTCGTAGCTAGCCCTACGAGGACAGGAGAGGGCTCTCTCCGGGTCAATCTCGGAAAAAGGTAATCAATGAGGCTCGAGATGACTAAATCTGTAACTGATCTTAGGCTAGGTATGAAGTACAATAAGTTTGAGGTTGATTTTTGAGGTTTTTATTGAATCAAAGGAAAAGGCAATTTTGGGTGCGGGAATGAGACATAGTTTTTGCAGAGGTCTACTTGGGGCAAGGTAGGCAATTGTCTTGATGCTTTTAAAGAAAATGAATGGCTAGATCTGACTGGTGAGAGGCTAAGGAGAGCAAGAAGCTTTCAAGGATTCTCCTTAAACAGATGAAAACATGGAAAATCAAACAAACTTAAAGGCAGAGCATAACAATCTATGGATTCTACCTTAACACTTCATTTGTTCAATTTCAGAAGATGAGAGAAGTAAGATGATACACATAAAAACTTACAAATACTGAAAGAAGCACACCATCAACACATAAAGCCACATGGATCCCAAACAGTGCTGCAAAACCCTGGTCTTTCCTTTGCCAATAGGGTGTCAAGCTTTTCCCAAGAGTCCAACCATGAAAATGACTTAGAAATTACATAATATAGGCAAGATAACCTCTTCCCTTGCCTCTAGGGGTCGAGCTCATCATTCTAGGAGCTGTTTCAACCAATTCTAAAGAAAGCACTACAATCTAGGTAGTCAAAACAACTTGCCTCTATAAGGTAGGAAACTGATTCATTCATTAAATTTTCACTCTTTGGTGAATGAATCTTCTAGAAAAAGTAACTAAGTGAAAAAATTACATCATGTTCAATCAATTACATTAAGAGAAGTCAAAAATTACATCAAAGAGCAAAACTAGTCAAACTAGCCGAATTTCTAAGCTGAAAGATGAAAAATTGGGCAAAACATCTATATGTGCCGCGCTACTTTGCTGCTGATTTTGAGGCACTTTCTGAAGTCCAAATTGAGCTTAGGTTGGATTTTTGGAAAGCCCTACTTGTCTACTTTCCAACCCAAGTGGAATTTTCCAATTTGGTGTCCATTTCCCTCCAAAAGTGCATTCTCCCAAGACTGCTTCCTGTGTGTCAAAATAGGGGCAGTGAGGTCATTTTTTGCATGTTTTTTGACCTTTTGGGGACCCAAACCTTGCCCAAATTTCTTGTCCAAGTACCAAAATTCATGATTTTTCATGAAAAATCCAAAACTGCAAGCCATTTGTCATTTGGAGCTCCCAATTCTAAGCGCCGCGCGAGGGGTGCGACGCATATAGAGAAAAAACCTATTTTTAAAGCCAAAAAATTCAAAATTGACAAAAGTTTCTCCAAATTCCTTGAAATTTGGGCTGAAGGTGCCTCATCAAGTGCAATGCTCAGCCAAAGAAGCTTTGGCTAAGATTCGGAGCTGATCTTGCCTTTTACGCCGTTCCAGTGTCCTCCTGATGCATGCAGTTTCAATTGTAAAGTTACTGCCTGTCCGCCTTCATGGTGTTTCAAAGTCTATTTGGCTTTCAATGAGATGGAGAATGAGAGTTTGGCGCAATTGCCAAATGTGGGAGGGATTGTTGGGATAGATTCAATTAAGGAAGTATGGGATGGTTTTGGAGTTTTATGTATAGGGTTAGGGTTTGAGAATTTGGGAAAAGGAATTTGGGAGAAGGAATTAATGAGCTTAGGGGGATAGGGAAACTTAGGGAATGATGAAAAAAAGGGACCAATGGGATGAGGGAGTGATGGAGGAATGATAGACTTAGCAGAAAAATAGTTAATAAAACCCTAGGCAGCAATCTCTATTTGTAAACTTTGAAGAAGTAGGGTTTGTAGTTTGTACATTCACCATGCAATAAACACCATCTCAATCTTTGATAAAAAACTATGAGAGAAGCTCATCTTACTTGCATCAAGACAAATCCATACATTTTGGGCGATTTGGAGAAAATTTGTGAAGTTGTTGATGGCTCCGCACATTGGGCAACTGGCGCGGCGCATATAGCCTCATTTCTCAGTGCAAAAATACACTGGCGCAACGCACAGGGAAGGTGCGGCGCATATAGCCCTATGCGAAGCACCTTTTTGCAGGAGACTTTTGGAGGCCTTCCCGGTGTCGAAATTGAGCGCAAGATAGCTTGTTGGAAAGGTATTTGAGTATAATTTCCACTACAACTGAAATTTTTCAATTTGGAGTTTATTTTCCCTATCAAAAATCAAATCTCCCAAGACTGGTCAAAATGTGCCAAATGAGGCTACCTCAAGGCAGAGTGCTGTTGCAGTCAACTTTTGAATGCCTTCCTCAACTAAAATTGAGCTCATGATAGCTCATTGGAAATCTCTTTGTGTCTAGTTATCATTTGAATCATCAAGAAAGTCATTTGGACAACCAATCTAGGAGAAAACTTGAGTTTCCCAAGGTCACTTCAGAGGTGCATTCAATTCTCCCGAGGCAATGGTATTTTTGGCATTTCTTTAAAACCAAGACACCTGTGTAAAAAGTTAAGGAGGGTTTTCTTCCTTGGCCTGTTTTGGACAAAAAACTCTCTCAGTTTTCCAAAATTCATCTTTTATTGCTCAGAAACATCATTTGAGTAAAACCTACCCCGATGTGTGGAACAAGAGATTTGTCGAAATGAAGCGAAATGAAGGGGATAGGGAGCTTCTAAATTCTTGAGAAACTTTTTGGAAGTAGGGAGGGATGTTAGGAAGAAGGGGAAAGTGGAATCTTAGATATTGAGGGAGGGGAAGGGGTCCAAAAGGGCAAAGCACAGGCCCAACCTAGAAAATTGCTAGGTTGTAGCAAGAAACTAGGGTTTGTGCGAAAATGAGGAATTTGGGGGATCTCAATGATGGGAAGTGTTTAAGAAGGTACATGAAGGATAGGGGAAGGTGTATGAACATCTGGATACAATTTTTGCTAATGATTTGACCATTCAAGAGAAATTGCCTTCAAAACCCTAGGAGAGAGAAATGAACCTTGCCTAGGCGCAATTGAAGCATGAACAAGGTGTAAAATGACCCAATGGAACCTGGCATGATGATGAAAACCCTCTGAATGATGATAGAATAAGTTGAATAGTGACATAGACTGACATTTGGGCAACTTTGAAAGGAGTGAAAGCAAACCCTAGACCTAATGCCTAGTGACCAAATTTTGCTTGAAGACTCACTGAAATGACAAAATTTGACGTTCACACTCTGAGACCACTTTGTAAGAGCATATTTGATCACTGGAGGAAGGATGGAAAGACTGACAGTAACATTGGCTCCAATGGGGATGGTAGCTTCTTGGAGGTGCCAAGAACGGCAGATCTTTGGGAGAGCAGATGGTGCCTTCATCCATTGGGAAATGGAGTCAAAACTCAAGCTAAAATGCATGACTTAAAACCGACACAAACTAACTTAACAACAAGACTAAAAATTGACTCACAAATGATTCATGACTCAACTAAAAATTGACGCGATACTTAAACACAACCGACAAACTTAAAATGATGCTCAAAGTGGAGCTTATTCATCGAAACCTACTCTAACAGTTTCATTCATCACCTGATCAAGTGAAATGAAACAACCAATGCAACCAGGTAAGTATTCCATCTGCTGTTTGAATTTTCCGCAAGTGCTCATTTATGAACAACAAGAGAGAACTACTGAAAGGCAACTCCCATGACAACTTAGAAACAGATCTATTGAATGATATGGATTCTCTATCCGCCTCCAAAAACACAGCATAAGGATCGTGAAATTCAAGCACACTGGAACTTAGCTCATCCAATGGATTACTTCTCTTTTCCTCATACCATGAATGCAAACTTTGATTTGAGCCTTGTGACGAGACCTCTGCTGAAAATGACAAAGAAACCGGCTGCTGGATCAAGTTTATATCAGTACACGTTTCAGGCTCACATATAGTCAATGGAGAAGGACTTTTACTGCAAACCTCATCCAAAACATCAGCTATTGGATCATGAAAAACTTGAAAAGACTGCTGCAAACCATTTTCTGTTGGTTCCAATGTGATTACATGATTGCGCTGCTCATTCTTTACTGAAGATGTACTATGCAATTTTCCCTTCAAAAACTGAAATGATTCGAAACAAAATGGTATGGAATCATCTTGCCGAGCATATGTTCTAGCTTCCAAGTCTTTATTTGCAACTTGACAATCAAAGGCATTCGGGGGCTGCAAATCTGGATATGAAAAGTCTTGAACAAGGTTTTTATTGCCCTCAAGATGGTCCAAATCAAGACTATTCGATAACTAATTTCTGATTGCATGGAAGTTGTCTTTGATGAACTGACATGAATCAAAGCAAAAAGGCAAATATCCTTCACTTACTTCAAAATTTGCTGCACTTTCCTCGCCACTGTCATAGCTGATATGCATCATTTGATCATTGTACTCGAGCTGCTGAAAATGAACTTCCTCCTCCCACAAACTAGCTGTTAGTTCGTCTGCAATAGTAGCTTCTATTTGGAGAACATAATCATCATCATACTGATCAAACTGAGGCAAATCATCAGTATAAAAGACATCATCAAGCATACATGTCATATCAACAGATCTCTCTTCTCCAAGATGATTAATAAGACAATCATCATCAGATCTATAACAATTGGGATAAGAAATAAGATGTTTTGGATCAGCAACTTGTTCTTCTTCAATCAGCGAGCCATGAGCTTGAACATCATAATCATTCCTTGTGGTGATCCTCTACATCATCTCTTCTACTGCACTTACCAAAATGTCAAGCTTTACCTCTAGAGATGTCGATTTTTCCGGATCTATGTTTTTCATCTCTTCTTCCTTCATCCTTGCCCTTCGGATCAGCAGATGAGCCTCTACATTTACTGCACTGTTCTGCATCTCGTGAAGTGTTGCAAGGTTCCTTTCTCTCAGCTGAAACTCCATTTCCGGATCAAAGGCACCCGGATAGTGCAAGAGAGTAGATCTAGGAGTAGGCCTTATCTCAACTGGCATTGAATAATAAACTTGATTAAATCTGGCTGAAAACTGTTGTACTGTCTCCCCTGGTAGTCTTTTCAGCTGGTTATACTCTTCTACAATAAGGAAAAGGTTCTGTCCGATCATCCACCTGTCGAGAAAAACTTTGACGAACTGCTGGAAATCTGAGATGCTCGCATCAGGCAGGGCTTTGAACCAACTCTTCACTTTAGCTTGCAAAGAAAGAGCAAAAAGCCTAATACTAACATCCTCTTCATCAACTTCAAAAAGGTCAAGAAAAGACTCAAAATTCTGCACATGTTGCTGAGCGTTGACATTCTTACATTCACCATCAAACCTCGGCAAGTATAGATCATAGTTTTTGGGGAAAGCATGGAGAACAGAAGGTAAAACAAGAGGTTTATACCGATCTGGAATTTTACAAGGTGTAGGGGTATGTACAGCAGGTATAGAATTAGTCTTGGTCTCTTGAGGTTCATCAATTTGAAGATGGTCATCAAAAAATTCGGAAAAAGGATCCTGATCAAGCTCAAAGGCATGCAAATCTTTGGTATTTACAATCCTCAAAGGGAAAGAATCAACTGCAGGCCTGGGATCTTTTCTCAAGCATAGTATACTTTGCAAAGCCTTCTTTACATTCTCGGGAAAAGAGAAGAAATAATTTAGAACAAAGAACAAAATGTCTTGGATGAAATTCCAACTTGAGTACCTGATATTGCCATATTTTCCTTTCATGTTTCTGCTGGTCGGGATCATCCTGCAGTGGAGTCTTTGGATCTGATATCGAAAATGATTTGGAATCACCAGGTGAATGATTTCAGCCTTTCCAGTGTTTGATCATTGTCCACCATCAACAATCAGATCTGAACTTGATACAGGTACTGGGGAATTAACAAGTTAGATGTCACGCTTACAAGCTAGACCGGAGATTGACTGAAGTAGCGTTTATCTACTTCCTCTAATGCAAAGCAAAAGCGTTTCGAAGGCTACCTGGCTAATCTTTAGGCTCCATCTGTAGCTTAGAAAACCAATGACATCAACAAGCAAACCACTTTCTTCCCCAGTATGGTCGCCACTATGTTAGAGCCTAGATTTGTCTTAGGCTGAAAGGACAAGGTTCTAGGTCCACATCAAACCACGCTCAACCTCGTAGCTAGCCCTACGAGGATAGGAGAGGGCTCTCTCCGGGTCAATCTCGGCAAAAGGTAATCGATCAGGTTCGAGATGACTAAATTTGTAACTGATCTTAGGCTAGGTATGAAGTACAAGAAGTTTGAGGTTGATTTTTGAGGTTTTTATTGAATCAAAGGAAAAGGCAATTTTGGGTGTGGGAATGAGACACAGTTTTTGCAGAGGTCTACTTGGGGCAAGGTAGGCGATTGTCTTGATGCTTTTAAAGAAAATGAATGGCTAGATTTGACTAGTGAGAGGCTAAGGAGAGCAAGAAGCTTTCAAGGATTCTCCTTAAACAGACGAAAACATGGAAAATCAAACAAACTTAAAGGCAAAGCATAACAATCTATGGATTCTACCTTAACACTTCATTTGTTCAATTGCAGAAGATGAGAGAAGTAATATGATACACATAACAAGTTACAAATACTGAAAGAAGCACACCATCAACACATAAAGCCACATGGATCCCAGACGGTGCTGCAAAACCCTGGTCTTTCCTTTGCCAAAAATGCAGAAGTGAATGTACAATAGGGTGTCAAGATTTTCCCAAGAGTCCAACCATGAAAATGACTTATAAATTACATAATATAGGCAAGCCAACCTCTTCCCTTGCCTCTAGGGGTCGAGCTCATCATTCTAGGAGCTATTTCAACCAATTCTAAACAAAGCACTACAATCTAGGTAGTCAAAACAACTTGCCTCTATAAGGTAGGAAACTGATTCATTCATTAAATTTTCACTCTTTGGTGAATGAATCTTCTAGAACAAGTAACTAAGTGCCAAAATTACATCATGTTCACTCAATTACATTAAGAGAAGTCAAAAATTACATCACAAAGCAAAACTAGTCAAACTGGCCGAATTTCTGAGCTGAAAGATGAAAAATTGGGCAAAAAATCTATATGCACCGTGCTACTTTGCTGCTGATTTTGAGGCATTTTTTGAAGTCCAAATTGAGCTTAGATTGGCTTGTTGGAAAGCCCTACCTGTCTACTTTCCAACCCAAGTGGAATTTTCCAATTTGGTGTCCATTTGCCCCTCCAAAGTGCATTCTCCCAAGACTGCTTCCTGTGTGTCAAAATAGGGGCAGTGAGGTCATTTTTTGCATGTTTTTTGACCTTTTGGGGACCCAAACCTTGCCCAAATTTCTTGTCCAAGTACCGAAATTCATGATTTTTCATGAAAAATCCAAAACTGCAAGCCATTTGTCATTTGGAGCTCCCAATCCTAAGCTCCGCACAAGGTGCGCGACGCATATAGAGAAAAAACCTGTTTTTAAAGCCAAAAAATTCAAAATTGACAAAATTTTCTCCAAATTCCTTGAAATTTGGCCAAGATTCGGAGTCGATCTTTCCTTTTATGCCGTTCCAGTGTCCTCCTAATGCATGTAGTTTCAGTTGTAAAGTTACTGCCTGTCCGCCTTCATGGTGTTTCAAAGTCTGTTTGGATTTCAATGAGATGGAGAATGAGAGTTTGGCGCAATTGCCAAATGTGGGAGGGACTGTTGGGATAGATTCAGTTAAGGAAATATGGGATGGTTTAGGAGTTTTATGTATAGGGTTAGGGTTTGAGAATTTGGGAAAAGGAATTTGGGAGAAGGAATTAATGAGCTTAGGGGGATAGGGAAACTTAGGGAATGATGAAAACAAGGGACCAATGGGATGAGGGAGTGATGGAGGAATGATAGACTTAGCAGAAAAATAGTTAATCAAACCCTAGGCAGCAATCTCTGTTTGGAAACTTTGAAGAATTAGGGTTTGTATTTTGTACATTCACCATGCAATAAACACCATCTCAATCTTTGATAAAAAGCTATGAGAGAAGTTCATCCTACTTGCATCAAGAAAAATCCAAGAATTTTGGGCGATTTGGAGCAAATTTGTGAAGTTGTTGATGGCTTGGCACATTGGGCAACTGGCGCGGTGCACATGGAAGGCACGACGCATATAGCCTCATTTCTTAGTGCAAAAATACACTGGCGCGACGCACAGGGAAGGCGCGATGCATATAGCCCTGTGCGTAGCACCTTTTTGCAGGAGACGTTTGGAGGCCTTCCAGGTGTCGAAATTGGGCGCAGGATAGCTTGTTGGAAAGGTATTTGAGTCTAATTTCCACTAAAACTACAATTTTTCAATTTTGAGTTTATTTTTCCTATCAAAAATCAAATCTCCCAAGACTGATCAAAATGTGCCAAATGAGGCTGCCTCAAGGCAGAGTGCTGTTGCAGTCAACTTTTGAATGCCTTCCTCAACTCCAAATTGAACTCATGATAGCTCATTGGAAATTTATTTGTGTCTAGTTATTATTTGACTCATCAAAAAAGTCATTTGGTGAACCAATCTAGGATAAAAATTGATTTTCCCGAGGTCACTTCAGAGGTGCATTCAGTTCTCCCGAGGCGATGGTATTTTTGACATTTCTCTAAAACCGTGACACCTGTGTAAAAAGTGAAGGAGGTTTTTCTTCCTTGGCCTGTTTTGGACAAAAACCTCTCTCAGGTTTTCCAAATTCATATTTTATTGCTCAGATACATCATTTGAGTAAAACCTACCCCGATGTGTGGAACAAGAGATTTGTCTAAATGAAGCGAAATGAAGGGGATAGGGAGCTTCTAAATTCTTGAGAAACTTTTTGGAAGTAGGGAGGGATGTTAGGAAGGAGGGGAAAGTGGAATCTCAGAGATTGAGTGAGGGCAAGGGGTCCAAAAGGGAAAAACACGGGCCCAACCTAGAAAGTTGCCAGGTTGTAGCAAGAAACTAGGGTTTGTGCGAAAATGAGGAATTTGGGGGATCTCAGTGATGGG
Organism: Pinus tabuliformis; assembly: GCA_031772625.1. Lineage (NCBI taxonomy): Eukaryota > Viridiplantae > Streptophyta > Pinopsida > Pinales > Pinaceae > Pinus > Pinus tabuliformis. Next base: position 127,816,266 of record CM062817.1, read on the forward strand.
AAGTGTTTAAGAAGGTACATGAAGGATAGGGGAAGGTGTATGAACATCTGGATACAAGTTTTGCTAATGATTTGACCATTCAAGAGAAATTGCCTTCAAAACCCTAGGAGAGGGAAATGAACCTTGCCTAAGCGCAATTGAAGCATGAACAATGTGTAAAATGACCCAATGAAACCTGACATGATGATGAAAACCCTCTGAATAATGATAGGCTCAGATGAATAGTGACATAGACTGACATTTGGGCAACTTTGAAAGGAGTGAAAGCAAACCCTAGACCTAATGCCTAGTGACCAAATTTTGCTTGAAGACTCACTGAAATGACAAAATTTGACCTTCACACTCTGAGACCACTTTGTAAGAGCATATTTGATCACTGGAGGAAGGATGGAAAGACTGACACTAACAGTTCCTGAAAGTGGAGCAAAAAATCTAGTGGTCTCTGGAGAGAAGACCATGTTGTGGCATCAAAGGCTTGGACATATTGGAGAGAAGGGCCTTCAAATACTTCATGGTAAAGGTATGGTAGAAGGTATGAGTAATAGCTCTCTGGATTTTGATTTCTATGAAAATTGTGTATATGGGAAGCAGAATCGGGTGAGTTTCCCCTCTGGTAGTAAGAGGGCGAAACAGAGATTAGAGCTTGTGCACAGTGATGTGTTTGGACCTGTGAAGGTTCCATCACTGGGTAAGTCTATGTACTATGTATCATTTATAGATGACTTCTCAAGGAATACATGGACATATTTCCTTAAGAAGAAATTTGAAGTCTTTGATAGGTTTAAAGAATTTAAGGCTCTGGTGGAAAACCAGACAGAGAAGAAGATAAAGGTGCTGAGGATAGATAACAGTGGAGAGTTTTGCAGTAAGGAATTTGAAGAATTCTGTAAGAAGTGTGGTATAGCACAGTAGAAGACTACTCCACATACACCTCAACAAAATGGAGTTGCAGAAAGAATGAACAAGACGTTGATGGAAAGGGCAAGAAGCATGTTCAGTGGTGCCAGTTTAGGACATGAATTCTGGGCAGAGGCGATGGAGACGACATGTTACTTGGTCAACAGATCACCTTCATCAGCGTTGGAAGATAAAACTCCACAAGAGGTATGGACTGGTAAGAAACCCTCTCTTTCACATCTGAGGGTATTTGGATGTGATGCATATGTACATGTTCGAAAGGAAAAATGAACCAAGTTGTATAGTAAAACTAAAAAGTGCATCTTTATTGGGTACAAGGATGGTTTAAAGGGTTATAAGCTTTGGAACCTAGTAACAAGGAAGGTTGTGTATAACCGAGATGTGGTGTTCAGGGAGGTGAAAGATGTTATTAAACATGAAGTCCAACCAAAGGAACCTGAGAAGATAGAGTTTGAGCTAAAGGAGGAAGAATCAGACTCTACAACAGAGGAGGAATTAGAAGATGAAGATCCACAAACTCCAGGTGTGAGAAGATCAGTTCAAGAAAGAAGGCAACTAGAAAGGTATAGTCCATCTACTTTCTATTAAAATTTTGCTTTATCTATTACTGATGATGATCCTAGAACTGTGAAGGAATCAATATATTCAGAGGATGGCAAACTCTGGAAAGAGGCCATGGTTGATGAAATGGCATATTTGCACAAAAATGAGGCTTGGGATCTAGTGGAGTTGTTGGCTAGAAGGAAACCCATTGGCAACAAATGGGTGTTCAAGAAGAAGACAAATGCAGAAGGCAAGGTGGAGAAATACAAAGCTCGATTGGTAGCAAAAGGTTATTCCCAGGTGCTGGGAATTGATTGTGGTGATATTTTTTCTCCTGTTGCCAAGGTAACTTCTATTAGATTATTTTTATCTGTTGCTGTTGCTTTTGATTTTGAGGTAGAACAGATGGATGTGAAGACATCATTTCTTCATGGGGATCTAGAAGAGGAAATATACATGAAGCAACCTGAAGGCTTTGCGGTGAAGTGTAAGAAAGAACTGGTATGCAAGTTAAAGAAGTCTCTGTATGGGTTAAAAAAATCACCAAGGATGTGGTATCAGAAATTTGATACATTTATACGCGGACTTGGCTTCACCAGAAGAAAAGAAGATCACTGTGTGTATTTTAAATTAATTGGTGACTGTGTTATTTATCTGGTCTTGTATGTGGATGATATGTTGCTGGTTGGAAATGACAAAGAAATTATCCAGGATTTGAGGACCCAATTGTCCTCCAAATTCGACATGAAAGATCTTGGTGCTGCAAACTATATTTTGGGCATGGAAATTAAAAGAGATCGGGCAAAGAGGAAGCTCTGGTTAAACCAGAGGAAGTATGTCGAGACAATACTACAAAGGCTTAATATGCAGGATAGTAAACCGGTGAAGTTCCTATTCCTATAGGTGTGAGGTTATTTGTTGAACAGTGTCCCAAGACAAAATAAGAGGAAGAGGACATGTCCTGTGTTCCATATGCAAGTGCAGTTGGTAGCCTGATGTATGCAATGGTCTGTACTAGACCTTACATTGCACATGCAGTGGAAGTATTGAGCAGGTTTATGTCAAAACCAGGGAAGGAGCACTGGACAACAGTGAAGCGGGTTTTTAGGTATTTGCGTGGCACTAGTGATTATGGTTTATGCTACCAAGGAAGATTAGGATTGGATAGAATGTTGGACATTCGTGTCTTTGTTGATGCATACTGGGCTGGAGATCTGGATCAGAGAAGATCTACAAGTGGGTATGTGTTTAACCTATTTAGAGGTGCAGTTAGTTGGATGAGTAAGAAACAATTCGTAGTGGCACTATCAACTACATAGGCAGAATACATGGAAACCACTCATGCAAGCAAGAAAGCAATTTGGTTGCAGAGATTGTGTTCAAGTATGGGGTTAGTATAGGTAGCTATAAGGATAGACCGTGATAACCAAAGTGTAATTTTCTTGGCAAAGAACCCCACATATCATTCAAAGACAAAACACATTGATGTTTAGTATCACTTTGTGAGGGATATGATAGAAGAAAAAAAGGTGTTGCTGATAAAGGTGGACACTTTGGAGAATACTGCAGATGCATTGACAAAATCTGTGAGCTTTGAGAAGTTCTCTTGGTGTAGAGAGACAATGGGTGTTTCAGGGCTGGAAAAATGACTAAGCTCTCTTGTGGCCCACTGTGTGATCTGAAAATCACCCTTGGGTGACCTCAGTTAATTAATTAATGAATGAAGGTATTAAAAACTCATGTGCTGGTGTGTGTCTATGTTATTTTAGGAAACGAATCGATTAGATTGCAAAATACACAGACACTAGAAATATGGAAAACAACAGAGAAACACAGTAAGCAAATACAAGAACACAACAATTAATAAGGAGTTCACCCTATCCTCCAAGGATACGTCTCTGGTTCAACTTTCATTGGTGGCCTTCTTTTCTTGTGTCTTTAAAGTAGAGAATTACAATGAGGAGCTCAATCTGAGTTTCCTGAAACAGAATTGCTTGGCAGGGTGGTTCTTGGATCCCCCAAGCCACTAGAGTGCATAAACTCTTTTCCTTACCAACACTTGACCTCTCTGGTCTTTAATGGGAGGAGCCCAATGTGGTGCTCAGTTCCTCGACAGATCCTCTCAGGGATGGCTCGATGTTGCCTTATGCTGCAGGTCAGCTCAGCTCTATGTCTTTCTGCTCTTTGCTTCACTGTCTCTTCATTCTGTCTTCGTCTTCTTCTTTTTCTGGTTCTTCCTCTCGATGTCCTCTCTTTGTATTTTGTTCTCTATTCATGGCTTTAAATCCAGTCGCTCTCATGACTACTCGTTTCCTCTTCTACCCCCATCGGATCGCCTACTGCTGCTCGCTTGGAGTTCCCTGTCTCGGCGTCATCATCAATGGCTCATAGGGAGTGGCCACTTGTCCTCCTACGAACTGCGCCAACTCTTCCTTGTCAGTTCGGTTCTTTGGTTACATTGGGAAATGACTTGTCCACCACCTCAGTGGTCAAATTGGACCTCAAATCCTTATACATCGCGGCTCAATCCCCTGTCAAATCCAGTTCTTTCATCGGGCGCATTCTCAGCCATTAGATTTGGATCCCCCAGATCCGACATCATTCGCTCATTTCACGTGGTTGACTTGCTCGACCATTAGCATGCAATGAGCAGCGGTTTTCTCTCTCCTTCGCCTACCACGTGTTGGGCACTGAATGGAATCGCTAGGTTTCAGCCAAATCTGCTAATCACCCAAGGGTGCCCCTGATATACCGTCGGTTTGGAGCGCAGGTCCCACCTTCAACCTTTAGCATTTTCCCCACATTTTCCCGGCGTTCATGCGACCGAGCACTTGGGGCCTCTCCTTCTCGAGGGGTTTTTCCCAGCGATGCGTGATTAGTGCTAAGCGCTAATCGCGCATCAGAAACTGCCTCCTTTTCCCGATCCGGGCTTCCCAGGTGCTAGTTTCGCCTCCCGCGTGGTCTCCATGGGCCTCAGTCAACATGCTTTGACCGAGGTCCTCGTCATTCCTCGCTGGCTACCAACTACCACTGTTCAGAGGTCTTCCTGATCGCTCTGTGCTCATAAATCTTTGAAGTCTATCTTGTTTTGATACAGTCATGGTGCTTTGATTATTCTTCATGGATCCAATTCGGATCACGACCTTCCCACTGAAAAAGCTTTTGGACCACCAAAAGTTGGTTTTCAAGCATCGACTAAGTGAGGGTACAATTGTCTCACTTGTCCAATCTCTATCCACTTTGCACTACTCGGCTTTGAACCCTTGAGCCCAACTCTGAGGTACTCAACATCTCCCCTGCGCGTCGTCCTCACCTTCCTGTCTAAAACTGTGTCTTCCTGCAATTCATTAAGATATTCAGGTAGCAGGTCATCAATAGAGGGCAATTGACTCTGTTCTTCAGGATCCTTAATCAGTGAGGGTTCAAACAATCTCAAGCAATCTGCATTTATGACTGAGTAGATGTGCATCTAAGCTGGTAGATCAAGGCGAAAATCATTCTCACCAATCTTCTCAAGTATCCTAAAAGGTCCATGCTTGATAGGCTTTAGCTTCTTACCTTCACCTTGCATTCTGTCTTTGCTGATATACAGCCAAACTTGGTCACCAACCTAAAAACTATGCTCCATCCTATGCTTGTCATGCCTAGCCTTGTATTTGGCTTGGCTCTTTTCCAGCTGTTCCTGTACTGCCCAGTGGATCTCCTGGATTTGTTCAATGAACCTAGTTTCCTTGTCCACCTCACTGTGTCCATCAACTATGGTATCTTTATCAAAGAAAAATCCAAAGGAGACCTTGGTGTGAAACCAAAACAGGTCTCAAAAGGAGATCTCTGGGTAGAAGAATGTTTTGCTCTATTGTAAGCATGTTGCACATAACATAAATGTTCATCCCAAAGCTTAGGATGTTTGCTGCAATATCCTCTGAGTAACTGGATCACTATCCTGCTAACTACTTCTGTCTGGCCATCAGTTTGTGGATGAAAAGCTGTGCTTTTCTTCAGTTTGGTGTCCATCAGTTCCCACAGACATGACCAAAACTTTCCCAAAAATCGGGTGTCTCAATCAGATACAATGGAAGTGGGTAGTCCAAAATGAACCCATACATGTTCAAAGAACAATTTTGCAGTTTGTTCAACTGTAATTTGTTTATTACAAGGTATCAAAATACACATTTTGCTGAACCTATCCACAACAACATATAGATAATCATGACCTTTCCTAGATTTAGGCAGTCCTCCAACAAAATCCATGGAAACACTTTCCGAAGAGTGAGAAGGAATAGGTAGTGGAGTGTACAAGCCTAGTTTTCTATTGCTGGGCTTGCTTTTAGCACACATAGTACACCCTATTACATATCTAGAAACTATCTCATTCATTTTTGGCCAATAACAAAATCTTTGCAGCTGTGCAACCGTTTTACTTACCCCAAAGTGACCTGATATCAGAGAAGAGTGTGCTTCTCTATTTATCTTTACTCTCTCAGTTTGTGGAATGCAGAGTTTCCCACAATGGTATAAGAGTTGGTCCTTTACATGATAATCCAATTCTTCTACTCGTTTGCCTTGACTCAAAGTTGCATATACATCTTTAAAGTCTATATCTTGAGCATATTGTTCAATGTAGCTTTCATGTAGCACAAAATTATGCTTAAGTATAGTAGATACATTTATAATTGGTCTAGATAACATGTCTGCAACTTTATTATGTATGCCCTTTTTATATCTGATGACTAAATGAAACTGTTGTAGAAATCCCATCCATCTGTAGTGTCTTGATTGCTGCAACTTAGTTTGGGAGTGTAGATATTGAAGTGGTTGATGATCAATATGTATTACTGTCTATTTTCCCATTAAGTAATGTTTCCATTTTTTCATACTTTGAACTAATGCATACAATTCTTTATCATATGTAGGATAGTTAATTACTGTAGGATTAAAAGTCTCAGAATGATAACATATGAGTTTACCGTGTTGTGTCAACATCGCTCCCATGGCATAGTCACTGGCATCTGTTTGGATTTCAAATGGTCTTTGTAGATCAGGAAATGCTAGTACAGGTGCTGTACTAATCTTTTCTTTCAAGGTGTTGAATGCTTTTTGATGTTTGCCTCCCCACTGAAACACCTTGTTCAATCCTGTTAAAGCATGAAAGGGAGCTGCAATTGAGGAAAAGTTAGAAATGAATTTCCTCCAATACTGTGCTACCCCTAAGAAGCTTCTCACTTCTGTAGTAGACTTGGGTTTAGGCCAGTTTACAATGACTGCCACTTTAGAGAGATCTATTTTCAATTCACCACCCCCTACTATATGACCCAAATAATTTAGAGATGTTTTGCCAAATTCACATTTTGAGAGTTTAACATGAATTTTTTCTCTTTTCAAAAATCTAATGTTTGCTTAACATGCTTTAAGTGTTCTTCCCACGTTTTACTAAAAATCAGAATGTCATCCAGATACACAATAACAAAATCATCAAGAAAAGGTCTGAGTACATCATTCATTAATCTCATGAAAGTAGCAGGAGCATTAGTTAAGCCAAAAGGCATAACCATCCACTCATACAATCCCTGCTTTGTCTTGAAAGCAGTCTTCCATGCATCTTGTTCTGCAACCCTGACCTGATGGTATCCACTGTGCAAGTCTAGCTTGGTGAAATAAAAAGCTTCTTTCAATTGATCCAAAAGATCATCTATGCGAGGAAGGGGATAATGATTTTTGATTGTTATCTTATTCAGTGCTCGGTAGTCAATGCACATTCTCCACGAGCCATCTTTATTTCTCACCAAAATGATTGGTGACCCACATGGTGATGTGCTAGGCCTAATGAACCCCTTCTCGAGCAACTCCTACACCTGCTTCTTGATTTCAACATTCTCTAAAGTAGACAACCTGTACATTCCAATGTTAGGCAATGGAGCATCTTGCTACAAAATAATATCATGTACTATTTCCTTTTTGGGTGGCAGACCTTTAGGTTCTTGAAACAAGATATCATACTCTGAAACAACCTTTTCTAAATCAGCTTGTTGTTTAGCATTACAACCCTCAAATACATTGATTTTTTCAGGTTTCTTTTCCTTTACAACCATCAGTAAGAATTGTTTGCATGAATTTATCATTCTTTTCATCTGCCCTGAGTTTATGAGAGTAAAATTATTCTTGAGTTTATGAGCTCTTACAAAGTATTCGATTCCATCTTTGACAAGTAGATATTATTCTCAACTCTATAGAAAATAGCTTTTCTATCATACAAGTAAGGACTTCCTAAAACAATTCCACATATATCCAAAGGAATTATGTCTAACTCAACCTCATCTACAAATGCTGACCCAAAAGAAAACTTGAGTTTGCACTGCCTAGTCACTTGTAGTTGTGCTTTATCATTCAACCATCCTAATGGGTATGGTTTCTTGTGAGGTGTAGTTGCTAATCCCAATTTCTTTACAATTGCTTCAAAAATTAGATTTACTTGTGAGCCACTATCAAACAAAGTATCAATCTTTTGATGTTTGGAAATAACTCGAATATGGAAAAGCTCATGTCTTTTTTCTCTCATTTTCTTCATCAGTAATAGATTGTGCAGAATTACTAGTAGATGCTTCAGAATTCTTACCTTTTATACCTGTGGCTGCAATGGTTGTTTCATCTCCCGAGTCTGACCCCAAATCTTTCTGAATAGTTGCAGCAGTCTTCTTCTTCTTGCCCTCGAACTTCTTAGGTCTCAGCTCTGGATGCAGAATCCAACAATGCTCATCATCATGCCCATCCTTTTTACAGTGAGTGCATGAAGCTTTTCTTTTCTGTGTAGTGTTACCCTTCCTTGCTTTCCACTTCTGCTTTCTTTTCTCCTTTCTCTTGCTTGTAGTGGGTTGGGATGGTCCCCCAACTTCTGGATTTCCATTCTTTCCTCTAGCTTCTATATGAGTAGCTTGTACAGATACCTCATCTATACTAGTGGGATTAAACATGAGGATGGTATGCCTCATGTAGCCATGTAGACCACCAAGGTACTTCAAAAGAGTTTCTGGTGAGTCTAATGAGATTCCTAGAATCAATGCTCTCTTTCTGAATTTTTGAGTGTACCCTTGCACACTTTGCCCTTTCAATTGCCGAAGAGTTTTCCAAATCATCATGGCTTGTTGCATGTAGGCCAATGGATAGAACTGATTTTTGTTTGCTGAAACAAATTCACACCAGACAGATATAGTCTTACCATGTCTTTTCATATCAGCTTGGGTTTTTCCTTCCCACCAAACCAAGGCAGTGCCTCCTAGGCGTAGGCTTGCCAGCTGAATCTTGCTCTTGTTTGAGTCGATGTTCTGTACTTCGCAACAAATATCAATTTGTCTAATCCAATTGTCCAACTTTTCTGCATTTAACTCTCCATCATATATAGGCAAATCAAATTTAACATCCAGTTTGATCAAATATGCTTTCTTTTTGTGTTCAAGGCTGTTAGGAGGTGTGAGAAAGCTTTCCTCTTTCCCTTTTCCTTTTGAGTGGTCATGGAAGTGAGACTCATCTTCTTCTTTGTCTTGTTTAGAGACTGATGAGTCTTCATCCTTATGTTTCCTAAAGTCCCTATACATTTCTTCTACCATGGACTTTATGGCTAGGAAACTTTCTATGAATTGAGGGTCTGGCCCCATAGAACCTTCCTCTGACGTTGTCTTCTGAGGATAGACTCTCCCAATTTCAGGATTAGTTTCGACCAACTCTCCTTCTCCTAATTTGAGCTTTGATCTAGTGAGCATTCAACGGCTAAACCAACACAAGCTTGTGTAACCTTTACAACCTAGAGCTATAATACCACTTGATTTGAAAATCACCCTTGGGTGACCTTAGTTAATTAATTATTGAATGAAGGTATTACAGACTCATGTGCTGGTGTGTGTCTATGTTATTTTAGGCAACGGATCGATCATATTGCAAAATACACCGACACTGGAAATATGGAAAACAACAGAGAAACACAGTAAGCAAATACAAGAACACAACAATTAATAAGGAGTTCACCCTATCCTCTAGGGCTACGTCTCCGGTCCAGCTTTCAATGGTGGCCTTCTTTATTGTGTCTTTAAAGAAGAGAATTACAATGAGGAGCTCAATCTGAGTCTCCTGAAATAGAATTACTTGGCAGGGTGGTTCTTGGATCCCCAAGCCACTAGAGTGCACAGACTCTTTTCCTTACTATCACTTGACCTCTCTGGTCTTTAATGGGAGGAGCCCAATGTGGTGCTTAGTTCCCTGATAGATCCTCTCAGGGATGGCTCGATGCTGCCTTATGCTGCAGGTTAGCTCGGCTCTCTGTCTTTCTGCTCTTTGCTTCACCGTCTCTTCATTCTTTGTCTTTGTCTTCTTCTTTCTCTAGTTCTTCCTCTCAGTGTCCTCTCTCTGTCTTTTGTTCTCTGTTCATGGCTTTAAAGCCAGTCGCCCTCGTTACTACTCATTTCCTCTTCTGCCCCTGTCGGATCGCCTGCTGCTGCTCGCTTGGAGTTCACTGTCTTGGTATCATCATCAATGGTTCACAGGGAGTGGCCACTTGTCCTCCTACGAACTGCGCCAGCTCTTCCTCGTCGGTTCAATTCTTTGGTTACGTTAGGAAATGACTCGTCCGCCACCTCAACAGTCAAATCGGACCTCAAATCCTTATACATCTTGGCTCAATCCCCTGTCAAATCCGATTCTTTCATCGGGTGCGTTCTTAGCCATTAGATCTGGAGCCCCCAGATCCGATGTCATTCGCTCATTTCACGCGGTTGACTTGCTTGACCGTTAGCGTGCGATGAGCGGTGATTTTCTATCTCCTCTGCCTGCGATGCATCGGGCGCTGAATGGAATTGCTAGGTTTCAACCAAATCCGCTTACCGCCCAAGAGTGCCCCCGATATACCGCCGGTTTTGGAGCGCGGGTCCCGCCTTCAACCTTTAGCATTTTCCCCACAGTTTTCCTGGCTTTCATGTGACCGAGTGCTCAGGGCCTCTTGTTCTCGAGGGGTTTTGCCCAGCGATGCGTGATTAGTGCTAATCGCGCATCAGAAACTGCTTCATTTTCCCGATCCGGGCTTCCCAAGTGCTAGTTTCGTCTCCTGCGCGGTCTCCATGGACCTTGGTCAGCACGCTTTGACCGATGTCCTTGTCGTTCCTCGCTGGCTGCCAACTGCCACTGTTCAAAGGTCTTCCTGATTTCTTTGTACTCATGAACCTTTGAAGTCTGTCCAGTTTTGATACAGTCATGGTGCTTTGATTATTCTTCATGGATCCAATTTGGATCATTGTGGAAAGAAAACAACAAGTGGGAGAATGTTGGGTTGTGTTATATTCTTTCCACGACTAGCCCACGTAGTTAACCGGGGGGTTAGAGGGGGGTGGAGCCCCCCTTTGTTGCATCGATTGTGTAGGAGGGGGGGGGGTCACAGGGGGTTTGAGGTGTACCCGTAACCCCACTTTATGGGGTTCGCGGCAACGCCCCAGAAAATTTTGGTTTTGGACCCTATGTTAGGTTGGGCAGACCCACTTATGGTTTTGCGCATGATTTTCGCACATGTTTTTTTGGACGCGATGGTTTTCGGTCCATGGTATTGGACGCGATTGTTTTTGGTCCATGGTATTAGATGCTTCGACATGTATAAATATGTATTATAACATTGAAAAGAACATAATGAAAAAGCAAGCTGGTAGTCTCGGTTTTCGGATCCAGGGGAAAATCTCTGTGTATATGTGTTTTATGTGTTATTCTCTCGCATTGTTTATTTTCTATGTTTTAGAATTTGTATGCAGGTAATTTCTTTATGGGGTTAAAACCTACATGGTCACTCTCTTTTCAGATCTCATTCTTGCTCTTTTGGCCAGCAGATTTTCTTCTACACTTACAACATTCTTCTGCATGTCTTCTAGTGTGGTGGGATAACGTTCTCATAATTGATATGCCATATTAGTATCAAAACCGTCTGGAAACTTGAGCAAGGCTAACCCCTCTGGTGGTTTAATGTTGGTCGGAATAGCATTATATACTGCATTAAAACTCATGCAATAATCTTGCACACTTTCACCAACATTCCTTTTGATATTTTCATACTCAGACAAAATTTGGAGAGGGTTTTTCTTTAACTCCCACCGATCCAGGAATTGCCTATGCAAGACTGAAAAAGTAGTGATAGAGGCTACGGGTAAAGCTCTGAACCATTTTTGAACTTCACCTCCAAAGATTTGAACAAACAATCTCATAGTCACATTTTCTACCTCTACCTCATGAAGGTCAAAGAAGTCATTCATTCTATCAACATGTTTCTGAGCTGTAATGTTTTGAGTGGCATCAAAAAGAGGTATTTTACTTTGGTAATCAGCGGGCATATCACCAAGATTCTGAGGTAAAACAAGGGGTGCATATCGGGCAGCCATGACTCAAGGTGGATTTGAAACAATGGTTGGACCACTAGGGTTTAATGGAGTGGTTGAGGGTAAAGTAGGGGTAATAGGTGTTTGATAGGTTGAAGGGGAAGGGTAGGTATAAACTAAAGTTTGGAATGAACTTCAGAGATTGATGGGAATAATGATGAACTGAGGGTAGTGGATGTTGATTCAGAAAGCTAGGGATCTTAATAGCAGTAATGGATGATTGTGGAGAATTTAGGATATACTCATCAATTGACCAGTTTGCCTTTTGAATTTTGAGATCTGCAATAAATTCCAGGTCTAGAACTATATCGTCAAGTGCACTTTCAAATTTGGTCCTAAACAGAGAAAGGTCAAATGACAAATCAAAAGAGAGATCTTCTAAGAACAACCACTCATTCGGGCAGGAATCTACTTTAATCGAAGGGGTCAAGTTGACTGAAATTTCTTGTCTTTTGATTCTTCTTGAAATCAAGTTAGGATTATCCACTACTGGGGTAGGATTAGGATCAAGATTGGCCCTAGTGTACTTTCTCGAAGCCAATGTGCTCAAATTTTGAAGTTTTTCTATATTGCTTTACAAATTTCTATTTCAACCTAGTAAATTCTAAAACTCATCATCCAAAGTTCAAGAATTTATATGAAAGATATTACCAAGGAGATTAGTCTTTCATTCCCCAATATGGTCGCCACTATGTTATCACCTAGATTGACCTCAGGCTGAAGGGAGGCAATGCCAGGGTAACCGCAAACTAAGCTTAGCCAAGTAGCTAGCCCTACTAGGCTGGGAGAGGGCTCTCTCCGTAAGGATCTCAGTCAAAATGATTGGATCAGGTAAAGGATTTTAGGCTAGGTATAGTAGCTTGAAGGTTTTGATTGAAGTTTGTTGGTGATTTGCCGGATCAAGAGGAGCTAGGCAGTTTACGTTTGGGAAATTAGGTCAGAAATGCAAGGTGTTCTATGGGGCAAGGTAGGCATAGGCTTTAGCACTTTAGGATTGATTATGTGAGGTGTTTAAGACTGATGAGGAGCTAATAAGGGCATGTTACAATCATGGATCCTTCTTAAACAATAGAAAACATGAAATGTTGACTGATTTCCCAAGGCAGAGCACTTATACAATGGATTCTACCTATCAAACTTGAAAACATTCAACTAGAAGCAATGAAATGAATGATGGTATACATAAAACATGTAAAAAAATGATCACAAAATAATAAAATTTACTAAAACTCCATACCATGGGGATCCCGTAAAAATAGCTGCAAATCTTATTAATCTCCTTGCCAAACTGCTTACAATGATGTACAATCAAGCTCTGAGCATCCAATTGAGTCCAACCTCTTACAAAGAGAAAGAAGAAGAAAATCTAGACATGATTTCAACCTCCTCCCATCCTCAGGTTTCGAATCCCCAAGATGAGGAGCTAATCTAACTAATACTGAACAAGAAACAGGAATATAGGCATCATTAACAACTTGCCTCTAAAAGTGAAGAACTGATTCATTTGGGCTCAAACTAACTCCTAAGCAATGAAGCTACCTTATATTACTATTTATCCATCATATTTACAATCCATGACATCATTTACATAGGTAAATCATTCACCATGAGAGAGAATCCATGATTATAGTCAAAAACTGGAAAAATAGCAACCCTGAGCAAAAACTGTGAAAAGTGTAGTGCCACTTTCAGATCCCTTTTGGAGACCTTTCTGGCATCCAAATTGAGCCCATGATAGCTCATTGGAAAGGTATTCAAGTCTACTTTCCAGAACACCTATAATTTCTACATTTAGAGCTCATTTGACACCTCAAAATTGGATTCTCCCAAGACTGCTTCTGTGTGTCCAAAAAGTGACAGAAAGGTCATTTTTAGGGTGTTTTTTGACCTTTTGGTGGACCAGTTTTGCCCCAAAACTTCTAAAACTTGCTAGGGTGCATGTCCTCATCATTCTGAATCCAAAAATTCAAGCCATTGCTTCAAACGGTGCCCCTGGGAAAAGCGCAGCGCTGGTGGCACTGCGCTTTTAGGTAGTTTTTCTATGTAATGAAATTCAAAATTGCAAATGACAAAATTTGTTCAAAACTTGCCCAAAATTGGTGTGAAGCACCACCATCATGTGATTTTATGAGCCAAGGAGGCTTCAGCCAACATTCTAAGTTTATCCTCCTCTTTCTTTCCTTTCAAGGCCCGCCTTAGCCTAGCTTTCATTCTCTTGAACTTCATATTGCAAATCTTATTTCGAGTCCTATAATGATAGGCCATGAATCTGATCATTTGATTATCCCTGTTGGCCTTTCGTAGTAGATTCTCAAGGTGCAAGTTGACTCTCTCAAGCCAAGTCTCCCTATCATTTTCAATCTCCTACTCAATAGGGGTCAAAGTGACTTATGACTCTTTGCCACTTTGTCGTTTCATCTTGAGCACTTCTAGCTCCATGAGGACATGTTTGTCAGTCAATTTCTTTTTTTATTGCTCCAAATATGTGATGAAATATTTGGCCCTCTCCAAATTGTCTGCCAAAGCTTGCACTTGAGCTTCCCTTTCCCATATGATGATGTCTTTGATGGTTTCTTGATCCTGAGTCTCTAAATCAATGGTCTGAGTATCATGCTGCTCAAACTCATCATGCTTTGCTAGATCGAAGTCTCTTTCCTCCTCATCATCAAGGTCTTCCTCTTGCATGTTGAGAATGCAACAAGATGATGGAGCTTAGTGGAAAGTAGTCGCCTTCACTAAGTGGGCCCGCAGGCAAATTATGGCGCAAAGCTATTTTTAGACTATGTCTCTTTTTAGACATATGGATCGTGGTCTATGAGTTGCAGGACGTTGTTTATGGATGATTGGTCATGTTGGGAAAAATAGATGGACTTCTATTTTTGGATCGCAGCAGGAGTGATTAGAGTCTATTTTTAGATGCTAGTAAAAAATAGAAAAGTCAAATATTATTGTCTCATAATAATATTTAGACTATAAACTTTATCTTATCCTCTTGTAGCACTTCAGTTTGAGCTACAGATGTGGAACATGCAGCTGTCAAAAGGAAATACGCTTTTCTTATGAGTCAGTTGAGCTATTGCATGCAGGACATCAGTTAGAACTCATGCATGTGAGTTCTGTGGAGTTGGATGTGGAGTTGATGGAGTTGTGTTTAGTTTGACTTGGTTAAACTAGTTGTAATTAGTCTAACTGCAAATAGACTAGTGATGAGTGATGTTAATTAATTGATTAAATTAATTCACTAATTATTAAATCATAATGCAACTGAAGAATACATCAGTTAACTCAGTGCATGTACAGTTCAGTGGAGACAGGTGTTAGAGGTTGAGATTGCTAGCAGTTGTGACTATAGTTGTGCATGAGATCTTGCATAATCAAAGGATTGAGCTCATGAGAATTGCACAGTATATGCCCGGTGATATAGCTTATGCTCACGTGATTTATAGAGTTAGTGATTTTCACATGGTATTGTGTGCAATAGAGGCAGGTAAAGAAGCGGAGAAGATTTGAACCTGTGACTTGTTTGGATCTGAGCTAGTTTTGTGTGTAATAGGTGGAGATAGTACTAAGTACTTGTGAGGAGTATTGTACTATGTAATGTTACATGTTCTCAATCATTAATATACAGATAGTGTGGGGTTTTCAGTTGTAAGCTTTCCCTGGGTTACATACTGTGTTAATGTGTGCATGCGATTGATGTTTCATTGTTTTTGATGCTGCTGAATTGATGATCAACGTAGAGGAGGTTATGTATTATGAATGTATTCTGCAATAGTGTATAATCGGGATAATCTCTGTTGAATATGTGTTTATTATTCAAAATTTCTACACTGCACCTTTTCCTTCCCTTTGTGCAGCTGCTGTACTTGTACCTGCTGTGTCGATGAAGAAGGAAACTCCCCTTCCACATCTTGTGGAGTTAGCATTTGCCTATAAGCTGATGAAGAAGGCAAGGCCCCTTCCACATTTCGTAGAGAAAACACTTGCCTATCTGCTGCAAATAATCTCCTAGTGCCCCTCTGATATGTCATGAAAACGGGCACTTCAGTAGTTCTTGTCTCCTTGACCTCCTCATCTATTTTAGCTGGGCTAGAAGGTCCTCTTGCTTCTTGAGGCACTGGTGGAGGAATTAGAGGACCCCTGAAGATCTCATGAGAAATGAAGGTCTCCCAAGGGATGTTAAGGAGACTGAGATGATGAAGCACAATGATTTTGATCAGGGAGTAATGATAAAGGTTGCTCATCTGCTGAGGGTAAGGCTTCCTTTGGACAATAAAAGCCATCTTCTCAATACTCCTGAACAAGTAATAAGGGATGTTTAACATCCTCACCCTGGTAAAATGCATGAGGATCCTGATATGATAAGTATACAGCTTGGAGAACCGACCCTCACAAGTGAAATACTTCATGATGATTTTCATCATGGGGACATACTTGTTCTCAAGAAACTTGAAAGGAAACAGTCTCTTCACCTGATTTCTGTACTGGGGTTTGATATAAGGTTCATAATAGTACTCATCTAGATCCTGGTGCTTGAACCACTTCTCCCCTACATTAGGAATCCTGGTAGCATTTGCATAATAGAAGATGAAATGGTGAAAGTTACCCCAGCAAGAGTCACCTTGTTGTCATGAATATGCTCTGCAAATAGCCTAGTGAGCTTTGGGTGATATTGCACTCTCTCAACCTGTTCACAGATTTCATAGCAGCCAAGGTACTTGAAGCATGTGACAACCAACTCTGAGGCTTGCAATTCCCTAAGGTTTGATGGCTCTTCTATGATAATCCTGCCTCCCTTGTGTGGTTTTCTCTGTTGCATGGCTGAGGTATCAATGGCTGTGTTCTCCTGCTCATAGTCTTGGTCTTCCAGGTCCATATGTGCAAGGATGAGGTGTGTGGAAATGGGAAATGAGGGGATGGAAAATTGGCTTGCACCTAGGAAATGAATGGAAATGAGAGGAAGGGTTTTGTGCCTTGAGCTCTTTTGGGAAAAGAGACAAAAGGGAATGTGAAGGAAAAGTGGGAAAGAGGGGAAAGAGATAGGGTGATTTTAGGACTGTAGGGATGGGTGTTGAGAGGAGTAGGAGGGAATTAGGGTTTAGGTAGAATTAGGGAGAATTTTAGGGTTTCAAGATTACAAATGACCAATGATGCTTGTAACTTAGATTTAGCAACCCAAAATCAAGATGAAGGACATGTACCTACCTGTAATAAGGGAGAGCAAAACAAATTTGAAGCCTGCTGGAAGATTTGGAGGTTTTTGGTCACTTCTGGGAAAAGCGTAGCGCCTTCGCTCAAAAGCACAACGCCATGACAAAAGCGCAGTGCCCGTTCAATTTTGTTCTGGGAAAATCGAGGAAAAGCACAACGCCGACCTCCAAAAGTGCACTGCCAGTCTGTCTCGTCGAAAAGCGCAGCGCCTGCCATTTTCGCTCAAAATCACTCAAAATCGACTTTCTTTCTTCTCCCTTTCACTTTCTTGCTTGGAAAATGAAGATAATGAATTCCAAAATGAAGTATGAGGGTTTAAATAGAAGGAGATTTTGATTTTTCACTTTGAAGAACCCACTTTTTGAATGTTTCTAGTTCTTTTTCAAAACTCTGTTTTAATGCCTTTTCTTCTTGTATCTTTGCAGGTGGATAAATGCTCAATTTGACTTGAATCTTGCAGTGTTTTTTGGTCTTGCAGCAAGGAGAAATGCTCTGGTGTAGCTAAGATTAATTATTACATATAGGAACTTAAAATTACATATGAAATACAAATAAACTAGAATACTCTGTTTTCACCTCAAAAATATGTTTTTGAGGTGAAAATTACATTAGGTTAAAAAAAGGATGATTTTAGTAGCTATGACTTACAAGCCATCATGCTTGATTTATTGATCCTCCTCATATCCTTGCTGACCTTTATTTACACTTTGAAATCAGTTTCTTGACCTTGGTGATGAAATCCTAGACCTAATGAAATCATGCCCTATGACCTAATGAAATGAACTACAGATTAATTATGAGACCCTGACTGAAAGCAATCTGAAGAAGGATCAACAAGTATAGTCTATGAGGGAAAGATTTTCTAAAGAGAAAACAACCATCATTGGATCAATATATCATGAACTAATGGAATGATGTAAAATTTTCAGTATGGGACTCCTAAAATGCATATGCAAAGAGTGAATTTTGATCCCTAATGGAAGTATGTAGATACTGACACTAACAGTGTGATCTAAATTAAATTGCAAGTGTGTGCGAAAATCAATATAGTCAGCCCTAGTTCCTAGAAGTTTCATGATTGTTGCAATAATGTGGCAATTTGTTGAGAGAGCTGAGATGCTGATAACCAGAGCATAAAGTGTGGTTGAGAGGCTAGCCATTTTTGGGCTAGGTTTAGCTTCAAAGGCCTTGAAAAAAAAAGAAAAAAAAATAAGGTCAAGGAGAGACGATTGCAACCCATGGTTCGTGAAAGTCGAGAATGCCATTGGGGTAAAACGTTGACGTTGTGGAGATATCCAATATGGAGGAGAATTTTGAAGTGATCTGGATATCGATCATTGGGAACAAAGACAATCCCATCTAGCGGCGGTGGCACTGTGGCATAGCTAGGAGGGTCATCTGACATTGTGGAGATATCCAATATCGAGGAGAATTTTGAAGTGATCTAGATATTGATCATTGGGAACAAAAACAAGCCCATCTAGTGGTGATGGCACTGCGGTAGAGGTAAGAGGGTCATCTGACATTGTGGAGATATCCAATATGGAGGATAAATTTGAAGTGATCTGGATATCGATCATTAGGAACAAAAACAAGCCCATCTATTGGTAGTGGCACTTTGGTAGAGCTAAGAGGGTCATCGACGAACTTCAGTCAATGTTCTTTCCCTTTCCTCAAACACTGGAATCCTGCCCACCGTATCCCAGTCAATCAAGGAGGAGGATTGCCATCACTCGTAGGTGAGGACCACTCAAGAGAACACATGTAAGGCTAGGGATGAAAGTTTGTGGCTTCGAGAAGAACGACCCAATTTGGCAAGGCGTAAATCCTGGGTGAGCAGATTAGGGCTGAGATATTTTAAATATTTTGGTAAATGCAACAACTATCAGTTATGATAATGGAGTGGCCACAAGATCAGAGAGATGATGGCCATGAGATCATCATTTTGGGAAAATAAACTTGCATGTGGTGGACATGTTGGTGAAAATCAACTTACAATAAAGCTAAATGGGTATGTCCAGCATGGTAGATGATAATTCTATAGTGATGTTTGATGGGAATTCAAGCGGCTTGATATAAGATTTTCAAAGCTTCCGTGGCTATGGATATTAGATAGGATCAAATTATGGAGCAATCACAATGAGAGAGGATGGGTTAGAATAGTAGCAACAATAAAAAAAACAAAATTGTTTTAATGGAGTCAAAATTGTTGCATGTAAATGGGCATATTGCTGTAAGACCTGGTAAGGCATGTGTACCCATGGGTAATTGTCGGTAAAGTCTGGGTTAGACCTAGGTGATAGGGGGGATGTCAGGTTAATTAATATCCCGAGTAAAAACTTTGAGGGGGGTAAGGGCTAAAGTGAGTGGGGATGTCTCACTTAGCAGGTTTGGCTGGAGTTAATCAAGGAACCCCAAGTCAAGTTTAAGGAGGGAATTGTTAGGTAAAATTGACTTGGGGTCTGATTCAAGGTTGACCTGGTTAAATAGAAGTGGTTTGGGCACATGGTATAGTGTACCCATGGTATTTCATGTAATGGAGCCTATAAAATGTGTGAAGACTTCATTGTAAGGTAGGCCTCGGAGGTGAGCGGTGAAGGCTCACTTGGCCATGTTGGTCAAGATTTTGGCCAAGGTTAATGAGATATCATTGGGTTGGGTTTTTCCCTGGATTTGGGGTTTTCCCAGATAAACATGTGTGTTTATGATTGTTGTTGTGTTTTTTTCCTCTTAGTAAATCTTTGTAATTATTTTATGTTCTCCGGCAAAATTATTAACAGAATTGGGATGCCATCCATTTTGTAGTGGCCAAGAAGAAGTTACACTTCAGAATAAAAACACAGGTGGGCCCATTTGTATGTAACACAAGAAAAACAGGTGAAGTAGCATACATGATACTTAAAGAAATGAAGTTTAGTATGAGCTTTACATGGTCTTATGACCCCTGTGGCATCATTTCAAAGCTCAGAGTAGAGAACAAAAGCACTCCTTACATTCATACTTCAAGGCAATAAATAGAGAAATATGCTAATTAGCTGCAATGGACAGAAAACACTTTGCAGGAAGCTGAAGAACAACTCTTTTCCACTTCCAATTTGCATACACCCACTCCTCAGGAAAAATCAAGCAAAATATAGAGGGAGGAAGGATCTTCATCAACAATTGGGAGTGAAGCCAAAGAGTTCAAGATCAACTACAGGAAGAGAACAAAATTAACTCCTAGAGTAGATTTGGACAAAGAGATTGAGGAGCAAGCTGCCATCATAATCATAGATTCACCACCTACAACCAACAAATTCACAACATCTCCTAATGAACCTTCATCTTCACAGGGTCACAAGGAAACTTGGTTAGAATCATAAAATGTCCAAATAGAAAAGGAGAAGATAGTTTTTGATAGGTACATGGAGATTAAGCTTAGAATTGAGATTCAAAAAATAATACTTATAATCAATTCTAGAAGCAAAATTCTAGCTCACAAAGTAGGTTGTTGTTAGTGTTTGACACAGAGCATGGCAAAATGTAGATGGCCTTTCTTGAGGCCCAAATTCCACAACTAAAATCAACAGAAGACTACAGGAGCACTACTTTCGAGTTCAATACTAAAGACATACATCCCATTGATCAAATGGAGATGCATAAGCAAACTGGTGAAATGATATCCTCCACTTTGAATAACAACTTCTATGTCACTATCTAAATTGCAAGTTATATTTAAAAATGTTCAATCATAGTTGAAGATGGAGAAAGTGTCCTCCTTGGCAAAGGATAACCAGATTAAATCTTTGGAAGACTTGGTGGTTAATATAGGGTGTGACCTATAAGATGTCAATGCTGTTGAGGAGATTATTAAAAATAAGAACCCAGACATTGCAGCCTTGAGAAATTAGCTTAAACTGCGAGCCATAAAAGATCCATTGACCAAGGACAATGAAGAAAGTGAAACAAAGAAAGAAGACATGATGAAGCTGATCATAGAGCAGAATATACAGATTAGGAAAATGGAGGTAGAGATGGAAAAAATGATAAAAGAGAAAGAAGAATGTCAAAATATGCCCATTGTCCCCCTGGATGCCATACCCATTTCTCAGCTTCCAAAAAAAGGAACAACAACTGCATCCACCTCCTCCATTCAGACTGTGAGTGCTGAACAAGTAACAAAGACACTGGAGAACATGTAACTCTAGTCAAAGGAGATTGAGACTTTGTAGGGCCAACTCAAAGCTTTAGAAGTGCAAAAGGCCAAAGCTGATGCTGCTCGGGTTATTGAAATGTAGAAATCCCAGAGATTATTGGAGAAGTTGCAGAAGGTAGAGAGAGAGACTTCAATTGGTCAAACCTTGGCCCAAGCCAAGGAAACCATTTGGATGAATATACTAGAGTCTATGAATGAGATTTGGCCTTCTATCCAAATCATATTTGAGCAGAAAGAGCTGATAGAAAAGGCTACAAAAACTATTGTGCAGGGAAGAGAGAAGCTGGGAGAGATGCCCATAGAAGCCTCCAACATTATCAGGTTCTTGAACTCAAAGTCCAAGTATGAGCTTGAAGAAGTAGGGATCAGTGATAGGACTGCTACTATTTGGGAAGTCAAGAAAGTCTTGACAAAGAGGAATCTCATTGATCAGTTGGAAGGAAGATGTGAAAACTTGGAGCTACAAGTAAATAGGTTCACTAACGGAATTGAAGCATTGATACATAAAGCACTGCCCAACATTTATGTGATAAATGAAAAATTGATCACTCAGGAAGACTATATCCTGAAGATGAAAGAAATGGCTAGAAGCAGCATAAAGTTCAGTGGGATTAAGGGTAGTATGATGGAAAAGGTGTTTTTGGAAACCATGTCAAACGATTTAAATGTACAGAATGAGGTAAAACACATTTTTACTGTGAAGCCAACTTATTCCAAATACACAGAGGTAGATGGAATTTACTGCAGGGTAACAAAATTGACAATACCAAATGAAAAGAGATGGGAAGAATTGGTCGATTTACTGGATTGAAGGATAATTCAAAAACAATAAAACAATTACCATCGTAGTAGCCATCACGACGGTCAGTTTAGAAACGCAACACAGTTTCGGGTTGACTCAACAACCAAAATCATCAAAACAGGGCTACCTTTCCTTTTAGTTGCCTACGTGGCATATTTTTCTGCCAAGATTAGGTCATATTGTTTGTAATTAGGCTAATAATACACTGTCGGTTTGACTATGATTGTGTAAAGGATTTTTATAATTTTCACTATAAATACTTCACTGTTTGAAGTATTAAGGGTTGATTTTCGAATGAAATTTTTGTTGCATATTGTATTTTTCAAAATACTAGAGTATCAATAATACAGGGACCTTTCACAGGATTCATGTGGTGTACTAAATGGTGACGTGTCTCTTCTGTTCATGTGTTTGAACAATGTTTTTCTTTCTCTATTTTTCTAAAAATCTGAATTATTCAACAGAAATTATGATAAATATGATTTGTTATTTAGAGTACCCTATTTTTGCTGTTGATAATTTTAATGTTTTCCACTGAAGTCAAATCAAGGAATTCTTAATTTCTCCTTTGTTTCTATTGAACCTTACACTTCTTCTATTCCACAATTCATTTAATTTCTGAAAAGATCCAAATAATGCAAATTAGATTTCCCTGTGAGAACTCCTCTAAAAATTGATGGAAAATCCAATTTAATATATAGACTCCATAGCCCAATGGAATTATAACACTCAAATCAACCAAACCAATCAAATTAAAACAAACAGTACAATCATAACTAGCCTAAAATTCACGTAAAACAAAGCTAAGTTAAATAGAGAGATCTCTCTCTGAAGCTGGCAGGGCTAGATCCCAACTTCGAAAGTGGTTTTGATGTTATCCTATGTGTTTACTCCCTCAACATCAAAAATACAAAATGAAAACAAGCTTGACCACCAGTGATTGCTTGGCTTGACACTCACTTATGTTCTGAGTGGAGCTCTTATGGAACTCACACCACTTTCATGTGTCCTTCTTTGGCTTCACAGTGTTGTTCTTTTGTTGCAGCTTTGGTGGGTTGTCCTGGGCTATCCCACCTTGGGTTTGTCCTTTGTTCTGCGGTTTGGGGGCACCTTTCCCTTGCTTCAGATTCGTAGATCCAAAGTCTCGTTTTTTTCTGTTTAAGATTGTGCGCGATCTTGACAGTGTATCGGTATGCTGTGCCAAGCGAGGAGAAGTCCAGGAACTCCATCTCATCCTGGATGTACCTTTGTAGGCAATCATGGTACTTCAGTACCAAATGTTTCTTCGAATCCTTGATAACCAACTTCATGCGAAGGGTATGAAAAACATTGGTAAACTCTGACACGTCTTGGTCGCTTCCCTGTTGCAGCGTGGTCCACTTTATTTATTTATCCTCATAGCTCCTAACAGGGTAGTACTGCTCCTTGGTGGTGTCCCAAAATGAATTCCAAGTGGGTGTGGCTGAAAACAGTGAGGGCATACTTTAATCCTTCTGCTCATAGTAGGTTTCCCACTAGTTCTTGATGTGGGGGGTGACTTTGAGAAGAGCAAAAGTAATCTTTTCCCGACTGGAATAATACAGAAAAATATCCTTCTAGCAGATTTAACCATTTATCTATGGCATTTGCATCTATTTGGCCCTCAAATATGGGAATGTCAAAGTTTACTTGTACCTTAAAAGGAGTGGTGCCTCCAAAGTGGTTGTTGGATGTGGATGTGCAGCCGGTGGGTAACCGTTGAAGGATTTGGTCAAAGTTATCCATCATCACACTCCTTTGTTTCTCGAGGGCCTCCTTGAGTAATATTTTGATAGGATATCCTGCTCCCTCATCTTTCTTTTCTTCCCCCATGGGAGGCCATCGGGATTTGAGAGGCTGGTCTTTCAAAGGTTCGACTAGTTCAAGCCCTAACTTTATATCCCGATCTCGTTGGGGACATGCAAAGAAAAACAGAGAAAGCACAGATTGCTCTGATACCACTGATCCGAATTTAGACACGAATGCAACATATTACAGATATAACCATAAATACAAAGATGCAACAAAATTAACACTTCATTTCATTAATATCAAATACTAAAATATGCTTACAAACAGAATGAAAATAAGACTAGCTCGAGCGATGGAAGCTTATATCTGAGAAGAGATGTGGCAGCTACATGCCTCTGAAATGTATTGAAATGAGGCTTCAAGGCCTATTTATCATTGAGAAGCAATGGAAAACCCAAAACATCCAAAAACCTAACCCTAGGAGATGAAACACCAAACTATTGGCCCCGTTGGGGTAAATTGTACATCAACTTCCTGAGGTCGTAACTTTGGCATACAATCTCCGTTTGACGCATATGATACCTCGTTAGAAATATCTATCCAAGGAATACAACTGCTAAAAGAGAATATGAAGTTCTACACCTAACTTTGCCACCAATTATTTTCCCAAAAAATGTAGTTTAGGGCCTCAAAACAGCTCCAGAAGTTTAGGACCTGAAAAAATGCCCAAAAATTATAGTAAACTGTGCTATAATTAAGGAAATTGAAAAATTGAAAGAAACAATGGTGGGGGTCCAAGTGGAATAGGCGGGCGGCCACCAATATTCACCTGGATTATTCCTCCCCCTTAGGAAGCAATGGTCCCCATTGCATTGAGTTCTTCCATGAGATGAGGAAACTTCTGCTGAACTTGGTCCCTGGTGAGCCACTTTCCCTGGTGAAGGAATTGGACTACTTTGACAACTCGATATACTTGGATATTTTTCTATTGGGTATTCTTGGTCTGTGTGTCCATGATCCGATCAATTGTGGCTTGTTCCATGCAGTCTGGATTTAACTCTGTAGGTGTGAGCTGTTTTGCAATGTCTGATGTGTCTAACAATAGTGGGAAGTATGGTCGAAAGCGGTCCACATTGAACACTGGGTGCAGACCAAGGAATGGGGGAATGCTGAGCTCAAATGCATTGTCTCCCACAACCTTGGTAATGGTGTAAGGACCATATCAGAGTGGTCTGAGTTTCCATTAGGCTCCGGTAAGGTGTTCCTTCTGCAAATGCAACCAAACTTCGCCGCCCACTAAAACTTGTGTGGCACTCAATGTTGATCATGTTGCTGCTTGTACTTGGCATTTGATTTCTCCAGAATGTCGTGGACTTTTCAGTGTAAGTGCTCAATGAATTTGTTTACCTTGTCGGCTTTGGACTGGACATGAACCAAATCTGCCTGAGTAGCTGTAAATGGTTTGGCCACATCAATGGGACAAAGTGGCTAGAATCCCAAGCCCACCTGAAAAGGGTTGTGGCCAGTTGAGCTATGGAGAGCCCGATTATAGTTGTGTTGGACATAGGGGAGGGTCTCATCCCATGTGCATGGATTCTTTGAGTTGTACATCCACAGAATGTGTACGATCATCCTATTGATGACCTTTGTCTGGCCATCAGTTTAGGGATGGAAAGTTGTGGACTTAGTGAGCTTGATTTCCAACATTGACCAAACACTAGACCAAAATGTATTGAGGAACATGCTATCCCGATCTGAGATGATAGACTGTGGGATCCCAAAGTGTACCCATACTCGTTCAAAGAAGAGATTAGCAGTGGCTTCTGCTGTGATATTCTTCTTGCAGGCCGGCATAATGGCCATCTTTGAGAATCTGTCGACGACTACAAAAACATAGTCATTGCCATGCTTAGTAGAAGGAAGGCCCAACATGTAATCCATGGAGATGGATTCCCAAGGTCGACTAGGGGTAGGCAGCAGAGTATAGAGGCCTTGCTTCTTGATGGTTGGTTTGGCAATGGATTAGGCAGTACGGGATCCGATCTAATTCCCGACATCATGTCGAAGATTCAACCAATAGAAATACTTCTACAGTACTAGCACTATTTTCTCGACTCTGAAATACCCAACGAACCAACTGTAGTGCACTTCCGAAATCATCTTGTCATGCTCGCTTGAAGAAACAAAAAGGTGTCCTAGGTGGAATAATAATGCATCCTAGAGGTGACAACCTGGAACTTGCTGACCCTCCAAGAGCTTCTAGTATGTGTGGCCAAATTCTAGGTCGTTTTTGTAGAGAAGTGGCCAATCAAAAGTCTCGTTGCCACAAGATTTGAGCACGGTGGTTAACACCATGATCGATGGTCAGCTGAGGTAGTCTGTAACATTATTGGTGCTGCCCTTCCTGTACTTGATATTCAAATGGAAATGTTGCAGTTATGTGGACCAATTCTTATGGTGATCATTTTGCAACTTCCCTTGCATTTGTATGAACTGTATGGGTCGGTGGTTTGTGTGGATGATCGTTTCCTTCCACAAAATGTAATGCTTCTATTGTCAGCAAGTCTGCTAAATGGAATACATCTCTTTGTCATAAGTGGGATACTTCCGGACTGGTTATGAAAGTGTCTCACTGTGATATGCCACTAAATGCCCCTGTTGAGTAAGGACTGCCCCAATAACATAGTCAGAGGCATCTGTCTCGTTCTCAAATGGTTGTTGCAAGTTTGGTAATGTGAGCACTGGTGCAAAGTAGAGGCGATGTTTCAACTCTGGGAATGCCTTCTGTTGAGATTCAGACCAAAAGAATTTTTCTTTCGCTCCTCCCTTGGTGACTTGACTCAAGGGCCAAGTGATACGAGAGAACCCTGTTATACCACCATTTACCACTCTTGGTAGATTTGATGCTCTGGTTATGGCCTAGGGCAACCCTTCCTTTCCAAGCTTGGTCCAAAATCTAAAAAACAATGTTTTATTTCCTATACATTACTTTGCCCTGTGTTTAAACTGTGTACACGTAGGTCAACATATACAAAACTCGTGTATATGTGTTAAAATACTTAAAAATAACAAATCTCCTTAATTTCAGGTGAATTTTATGGGTTTTACTTGTTACTAACTTACTATAGCCCGTGGCCCAACTGTTTCCCAACTGAAAAAACTAATTTGGAGAAGTATAAATAAACCTCCATGGGAAGGCCTAAGGGGGAAAGAGATGAGATATTGATATTATAGTTGATTGATCCCTGATCGAGTCTGTAGAAATCCTTGTGCCTCCTGCACTCCCCAAGCTTTAGGAAACTCTTGTTTCCTCTTTTGAGATATCCTTCACCCCTCTTGTGATATCCTTGTGAATGTTGATGGAGGAAGATTGTTTAGGCCGGGAAAATATGGATCCGAAGGACAATTCCACTTGGAGCTGGAGGAAGAATCGGGCTGTAGTTTTCCACCTTTCATTTAGCTTACATCAATAAATAAATTCTGTTCTTTTCCTGATATTTATCGTGTTTATGCATTGATCCATGTTGTGATTTGTTTATAAATCTTATATTAATGCATAATCCTTCATTTTCTTATATGATCTAACGTATATATCATGAATATGCTTTATGTTACTACTGTTGTATATGCTTTGCTTGAATAATTTACAGGTTTCAAAGGCACTAGAAGAAGAAGAGGGTTTGAACCCTGCGGGATCTACCCAAACGTAGGACCTCTGGGTAAGGACACTTCTTCCTAGTTCAGTAGTTAAAGCATTTAGATTGTTTGTCTGTGCATTTCTTACTGTTGTATGCCCTCCACTCTGTTAGGGTTTTCAACCCAAGACCCTAGGGTGTTCCCACCTGTAACAGAATTGGTGACTCTGCTGGGGAAAACATTCTCGTTTTTCCTAGTTTGGGTTGTTTGTTCTCAATCGGGGTTTGTTTTCTTGAT
Source organism: Pinus tabuliformis (assembly GCA_031772625.1). NCBI lineage: Eukaryota > Viridiplantae > Streptophyta > Pinopsida > Pinales > Pinaceae > Pinus > Pinus tabuliformis. Next base: position 127,844,035 of record CM062817.1, read on the forward strand.
TTCTTACTTTTGCAGTGTTATTTGACTTATTAGCTTCCCAAGCATCAAGTCTGATCTTCTGGATCAGACCTTGATTTTTGTTTTTCTTAATTGAGCTTTTTATACGCGCTTTTATTGGGATACAGTTGCATATACACACAAGTTTCCTCAAATAGACTCATGTATATGCGAGTTTCCTGTGTTTGAAATGCATGTGCACGCCTCTGTGTCTTTACACAGTCACATATACATAATTTTGAATTGTTTTTTCAAAATCTTTTGCTCAATTAGGTTTGTTTCCTGGTGACTTATGCTATTTTCCAATCATCCACTATCAGTAGGACTCTGTTCGCTTGCAAGTTTTCATTTTCAAATCTCCTTCTCAGTGAAAACCTAGTTGGCCTAGGATTGCTTCTTGAGAAAGTTTTTGGTTTGTGTCTTGGGTTCAAGGCTTCTGTCTGAAGTTCTTGGATGTTCTGGTTTTCTAAAACAAGAAATTGGTTTTGATTTTGTTTATAACCCATATTTCAAATTGCTTTGCTTTGATTTCCCTTTTAGTTGGCCTTGTTAATTTTTGTGCTTTTTGAGGGTCTCTTTGGCAATCTTGAGATTTTTTCTTTCTTGACATTTTGTCGGTTTGCTGAAGTCTTTTACTACTATTCGAATCAGTTTGTGTGAGTTTGTAGTCCTTCTTGTTTCAAGTTTCATTTATTAATGATTTTTATAACTTGCAAGGTATAAGGACTCCTTGTGTTTGTTTCTTGATCTTTGAAATTTAATAGTTCTTTTATTGACCTCGAAAATTTCTTTAGTTCTCTAAAAAGAAAAAGACAAAAACATATCTTTTTCTTTTCTTTTTTCCAAGCTTTTGGTTTCTTGTTTCATTTGTTTTGTTTTTGAGCAATTGTGATCTTTTTTAATTTGTTTTGCTTGCTTTTGAGGGAAATTTGTTTTTAAGATTTTTGCCCTCTTCATTGTTAAGTCGACTTATTGACCTTATACAGAAGCACATTTACTTACGGTATGAGTATCATAGGATCTTGCATCTTCTTTTAAATTTGCATTAGGTTAGTTTGCATCATAATATTTCTTAGTCTTTTTAGATTTTGAGTGTGTGTGGAGTGTTTCTAAAAAGAAAATAAAAAATATATTTTTCTCATATAAGTTGTTTATAGAACCAAATAGAGATCCCTCTTCATCGAAAGAAAATCACTGCATGCATATAGTTAAGTTTCTATTGATTTATTTTGCGTCGAAAACATCATCAGTTTCACTCTCGTTATACCCTTGACTTAAAGAACAACCCTATAAAATCAAGCGATTTAATAAAAAGAACTAGAACTTTTTAATTTGTCATTAACAAACAAAAAGCTTAGGTTCTTTAGGGCCTTAGAATAGGTGAGTGGAGAGTTAACTCTCCAAGGCTGCTCAAATTATCAAACATAGAAGTTGAATAACGAGCAAAATCCAATGTTGTTAGAAAGACCAGTAAAGCTCCGTGACTGGGAGTTAAGCACGAGGGATAGTGAAGACAAGGAAGAGAGATACCCCCAATCCTACTTATTGGATCCCATCTCACAACTGTTCAGCCCAGCTTTTGATACGAACTGGTGCCCATAGTTACCTTTCCTAGGGATGACATAGGTGGTTGCGAAGGGGAATCCCGTGGCACCTGAGGTAGAGGTTGCATCACATTCATCAGTACTTCTGGAGGGTACCCTTGCGAAGCTTGGGTCCTTGCACCAGAAAAGGCTATTGTCTAGAGGTCAACGTACCTATTTCTGTTACCTTCACTAGTAGGCTTGGGCCGTCATTACCCCCGATTATTTTCGGAAGGTCCTTGATTTTCACTTTCTTTTATTTTGGTCTCCAGTCCTCATCACTTGAAGCAGAAATACTTGGAAGTAGTTTGATTGACTGTATCTTTAGGGATTTTTAGAGAGTTCTCTTTTCTCCTAGTTGGCCTAGCTTTACAAATTTATTAAGTATTTAATTAGATCTCTTTAAATAATTAAAAGTGGCTGATCGACCAGCTTGTCGGTTTAGGAGGCTTCGTGGGATTTCACTTATGAGTGCTAAGCCTTCTCCTCAAAGGCATAAGAGAGATTCTGCCGTTGATTTTCAATGAGTGGCAGCAGATGCATTGAAGATTGATCCTCCAGTTGGAGTTATTGATTTACAAGATAAACCTGGTACAAGTAGAGAGTTGGAGAGGAACACTCAAGTTATTTCTAGAGTCCTCTTTCAGTTGGAAGACATTATTGAGGTCGAAGATCTTCCTGAGTCTCTTTTGACTCCAAATTCTCCTCTTCCTCCCGATCACCCAGAAATTTTATTATACGTTGGGACTCTAACCAACAGGCCTTCAAGCCCAAGTTTCTTTCAATATTTTCCTTCGATGACCACTAGTGGAAGCATGGCATCCACCATAAGTGCTACTAGTATGCAAACTAATGTATCCATACAAGGAGGAGGAATGATTTCCATACCTTCCGTTACTCCTAGCACTACTATATTTGACTGTACTTCCATTCCATCTTCGAGTGGGGGTACTCAAGCTTTTGCCTCTAGCATTGGTTTTTTCCCTTTTGGAATGCCGACCAACGCTATTCCTTCGGTTCCGTTAAGTATTCCATTAGCTGCCTCCACATCCATGACTTCCATGGCAAGTGGGTCAACTTATTTTTAGGGTTTCCCTTTTGGGAGTGGTCATATACCACATTCCAACCCATATTTAGGATCAATACCTTTTCCCTCTACAGGTCAAAGTTATAATCCTTTTCAAGGTTGGACAAACCCTGTGGTTAGTGGACTTGGAGCCGGGAATCAATCTTACTTCGGCCAACAGGGGAATATGCCATATTCTTCTGTCAGTTCATTCCAGAACTTTTCTCCCTACGCTCATGCATGGAACCCTTACTAAGGGCTCTCTGCTCCTTTCAACACCTCTCTAGGGGGGAAATTTCACTGGCTACGAAATTTTTTTGGTAGGAGTTTGTCAAACTCTGGGTTTTTATGGACCAAAATGATCTCCTTATGGTTCAGGTGGGTGAATGAATTACTTTAGGCAACCTAGTTCCTTCACAAATCCAAGGCATTCTTTTCAGAACGTTGGGAATTCCGCCCACACCAGGTGGAATCCCCAGGGTCCTCCGCGAATACCTTTTTTGGCAACATTAAACTTACCAAATCTTTCTAAATTGACTAATGATCCAATTAGATATAATATAGTTTGGCCTCCGGTCCCAACCAAACTTCCCTTAGATATACCTAAATTTAAAGGGAAAACTGGTGAAGATTCGGGTGACCATGTAACCACTTTCCACTTATGGTGTTTGTCAAACTCCCTAATAGATGATTCAATCAGGTTGATATTATTTCAACGTACCTTAACTGGAAATGCGGCTAAGTGGTACATTGAACTCCCGGGGGGCACCTTCACTTCTTTTGGTGACTTGGCTACAATATTTTTAAACCATTTTCAGTTGCTTGTCCGCTATGATGCTAGAACTGAGCTATTGGCTAATTTTCACGAGGATCAGGCAACCCACATTTCAGATCACATCCAGGAATGAAGGAGAAGGAAGAGGCTCATTAAAGCTGATATTCCACAAGAATTTCTTCTTGAATGGTTTCTTACATCTTTGCAACCTGAGATCTCTAAGGATGTGTCACTCTATGGTGTGTTCACCGAAGAACAGACTATTTTTAGGGCCCAACAATTAGAACTTATATATTATCAATATGGGGCTCTTCAAAAAATTCTGCATGATGCTCCTAGGTCCAAGGTTGACATAGCCAAGCTAAAACTAGGTCCCCATGCTGACGGGATAGTCAGATCGATCGATGCTAACACGACTAACCTGCTAAATCAATTGCTACATTTATCTTTACAAACTGCTTCTTCTATGTAGGCATCACCATCAACGCTTATGCCCTCTAAACCTACGTCTATAAATGTCATCCAAGCTTCTAACCCCAAAGGAAACCAAATTGTGATGGGAATAAGAAAGAACGAGGTAGGAAAAAGAACCAGGACGGGAAGTGCAATGAAAACAAACCCGACAAAAATGCCGGAGGGGGTAGAAAAGAGTCTAAGAAAAAAGTAAAATTTTTGTGCAAGTTGTGCAATGGAGATTAGTTGACTCATCTTTTCCCTAAGATCCAAGATTCTCAATGCTTGTTGGTTCAGCAAGGGTCTTCTAGCTCCTAGGATGTCCTAACTAACCCTTTTCCCTAAGGGAAGCAGTTACATGCTGGCGCGAACTCTAGTACTGGTACCCCCACAGGGGGCAACCAAGAAGGGGATAATACATCAAATGTCTACATGATGAGTTCACATATTGAAATTGCTACATGATCACATGATTATGGTGAATCATAATCATTTAAGGCTAAGTCTGCTTCCGATTCTTAAGAGCCACTCCATATCGAGAGGCCATTTGTTGAGTCTATACCTCGAATACTGAAAGGCTCCACAAAATGCTCGACCATTTAACCCTAATGATAAGGCAGCCCAGAAATACTTGATTATAGAAGATCTAGCTCAGAGTCCTTATGCTATGTCAGCATTAGAGGTACTCCAGTCGTGCCCTGTGCAAAGTAGTCCATTACTCACTACAATCAGAGCAGTTGATCCAAAAATTTCTCTTGTGCTTACATTCGATATGTCAAACATCAAGAAGAGACTCCTGCATCATATGGATTTCCATATAAAGTCTACATATTTAAAGACAAATATCTTTCGAACTGTTATCGATGAGGGAGCTTCCACATGTGTAATGTCCATATCATGTTGGAAAGATATTGGATCACCTCAAGCTATTCCTTCACCTACTCTATTGACAACATTTGATGGTCATTCTCATAGGCCACACGGGATTATTCCAGCCTTTCCCATCTATGTTGGGGGAAAGGTGGTGAATATTGAAGTAGAAATAGTCGATGCAAATTTGGATTACAACCTTTTTTTAGGCAGGAATCAGATTTATGAGATGGATGCTATTATATCGTCGTTATTTCACATCCTTTGTTTTCCTCATGAAGGGAGAATTGTAAAGGTTGATTAGATGGATTATTCTCCAGGTGACTCCCACGCATCTTCTGAGTCTACTATTCCATTAGTGGATAATCCCAAGCAGCCTATAGAGAATTTAGGAGTTGGAATGTACTCTTCCTTAATGGGTACCTTTGATCTTCTTGCTCCTTCAGCTAGAATTAATGCTATTTCATCCTCCAAGGCACCTTCTCGAAGAGAGTTCTTTAGAACTCATTATTTTTCATATCCTTGGCCCTTACCTTCATCTACCACCACATTAGATGAGGGGGAGGTAGGTGGAAGGGAATGTCCTATGTATGCAATAGAAATTTCTTATCAATATATTGTTAACTTTGCAGACTCCAATCCTACTCCTTTTTCACCAGAGGAGTCGGATGGGGATGTGGCTCCGGCTTGGACTCTCGATTCAACTTCTGCTTAGGATTTCTTAGATACTGTCTTGCCATTTGAAGAAGCAATTCTAGAAGTAATGATGGGTGTTGAAAGACCATGGAATGATTTGCATCATCGTTCGTATTTTCTCCCTCATTTGCGGGAAGTAGAATCAAGTTTGTCCAGTCCTTCTACTAGTGATGTTCATGCAGTTTTAAGGCCTTTGGCCCCAACATAGTTTTCTTCCGAAGGTAACATGTCTATTATCTCACAAACTATTTCGATGAACATCTCTAGGCATCCCAACATTATTGAAAATGTCTTCATTGGAGCTGACTGTTCCCTTGAAGAAATTCAAACTTATACCGATCTCTTTAAAGAGTTTCGTGATGTGTTCGCTTGGTCTTATGAAGAAATGCCTGGAATAGATCCATCTATAGTCCAGCATGAGATCAAGATGTACAAAAATGCCAAACCTTTTTGTCAAAAACTTCGACCGGTAAACCCTAGAAAAGTAGCAGCTATCAAAGTTGAAGTCGAGAAGTTGCTTAAGGCGGGTTTCATATACCCCATTCCTTTATTTGAGTGGGTCCCTAATCCAGTCCCCATAGATAAAAAGTAAGGAACGATTCATGTATGCATTGACTTTAGGGAACTAAATAAGGCTTGTCCTAAGGACAATTACCCCACTCATTTTATTGATGAGATTATTGATGAATGTGCGAGTAATGAGATTTTTTCGTTTATGGACGGATTCTCTAGTTATAGTCAAATTACTGTCTATCTAGAAGATCAACACAAGAAAACTTTTATTTGTCCCTGGGGTACATTTGCATACAAAAATATGCCTTTTGGCCTAAAAAATGCTAGAGCTACTTTTCAGCGGGCCATGTCATATGCTTTTCATGACATCAAGCACATTATCGAAGCATATCTGGATGGTTTAGTTGCTCGTTCTCAAAAGAGAAATGATCATCCTTCAATTTATTTTTGAACGATGTGGTTTTTATAAAATTCGGTTCAATTCGAATAAGTGCATTTTCACTGTCACATCTAGTCGGTTGTTGGGATTCATTATGTTGACAAGGGGATTCATGTAGATCCCTTCAAGGTTGAGGCAATACTTTAGTTGCCTCCCCAATCTTCTCTACATCAACTTTAGAGTCTCCAAGGAAAAGCAAATTTCTTGAGGATATTTATAGCCAATTATGACGAGATCACAAAAGGATTTATGTGATTTATTAAGAAAGGGGTCCCATTTTTATGGGATGATCTTGCACAATGATCTTTTGATGCTTTGAAAAAAGCATTAACATCTACTCCTTTGTTGAGTCCACCTGATTATAACAGATATTTCCTCTTGTATCTCGCTGCAGCAGAATCAACTATTGGTATGGTTCTAGTTCAGGAAGATGATGCCTTGTGTGAGCATGTAATCTATTATCTGAGCTGAGGCTTGGTTGGTCCTGAAACACACCATTCTCCTATTGATAAATTAGCTTTGGAAGCTATTCATGTTGTCTAGCAGCTTAGACATTATATTTTGCTTCGAATAAATTTCGTCTTAGCAACTGTCAATCCATTTCAGTTTGTTCTCAGTAGGCGAGTGATTGGGGGAAAATATAATAGATGGATTGTTATTTTACAATAATTTGACCTCGAATTCATGTCGGCTAAATCTAAGAAATATTTAGTATTTGCAGAGTTGATCTCGAAGCTGCCTTGTGAGGAAGAAATTGTTTACGAGGAAAATTTTCCTGATGAACATCTATTTCTTATTTCCTCGCAAGATCCTTGGTATGGAGATATCATTATATATCTCTAGACTTCGAAGTTTCTGCCCGCTTTTTCCAAGGACGAGTGTAGAAAATTTTGTCATCTCGCTAAAAATTATATTATTATAGGTGACACTTTATATCATCGCGGGATTGATTAAATCCTTAGACGTTGTTTAAACTTGGAAGATCTCATTCCTTACATCAATCTTGGATATCTGACATCTCACATTGCATCTAGGAGTCTTCGACACATTCAACTCAGTTGTTTCCGGGTAGGTCTTCTTTTCATGTTATTTGCTGCTTTTTTGTCACTTTGCATATTTCTCTTTGTACGAGTGTTGTTTGCTTGGTTTTGTTGAATGTCTGTTGTTGTTTTAATATATATTAGCTTGTAGAAGCATCGTTTCCGCTTTTGTTTGCATCTCACTTTTGTCGCATGCATGACATTGTTTTTTCACTAACGGTCGCCGTTGCGGCGACTCGTTTCACACACACGCATGTATTCCTATTTTCTTAATCTTGCATTAATTCTTTGCATGCATGATCATTCACTCTTGATTACATTCAGTATCGCCATTATTGTGGTGGTCATTTATCTGGGCTTGCTACAACCCAAAAAATTATTGTGGTGGTCATCTATCTAGGCTTGCTACAACCCAAATTTTTTTACGAGTAGGCTACTTTTGACCTTCAATATTCAAAGATTTTATTGAAGTGATCAACAGATTCCATCCTTGTCAGATTTATACTCAGAAAATACATGCACATCCAGCTCCTCTTTTCCCTGTGATCACCGTCGGTCCTTTCACAAAGTGGGGCATTGATTTTACTAGTTGTAATATGCCTTCGGCAGGAAATCACAAGTATATCATCGTGGCTGTAGACTACTTTACTAAGTGGGTTGAGTCTATGCCTACTTTCAATAATGACAGTGAAACATCAATCGTGTTTCTCTTCAATCAAGTGTTTTCTTAGTTTGGTATTCCTAAAGAGATTATCATTGACCATGGCAGTCATTTCCAGAATCAACTAATGTCTGAATTGGTTCTCAAGATGGGTTTCCGGTAGGAGCATTCATCTCCATATTATCCTCAGGCCAATGGGTAGGTCAAATCCATGAACAAATCCCTTAAATCATCTTGCAAAGGATGATTCACAAAGATAGATCCAATTGGCACATCATGTTATATCCGACACTTTGGGCATATCGAGTGTCAGTTAAGACTGCTACTAGTTTTACTCCCTTTCAATTGGTTTACGGGTTGGAATCTATTTTTCCTATAGAATGTGAAATTCTTTCCCTCAAACTAGCTGTTGAACTTCTTCCTGAGACTTCTAGTCTCAAAGAACGCCCTGTTCTTTTGGAACATCTTGATGAGCAGCGTCGAGATGTTTCCACAATAAACAAAGCTCATAAAAAGAGGGTAAAAACTCATTACGATAAAGCTGTCTATCCTTGAATTTTTTTGAAGGTGACCTTGTCTTGGTCTAAGATCAAGAAAAAGATGCCTTGGGGGCAGGCAAGTTTAAGTCTATGTGGTACGGTCCCTTCATTTTCAAGTGAGCTTTGAAAAAGGGAGCTTATGAATCGATTGATTTTGAAGGAAACAAGTTGGCGGAGCCCACAAATGGGCTCTACCTTAAGAAGTACTTTGCTTAGGCTTTGACCAAGCATTTACTTGTTTGTATATATTATATGATTGTACATATCTATCTATCGGTTTTAGTGAAGTCGATATTTTTGATTTGCTTTAGCAGGTATTGATGGACGATTTGATATATCTAGGGTTTGCTGATGGTGCCAGTAGACACACCTGGAACCTTACTTCCGTGACTTGGATGATTTATAATCCATCTGTCTAGTTGAAGGTTTCAAGAGGAGTATGTATTGGTCCCACTTCAAATAATATTGCCGAATATACTGCTGTTATTAATTTACTATCTGAGGCGTTATCTCTTGATATTGATTCGTTAGTAGTTTATTTGGATTCACAACTGGTGGTATCTCAACTGAATAACATCTATCGGGTACGAGATCCTTATTTGTATCACCAATTTATGAGAGTGTGTTTATCGCAAAGATCATTTGTTTACATCACATTTGTTCACATTCCACAATCAGAAAATTCCGTAGCATATTCTATTGCTAATCAAGCATTAGATTGCCATATAAATTCATCACATTAAAACATAAAAAATAATCGAAGTATCATCTGTATATATGATCATCATAAAACTGTATGTATATATATAGAGTTTTTGTGTCCAAAATAATATACAAAATCAGGACAAAATGCCCTACAAAATTTGGGCTTATGCCCATCATCATGTCTATTCACAAAAATATCTGATCATCTATCTAACGATCCTATTAAGGATGAGCAGCTAGAAAGAAAACAACGACATTAGCCAGTTACCAAAATAGTCACACCCATTCCCGTGGTACTCCCACCACGTGCTGCTGCATCTCCTCTGGTAAGTCCTCTATGGCCACCATGGGTACTTGGTGAGTCAATCTCACCAAGTTTCTCTAGACTGTATGAAGGACTCTCTCAGTCTCAGTTACAACCCCTTCAACTTCCCTTCTATGACACCTATGTCGAGGAAGTCCATCAGGTCTCACTGGTCCCACATCTGAAACATGATCAATAATTTTGTAAGTGTCGTGTCTCATCAAAAAGATATTTAATTCATTTATATTGAAAAAAAAATTAATCTTCAAATTAAAAAATCATTTATACCTATGGCACCCCATGTTGCGTATGGTTGAAAAACTAGATCTGGATCTCCTCAGAAATCCATTCCACCATAAGGGTAGTCTTCGACTGCAAAAAATCTGTTGTTCCCACCAAAGGAAAAACTCGTCATCAAAGGTCATCCTAGGGACCTCACCACCCCCTAGACGTTTCATCAAGTCAGCCCACCTGCCCATCCGTGGATCTCTCGGGCTACTGATGGTGGATAAGACTCTCTCAAAAAAGAAAGAACATAAGATAGTTTTGTATCCAAAATTCTTTCTTTGAAACTTCTGGATGGAAGTGAGTTGTTTCTTCATATTGGTTAGTAAAGGTGTACACCAATCGAAGATTGTAGTGAGACAATCCACTGCAAGGCTCATAGAAACATATGAAGCCTAATGTAGAGTAGCAGAACCGTTTACCCTGGCTATGGTAAATAGTAGGATTCTCAATGATAAACTCTCTACATACTTGATTGGAATCTGAATTCCAACCTTTTCAGGGTTGCCAGGACTATATATGCGGACGTAGTATTCTACACTGAAACTACCTCTTGTCTTGCCAGTTGAGTGCACTCTCTCTCCCCTTCGGGAAAGACCTGTAATGAAATAAATGTCTTCTATCTCGATCCTCAGGGGCATTTGATCAATCATGAATGCATCTTCTTCTGCACTCCAGTAGTGAATTAGTAGCTCAAGCAATTGAGTATTCGCCTTCATGTTTGGAATTTTGAAGAATTTTAAAAACCCGCATCCTCTCAAGGCATCTAATGCGTTTTGATCCTCCATCACTTGGTTATCAATGATACTGTTCTCTTTTTCACACCAGGTAATTGTCATCCTACAAAAAAAAGATGTTTCATATCATTAAATCCATGTTTAAAATTTTAAACTTGTGCACACGTGGGTTCGTTTTTTACACAGTCGCATATAGGGCCTTCATATACACGAGTCACCTATATCCAACCCGCTTGTATGCAAAGTAAAAATTTTAAAAATAATTTCTTACGGCCAAATTTATGAGTAGAGGGTTACCTGGAATATTTGAAGGAATTTGAACGATTGAATTTGACGGACGAAGCTTGATTTAGTTTTTCTCCATAGCTCCTTTCACAAAACACAAATGAGAAAATATGAGTCCAAAAGTCCTTATATAGGTTGGAAAATGAAATTATTTTTTCTAAAGCTGATTTTTATTTTATGGAATCTTTGACCTTTTGGCTTGGAGTGTTGGGATGGGTTGTTTTTATAGGATATTTTGGAGACTTTTTGAGAAATTGCTTCGGTCCCATGACTACAGACCCGTCATGGCAGGTATCACTTTTTTATCGGCATATAGGTTAGGGAATATTGCTTTCCACTGCATTTTCAATACTAGCATCCATACTGCGATATTTTTTGCCATAAGGTCGACCCCATCATGTCCTAATTCACAAACCAGTTTCACTCACCCACTTATATAATCATGATGTAATGGTAGAGCCAACCTTTAGATGGGCATATTAGTTAGATCCTCGCTAACATATGTTGCCCATGCTGCTATATTGAGTAGGCTTAGGAGTCCTCTTTTAGTCCCACCATGACTTGTGCATTGGAGACTCATTCTCTTTCTTCTTTGCTATTTTCTGGCTTTATACCCTAAAGGCTCCTTTGTGTTGAGTTATACAGCTGCATTGCATGTTGACCATTGTCACCTTTTCACCTTGAGATGGCTTCACTTGGACTCGTGTTTAAGCCACCTTTTGACGATGTCTTTTTCAAAATCAACCTTGCAATAACTTAGCCTCTACAACCTGACATACCCTTTTACCTGTGGAAAGAACATTCCTTTGAGTGTCATTGACCAGTTTCGTTACCTTGCATTGAGGATAGGAATGTTCCCCTCCCAGGAACTAGAGCATCTGCTTTTTCGACACTCATTCTTTCCACTATACTATAGCGTTCTTTTATTCCTTTTTAGGCTTCATAAATATGAAAAAGAAAAAAAATCTATATATCCCAAAAAGAGCGGGAACGAGACATTATTTCCATATTTGATGGCACCTAGAGTCAGTTGTGTCGCCTTTGAACAAAGCACTCAAAAAATAAGTCTTTCCTCTTTTGGGATGGGCTTTAGTTTGACTTAGGAGAGCCTTAACCTTGTTATCAAGTCAATACTCCTCCGATTGGTTATCTCTTCCAATCATATGGAGAGTTTTCTTATGCCTCCTGCATGACAAACTTATACAAAGTTATCATATGGTGACATGTAGTCATAGTTGAGTCGTTCTTTTGTTCAAGGTAAGTAAACCTGAGTCAACCTCTCAGTGGTGTCCCTTGACCTATTTTTCAGTCATCCATCCCTAGTCAGAGTCATGTTCGTTATCACATCAACTATTTGGTTCTTTGCTTGTGCTGGTTTGAGAAGGTCTCCATTGACTTCTTGTTGGAGGGTCTCACTCTTATCGACTATGAAAAATTAATCTGAGAGCGGATCTAGTGTTGCACCCTGGTCCTATTTTCATTATTGACAGGTCACCTTCTGCTCAGCATCAATCAGTATCATGGGTCTTTAACTGAGTGGTTTCCATTGTGTTCAACATCAACTTTCATTATCACACATTGGGATTCATGTAGTGCCTTGGTTTCCATTTGACCCTATTGGTGGATTCCTCACCTCTGTGTTAGCTTTCATTATTGGTTGGTTTAGAGGGTTTCTATCATGCGCTAGCTACATCTTGTGTACACCGGAAACATGCTTCGGTTGGGTTACTACATCTTTATTCGTCTGATTCCTTCCACATTATTGGCCTATGGGTTACACTCGTGCTAGATTGATTAAGGATGCCTTAATGCATTCCTTCTAGCAGATATTTTCCCATCGACTTCAACTCATGGCTCTGGGAACAAGATCTAGAGTCCATTTGGTAGTAGCTTAGGGTTTGCAGTCATCAGTGGCAGACTCCTTCGCTATCGACAACGGGAAAACATCATTGTCTCCAGATTGATAGATTCTTCCAAGTGTTTGACTACAACTCATTTATTCGCACTTGTTAGATTGTACTAGGTACCTCAGCTCTCATCATCATTATCAGTGAGTAGTCTTGAGTTTGTTAATAGTATACATCAATGTCTGGTAATCAAATGATTTATCACATGGTCGACTTTAGATCATTTATTCCCATTGTGTAGAAATGTACCACGACGATCGGTGAAGACCTCAGGTTTGCATAAACATTTCTTGGTTCACTTGTCAGTTGCTCCTGTTTCTGCTAGTTGACACCATCCACCTTATATTTTTCAGTTCCTTACAACAACATCCTATATGTTGGCACCTGAGTTGCAGTTTAGTACCATTTATTACACCATTTGACTTGGTACTTTTTGGATCATCTTTATGGCTTCAATGATCAGCTTCATACTTCAGCATCATTGATGAGTTCTTTAGATGTGATATTCATACATGTACTTACTTGGATATGATCGGATGATCCATTATCTATTTTTAGTTCCTTTATACTTGTATGCATATTGGATTTGCTTTGGTACTTGACATGCAAACATGCTTTACTATCTCTGAGCATGGGTATGCCTGCCTCAGACAACAGTTTCTTTCTGATCTCTTTCACTGGCTTGGCAGGCTGAATTCTGGTGAACTCCTCCTCAGTCTCGGCATGATTCCTTCTATACACTTAATACATTTCGGCCATCATGTACCCCATTTGGCCTCATATATTAGGAGGCATCTATTATGGCACCATTTACCACTCTTGGTAGATTTGATGCTCTGGTTATGGCCTAGGGAAACCCTTCCTTTCCAGACTTGGTACAAAATCTAAAAAACAATGTTTTATTTCCTATACGCTACTTTGCCCTATGTTAAAAGCGTGTACATGCGGGTCAATATATACCCAACCCGTGTATATGTGTTAAAACACTTAAAAATAATAAATATTTTTAATTTTTGGCGGAGGTTATGGGTTTTACCTGTTACTCACCTACTATAGCATGTGGCCCAATTGTTTCCCAACTGAAAAAACTGATTTGGAGAAGTATAAATAAACCTCCATGGGAAGGCCTAAGGGGGGGAAGAGATGAGATATTGATATTATAGTTGATTGATCCCTGATCGAGTCTAAAGAAATCCCTGTGCCTCCTACACTCCCCAAGCTTTAGGAAACTATTGTTTCCTCTTTTGCGATATCCTTCACCCATCTTGTGATGTCCTTGTGTATGTTTATGGAGGAATATTGCTGAGGCCGGGACAGGACGGATCCCGAGGATGGTTTTGCATGGAGCTGGAGAAGACTCAGGTTGTAGTTTTCCACCTTTCATTTAGCTTACATCAATAAATAAAGGATGTTATGTTCCTAATATTTAACATGTTTATGCATTGATCCATGCTGTGATTTGTTTATAAATCTTATATTAATGCGTAATTGTTCATTTTCTTATATGATCTAACGTATATATCATGAATATGATTTCTGTTATTTCTGTTGTATATGCTTTGCTTGAATTATTTATAGGTTTCAAAGGCATCAGAAGAAGAAGAGGGTTTGAACCCTACAGGATCTACCCAAACGTAGGACCTCCGGGTAAGGACAATTCTTCCCGGTTCAGTAGTTAAAGCATTTAGATTGTTTGTATGTGCATTTCTTGTTGCTGTATGTCCTCTTCTCTATTGGGGTTTTCAACCCAAGACCCTAGGGTGTTCCCACCCGCAACAAAGCCCAACATGAACTTGCAGTAGAAATTGGCAAGATCCAAAAAGTTAAGGAGCTCTGTCAGAGTGGTTGGGGCTCGCCAATCCCGAATGACTTGGATATTTGCTGGATCCATATGCACCCCCCATTCATCAATAATGTATCCTAGATACTGAACTTGGGTCATGCCAAAAGCGAATTTCTCGAAATTGGCACACAAATTGTGTTTGTCGCAATGTTTAGAGAACCTGTCGGATGTGGTGGAGGTGATCTTCCCAACTTTGGCTGAAGATCAGGATGTCATCCAAGTATACCACTACAAATGAGTTGGTGAATGGCCACAATATGTCATCCATTAACCTCATGAAGGTTGCACGAGCATTCATCAACCCGAAAGGCATAACCAACCATTTGAAAAGGCCCTTGGCTTTGAAGGCATTCTTCCACACATTAGAGGGTGATTGGTACCTGGTTATATCCAGACTTCAAGTCGATGTTGCTGGAATATTTGGCCCCCTTGAGTTGGTCCAAAAGGTCATCAATCCATGGGATTGAGTATCTATTTGGGACAATGATCTTGTTCAACGCACGATAGTCAATACAGAGTCTCCAAGTCAAATCCTTCTTTTGTACCAACATGATTGGGCTCCCACAAGGTGATGAACTTGGTTGGATGTGACCTTTCTGCAGTAGCTCCTGAATTTGCCTCTTGATTTCATCGTTCTCCAGAACAGAGCATCGATAGATTGGTCCATTTGGAAACGACACTCCTAGGGTGAGATCAATGGAGTGCTTGACTTGACAATGCAGAGGCTCTCCTGTTTGGGAGGTGAAGATGTCCTGATACTCCTCCACAACCTTGTCCATTTGTTGTTGTCGTGCGAGGGGCCCTGTTTGGAGGTCGTGGCCATCGTATTCTTCTTTCCCTAAGGGTGTAACATCAGGAAAAAAAATTTCTCGGTTTTGGAAATGAGCTTAATGCATTGTTTTTCAGTAACCAAAGAGATGGCAGTAGGCGGTGCTACCTCCGGTATTCTGTAAAAATTAATTCCCAAGGTAACAATAACAACACGAGGCCTTGACTCATACACAACATGTCACTTCCACAGGTATGGTTGGCCTAATAATACATCACAAACATCAAGAGGAACAACATCACATAATACCTCATCCATGAAGGGCTTGATGCTGTATGGAAGGCAACACTGTTGGACGACACGAAGATTCCATCCTTGGTGAAGCCACCCAATGGTGTACGGTTGTGGGTGTGTCATGGTCGGTAAGCCCAATTGCTTTATGACCTTTATTGAAATGAGGTTCTTTTAGCTCCCGTTGTCGATAATGAACTATAGCGGGGAACCCTTTACCCACATCTAGAGTAGAAGAGGCGCTCCTCCTCTTTTGGATCTTCGTGGTGGCAATGGTGGCATTGGGATCGGCATCGATAATCTGCTTCCCTTTATCAGTCCCCTTGTTAGGTTCTGACTTAGAGTCAGAACATGCATCAAATTCAGAAGCCTTCAGCTTGACCACCAATGACTGCTTGGCTCGACACTCACTTGTGTTGTGATTGGAGCTCTTATGGAGCTCACACCACTTTCCAGTGTCCTTCTTCGAATTCACTATGTTTTTATTTGCTTGTGGCTTTGGTGGGTTATCCTAGGCTGTACCACCTTGGATTTGTCCTCTGTTTTGTGATTTGGGAGCACCTTTCCCTTGCTTCGGATTCGTAGATCCAAAGTCTCGTTTTTCTATTTAAGCTTCTGCTCGATCTTGACAACATATCAATACGCCGTGCCAAGCGAGGAGATGTCTAGTAACTCCATCTCATCCTGGATATTCCTGTGTAGGAAGTCACGGTACTTTAGTACCAAATTTTTCTCAGAATCCTTGATACCCAACTTCGTGCGAAGTGTATGAAAAACATTGGTAAACTCTGGAACATCTTGGTCCCTTGCTTGTCGCAGCATGGTCCACTTTATGTATTTATCCTCATATCTCCCAACAGGGTAGTGATGCTCCTTTTGGCGTCCCAGAATGAATTCCAAGTGGGTGCGGCTGAAAATAGTGAGGGTATACTTTCATCCTTATTCTCACAGTAGGTTTCCCACTAGTCCTTGACATGGAGGGCAACTTTGAGAAGAGAAAAAGGAATCTTTTCTCGACCGGAAAAATCATGAACAAAAAATATCCTTCTATAAGATTTAACCATTTATATACGACGTCTGCATCTATTTGGCCGTCAAATATGGGAATGTCAAAGTTTACTTGTACCTTGAAAGGAGTGGTGCCTCCAGAGTGGCTGATGGATGTGGATGCGCTGCCAGTGGGTAACCGTTGAAGGATCTGGGCAAAGCTATCCATCATCACATTCCTTTGTTTCTCGAGGGCCTCCTCGAGAAATATTTTGACAGGATATCCTACTCCCTCGTCTTTCTTTTCTTCCCCCATGGGAGTCTGTCGAGATTTGTGAGGTTGGTCTTGCAAAGGTTCGACCAGTTCAATCCCTAACTCCTTATATCCCGACCTCGTTGGGGACATGCAAAGAAAAGCAGAGAAAGAGCATACCTCTCTGATACCATTGATCTGAATTTAGATAGGAACACAACAAATTATAGATATAACCATAAATACAAAGATGCAGCAGAATCAACACTTCATTTCATTAATATCAAATACTGAAATATGCTTACAATCAAAATGGAAATAAGACTAGCTCAGGCGATGGTAGCTTATCTCTGAGAAGAGATGTGGCGGCTACATACCTCTGAACTATATTACAATGAGGATTTAGGGCCTATTTATCATTGAGAAGAAATGGAAAACCCCAAACATCCAAAACCCTAACCTTAGGAGATGAAACACCAAACTATGGGCCCCGTTGGGGTAAATTGGTACATCAACTTCCCGGGGTCGTAACTTTGGCATACAATCTTCGTTTGATGCATATGATACCTCGTTAGAAAGACATATCCGAGGACTACAACTGGTGATAGAAAATATCAAATTAGGGGCCTCAAAATGTCGTTTAGGGCCTCAAAATGGCTCCGAAGTTCAGGACCTGAAAAGCTGCAAAAAATAAACTATGCTCTAATTAAGGAAACTGAAAAACTGAAAGAAACAATGGTGGGGGTCCAAGTGGAACAGGTGGGTGGCCACCAATATCCACCTGGATCATTCCTCCCCCCTTAGGAAGCAATGGTACCCATTACGTTGATTTTCTCCATGAGATGAGGAAACTTTTGCCGAACTTGGTCCCTAGTGAGCCAGTTGCCCTAGAGAAGGAGTTGGCCTGCTTTGACAGCTCGATATAGTTGGATATTTTGATGTCGGGTGTTCTTGATATGTGTCTCCATGATCTGACCAATTGTGGCTTGTTCCACGTAGTCTGGATTTAACTATGTAGGTGTGAGTTGTTTTGCAGTGTCTGATGTGTCTAACAATAGTGGGAAGTATGGTCGAAGGCAGTCCGCATTGAACACTAGGTTCAGGCCAAGGAATGGGGGAATGTTGAGCTCAAACGCATTGTCTCCCACAACCTTGGTAATGGTGTAAGGACCATATCAGAGTAGTTTGAGTTTCCAATAGGCTCTGGTAAGGCTGAAACTTGTGGGGCACTCGATGTTCATCATGTCGTTGCTTGTAATTGGCATTTGATTTTTTCAGAATGTCGTGAACCCATTAGCGAATGTGCTGAATGTGATCAATGAAGTTGTTTTCCTTGTTGGCTTTGGACTGGACATGAGCTGAATCTGTTTGAGTAGCTGTAAATGGTATGGCCACATCAATGGGACATAATGACTGGAATCCCAAGCCCACCTGAAAAGGGATGTGGCTAGTCGAGTTATGGAGAGCCTGGTTATAGATGTGCTAGACATAGGGGAGGATCTTATCCCATGTGCGTGGATGCTTTGAGTTGTACATGCACATAATGTGTACGATCATCCTATTGATGACCTCTGTTTGGCCGTCAATTTGGGGATGGAAAGCTGTGGACTTAGTGAGCTTGGTGTCCAATATCAACCATAGACTGGACCAAAATGTACTGAGGAACATGCTATCCTGATCTAAGATGATAGAATTGTTGGGTGTGGAGCATGATTATTTAGAGGTCTTCGTTTTAGTTGGATGTATACCCCAGGAAGTTTGTACACCCCTCCACGTGGGGGGGTACGGGGGGGACTTGTCCCCCTCGCGGGGGTTCAGGGGGGCCCATCCCTCCCGGCTAGGGGGTCTGGGGGCCAGCGGTCCCCCAGCGGGGGTTTTGGCGGAAACGCCCCCGAAGCTAAAAACATATGTAAAATTGCCTTGTAAAAGTATAGTAATTTCTAGTCAATCTGGGCCGTTCATTAGGTAGATGATTTGAGGGTAGAACTTATGTTTAGTTTAGGGGTTTTTGCCCTAGAAAACAACCCCCTCTCTTTGTATGAGGGCATTGTTTTGAGGCTGTGTAATAGTTCTGTATTCTCTGAGCGAGAAACAAAGAGGCGAGATTGTGAGAGAAAACAGAGGATATTACAGTGGATCTGTTGTAGGTTGTGTCTTTTCATTTTGCTGGATAATAGAAAGGAAGGACTGGCTATTCGAGGTGGACGTAGCCCAAACTGGGTGAACCACGTATATCTGTGTCTCTCTGGTTTTATGCGTTTTCTGTGTTTATATTTCTGCTATATTCTATGTGTTCCATTGCTCTATAATTTATAATTTTCTAACAACTGGTATCAAAGCCGAAGGTCTATTTGGCTGACAAACTCAGAGGAGAGAAGGGTTCCTGGTTCGAGTGGGAGCAATGGTGGAAGATGGCAAGTTTAGAGTCGAGAAATTTAACGGCCAAAACTTCTCGCTGTGGAAGATGTAGATGGAAGATTATTTATATTAGAAAGATCTGTACTTACCATTGGGTGGAAAAAAAAATATGTTGACGGGTATGACAGATGAAGAATGGAACCTTCTCGATAGAAAGGCACTCGAAATAGTACGATTGTGCCTCGCAGTGTCGGTCGCCTTCAACATTTTGAAGGAAACAATGATAGAGGGTTTGATTAAGGCGTTGGCAAAACTATATGCAAAACCCTTTGCCTCAAACAAGGTATTTCTTATGAAACAATTATTTAATATGAAGATGTCGGAAGGTGGATCTGTTGCAGAACATTTAAATGATTTTAATACTGTTACAAGTTAGTTAATTTCTGTAGGGGTAAAATTTGATGATGAAGTTAGAGCTCTGTAATTCTTGTGCTGATTGCTAGAAAGTTGGAATGGTTTAGTAATGGCCATTAGTAACTCTGTTTCTGGATCTAGTACTTTAAAGTTTGATGATGTTGTCGGTGCTATGCTTAGCAAGAAAATGCGATGGAAAAGCCCTGGTGAGACATCGGGTAATGCTTTGAGTGCAAAGTCTAGGGGAAGAAAAATGGAAAGAGGAAAGAGCTCAGGATATCGCAATAAATCAAGGAAAGGTAGATCCAAGTCCAGATTGGGAATAGTGTGTTGGAAATGTGGAAAGAAAGGACACCTAAAGAAAGACTGTAGATCTCGGAAGGGAAAAGAAGGAGATGCACAACAAGAAAACAATCATGAAGCAAATGTGACAGGTGAGGTGTTACAAGATGCTTTGATTCTTTCTTTCGAAAATATTACTGATTCCTGGGTGGTAGATTCAGGGGCCTCATTCCATCCCACACTTGATAAGAAATATTTTCATGACTATGTTCAAGAAGATTTTGGACAAGTCCGTTTGGGTGATGATAAACCCTGTAAAATTGTTGGAATGGGTAAGGTTCTTGTAAAACAGCAGAATGGAAACCAATGGCTACTAAAGGAGGTAAGGCATGTTCCATATCTGAAGAAAAATCTAATTTCAACAGGGCAGTTAGGCGGTGAAGGTTGTGTGACAACTTTCACAGATAAAGCTTGGAAGGTCACCAAAGGAGCCCTGGTAATAGCAAAAGGCGAAAAGGTTGGTACATTGTATTTATGCAATGGTATTTCTAACTCTGTTAATGCTTTAACTTCCAAAGGAGCAGATGCATCATTATGGCATCATAGGCTCGGACACATGAGTGAGAAGGGGATGAAGATTCTTCACTCAAGGAATTTTTTGCTGGGTTTGAAGAATGTTGATTTGGACTTCTGTGAGAATTGCATTTATGGAAAACAGAAGAAAGTCAGATTTCTTAGAGTTGGGAAAGAAAAGAAGAGCGAAAAATTAGAGCTTGTGCATATAGATGTATGGGGACCTGCTCAGGTATCATCTCTCGGTGGCTCTCATTATTATGTTACTTTTATTGATGATGCAACTAGAAAAAATTGGATCTATTGTATTAAGAATAAATCTGATGTATTTGATACTTTCAATAAATGGAAAGCTTTGGTTGAGATTGAGATAGGAAAGAAATTGAAGTTTCTCAGATCAGACAATGGAGGAGAATATTGCGGCAAAGAGTTTGATAGGTACTGTTCAGAGCCTGGAATTCGTAGAGAGAAGACAGTTCTAAGAACACCACAAGAAAATGGTGTGTCAGAAAGGATGAACAGAACAACCATGGAGCGTGCAAGGTGCATGAGATTGCGTGCAGGATTGCCTTTACAATTTTGGGCAGATGCTGTAGATACTGCTGTTTATCTAATAAACAGAGGGCCTTCAAGTTCCTTGGATGGTGGTGTTCCAGAGGAATCATGGATAGGTAAAAAGGTAAACTACTCTTTTTTAAAGCCTTTTGGTTGTGAGGCCTTTGTCCATATTAATAAATAAAATAAAACAAAGCTTGAGGCGAAATCAAAGAAATGTACCTTTATTGGATATGGTGTTAATGATTTTGGTTATCCCTTATATGATTATGAAAATCACAAAAGAATTAGGAGCAGAGATGTAATATTCAATGAAAAGGTCTTGTATAAGAATCAGTCACAGGAAAAGAAACAGGAAAAAGAAAACAAGGAATACACAGTTCTTGATGAGATCATTGAAAAAGTAAAGGTGCCTAAAAATAATAATAATCAACAACCACAACAACAAAAACCACCACAACAGCAACAGGCACCCCAAACACCTGAAAGTGGTGTTAGAAGATCTACCAGGATAAGTATAACCCCTGAACGATACTCTCCTTCATTATATTATTTATTGTTGACTGATTCTGGTGAACCTGAATGTTATGAAGAAGCAATGCAGGTTGAAAGCAGGAAGAAGTGGGAGCTAGCCATGGAAGAAGAGATGGACTCCTTAATGCATAACCAGACTTGGGACTTAGTCAGGTTGCCTGCAGGAAAAACTACATTGAAGAATAAATGGGTTTACAGGCTGAAGGAAGAAGATGGAGGAAAACAAAGGTACAAAGCTAGACTTGTGGTGAAGGGGTTTGCACAGAAGAAAGGTATTGATTTTGATGAAATATTTTCTCCTGTTGTTAAAATGACTTCAATCAGAACTATTTTAAGTCTAGTAGCAGTTGAAGATTTGCATCTTGAGTAGTTAGATGTAAAGACAACCTTTCTCCATGGGGATTTGGAGGAAGAGATATATGTAGCAGCCACAAGGATAGGAGGTAAAAGGGAAGGAGAAACTAGTGTGTAGGTTGAAGAAGAGCTTGTATGGCTTAAAACATGCTCCAAGGTAGTGGTATCTAAAATTTGACAAGTTTATGTCTGAACAAGGTTATACTAGATGTCACTCTGATCATTGTGTTTATCTAAAAAAGAAAAATGATGGCAGCTATATTATATTGTTATTGCATGTGGATGACATGCTTGTTGCAGGGTCTAACATGCAGGAAATAAATGTGCTCAAAAAAAAATTGGCAAATTCATTTGAAATGAAGGATTTGGGAGCTGCAAAACAAATCCTTGGGATGAGAATAACTAGAGATAGGAAAAATCACAAATTAAAATTATCTCAGAATGAGTACATACAAAAGGTGTTGAAAAGATTTAATATGCACAATGCAAAACTAGTTAGTACACCTTTTTCTAGCCATTTCAAACTTAGTAAGGAAATGTGCCCAAAGACCCAAGAAGACATGGATTATATGTCTAAAGTTCCATATGCATCAGCAGTTGGAAGTTTAATGTATGCAATGGTCTGCACAAGGCCTGATATTGCACATGCAGTGGGAGTTGTAAGCAGGTACATGAACAATCCAGGAAAGGAACATTGGATGGCAGTGAAATGGATTCTCAGATATTTGAAAGGTACCACAAATCAAGCATTATGCTTTGGTGGTTCAAACATTTCTCTACAAGGATATGTTGATGCTGATATGGTAGGTGACAGAGATAACAGGAGGAGCACTACAGGATATGTATTTACTGTAGGTGGAACAGATGTCAGTTGGGTTTCAAAAATCCAAAGTGTTGTTTCATTTTCAACAACAGAAGCAGAGTATGTTGCTACTATAGAGGCTAGTAAAGAAATGCTTTGGTTACAAAGGTTCATGGGTGAATTGGGTAAGAAGCATGATATGGGCACATTATACAGTGATAGCCAAAGTGCCATTAATCTTGCAAAGAACTCAACATTTCATTCCAGGAATAAACACATACAACTCAAGTACCATTTCATATGATTAGTGTTGGAAGATGGAGAGTTGAAGCTGGAAAAGATACACACTAGCCAGAATCCTACAGATATGCTAACAAAAGTTGTAACTACAGAGAAACTAAGAATATGCTCAGTTTCAATTGGTCTTCAAGGATGACGATCAAGATGAGAAACAGCCAAGTCCAAAGAGGAGTCATTGTCCAACAAATGAAGCAGTAGTGGAGTTGCTATAATCTTTCTCCAAGTGGGAGATTGTTGGGTGTGGAGCATGATTATTTAGAGGTCTTCGTTTCAGCCGGATGTATACCCCAGGAAGTTTGTACACCCCTCCGCGTGGGGGGGTACGGGGGGGACTTGTCGCCCCCGCAGGGGTTCGAGGGGGCCCATCCCCCCCTGCTGGGGGATCCAGGGGGGGGGGCAGCAGTGCCCCGGTGGGGGTTTCGAGGGCAATGCTCCCGAAGCTAAAAACATATGTAAAATTGCCTTGTAAAAGTATAGTAATTTCTAGTTAATCTGGGCCGTTCATTAGGCAGATGATCTAACAGTAGAACTTATGTTTAGTTTAGGGTTTTTTGCCCTAGAAGGAAACCTCCTCTTTTTGTATGAGGGCATTGTATTGAGGCTGTGTAATAGATCTGTATTCTCTGAGCGAGAAAAAAAGAGGCGAGACTTTGAGAGAAAACAGAGGATATTATAGCGGATCTGCTTTAGGTTGTGTCTCTTCATTTTGCTGGATAATAGAAAGGAAGGACTGGCTATTTGGGGTGGACGTAGCCCAAACTGGGTGAACCACGTATATCTGTGTCTCTCTGGATTTATGTGTTTATATTTCTACTATATTCTATGTGTTCCATTGCTTTGTAATTTATAATTTTCTAACAAGACTATGGGATCCCAAATTGTACCCACACTCATTCAAAGAAGAGTTTAGTAGTGGCTTCTGCTGTGATTTTCTTCTTGCAGATATCCATAATGGCCATCTTTGAGAATCTGTCGATGACCATAAAAACATAGTCATTGCCATGCTTAGTAGAAGGAAGGCCCGACATGTAATCCATGGAGATGGATTCCCATGGTTGACTAGGGGTAGGCATTAGAGTATAGAGGCCTTGCTTCTTGATGGTAGGTTTGGCAATGGCGCAGGCAGTGCAGTATATGATGTACTTCTCGACATCTTGTTGAAGATTCAACCAATAGAAATACTTTTGCAGCAATGCCACTGTTTTCTCAACCCCGAAATGCCCATCGACCCAACTGTAGTGTGCTTCCCAAATCATCTTGGCATGCTCGCTTGAAGGAACCCAAAGGTGTCCCAGGTGGCATAACAATGCATCCTGGAGGTGAAAATCTAGAACTTGCTGACCTTCCAAGGGCGTCTAGTATTTGTGGCTAAATTCTGAGTTGCTTTTGTAGAGAAGTGGCCAATTAGAAGTCTCGTGCCCATAATATTTGAGCACAGTGGTTAATGCCATGATCGGTGGTTGGCTAAGGTAGCCTGCAACATTATTTGTGCTTCCCTTCTTGTCTAACCTCTGCTTCTTGTTGTTTCTAGTCTCCATGGGCTTTTCTCTGGAAACCTGTTTATTTCCTTTAGGGTTTTCAAGCTTATTCTCTTACTCTATAGACTTTTTCTTAGATTTTGCAGGTTCCTTATTGATCATTAAGTCTTTCATAGGCACATCATCTATGTCAATGACTTGTTTAGATAACTCTGGTTTGGTTCTAAGCTTGATTTTATATCATAACTTGTTTGTTGGCCTAGTGTTCCTGTTACCCAGTCTAAGAATCTCAGGTGCTGGTTCCCTTTCCTCTGTTATTGGCTTCCTACCCTTTAAATCTTTAGGACTAGATGTGTCTGCAGGGGTGTTCTGTGAGGGTAAAGTTGGAAAAGTAGTGAGGCCAATGTCATCTTCTGGGCTTTTAAATGATGTAGTCTCTAGCTTGTGAAGCCAAACACTCTTTCTTTGATAGAACTTAGGAGTTTTTTGGGTAGTTGAGGTAGATGGGGCTTCTGATTTTCCATGCATGATGGGAGTCTAAATAGGAGTTTGAGTCCAATTCTTATTCATCCTCTTAATAGTTTTGGTTTTGCCACTTTTCCTTCTGGCAGGTTGATGCCAGAACCCTACTCAAAAAGGAATGGTTCCAAGTCCTCTCGAGCTTAGTCAACTGGCTTTCTATCAAAAGTTTTATCAATGCCTTATGATAAATAAAAAGTGAAGAAGGGTTAACCCTAGCCCTGTACCTAGCAACCATGTGCTTGAGGTCTTCCAGTGAGTAAAAGCAGGGATTGATCCTAATCTACCCATCTAAATATTCAAAGAAATAAAAATGATAAAAATTGATCTTATTATAATGACCCTCACAAGTAAAATATTGTTGGTAAAGTTGTAGGGGAGTATACCATTTGTCTTGTAGCTAGTCTTTTCAAACCCGAGCCTTCCAGTTCTATGCTCTGTGCTCTATTTTGAAGAAAGACAAAATGCCTATGCCTACTAAAATATGCCTGTGAAAAACCCTGTCATTGTCCATGGGCAGAGTTGTGGCTTTGGCAATAGTGTGCTCTGTGACTTCAAACGCTAAAACACCGACCTCCACACGACTACCATCGGAACCTGTTGCAAATGATTGAGCTACGAAATCGTGGTAATCAGAACACCGATAGAAAAACCGACTCCAACCTGCCTGCTGGAACAAATGTAGGAGATCATGATAGCCATTCAATAGCTTCGGTGCTTTAGGCTCAGTTTGGTCTATATGCCTCCCTTTCCCATTCTGGCTGATACTATCTACGAGATTCAATGTTGTGTTCCTGTCGTGAAAATAGTTTCAATCACCAAGTGGAAAACTTAGATAACTTACCCATATAACTGCTTACAAGGCATGCAGTTTAAGATGCAATGATGTTATTATGCGTTAAGTTAAAAACTTAACATCACCCTTAGTCATGATTGCGAATCATAGTTCGTTTGATACAGAGGAACCGATCATACAATGTTCTCAATAATTACATCAACAAGCATGATTAAATTCATACTCTACCCTTTTGAACATAATAGAGACATCTGCGCTCAAAATACTGACGCAGACGTGGTGAGCATAATTAGCATTTAAAATATTTAAAAATAACTTAATCGTTGACAATTGGCTTGTCGAAGAAATGAGAAAACATTGTTATTCTTGTTGTCTGCGATATTCACTTTTCCAACTATATCGGGTCCCAAAACATTGCTAGGAGAGTTAACCTATTTATTACAAGCTTAAATGTTGACAACACAATTGTCAACACTTTATTAAAAATTACAAAAGCAATTTTGTTTTGTTTTTTGATTATAACATGACTCATGAAAGAATTGGCAAGGATGCGTCTCTCTCCATCTATATATTGAAGGCTCAGTCATTGTAGAAAAGTTCGAATGGTTGTCGAAACTTTGCAAGAGATTTAGTATTGTTATGCTACCAAGAAGTTGAGAGAGAGAGAGAGAAGAGTTGAAGGACTAGAAGAGGCTTGATCCAACCAAGATGGTTGTAATCATTCTTTTTCTATCTAATAATATAGATATGTTTATGTGTTGTCTACTTGATGGTGTCAATGTCGTGTTCCTTTACATATTGATTCAATTCCGTGATTAATAAGTAGCATAGATGCATGCTAGATTATATTCTCATATATTAATGTTTTGATTATCAAGGTTTATATGTTGTAGGATTACGCTTTATCTTGTCTATGTGCAGGTTCTGATCTAGGAGCTGGCGGAGAGGTCTTCCACTTTGCCACATTGAGTTCTCTAGTAGGGCTACACCAAGGACTGAGGTAAGGATGGTGGCAGTGGTCGAGGGAAAGGGAAGTCTTCAAAGCCTATTTCGAGGTCTCATAAGGCTGGCCTGCAATTTTCGGTTGGAAGGATTGCTTGTTTCCTAAAGTCAAGCAAGTATGTAGAGCGCGTTGGTGCAGGGGCTCCGGTTTATATGGCTGCAATTTTAGAGTATCTAGTAGCAGAGGTGCTTGAGTTGACCGGAAATGTAGCAAGGGATAACAAGAAGAACAGGATTATACCTTGACACATTCAGCTAGTTGTTAGAAATGACGAGGAGCTTAGCAATTTGCTAGGTGCTGTAACAATTGTCAATGGTGGTTTCAGTTTTGATGTTGCAGGCCTATGTCTAGCTAATACAGTCTTTTAAATTCATTTAGTACTTTTTTTTGTTTTTATATTGTGAAGCCTCTTCGAAGGTTGAAGACAGGATACTAGAATTAATATGTAGTAATTGGTTCTGAAACATTTGAGTACTCGGTCCTTAGTATTATAAAGTTGCAGAGAAGACTGTGAAGAATCTTTGAAGATTTTTATGAAGATGAAGTCCTTTAAAGCCATGCTGGAAGATGTTTTTTATCAGTAATGCATTTTTTACCAGAACTGCATTCTTGATCAGAATTGCAAATTTTCATTTTTTCTTAAAGATATTGTTATTACAGTGCAGAAATGAAATATTTTATATATTGGCAACAGAAGTATATTTTTTTTTTACAATTCACAATTTTTAAAATGCACTCATTAATATCTATTGTGGGAGTGGTCCTCAATGGGAAGGAAAATTATCCTGAATGGTCTCAGAAAATCAAACATACTCTCATTTTTAATGCGCTGTGGAAAGGAGTGTGTGTTGGAGATGGAGATAAAGGGCCAGAACAACCTACCTCAGACAAGGAATTCGCCATTTGGGAAAATAAGAACAACAAGGCTTATGCATTGATTGCAACATCAATAAATGAAGAGGTGAGTTGCCATATTTCACCATTTTCAAATGCTTTCGAAGCCTTACAAAAACTGAAGGAACTCTATGACTCACACTCTACACTTGAAGTTGTTCACCTCATGATTAAATTGTTCAGACTTGAATTACAAAATGATGATCCTCTTGCTCTTGCATCAGAAGTAAAATCTATTATCCATGATATCAAAGTTGCTAATGTTGAACTAGACATTCCTCTGATAGATTTTCTCAAGGCACTTTATCCCACTTACTCAAATTATCTTGAGTCATTGCAAACAAATGGAAACCTCAAAGATATTACCTTTGACTCCCTTGTGAAAAAATTTGCTGAAAGAGAGAAAGCTTTTGGGAAGAAGACAACTCCTAAGTCTTCTGTAGAGGCTGTGTGTCTTGCACATAGAGAGAAGAATCTTGCTCAAGATTCTTCCAGTGGAAGAGGTGGATGAAGAGGAAGAGGAAGAAATTTCAGAGGCAGGGGGGCAGACACTCTCAAGGAGAAAAGTCAGATTTACACTACATACACTGCAAAAGAGATGGATCACATGATGCATCCACATGCAAGTTGCCTTGGGACAGAATTGAGTAGGAAAGAAACCAACCCAAAGGTAAAACTAATGACAAAGAGAAAGGTAAAGCCCTTGAATCCTCTCACTATGTTGTGGTACACTGTAATATTGGAGTAAATGAAGACATATTTAATGCTTCACTTGCTTCTTGGAAAAATTATTGGTTGCTTGATTAAGGAGCAACATGCCACATGACTTTTAGAAGAATTTTTTTTGAAGAATTTACTGACAATGTTGATGGACCAGTGTACTTTGCAGACAAATCAAAACTCAAGCCATCAGGGCTTAGCACAATCAAGCTTAATTTGCCTAGTATTCCAGGCTTTCTTCTGCATCATGTTTTAGATCTCCCACAGCTGAGGAGAAACTTGTTGTCCTTGGTCCACATCTACAAGCAAGGACACTCCATTTATATGTTTGATGGCAAGGTTGAGGTGAGAAAAGCATCAGAACACTCACTTGTCATGATGGGGATAGAAGAAGAAAGGCTTCTCCAGCTGCAGGTACCTCTGCTCGTGCACAAAATTTCTCATACAATTCTCATTATGAAGAAGGTACATTTCCATAAACTTTACTATGGCATGCTAGATTTGGACACTTAAACTATGACAACCTACGCTTGTTGAAGAAAAATGGTGTTACTGGTTTGCCTACAATTCCTATGAAACTTAAGCAATGTGATGCTTGCATTCTAGGAAAGCATAGAAAACAGTCTTTTCATGATTCACATTCCAGAGCACATAGAAAACTTGAACTTATTCATTCAGATTTATGTGGTCCAATGCCTACTCCTTCTGCAAATGGAAATAAATATATGATGACATTTATTGATGACTACACCAAAATGTGTTGGGTTTATTTATTGAAGAACAAATATGATGATTTACAAACATTCAAGAACTTTTGTACATGGATTGAAAATGATGCAAAATCTCATATTAGCTCTATTCGCACTGATAATGGAAAAGAATACACTTAAAATGAATTTGAAAACTATCTTTGCCAACATGGGATCAAACATCAAACAACTGTGCCTTATAATCCCCAACAGAACGGAATAGCTGAAAGAATGTGTTACACAAAATATTGTCACCATGACTTTCTGCAGTTAGTATGAGTCTATCATCACTCATATTGTCCTCCTTTGCAAGTCTCAAACCTCAGCTCTTCATGTCAAGCTTTAAAAATGAGAGAAAGTCTTTAAAAATCAATAAACCTCTAGTTCCGCACTTTCTCTTGCCAGTACCTGCTGTCCCGCACCCCTTGGTCATGTCACCTGTGGACCTTCCCGCTCTGTCTCTAAGGGAGTGGGTGCAGACCCCTGTGAAAGTAAAAAAGGCGCAAGTTTATTCTTAAAAACTCACTTTGGGTTAATTCTGGATGCTTCTAGAAGGAATCTTGACGTGGATGGTTCGCTCCTAGGTGGTTCATGCACCCCATAACTAAAGGAGCTAATCCCTTGATGAGAGGAGCTTATCCCTTTGAAGGAGGGCTTTATCCCTTTGAAGGTGGACCTAGTAACTTCCCTCCATTGAACTATAAATTAAGGCATTGGGCTGGTTGCTAGGGAGGTTGAAAGCTGAACATTTTTGAGGGTAAATGCTGTTGGAATTGAGACTTCCTAGTTAAGCTTGAGAGGAGAGATTACCTACCTTTTGGCTTCTTTGGGAAGAGAGTGAAACTTGTCAAAGTAGAGGAGATTCTTGCTGGACCTTGGGAGGAGCTTGTACAACATCAAGGCACCAAGGTTGTAAAGTTCTTCTTTGATTAAAGTTAATACAATCAGATTGATTTTTCTCAATAAATTGTCTTCTATGGTTTATTTCATGAATTCCTTGATCATCATGATAAATATGTTTTATTATATTGGCTTTTCAGATGCTATTTGATGCATGTTCTTGTTTGTGTTTGCAGATTCTTTACAAGGGAGCTCATTTGGATCAACAGAGCGTGGCTTCTACAAACTAGCATTGGACCCGAGGTAGGCCTAAAACACCTATTTGCCTTTATTTATAAATTTCATATTTAGAGAAAGATAAAATTTGTTTGGTTTGCTTGTCACTAGATATCATTAGAGACTAGGGAGGTCGGTCTTGTCCGCAAGAACAACTTATCCGGCCGACAGAATGAATAGGACAATCTTAAATATGGTGTGCT
The DNA here is from genome assembly GCA_031772625.1 of Pinus tabuliformis. NCBI lineage: Eukaryota > Viridiplantae > Streptophyta > Pinopsida > Pinales > Pinaceae > Pinus > Pinus tabuliformis. The sequence goes on from CM062817.1 coordinate 127,874,683, forward strand.
CCATGATGTTTTTCAAAGATGTAAAATTAATGTTTCGGCCGATGTAGTTTTATGTGTTTTATAAGTAAAAAATAGATGTCCATCTAATGCTATTAGAAACAAGACTCCTTATGAAATGTGGTATGGACACATTCCTTCGGTAAAGCATCTCAGGGTCTTTGGTTCCACTTGCTATGCCTTGATTCCAAACGTACATAGAAACAAACTTGGTGCAAGAAGTCGTAAGTGTTTCTTCCTGGGGTATTAAAACACCTCCAAAGCATATTGTCTCTATGATGAAGTCAATAAAAAGTTTGTTGTATCTAGAGATGTAATATTTATTGAATCATCCAAAACTAACAATGCAAAATCATTTCAAGAATTTGATAATCAGATTCCACATCTTGAAGGGGGATTCCTATACTAGATCAACCTGTGGAATATTCTTTTGAAGCACTCTCTCCCCCGCATGAAACTCCAACAACGGATGATACTTTGAGTGATGTGACTGAAAGAATTGGGAGAATCAATCTTGATCCAGTCCCAACTCAATCAACGGAGTAGCCTGGACCATCTAAAACAGGTCCCCCAAAGTGGCTGACAAAGAAACTTGAAAGTGTTCATCCTTATGAGGTTGGAATGACAGGAACTAGAAATTCAACCCAGCAAAATGGAGGTGATGTCGATGACTCTAATTCACCTGTGGATATGGATGTTTCTTATGATTGTGAATTGAAGTTATCTATAGATTTTGAACCAACTTCCTTCAAAGAAGATGCTTCTCATGATGAATTGAAAGAAGTAATGCAAAAGGAGTATGATGCCTTGATAAAGAATGGCACTTGGAAGCTGGTTGATCCTCCATTGGGAACCAAACCAATTGGCTGCAAGTGGGTCTAAAAGAATAAGTATAAATCTGATGGCTCACTTGACAAGCACAAAGCCAGGCTTGTGGCAAAAGGTTTTGCATAGAAGGAAGGGGTCGATTATGAGGAGACTTTTTCCCCTACAGCAAAAAATGGGCTACCATCCAGACACTCTTTACCCTAGCAGCTCAGAACGGTTGGAAAGTCCATCAAATGGATGTTAAAATTGCTTTCTTGAATGGAGATCTAAAAGAAAATGTTTTTATGTCCCAGCTTAAAGGATTTGCTATGAAAGATCATGAACATAAAGTATGAAAACTTGTTAAATCCTTGTATGGCCTCAAAGAAGAACCACCAACCTGGTATGAAAAACTAACTGAGCATCTTCTGAAACTCAATTTCAAACATTATGATCTTAATGATGCAACTTTGTTTGTTAAGAAATTTGGAAAAACAGTTGTATATCTTGTGGTATATGTAGATGATATTTTGATGACAGGGAACAATGAGAGCTACATTGCATCCATAAAAAAGGAATTGAGGAAAGGTTTTGAAATGACTGATTTGGCCTATGTTCATTACTATCTTGGTATTGAAGTAACTCAACATCTGAAGTCCACATTCCTTTCTCAAAAGAAGTACCTTGGAGATCTATTGAACAAGTTTGGCATGGCTGAATGCAATCCTCTGACTACTCGAATGTGTTTGACACCTAATCCTCAATGGGTTAGCGTGGAAGTCGAATAGACAAAAGGAGTCCAAGAGACCTTGGGATGTGGAACCAAACGGTCAAACCATGTACTATAAATGTATATCATTTTTTAATAAAAATGTATTCTCATGTTTCATCTTTTAGATTATGTTGCTGACCATGTGTGTTTAACATGATATCATAGCTGGTACGTTCATAACCCGCTCAATCTTGTGTGAGCCATTTTTTGTTGTGGCTTATGTAAATCTGTGCTTATTTGTTTCAATGAAGTTTGTAGGTTTGTGTCTTTCTGAGCATTTGTCAGGATAGAGTTAACGTTTCTCAGCCCTACCATTCCTTTGTCACCTGCATACCTACATTAAGAACGTAGAGGGTGAGCTCATTCATGGTGCATTCTGTCGATCTACATACTGGTCCGACCACAGTAGGCATTAATCTGCCAAACCTAACTTTCGCTCAGTTCTATTCGTTGCATTCTCAACCTTCCTTCTAAAAATTCTCCTTGCTCAGGCCTGCCATCTCTGCCCTAGCAAGAACGCACCTCTGACTTATCATTGTTGGCACGTTTTTTGTATGGGTGTAATGTCTCTCAGTTTTCCAGAACTAGAGCGTTGAATCTATATGATGACTACCTAGCTTCTGGCATCGAATCTCTATGATGAACGCCCAGGTCCCACAAAGAAACACCCAAATTTGTAATGCTTCTCCGTTGATTGAGTTGAATGCTGGTCCATTGATTTGAACATTGAAGTGTTAACGCAGTTCTGGTATCATACGCTGCTCCCATCCATTTATGCTGTGTGATATGTTAACGCTGGTTCCATTGAAGTGTTAACGTAGTTCTTGAACACTGGTTCCATTGGTTCCATTGATTTTGAAGGCGAGAGGGCTTTGGTTGCTTTGTTAACGGAAGAAATTAAGAATTTTAACAAACATTCAATTATTCCTCCATTTGCAATCCATTATACAGTTGTTGCATCTTGTTAGCGCTTGAAATTTCACCTCAGGCTGAGAAAGGTAAACCTAAAGGCAACATCAAACCATTTAGCCTCGTAGCTAGCCCTACGGGGCAGGAGAAGGCTCTCTCCGGTCTATCTCGTAAAATCTTCCAATAGATGAGATGACCAATAAGGTAACACTGATATTAGGCTAGTAAACTGATCAAAGAGTTTGATTTGGGGTTTTTTGGGTTTTTGGTGGCAATTTGAGGAGAGGGCAATTTTGGGTGCGGGGATTGGACACAGTTTCTGCAGGGGGTTCCTTGGGGTGAGGTAGGAGACAGTGTTGATGCCTTTAACTAAGGTGGATGGTCAGGAATGAAAGATGAAGAGCTAAAGAGAGCAAACAATAACTTTGAATTCTCTTTAGACAGAAGAAAACATTGAAATTAAACAAACTTAAAAGCAGAGCATGGCAGGCATGAATTCTTACTTTAACACTTCATTTGTTTAATGTGCAGAAGTAAAAGAAAGGAAATGAATCACATAACAAGCTTACAAGTACATTTAGAAACACACCATCAACACATGAGTCCACAAGAATCCCAAAGAAGACTGCAAAACCCTGGTCTTCCTTAGCCAAAAATTGCAGAGATACAGTGAATAATACAATGATAGCTTCTCCCTCAAGAGTCCAACCTTCCAACCTCTGAAAATGACTAAGAAAATACATAATATAGGCAAGCTAACACCTTTCCTTGCCTCTAGGGGTCGAGCTCATCCTTCTAGGAGCTGTTTCAACCAATTCTAAACTAAGCACTACAATCTAGGCAGTCAAAACAACTTGCCTCTATAAGCTAGGAAACCAATCCATTCATTAAATATTTACCCTTTACATGAATGAATCTTCTAGAAGTGTTAAAAAAGAGTAAAAGTGTCTTAGAGTTACAATAATTACATCAAAGATAATCATCTTCCACCCCAAAAAGTCAAACTGGGTCAAAACTGCGTTTTCTGGGCTGTACAATGCAATCTGGCAAAAACTGCCTGACGGGTTGCGCGCCCCTGCCTGACGGGTCGCGCGCCTTTGGAGCGATGTTTGAGGCACTTACAGGTGTCAAAATTGAGCAAAAGTGGGCTTGTTGGAAAGGTCTGTGAGTCTACTTTCCAACCCAACTGGAATTTTTGAATTTTGAGGTCATTTTCCCTGTCAAAACTTAATTCTCCCAAGACTGGTTTCTGGAACTCAAAAAAGGGCCAGAAAGTCATTTTTTGGTAGTTTTTTGACCTTTTGGGGGACCAAAACTGCACAAAATCTCAAGTCCATCCATGGGCATATGTAACTTTGCATGAAAAATCTAGAAATGCTGAGTTTTTTCCAAACTGAGTTGCCATGATGTAGGGTCGCGTGGGGGGTGAGACCCGTTAATGGGAAAAACCTGCAAATGGCACAAAAAATTCACAAATGACAAAATTTTCTCCAAATTTCTTGAAATTTGGGCTGGGAGTCCCCAATCAAGTACCATGCTCAGTCAAAGAGGCTTTGACCAAAATTTGGAGTGGATCGGGCCTTTTCCGTCGTTTTAGTGCCTTGGCCAACCTCCTTGGATCCGGCGATTGTAATTTTGACATTTCTCTAAAACCATGACACCTGTGCAAAAAGAGAAGGATTTTTTTCTTCTTTGGCATGTTGTGGACAAAAACCTCTCTCAGTTTTGCAAAATTCATCTTTTATTGCTCTGGAACATCATTTGAGTGCGACTTGTCCCGATGTGTGAAACAAGGAATTTTGTCGAAATAGAGCGAAATGAAGGGGATAGAGGGCTTTTAAATTCTTGAGGAAATTTTTGGAAGTAGGGAGGGATGTTAGAAAGTAGGGGAAAGTGGAATCTCAGGGATTGAGTGAGGGGAAGGGGTCCAAAAGGGCAAAACACAGGCCCAACCTAGAAAATTGCCAGGTTGTAGCTAGAAACTAGGGTTTGTGCAAAAATGAGGAATTTGGGGGATCTAAGGGATGGGAAGCATTTGATAGGGTATTTTAAGGATAGGGGAAGGTGTATGAACGTCTGGATACAAGTTTTTCCGATGACTTGACCATCCAAGAGATATTGCCATCAAAACCCTAGGAGAAGGAAATGACCTTGCCTAGGCACAACTGAAGTATGAATAAGGTGTAACATGACCCAATAGACACTGACATGATAATGACAACCCAATGAATTCTGATTTACTCAGCTGAATAGTGACATAGACTGACATTTTGACAACTTTAGAAGGAGTGAAAGCAAACCCTAGACCTAATGCCTAGTGACCAAATTTTGCTTGAAAATTCTTTGAAATGACAAAATTTGACTTGGAAACTCTGAGACCACTTTGTAAGAGCATATTTGATCACTAGAGGAAGGCTGGAAAGACTGACACTAACACATCCCATGCTGCCTTTGCAGCACCGAGTCTTCTGATCAACATGCATAGAGAGATGTCCCTTCCTCTTTGTCTTCAGATCAACGTGCAGTAAGTTTAGCGATAAAAACCTTGCTATTCCTCTTCTGAACTTGAAAACCCTTGGCTTTGGCCGTTTCCTCGATTGTGTGCATAATATATTTGGCTGGGAACATGGACGCGAATCTTGTTTTTCTTTCAGTAGCATCTTCTTCTTCAAATAAACTGGAAAAATCTAGGCTCCATGACATCGCTATGAGCTGAAAAGCATTGATATGAACTTATCCTGTTTCATCCGTCGGCATATTGTCCTCTGAGTTTGTATGATCAAGATTCGTGTCCTTGAATGGCAGCTGATCCATCAAGAGAAGAAAAAGAATGACACCGCAGGACCAAACATCAGCTGTAGCACCATTGTATCCTCTGCTAGCAATCACCTCAAGTGCCACATAATTATGGCTTCCACAAGTTGTATGTAGTAACCCGTCTTCCCTAAATTGCTGAGGCGCCGCGTTGAGGTTAAAGTCAGATATATTCACATTTCCACTTGCTTTGAGCAGAATATTTTTGGGCTTCAAATCTCTGTGGTAAACACCCTTGCTGTGGCAATATCCTATGGTGTTGACAAGCTGCTGGAAGTATCTTCTCACTCTACTTTCCTCCAACTTTCCATTACACGACTGTTTTTGGTGCCTTTCAAACACACCCTGATGGATACAAACCTCCTGATGAGCCTACCTCTAAGTATCAAACAATCCCTCTGAATAAAATTGAGGATTTTGGTGTTCACTGCAAGCGGTATTATGCTCTGGATATTACACACTTCAAGTCATCCCTTGATTCTCACCTATTAGGAAACCGAGATTATGTTGTAGGTCAAATTTCATATCTTGCGGAGAAGCTAGAGTAAGCAGAAAGTCAATTGGCGCATTCAAGTGTAATCTCATTTCTGAATGTGTAAATCATTGCCATCATTTATTGGGTGGTGGTAAAATACCATTAGCCAGGTAGCATCCAATATTTCTGTGGGGGGCATTCTGAGAAATATCAGATATATATTTTGCTAAACGTTGCTATGCTTTTGGTGGAAGACCATGGATGATGTTGGAGTGTTGATCATAGCTATAGATGTGAAAGTATGGAGAATTAGAAGCACCGCAGAACAAATTCGTAGTGGCATGGAGAGAAGAGAGACTCGCACAAGAGAAGTTGTGTGTTAAAGCAACGAGCTGGTCGATTCATCTCTGTGCGTTCATACATGCATGAACATGTGGAATAATCCTTTCATTGGTGCGTAGCTCCTACAAGTGGGTCATTGTTGTGTTCGTCATTCTTATTGGAATACTAGAGGTATCGTTGACTCTTTATATATTGCATTTTGGCATATGCGTTGTTAGCCCTCCATAAATTCTATGTGATATATGAGGGCAGATTTTTTTCTTTGAAGAAGTGGCAAGATCAAAGAATATTTGTTCGTACCCTAGTCAAAGAATTTATATATGAGCATTCAAGTCTTGTCCATGACATGGTGGTATAGTTGTTGAAGTTTTGATAGCCATCATTTCTGCTTTGAAAGTGAAGGAGTATTTGAAGGATCCAAGCAAGTTTGCAGTTACTGCCGCCCCAGTGTGGCATTATATTTAAAACTCATTATACTTTTTTGTCTACATATATATGCATTGATTCCTTGATTCGACTGCTGCATAAGAGTTTGGTGGGCTGTATAAAGGCAATGATTGTTTTGAAAAATAAAAGTAATCTTTTGTGGAGAAAAGTTTAGTCGGTTGTATTGTGAGAACATGGTGTTGGTCATGAGTAAACTCTTATTTTTATATGGATTGTAATTGGTGCTTGTTGGTTGCACGCTGATCATTTGCTGCACATTTATAAAGGATATTGCTAGTGGGTATTACTTTTCTGCATTGAGTAGTAGTTGTGATCAATTTTTAAGGTGTAATTCTGACATTAAAGAAAAAAATGGCCAGAATCAATGAAGTATTAGAGTTCCTCAAAACTTTGATATCATCTATTACTCATGATACATTAAAAATCAGCAAAGTTTCTCTCACAGACATTCAGGTTTGTCTACAAAATGCACAAGAGAAAATTGATTTTTTTGTAGCTCGAATCTCAGCTACAACAAGAAGAATTAAAATAGAGGAGTCATTCTGAACATGTTTCTGTTCAAAACAATGAAACAAACTCCCATAAACAACAAGACAATATTGTTGAAGTTCATTCAGATCCAGTGCCCAATAAAGCAACAGTTGTACATGTAGATGCAGAAACTTAGTCTGCACTTCCCAAGCCCATCATCAGACCATGGGAACAGTTTGTTCATGACAAGCACAGAACTGGTCTTGGATATGAAAAGGACTTGTCCTTTCATATTCCAGACTACTCAAAGCCAATTCAATTTCAAACTGCTGGATTTCTTGAGGATGATTCATCTTCTCCTGTTCTTCATGACAGTTCACCTTCATCTGTTTTAAATTCTAGTTCTCTTCCAAAGCCACAACAACAACAACAAATTGTGAAATGCCAACACTGTGACTGAGTTGGCCATTTGAAAGATCACTGTTTTGATCTTCATCCATGTAAGCACTGTCATAAAACCACCCATTCTTCACACAGATGCTTCAGAAACAAACGTCCTACAAGAACAAAGATTCATCTTGGATGGATCACTTCTTGGCAATGGGCATCAACAGCCAAGAAGATATTTTAGTCACATGTTAGAACTTGTTCAAGAGTATTGAACAGACTTGCAGTTGAGTTTTCTCCATCATCTCACCTTATATCTAACAAGGGGGGAAATGATGGTCATCTACAAGCTTCAAAGCCACATCAAGCGAGCCTGAGCCACAACCTGTCACACCAGTTTCAGAGTTGTAGCCAGAGACAAAGATGCCCCTGAGCATGCCTTCACTTGGTAATGTGGGACACTTCCTCTAGCAGAACACTTCAGCTTCTTACCAGTTTTGGAAGAGTTACATGAATTGCATTAAGCATTCTAGAGTTGTTGGTCATCCTTAAACCATCACAGGTTGAGACTTCCATTTTTAGGTTGAATTTCTCCCTTTTATGTGGGGTGAGACCTCCCTTTCATGGTTGAAGGTTTCCCTCTTCAAAACAATAGGAGCACTTCCTCTAGCAGAAGACTTCAACTTCTTGTCAGTTTTGGAAGAGTTCCGGGAACTACACTAAGCATTCCAATGTTGGTGGTCATCCTTAAACCACCACCCTTTATACCAACATTTCAGAGAGCACATTTAGCCTAGTGCTGCCATACATTTTTGCACATTTTGTATTACAAATCTCTTCTTGGACTCATACATAACCCTTCGGATTAAGGGGGGAATGTTGGACACCTAATCCTCAATGGGTTAGTGTGGAAGCCAAATAGACAAAAGGAGTCCAAGAGACCTTTGGATGTGGAACCCAACGGTCAAACCATGTACTATAAATGTATATCATTTGTTCATAAAAATGTATTCTCATGTTTAATCTTTCAGATTATGTTGCTACCCATGTGTGTTTAACACAATGGAACAAAAATTAAAGCTCACATCCATTGAAGGAAAATAATTTGAGGATGCAACAAAGTATAGACAACTTGTAGGAAGTCTCAACTACCTGACTACTACCAGACCAAACATTTTGTTTGCTGTTGGAATCCTCTCCAGATTTATGCAAAATCCTTGTGAGGGACATTGGTCTGCTGCAAAAAGAGTTCTAAAGTAATTGAAGGGAACTCAAGACTTTAGACTCAAGTATACATAGGTGGGCGACTTCAGCTTGATTGGATACTCTGATTCAAACTTCAATGGAGACAAAGAAACTGGGGTATCTACTTCAAGTTATGCTATGAGTCTTGGATCGGGAGCTGTCTCCTGGAGATCACGCAAACAATCAGTTCCAACAGATTCCACAACAGAGGCAGAATATGTGGCAGCATCTAAGGCAACAAAAGAAATTGTGTGGCTTAGGAAAATTCTGGAATATTTGCAGGTAAAACAAGTACACTCGACTCCACTCATGATTGACAATACCTCGGCAATAAATTTGGCCAAAAACCCAAAGTTCCATGACCGAACGAAACACATCAATACAAAATATCATTTGATTCGACATCATGTTGAGGCCAAAACAATCCATCTTTTCCATTGTTCCACTAATGAGCAGATTGCAGACATCTTCACCAAAGCGCTTGGAAGAGAAAAACTTGAAATATTTAGAACGATGCTTGGACTCACCAACATCCCTTCAGATTAAGGGGGGGAATCTTGACACCTAACCATAGGGATTGGGAGTCGCTCTTGCAATCAAGTCGTGCAATTCCACGATTCCTCTAGCCCAGAAACTTATTGAGGGAAACCCCATCACTCCTAGGATTTATGGTCTTCCAAAAATCCATAAGGATGGGGTCCCCCTGAGACCCATTGTCAATACCATCGGTGGTCCGACTTACCTCCTGGCCAAGTTCCTCGCTGCGAAGTTGAGACCCTTGGTTGGGCAAACTGAGTCCTTTGTCAAAGACTCAGCGTCTTTTATTGAGGATCTTAAGAGGATTAAACTTGAGCCCGAGGACATTCTGGTGAGTTTCGACGTGGTCTCTCTTTACACTTGTATTCCTATCAATGAGGCCATGGAGGTAATTAATAAGCTAACTGACCCTGATACGGCTATGTTAGTTGAGCTTTGCCTTACCTCTACCTTTTTCAGCTTCGAGGGAGAATTCTATGAGCAGACTTGCGGAGTTGCCATGGGCTCCCCCTTGTCCCCTGTCGTCGCTAATCTCTTCATGGAGGATTTTGAGTCCAAGGCTTTGGCCTCCTCTCGTCTCCTACCGAAGCTTTGGAAAAGATTTGTTGATGACACCGGTGTTGTCTGGTCTCATGGTCCTGACGAGCTGGATCGTTTCTTTAGTCACCTCAATAACCAATCCACCGCCATTAAATTCACGATGGAAAAAGAAGATAATGGTTGTCTTCCGTTCTTGGATGTTCTCATCTCTAAGAAGGTGGATGGTTCCTTTTCTCATCAGGTATTTAGGAAGAAGACGCATACTGAGCAATACTTGCATGCTTCTTCGCATCATTTCCCCGCTCAGAAGTTAGGGGTTCTTAGCACGCTTGCCACCCGTGCTGTAAGAATTTCGGATGAGGAGAGCCTGGAAACGGAGAAGGCTCATCTCCTAGATGTTTTTGAAAAGAATGGTTACAATAGGCACCTCGGTCAAAAAGCCTTCCTCCGGGCCAAGAAGGAGCCTTCAATCCATAGGGTCCCTAAAGATCATATCATGGGTGTGAACCTTCCTTACATCCAGGGGACCACGGACAGGATTGCGAGGATTCTAAAGAAGTACGATGTGCCCGCAACTTTTAGACCTCTCAACACTATCCGGGGCTCCCTCAGGTCGGTGAAAGACCCGATTGACCCTAAGGACATGAAGGGCGTATATATCATTCCCTGTTCCTGTGGGACCCCTTATATTGGTGAGACTGGTCGCTCTATCAACCAACGGATTAGCGAGCATTCGGCTGACTTAAGGCATGGTAGGACCAAGTCCTCAGCCCTGGCTGAGCATGCAGAGAAGACTATGCATCATGTATGTATAGAGGAGGCTCAAGTCATTGCCAAAGTTGCGCAGTTTCACCATCGCAAATTTAGAGAGGCCCTGGAGATTGAGAAAAGGCCAAACAATCTTAATAGGGATGATGGCTGGAGGATTAGCAGTTGCTGGGTCCCAGCCTTGGCTTCCTAAGCCTCCTCATTCCCCGTTTGTTAGGTCTTAGGGTTTCTGTCTTCCCTCTCCCTTAGTTTGTTTTTGGTGGGTTGGTCCTAATATTGTGGAGTGTTTGAGTTTTTTAGGTTATTATTAATTTCAGGCTAATTAGTGTATTAACCGTATCCCGTTTATGATACTATTGGGTATATTTTAGTTAAATTTGAATTTTTGTTTCCTTAATGTCAATTGTTTATGCCTTTATATTTAGTTCTTCTATAACTCTTTTTAAACCATATAAGTAATAATTTAATTACCTAATGACAGAATTAACTTTAATAATTTTATTGGAATATTTATCTAATATAACTATCTTTTGCCCAATTATCTTACACCTAATATAACTAAATTTATATAGTTATTTACCTCACTAATAATTACCATTTATATAAATTAAATAAATAATTTACTATTATAATTATTAATTTTATATTTATTTATTTATTTAATAAATAAACAAATATATTTTTATTATTGATATATTTATTTAAAAAAAAATAAAAATAAAAATAAATAATTTACTATTTTATTTATATATCTATATATTTAGTTATCTCCACCTAATATAACTAAACTTATATGTTTATATATGATTTTATATTTATTTACCTCACTAATAATACCATTTATATAAATTAAGTAAATAATTTACCTTTGCTATTATATGTATTAATTTATATTTTTATATTTATTTTTATTTAATAAATAAATAAATATAAATTATTATTAATTTTATTTATTTAAATAAATATTTATATTTATTTTTATTTAATAAATAAATAAATATAAATTATTATTAATTTTATTTATTTAAATAAATAAATATAAATTATTATTTATATAGTTATATATTTTTAATAAATAAATAATTTATTATTACTTTATTTATATATTTATATATTAATTTGGTTATCTCACACCTAATTTTAACTAAATTTATATATATTTATTTATTTTTGATTTATTTATAATTCTATATATTTATGTATTTAATTTTATATTTATTTTTATTTAATAAATAAATAAATATAAATTATTATTAATTTTATTTATTTAAATAAATAAATATAAATTATTATTTATATAGTTATATATTTTTAATAAATAAATAATTTATTATTACTTTATTTATATATTTATATATTAATTTGGTTATCTCACACCTAATTTTAACTAAATTTATATATATTTATTTATTTTTGATTTATTTATAATTTTATCATTGATATATTTATGTATTTCTTACCTTATATAACTAATTTTGACCTTGTTCCCTGAGTCAACCTTTGGCTAGGTAACCGTTGGTGTCTCTGCTCTAGCTATTTAAACAGGCTAAGCTCGATCTGTTCTTCAACTTGTCCTGACGATGAACCACACTGGTTGGTTCGAAACGCGTCGACAAAAGATTGGTTATGTGATTTTGCCGAAGATTATCTAAACAATGCTATGGATCACAGAAGTCTAAATTCCTTAACTGTAAATAATGTAAATAAATAATAGAGAAAATGGAGAGTCATCGAAAGATGAAACTCAACAGTCACTCCCTCATGTATATAATAATGAACAACCTAAATGCATACACGATCTCATTTTTGAGGAGTTACCACTTGGCCTGATAGATTGATATGAATACATGCATGTTTCTTTGTGATAGTTGAAACTAATCTTAAATAACCTGCCTTGGATCTCGAGAAGATCCGAGAGGGTATTTCAACCACAACCACCTGTGCATTAATCCCTATAGCAGAAATGACAACTCTACTCAGGACTAATACTTAGTTCCTGGTTTTGATATTTCAAGTTCCCGGACCTCTCTTTCTTTCTAGGCCTTCATGTTCTTCTTGCTTCCCATTCTGACCACTTAGGATGCTTCACAACCTCCTCTGCTATGCACAGCTTTTGATTGGACCCTGAATGACCCTTTTTACAACCTCCACCTCTATAACGCACCCTAGTTGTGCATTCCAGTGAGTTATCATGCCCGCCAGGATTTTAGACAGAGCGTTAGTCTTGCTATTAACACTATGTACCTTCTTTTGAGAAGTGTTAGCCAACCATTATCTTGATGTTCACCCTGTTATGTGAATTCATGGTTTGGGAAGCTGCTTGTAGTCTATTTTAGGGATCTCCAATTTGCACTGTGTTTGGTTGTCTGCTTCTATGATCATTTTCTTTTTAGGAAAACAACTTAAGTGCATTTGTTTTTTAGGAAAAGAAAATGAAAAAAAATCTTTAAAATTTCTGTTTTAGTTGGTTTGATTCTGCATATGTATATTGGGTTAGTTGTTAGAGAGCATTTCATGTCTGCAAGTTGTGCATGTGTTTACTGCATTGGATGCATGGTACTGAATTTATGTATAGATAACTCTCTCCTTGTATAAAGACTTCTTCATCAAATTTGAAATTAAAAAGCATATTTTCTGCATGGTTTGAGTCAGAGTCTCATAAAACTCCATATGTCAACACCCCCTCCAAAGACATTAATAAAGTACCTTTACAATTAATCTCGTAATAAAAGAAATGAACAACTCTTTTGAACATACACACATATTAGTCCAGGTTAGGTTCTTGTGCTAGGCAGTGGTGAGTAAACTGTCCAAGATCACAAAATTGAGACTAGTGTTTTTAAAGAGAGTGAAATCCCATTGCACTCATATCATCAAGAAATGCTCCCCTCAGAAATGAGTTAAATGCAAGACAACAATGGAATGTGAGAAAAGGTAGCACACCTTCGATTACATCTTTATTAGGTATTTTGTGTATTGGGGATCCCCTTAGGGATATCATAGTGAGTTGGGGACTTAGGTATCCTGCCCACACACCGTACTGTCTACGACCATGTCCCCCCCAGTGGTGTCTGTGATTTGAGGTAACCATCGTGGCTAGACTTTTTTAGGGATGAACATAAGGTGATTGGGGCGGGCTGCCCTGGTACCTAAAAAGGCAAACCTACTTCGTCTTTGGTTTTTGGGAGGGTGCTCGTCTTTACAAGAGTACTTGTCCCCTTAATCTGAAGTTCAGATGGAGCTCAGGACTAATCATAACTGTACATTTGACCAACTCTCTCTTTTAGCCATTGTGATACTAGGTTTCATCTCCAGTGAATGATAGTTATCAGACAAAGTCATATCCCCTCACTGCTTTTTGATTGACTTTTAGAGTATTTTTTGATTTTTAGGTGCTGGTCTGTTATCACTGTGACTATAATAAAAATAACTTTTTTTTGGATAAAATATATTGGTCACTGTGGCTACATACGACCCTCATTATCAATCTAGGTGACAACAAGGTCTTCCTCCACTAACCTTGGAGGATCAACCGAGCCTTGGTGATACGATTTCTCCCTCTTCAGGAAATCTGTCTCTACTGTCTAACACTAAACCACACAATACTTCCCAAGACACCATACTACATGAGGACTTCTTTAACGAAGGAATTGAACCTCCTTATAGTCCTCCCCACAATGAACTTCTTGGACTAGTGTTGATTTAGGTAACACCTGTACCTATCATGTCTTCAATGGTACCCACATCCAACATCCCTCAGATGATTAATGGGTCATGGTTTTTTTTGGACAACTTTGGTCCACCATCACTTCCCCCGCGTATAGTCAGTAACACACAACTGATTTTTTGCCCTGCTATCTAGACTATGCATAGTATGAGCAACTTAGTTACACCTGTTATGAGTGGAACCTAGTGCATCCTAGTTTCTACCCCTTTTGTGTCTGTTCCTAGACCTTTGACTATTCCTCCTAGTAGTGTGGTTAGCACTGCTATCTTAAGTAACTATTTTCGTTAGAAACCTTTGCTAAGTTCACCCCCCAAGCTTAGATGCTTGGGGGCAATGTTCCCACATGTACATACCAGTCGGGGGCATCATTGTCCCCCCTTTGCCTCTAGGACAACCTGGATCATCATTGATCGACTTACCTCCTCCAAGTGGACACTATTCTAGTGCTAGTAATGTACCTACGACAAATCTTATGGCTAGCAGAATCCCTCAAACTAGTCGTACTCCGTCTATTTGGGCACCCCATCCTCAACCTCAATTGAGTCAAGGGGGCACTTTTTTTCTTGGGGAAAACTAGTCTTTTACACCCCAGCCTAATATCCCTTATATACTGACACCGTATATGAGTCCTCCACCACAACAAGGAGGCTATTATCCAATGAATCCTTTGTATCTTGTTGGAAACAACATGATGGGAGGACCCCAGGGTTCTGTTGATGCCCCGAAAATCGTTGTATCAACATTGGGGGATAACCACCCGGTCCGGACCTTAATACAACTCCTTTTCCGTTTGGAATGGTGGCTCTGACTGGGGATAATGGGACCAGTTTCCCAGTAATAAAAAAAAGGGGTGGATGAATGATTGATTATTTAATCTAATGATAGGCGAATAACTTAATCTATCAACAAAAAAAAAGAACTACTACTAATCCCGGGAACTATTGTACTTTCAAATGTAGCGCTTGATGATCTATGTCTATTGACAGGCATATAGATGACTCTATCTAATAGACATGGACATTTATTCATTCAAGGATTACTTTGCTTAAATAGTTAAATAAAGTGATTAACATAACATTGCTACACTTATCATTTATATCATCGATACATATATGATCAAAAGAAAAGCATACTATAAACATCCAATAGTGGAGGGAATAAAGAATGCTGTAAAAACACATACATATATCCGATAATAGCAAAGGCGATCAAATGACAATTCATATAAAAAGAATGAATTCAGACATAGATAATAGTACCATATGAGCTGCTAGTCACTCCCAATATCAATCGCTATTTGAGATTCTTCTTCCAACACATAAATACTTTCAAACAAAGACAGTAGTGCACATTCGCATAAAAGCTTCTTTGTCAAAATCAGAATAATTGGTCCACTTTTATAAAAGAATATGCCTGAAGTACAATAGTGCAACTTCAAGCTTTAAGTCATGTACAAAACTTACGACCTTTTCCAAATACAATGAAAGGGTCTATAAATACTTAATTAAGCTAACTATCTATGAAACTGAAATCCTACTTAATTGGTATCAATGGATCTTGAATATCTCCTTCTCAGCAATCTGGCAGTCGGCGGCATGAATCATCATGTAGGCTGTTTGCCTTTAAACCTGAGCTGACATATCGCAAGCATTGGCTCCACTTCGGGCGGTCTGTTGAGGCGAGATTTGAGTTGGGCGACATAGGTGGCATCCTGAATATCGAGAATAATATACCCGATTGCATTTGTAAGGCATTTGAGGGCGGCTCTCTGGCTGTGTGGTTTGACTAAGAAGAACCAATAGGTGTCCCATGTTAAACTGTTAATTCCTGCGATTAATCTCCCATTTTTCTCTAGTTCCGGATAACATGACTGCTCCAATGTTTTCGCCGCTGTCAATTTACCTGGAGTGCATTGGGAAATCATGTTAGACAAGTAGAGAGTATTATTAACCAATTCAACCAAATTACTTGTGGTTGATTTGCATCTTGAAATTTCTCTCTCTGCTTTCATTAATTGGGACTGCCATTCTGTAAATAATATTTCCTTATGTGATTCTAAAATCTTTGGTAATATTAGATATCATTTTTGGGATTCAACTGCGTTAAGTAAGTCATTCAAACGTATGACCATTTCCATGAGAGGTAGTCGTAACTGACTAATTTCTCATGATTTTTGAATAGTTCACTTAGCACTCATTGCATCGGGTGATGCTCACAGGGGTGAAGAAGTGGGATTGAAACTAGTGAAATGTGGAGAACGAATCACATAGCATCAATCATCACTTCCGGGGCTTGCACCCGGTAACCAGGACTTCCCAGGAGGTCACCCATCCCAGAACTCCTCTGGCTCAAGCGCGCTTAACTGTGGAGTTTTTCCCACAATCAAGCCCACTTAGCTTGCTACCCCATTTGCAAAACCTTAGCAAGTATTGTGCCTCATGAACCATTCAAGTAGAGATCCCTTGACTCTTTTTGAATTTAAGTATGGGGGATTACGCAGTGCATTATATTAGATATCATTTTTGGGATTCAACTGCGTTAAGTAAGTCATTCAAACGTATGACCATTTCCATGAGAGGTAGTCGTAACTGACTAATTTCTCATGATTTTTGAATAGTTCACTTAGCACTCATTGCATCGGGTGATGCTCACAGGGGTGAAGAAGTGGGATTGAAACTAGTGAAATGTGGAGAACGAATCACATATCATCAATCATCACTTCCGGGGCTTGCACCCGGTAACCAGGACTTCCCAGGAGGTCACCCATCCCAGAACTCCTCTGGCTCAAGCGCGCTTAACTGTGGAGTTTTTCCCACAATCAAGCCCACTTAGCTTGCTACCCCATTTGCAAAACCTTAGCAAGTATTGTGCCTCATGAACCATTCAAGTAGAGATCCCTTGACTCTTTTTGAATTTAAGTATGGGGGATTACGCAGTGCATTATATTAGATATCATTTTTGGGATTCAACTGCGTTAAGTAAGTCATTCAAACGTATGACCATTTCCATGAGAGGTAGTCGTAACTGACTAATTTCTCATGGAAATGGTCATACGTTTGAATGACTTACTTAACGCATTTGAATCCCAAAAATGATATCTAATATAATGCACTGCGTAATCCCCCATACTTAAATTCAAAAAGAGTCAAGGGATCTCTACTTGAATGGTTCATGAGGCACAATACTTGCTAAGGTTTTGCAAATGGGGTAGTAAGCTAAGTGGGCTTGATTGTGGGAAAAACTCCACAGTTAAGAGCGCTTGAGCCAGAGGAGTTCTGGGATGGGTGACCTCCTGGGAAGTCCTGGTTACCGGGTGCAAGCCTCGGAAGTGATGATTGATGCTATGTGATTCGTTCTCCACATTTCACTAGTTTCAATCCCACTTCTTCACCCCTGTGAGCATCACCCGATGCAATGAGTGCTAAGTGAACTATTCAAAAATCATGAGAAATTAGTCAGTTACAACTACCTCTCATGGAAATGGTCATACGTTTGAATGACTTACTTAACGCAGTTGAATCCCAAAAATGATATCTAATATAATGCACTGCGTAATCCCCCATACTTAAATTCAAAAAGAGTCAAGGGATCTCTACTTGAATGGTTCATGAGGCACAATACTTGCTAAGGTTTTGCAAATGGGGTAGCAAGCTAAGTGGGCTTGATTGTGGGAAAAACTCCACAGTTAAGCGCGCTTGAGCCAGAGGAGTTCTGGGATGGGTGACCTCCTGGGAAGTCCTGGTTACCGGGTGCAAGCCCCGGAAGTGATGATTGATGCTATGTGATTCGTTCTCCACATTTCACTAGTTTCAATCCCACTTCTTCACCCCTGTGAGCATCACCCGATGCAATGAGTGCTAAGTGAACTATTCAAAAATCATGAGAAATTAGTCAGTTACGACTACCTCTCATGGAAATGGTTATACGTTTGAATGACTTACTTAACGCAGTTGAATCCCAAAAATGATATCTAATATAATGCACTGCGTAATCCCCCATACTTAAATTCAAAAAGAGTTAAGGGATCTCTACTTGAATGGTTCATGAGGCACAATACTTGTTAAGGTTTTGCAAATGGGGTAGCAAGCTAAGTGGGCTTGATTGTGGGAAAAACTCCACAGTTAAGCGCGCTTGAGCCAGAGGAGTTCTGGGATGGGTGACCTCCTGGGAAGTCCTGGTTACCGGGTGCAAGCCCCGGAAGTGATGATTGATGCTATGTGATTCGTTCTCCACATTTCACTAGTTTCAATCCCACTTCTTCACCCCTGTGAGCATCACCCGATGTAATGAGTGCTAAGTGAACTATTCAAAAATCATGAGAAATTAGTCAGTTACGACTACCTCTCATGGAAATGGTCATACGTTTGAATGACTTACTTAACGCAGTTGAATCCCAAAAATGATATCTAATATAATGCACTGCGTAATCCCCCATACTTAAAATCTTTGGTAAATTAGCCGCCTGTCCGTGATCGGTATCTTGCCACTCAAGAAAATCAGTTAATGTTTCATCGGCTTGATCCAAGTCTGTTCTAGCTTTTTCTGATTTTTTACTTATTGATGTCGTCAAATCGCATAATGGTTCCGCCTGGGTGATTTGTTGACATAAAATCTTGATTTGTGTTATTAATGCCTTATTTATCTGTAATGCTTCTACTTTGAATTCGACTATCTGTGGAAGATTCTTTGTTTTCTCTAGCTGGGCTGATAGTTGAGCAATCTGCTCATCTTTTGACTTCAGCATTTGTTCATTCGATGCCTTCAGTTTTGCCAATGCCTCAGACAACTCTTTCTGCTTTTGGACTGCACTGTGATCAATCCTCTGTTCCTCTTCCTGCAATTGTTGAGTTAATTGATTATTTATTTGCTGTTGTGTTAACAATTGTCGCTCTGCCTGTTCCGCCTTCTGCTGTGCTTCTGATAGTTGCGCTTGCAATGAAAAGATCTCTTGGTCTTTTGTTTTCAATAAAAGACTCACCTCTGATGCCTTATCTATTGTTGCTGCCGAATAGGCTCCAACATATTGTGATAGTTTTGTTAGGTCATCAGAGGGGTCAAATTCCTCCTTCCAAACCACGTTGCCCATCACCGTTTGTTCTGGGAATAGGGAAGCTTGATCAATCCTTCTCCTCTTCCTCTGTCGTTTTACCACAGCTTTGTGTCTTGGGCTATAGAAGACATCCAAGGGAGGAATTTCTTCTATTTGCAAAATAATCTGATCGGAGGGATCCTTTGGGATTATCTATACTTCTTTCAAACTGGGTAGGCCGCTGGTTCCACTTGGAACCTGTTTTGAAGTGGTCTCCTGTGTATCTGCTGCTTTTGATGTCTCGACATCTTTTGAGAATTCAATATTACTGATAATTGAATCGAATTGCTGCCATTCCTGGAGCAATTTCGGGTCAATTTGAGTATCTATATTCACCTCTATGCTGCTCTGTTCCTGGTCTTTCATCTGGGTTTCCTCTTGTCTTTTCATATGCACTTCCTCTTGTTCTTTTGATGTAACCAGAGGTTCCTTAGTATGTCGCTGTTCAGGCTCGCTTGATTATCTTGCTGGGGTTGTTGCTAACAGATCTAGAGGCAGAGTTTGCAACCTCTGTTCTCTAAGTCTGTTGAATTCAACTAACCCTTCATCTTTGTATTCCATTATGGCCAGCGATTTAACTTGGGACATCGACTCAGCTGAGGAGAACAGGTCATCAAACTTATCTTCTTTATGGTCAAACTTTGTCAATTTGGCCTGTTCAAGTGCATTATAGGCGACTTTGTTGGGATCAAATCGCCTATTAGGGAGAGTTTCTAGAGTTAATGACTTCATCTTTGTAGATTATTTCTCTGCATGTATGAAATTATGCAAAGTGTAGACACCACATCTTAGAGGAAAAGAGGGCCAGACCTGCTTCTTATTTTTCTTTAGAGTTTTTGTAACTCCTTCGGAGATAATCTGATAGGCTATCTCCCTCGCCAGCAGTTTATCAGGTATGTATAAAGGAAGGACATGAGGTTCGGCTTGGCTGCCGAAAATTCTTATATAAGTAAATTTTTCTTCTCCGAACCATCTTCCTATTAATGTCAAATCAATCCCTGCTTGATAGGAAATCTTGGGAGCAGGTTTATCAAAAATAGAGTAATGAATGGGTAACATAAAGCCATTGCAGACTTGGTATAAATGGTGTTTATAGGAAGTTTTCCACAATTTCTGATGGTATATGTGAATAGGCATGGAGTCTTGTGAAGTCCACCTCCAGCCGAGCACGAGAAATTCAGAATTAAAACACAGGGTGTCTAGTATATAAGCACTGTAGTAGAATGGGGGAATAAGCCTTTCAGTGACGCGGGTTTTGGTTCTAAAATCAAGAACTGCTGTTGCTAGCTTATCTGACAGTATAGCTGCCCAACCCATTATTTCACTATTACAAACCGCTTCCATCAAGGGAACGATTTCTATAGTGAAATTAGCGGAATCGTGCAACCCCCACAATCTACACATCATTATCCCAGCATAACAATAAGGAGAACATAGGGAATCAACAAAGTACTTACCGGAAGATTCATGCTTGTGTTTTGCCGGATTTTTCCTCCAATCCTGAATGGGTTCGGATTCAGTTTCATTCTCATTTCAGAATTTCTCTAGAAATGCCTTGTTGTACTTCTTCTCTGGCACAGGCAAATGATACATTTGCCTCAAATCATTAGCCTGAAATGAACCGAAGATTCTCCCATCTCTGGTGCAGAAGGTTCTGTCTATGATTGGGATTTCCTCAATTGCCCACCTCACTACATCCGTATATGGGAGAATTTGTTCTCGAGCTGCTATCTGATGAAGGAAAGAGTCGGCTAAGTCCTTTAAAGTAGCATCAGATTTTCGATTGGCATTTGCTGTGGCTTGTACTGTTGTCACCTCTGGTTCTTCGGCCTCAATCAAATTATAGGTACTTTTCCAAGTAGTTCTGCCGAGTCCTGAACATGTAGTATCAGATATCAACCCTTTCTTTTTAGTTCCTGGATAAGTGACGGGTTGTCCTGGGGCTGGTGAAGCGGAAGCAATTGTAGTTTTCTTAGACTTCTTCCCCATTCTGCTTAAATCTATTACTTCGGAAGAGTTCTGCACATGAGTGAAAATGAACGTAATACAGAGAATTGGTAGCGAAAACCAAATACGAGCGAGATATATTGATCAATGCACGATGAAGTATTAACTTAAAGTGGCCGCGGATACAATCTGTGAAAAGATTTTTAAGCTTACTATTTCATTAAATGGCCGTTAAAACCTGCCAATCCTTTAAATGCCCATCATATCGTTTTATTGGCCGAATGATTTGTTTAAGCGTGCCTTGGATGTTTTGGCGGTTGAGCGCAGGTGAATCACTATTTGGAAGATAAGGCCTTTAATACGAATTAATCGTAATATCCCCGCTTTAACAATTTTTGAACTTTGTGCTTTTGGCTTTATCGCAATCAGGCGTCGGGGGAAAACTTAAATCGTTATATTGGTTCCTTTTGGAATCCCCGATCGCCGATAGCGATATCGCATCGCATCGGGAGTATTAATTGAGCACTTTGAAAAGCATGCATGGTACATCCCCGATCGCCGATAGCGATATCGCATCGCATCGGAGCGAAAGGGACTTTATCGCATCGCATCGGAGCGAAAGGCACTTTTGTTATGGTAACTTATAATTGCCGATATCCGATAGCCTATTGCATGTTGTCTTGTCGGAGTAAACCAATGGGTCTTTAGATTATGCCTCCTTTGTCATTGCGACATGCGATCTTGCGATCGCTTTATCACAATGATAAAGTTTAATCATTTATATTATAAGACCAAAAAAATTGGTTTATCAAAAAGGTTTTATAATGTTTTCATTTTGTTTTCGGACCTTTTTGAATAATACAAAGTTGATACCAATTAAAATAAAAAGGGACCCATTTCATATTATAGTTTTGTGCATAAAAATGATATGAAATGGGGAGTTGTTGTAGAGCACAACAATTGGCGATTCGCTGGAAGAAACAGTTATCTCTGAAAAGTACGGAAATACTTAAACTTTTTCAAAATAGAGTTCTCATCAAAGGGGAAAATTCTAATATAAATAGGTATATATGCATTCCAAGTAAAATGAAACTATCTTTGCTAATTTCCTCTCTTGTTTAAAATTAGATACATTCTAAGTTTTAAATTGGCCTCTATTGGTTGATAATGATAAAACAGAAAACCTTTCCAAATCAGCTTTTAGAATTGACTCCTTTGTCATAGGTAGAGCTTCTGCTACCAGCAAACGTTCATAGTTTCGACAGGGATACCTTTTAACCACGTTATTATCCATTGTCCCATTCATTTCAGATTATGATTAACAGAATGAATTCAAAACATGCTTTTCATATTTTGCGTTTCTTTTCTACTTTTCTGTTATTTTGTAAGATAAAAAGCCATTGTCCTGGTTTGGTGACCAGCTGAGTGACAATGCCATTCACTGGTAGTAATTTAAACGAACAAGCTGGCTCGTGATGAGACCCCTTGTCTTGTAATTCTAAGCCATTACCCTGTTTTGGTATGCAGTATTAGTAATGTCGGTTAAACTATTTCCCTATGATCATGGTAAGCAGGCTTGTAATAAGACCTCTTATCTTTTATATCAAATATTTTAGAATTACACTCTGAGTAATCATAAGCTTTGGTGAGTGGGATGGACAATTTTCTCCTTAAGAGTAAATGGATGACAAGGTAAGAGTTAAAGATGCTGAAGTTGGATTAGTTCCTATTTTGATATTGATAACCTTTTTTGTGACCAATCTGAAAACATAAAATGATTTACAATATTTCTAAACTTTGAGAAGCGTTCACAAAAATTGAAGAGTGGTTTCAGAACGCAATTACACCTAGTTTCCCAGAAATTATCCCTTTTGTTTAAGACTTCTATTATTTTAAAAGTAAATATCAACCCTACTTGTTTTGAGCAACTTTCAAGCACAACAAAGGTCAATGGAAGATACCTCACAACTTTATTTTCTAATGATCCTACAAACTACAAAATTCTATATTAAAAAAGGAGAAGGGGTTACCTCCTCAATTGAAGAATTTTTTTAAGAGAAGGCCATTAATAGGGAGAGAATCTCTCAAACCTGATAAATCTTGTGATATGAAGGTCGAATGGCCTATCTTCTCACAGATCTAAAATGGCCCAAGCCACATCTTCTGGAACTTGGTGTGTTTTCCCTTGTCCTCATGGGCTTTGTCCCATTTCAGAACTAAATCACCAACTTGAAATTGTTTTGAACCGGATGAGACTGAAACAAAGGATGAATTGATGATTTGCTGATGTTTTGCATGAATAACCTTGGCTTTTTCTCTTTCCTCTTCTAATTTTAAAATTTGGTCATGTCTAAGTTGAATAGAAGAAGAAGGGCTTTCCTCAATAAACTGAACTAGGGCTAGAGAAGGAAGGACAAGATTTGTTGGTAGCACTGCTTCTTTTCCATATACGAGGTTGAACGGAGAAGAACCTATGGAAGCTTTCTGTGTTATCCTATCAGCCCATAGTGCAAATATTAAGGATTTGTGCCATTTTTTATGATTCTGTTCGATAGTTCGCTTAATAATTTTAATCATATTTTTATTTGTAGACTCTGCTAAACCATTACCCTGGGGATAGTAATTAGCAGAATATTTCAATTTAAATCCTCTTTTAATAGTGAAATCAATCATAGCATTGCCTGAGAAATAAGATGCATTATCAAAAACAAGAGCATTTGGGACACCAAACCTGGTAATGATGAATTGATCTATGAATTCAATAATTGCCTCAGAATTTGTTGTCTTTAAAGGAATTGCTTCAACCCACTTAGTAAAATAATCAGTAGCGGTAAGGATATACTTATGCTGTTTGGAAGAATGTGGAGTAATTTCTCCAATGATATCCAATCCCCATTGCTCAAATGGTTGTTCAATGCCGACTGGTTGCAAAGGGAAAGCTGGTTTTCTTTGTCTTCCACTAGAAGTTTGACAATTTCGGCATTTCCTTACATATTCATGAGCATCTCTAAACAGAGTGGGCCAATAATATCCAGCATGAATGATTTTATGGGCTGTTGTATCAGCTCCAAAATGTCCTCCTGCTGGTCCATCATGTAATTCCTGCAAAACCTTTTGTGCTTCAGGTTTTTCTAGGCATCTTAATAAGATTGAATCATAATTTTGCCTAAAAAGCACATCATCAACAATTGTGAAATTTTTTTCTTTTAATCTAATGGCCCTTTTGTTTTTGTAAGACAGGTTAGGAGGTGCATATCCATTTTTCAAATAAAAGATTAAGTCAGCATATTGTGATTCAGAATTAGTAATACTTATCTGGTTGATTTCTTCGGTTTGATCTGTATCACCTGATTTTGGAATGTTGGATGCTCCTGCCAGTAACCTACAAAAACCTTGGCCTCTAACAATCTTTGCTGGTTTAATTTCTAAGTCATATTCTTGAAGTACTGTAACCCAATTTGCCCTTTTTTCACCTAGTTCCCTTTGGATTAATAGTTGCCTTACTGCAGGGAAAGGAACTATAACTTTTGTATGGGCTTTTAAAAGGAAGGGTCTGTAATGTTTGACAACTTTATATACAGCAAAGGCTTGTTTTTCTACTTCGGAGTAATTCAATTCAGCACCCTGAAGATTTGAACTATAGAATGAAATGGGTGCTTCCAAATTGTGATCGTTAATATGTGTGAGTACTGCTGCATAAGACAAATCGGATGCGATAGTATACAATGTGAAATGATTAGCAAAATTAGGAGTATTTACGGCGGGGGCATTAATTATTGATTGTTTGATTAAATCAAACGCTTCCTTTTCTGCTGATCCCCATCTAAAGACTGAATTTTTCTTAACCATAGTTTGAAGTGGCAAAGTGATTTGAGAAAAGTCTAGAACGAATATTTTGACAAAATTGATTTGGCCTAAAAATGACTGCATGGATTTTTTATTATGAGGGAAAGGGATTTCAGAGATTTCTTTGATCCTGTCGGGATCAATATAAATGCCATCTTTAGAAACAATAAAGCCTAAGAGCTTTCCTTGGTCAAGAGCGAAGAAGGATTTTTTAGGGTTAAGTGAAATACCGTACCTTTTGCAGCGTTGAAAGATTTGATTTAAATCATGCAAATGATTGGATTTCTCTTTAGAAAATACAGTAATATCGTCTAAGTAGATGACTACTGTTTTGTTAATCAACCCTTTAAAAGCTATATCCATCGCTCTTTGGAATGTGGCTCCTGCATTAATAAGTCCGAAAGGCATTTTCTGATACGCATATGTTCCCCATTTTGTTCTGAATGTGGTTTTGAGTCGGTCATCAGGATGGACCAAAACTTGGTTATATCCTGAAAAACCGTCTAAAAAGGACATTAACTCAGAGCCTGCCACTGATTGGAGTATCTGCTCCATAGTAGGTAATGGGAAATTATCTTTTAGGCTCGCCTTATTTAAATTTCTGAAATCTATACAAATCCTGATGTCGCCATTTTTCTTTCTGACTGGCACCATATTGGAGACCCAGTTTGAGTGCCGAACGGGAAAAATAATCTTAGCTTTCAAGAGTTTATTGAGTTCAGATTTTATTTGACTCTCTAAGTTTGGATGTATTTTCCTCAACTTCTGTTGAATTGGTTTCTGTTTGGGAAGCATTGGAATGGTATGTTGGATGATGGATGTATCATATGTCTTTAAATCGTCATATTTCCAAGCAAAAACATGTTTATTTTTTCGTAACAGTCTAATGAATGCTTCCTTCTCTTCCGCGGAAAGTCCTAATCCTAAATTAATGTTTTGAGGAGTTTGCTCAGTGCCAAGGTTTATCAATTCAAACCTTAAGGTAGAACTTTGGAGCTTTGTATTGGTCACAGGTTTAAACCTGTCTTTAATATCATAAAGATCCTCAAGCTTCACCACAGGCTTTGGGATTGAATTTTCCTCATGTTTACCTCTCATTTGAAGGTCATGCTCGTTTTCCTCAATGATTTGATCATCATAGGACTTTTTGGAAGTTAAAAACTGTAAAATGTCTTGATCGTGGTTGAATACTCTCCAATTAGTGATATTGTCAGGAATGGATGGCCTAAAAAGTAATTCTACTGAAAATCTATCTGGGCTATAATCTTCGGAAGGTAGGAGCTTGGAAGCAACATTGGCTAGTAGGTCGGCTGCTGAATTTTGAGACCTGGGAATGGAAGAAATATTGAATGCCGAAAAGTGGGAGGTGAGTTCCTGTACCAGCGATTGGTAATGTTTGAGATGGCTAGAAAGACAATGAATTGTATTCCTTACCTGTTTGAT
This sequence comes from Pinus tabuliformis, assembly GCA_031772625.1. Taxonomy (NCBI): domain Eukaryota; kingdom Viridiplantae; phylum Streptophyta; class Pinopsida; order Pinales; family Pinaceae; genus Pinus; species Pinus tabuliformis. The sequence continues at coordinate 127,901,246 of CM062817.1, forward strand.
AATAATTTCAGAATCTCCAAACACTTTCAAATATTGGACCTTGAGGCCAATAGCTTTATATAGTCCTTGGACTAAGGCTTCGTACTCTGTTGTATTATTCGTGCATTCAAACTCTAACCTACAGGACAACATTGTTTTTTCTCCCTGCGGGCTTATCAAAATACATCCTGCTCCTGAGCCCTCACTAGACTTGGACCCATCGAAATATAATGACCAAAATAAAGAAGTATTAACAATTTTATTTACAATTTCCTCAGTACCATTAAAACATCTTGACCTATCTGTTTGTGAATAATTTTTGATCTGAGATGTAGAATGGTTTACTGAGAAAGGAAATGGTTGGGCAGCGAAGTTGCCAAAGAATGACTCTGATGAATAATTCCCCAAAATGTTGTTATTAAATGCTATTGGTTGGTTTTCTTATTCAAATTCTGTAACTGTATGGGTCATGTGTTTTTCCCGATCGATTTTTATTTGATTCGGCTTACCCTTATAGGGAAGCCACATATGGGACAAATCGGTAGAAATATACCCATGTAGTTTTTCAGACCAATCCCTACTCAAGATCAAACCATAAAATTCAGGTATATTGGTGATCAAGATATCAATTCTTTGTACTACTCTAGGATCAGCCGATAGCCTGATAGTTACTGAGTTGATTTCTCCTAAAACCTGTACTTTAGTCCTGTCCAACTGCACAATATGAATAGCGGACTTTTGGGGTTCGATGTTCAGTTTGGAACAAACTAAAGCTGGCATTATATTAGAGGATGCCCCTGAATCAATCAAACAATTGTGCAGGTTTCTATTGTAGATCTCGTATGTTAGAAGGAAAGGTGGAATATGAGAGTTTGATCTATCTCCTATCAGAACTGCATCAGTAGCTTCGACCATACCAGAAGGTGGTTGACCTGTATCATTTGCAGCTTTAGCACTGGGAAGGGGTGAAGTAGGAACACCATTTAATTCTTTGAGAAGAAATTTTTGCTAATGTTTCAATTTACTAAGTTCAAACATGGTAATGTTTGCCTTAGTCCTTTTCATGTCATCAACAATATTGTAATCCATTGAATCAGACACTACCAATGTCTTAGATGTTGATGGGATAGTTGAGGTTGAAGGTTGGTTTTGTGGAACTATTACAGGTGGCTTCTTCGGGGGTACCTTTTCCTTTGTTGTAGTAGCACCTGCACTCCTTTTCTTCAAAGCTGTCTGAACAGGTTCAGAGGTTCCTTTACTCTTGGTAGTGACAGGAAACGCTTCTTCTTCATTTTCTATATCGGAGTTAGGCAATATAAAATCCCACATTCCATGACATTCAACAACTTCCTCTTCTTCATCAGTTGGTGAAGCTGTTTCTTCTTCTCCTTCTTCAAGATCTGAATCTGCATTAGATATAACATTCGGTGGTTTTGATTCAGCTTTCTTGTAATTACTAAAGGGTCTTTTGGTTGAGGTTTCAGCTACCTGTTTTTTAATTTCAACCATTTCATTTGACATAGTCTTGAGGACCTTTTGTAGACCCTCCATGTCATATGGATCTTTAGGGGTTTTCTTCTTTGAATCATCTTTAAAAGAAACTTTTTTGGTTTTTCTATCTTTAAGAGCAGCTTTCTTCTCTAGAGCATTAATACGTTTCTCCACAACAAGTGCTTCCTTCATGTTTTCAGCTAAAGTTGGTTTTCCAGCCCTGTCTACAAAAATAGCTATATTGGCAGGTAGGGCAGTTATATACCACTCACCTCGGATTTGCTCACTTGGTTTGGAGGTCGTTGGGATTTTATTCACGAGTTTATTGAATTGCGCATTAAATTCTTTAATTGGTTCCCCTTTTCTCTATCCTAAGATTGGAGAGATCATTTATTAGCATAGCCAAAGACCTATCATCACCATACTTAGTAAGAAACTGTTCTTGGCAAGTCGTCCAACTGGTAATGGAACCAGAAGGTAAGGAAAAATACCAGGATCCCGCTGATCCTTGCAAAGTATAAGGGAAAAGCCTAACGACAACATCTTGCTCCGTTACTCCCTTCAAATTAACTGCCAACATGAAGTTATTAATATGTTCCTCAACTTGTGCTCCATCATCTGGATTAAACTTAGGTAACCATTTCTCAGGTGCATCAGGTAATGCATGCAATGGAGCAGGCATATTGACTGCACCAGGCCTGGTCCATGGATCTGCCATTGTAACCGCAGTAGTGGATGATATTACTGTTGAACTTCCAGAAGTCTGGGAAGGAGTTGATATTAAGGATTGTGCAGGTTGGGATGTTGAAGTTGCTAATTCCTGATGAACAACGATGTGTGATGAGGGAGTGGATGGTTGACTTCGGACTGGGGAAGGTGAGATGGAGGATGTGGATGAAAGTTCTTCACTGTCAGATCCTTCAGTGTTTTTCTTCGCCTTTTTCCTTTTGGGTAAAGGGAACTCAGTAGGTTCAATACCGAGCTTTCCACTCTGAAGTCTGGTGAGAGGGTGAGGTAAATTGAACTGCGAAGTCGAACTGCTTTGAGATACCTTAGATTTCTGTGGTGATATCGAGAAACTCTGAAGTTTGTGGATAAGAGACTGGACTTCAGGAGATTCAAGACTTAGTTGTTTTGGAGTATGATGGGTTTGAGCAGTGGTAGTTGATTCCTCTTCTTCTTGTTTGGATACTGGAGAACCAACATGCAATTGGGAAGTACGAGGTGATGCAGAGGGAGAATTACTCTTTGAATGGTCTATAAATTTGGGTTTTCTTTCCATTCACAGTTGATGCCCTCCTTCTAACGCCAAAAATTTTGATGCCCCGAAAATCGTTGTATCAACATTGGGGGATAACCACCCGGTCCGGACCTTAATACAACACCTTTTCCGTTTGGAGTGGTGGCTCCGACTGGGGATAATGGGACCAGTTTCCCAGTAATAAAAAAAGGGGTGGATGAATGATTGATTATCTAATCTAATGATAGGTGAATAACTTAATCTATCAGCAAAATAAAAGAACTACTACTAATCCCGGGAACTATTGTACTTTGAAATGTAGCGCTTGATGATCTATGTCTATTGACAGGCATATAGATGACTCTATCTAATAGACATGGACATTTATTCATTCAAGGATTACTTTGCTTAAATAGTTAAACAAAGTGATTAACATAATATTGCTACACTTATCATTTATATCATCGATACATATATGATCAAAAGAAAAGCATACTATAAACATCCAATAGTGGAGGGAATAAAGAATGCTGTTAAAACACATACATATATCCGATAATAGCAAAGGCGATCAAATGACAATTCATATAAAAAGAATGAATTCAGACATAGATAATAGTACCATATGAGCTGCTAGTCACTCCCAATATCAATCGCTATTTGAGATTCTTCTTCCAACGCAGAAATACTTTCAAACAAAGACAGTAGTGCACATTCGCATAAAAGCTTCTTTGTCAAAATCAGAATAATTGGTCCAGTTTTATAAAAGAATATGCCTGAAGTACAGTAGTGCAACTTCAGGCTTTAAGTCATGTACAAAACTTATGACCCTTTCCAAATACAATGAAAGGGTCTATAAATACTTAATTAAGCTAACTATATATGAAACTAAAATCCTACTTAATTGGTATCAATGGATCTTGAATATCTCCTTCTCAGCAATCTGGCAGTCGGCGGTATGAATCATCATGTAGGCTGTTTGCCTTAAAACCTGAGCTGACATATCGCAAGCATTGGCTCCACTTCGGGCGGTCTGTTGAGGTGAGAGTTGAGTTGGGCGGCATAGGTGGCATCCTGAATATTGGGAATAATATACCCGATTGCATCTGTAAGGCATTTGAGGGTGGCTCTCTGGCTGTGTGGTTTGACTAAGAAGAACCAATAGGTGTCCCATGTTAAACTGTTAATTCCTGCGATTAATCTCCCATTTTTCTCTAGTTCCGGATAACATGACTGCTCCAATGTTTTCGCCGCTGTCAATTTACCTGGAGTGCATTGGGAAATCATGTTAAACAAGTAGAGAGTATTATTAACCAATTCAACCAAATTACTTGTGGTTGATTTTCATCTTGAAATTGCTCTCTCTGCTTTCATTAACTGGGACTGCCATTCTGTAAATAATATTTCCTTATGTGATTCTAAAATCTTTGGTAAATTAGCCGCCTGTCCCTGATCGGTATCTTGCCACTCAAGAAAATCAGTTAATGTTTCATCGGCTTGATCCAAGTCTATTCTAGCTTTTTTTGATTTTTTACTTATTGATGTCGTCAAATCACATAATGGTTCCGCCTGGGTGATTTGTTGACATAAAAGCTTGATCTGTGTTATTAATGCCTTATTTATCTGTAATGATTCTACTTTGAATTCAGCTATCTATGGAAGATTCTTTGTTTTCTCTAGCTGGGCTGATAGTTGAGCAATCTGCTCATCTTTTGAATTTAGAATTTGTTCATTCGCTGCCTTCAGTTGTGCCAATGCCTCAGACAACTATTTCTGCTTTTGGACTGCACTGTGATCAATCCTCTGTTTCTCTTCATGCAATTGTTGAGTTAATTGATTATTTATTTGCTGTTGTGTTAACAATTGTCGCTCTGCCTGTTCCACCTTCTGCTGTGCTTCTGATAGTTGTGCTTGCAATGAAAAGATCTCTTGGTCTTTTGTTTTCAATAAAAGACTCACCTCTGATGCCTTAACTATTGTTGCTGCCGAATAGGCTCCAACATATTGTGATACTTTTGTTAGGTCATCAGAGGGGTCAAATTCCTCCTTCCAAACCACGTTGCCCGTCACTGTTTGTTCTGGGAATAGGAAAGGTTGATCAGTCCTTCTCCTCTTCCTCTGTCGTTTTACCACAACTTTGTGTCTTGGGCTATAGAAGACATCCAAGGGAGGAATTTCTTCTATTTGCAAAATAATCTGATCGGAGGGATCCTTTGGGATTATCTCTACTTCTTTCGAACTGGGTAGGCCGCTGGTTCCACTTGGAACCTGTTTTGAAGTGGTCTCCTGTGTATCTGTTGCTTTTGATGTCTCGGCATCTTTTGAGCATTCAAGATTACTAATAATTGAATCGAATTGCTGCCATTCCTGGAGCAATTTCGTGTCAATTTGAGTATCTATATTCACCTCTATGATGCTCTGTTCCTGGTCTTTCGTCTGGGTTTCCTCTTGTCTTTTCATATGCACTTCCTCCTATTCTTTTGATGTAACCGGAGGTTCCTTAGTATGTCGCTGTTCAGGCTCGCTTGATTCTATTGCTGGGGTTGTTGCTAACAGATCTAGAGGCAGAGTTTGCAACCTCTGTTCTCTAAGTCTGTTGAATTCAACTAACCCTTCATCTTTGTATTCCATTATGGCCAGCGATTTAACTTGGGACATCGACTCAGCTGAGGAGAATAGGTCATCAAACTTATATTCTTTATGGTCAAACTTTGTCAATTTGGCCTGTTCAAGTGCATTATAGGCGACTTTGTTGGGATCAAATCGCCTATTAGGGAGAGTTTCTAGAGTTAATGACTTCATCTTTGTAGATTATTTCTCTGCATGTTTGAAATCATGCAAAGTGTAGACACCACATCTCAGAGGAAAAGAGGGCCAGACCTGCTTCTTATTTTTCTTTAGAGTTTGTGTAACTCCTTCGGAGATAATCTGATAGGCTATCTCCCTCACCAGTAGTTTATCTGGTATATACAAAGGAAGGACATGAGGTTCGGCTTGGCTGCCAAAAATTCTTATATAAGTAAATTTTTCCTCTCCGAACCATCTTCCTATTGATGTCAAATCAATCCCTGCTTGACAGGAAATCTTGGGAGCAGGTTTATCAAAAATAGAGTAATGAATAGGTAACATAAAGCCATTGCAGACTTGGTATAAATGGTGTTTATGGGAAGTTTTCCACAATTTCTGATGGTATATGTGAATAGGCATGGAGTCTTGTGAAGTCCACCTCCAGCCAAGCACGGGAAATTCAGAATTAAAACACAGGGTGTCTAGTATATAAGCACTGTAGTAGAATGGGGGAATAAGCCTTTCAGTGACGCGGGTTTTGGTTCTAAAATCAAGAACTGCTGTTGCTAGCTTATCTGACATTATAGTTGCCCAATCCATTATTTCACTATTACACACCGCTTCCATCAAGGGAACCATTTCTATAGTGAAATTAGCGGAATCATGCAACCCCCACAATCTACACATCATTATCCCAACATAACAATAAAAGGAACATAGGGAATCAACAGAGTACTTACCAGAAGATTCATGCTTGTGTTTTGCTGGATTTTTCCTCCATTCCCGAATGGGTTCGGATTCAGTTTCGTTCTCATTTCGGAATTTCTCCAGAAATGCCTTGTTGTACTTCTTCTCTGGCACAGGCAAATGATACATTTGCCTCAAATCATTAGCCTGAAATGAACCGAATATTCTCCCATCTCTGGTGCAGAAGGTTCTATCTGTGATTGGGATTTCCTCAATTGCCCACCTCACTACATCCGTATATGGGAGAATTTGTTCCCGAGCTGCTATCCGATGAAGGAAAGAGTCGGCTAAGTCCTTTAAAGTAGCATCAGATTTTCGATTGGTATCTGCTGTGGCTTGTACTACTGTCACCTCTGGTTCTTCGGCCTCAATCAAATTATAGGTACTTTTCCAAGTAGTTCTGCCAAGTCCTGAACATGTAGTATCAGATATCAACCCTTTCTTTTTAGTTCTTGGATCAACGACGAGTTGTCCTGGGGCTAGTGAAGCGGAAGCGATTGCAGTTTTATTAGACTTCTTCCCCATTCTGCTTGAATCTACTTCAGAAGAGTTCTGCACAGGAGTGAAAATGAATGTAATACAGAGAATTGGTAGCGAAAACCAAATACGAGCGAGATATATTGATCAATGCACGATGAAGGATTAACTTAAAGTGACCGCGGATACAATCTGTGAAAAGATTTTTAAGCTTACTATTTCATTAAATGGCCATTAAACCTGCCAATCCTTTAAATGCCCATCATATCGTTTTATTGGCCGAATGATTTGTTTAAGCGTGCCTTGGATGTTTTGACGGTTGAGCGCAGGTGAATCACTATTTGGAAGATAAGGCCTTTAATACGAATTAATCGTAATATCCCCGCTTTAACAATTTTTGAACTTTGTGCTTTTGGCTTTATCGCAATCGTGCGTCAGGGGAAAACATAAATCGTTATATTGGTTCCTTTTGGAATCCCCGATCGCCGATAGCGATATCACATCGCATCGGGAGTATTAATTGAGCACTTTGAAAAGCATGCATGGTACATCCCCGATCGTCGATAGCGATATCGCATCGCATCGGAGCGAAAGGGACTTTATTGCATCGCATCGGAGCGAAAGACACTTTTGTTATGGTAACTTATAATTGCCGATATCCGATAGCCTATTGCATGTTGTTGCGTCGGAGTAAACCAATGGGTCTTTAAATTATGCCTCCTTTGTCATTGCGACATGCGATCTTGCGATCGCTTTATCGCAATGATAAAAGTTTAATCATTTATATTATAAGACCAAAAAAATTGGTTTATCAAAAAGGTTTTATAATGTTTTCATTTTGTTTTCGGACCTTTTTGAATAATACAAAGTTGATACCAATTAAAATAAAAAGGGACCCATTTCATATTATAGTTTTGTGCATAAAAATGATATGAAATGGGGAGTTGTTGTAGAGCACAACAGGTTCTTCAAGTGATTCTTGATCACCCTGGTCAAACTCGAGGGCACCAAACACTTTCCCTTTTTTGGAAATGCTTTATATCCCTGATCTATATAAACTGACTAATGAACCCATATATCATAACTTGCATCAATCCCCAATCCCGCACAAGATACCTGCAGACATCTCGAAGTTTGAAGGCAAATGATATAGGTACACATTTCACCACCTATCATCTATGATGCGTATCAAACTCCATGGTGGATGATAGTATCCGGCTTAGGATCTTCCCACGCACCCTTACTGGAAATGCTTACAAGTGGGAAATTGAGTTACCACATGCGTTATTTAGTACCTTTAATGCCCTGGCAATGGAATTTTTAAAACACTTTCAACTTCCTATTCACTACGAAACCAAAACATAAATCCTTACTACCTTTCACCAAGACACCTCCACCCACATCTCTAATCACATCCATGAATGGAGATGATAGGAAGAGGCTTGTCAAAGCCCCCATTTCAGATTACCTGTTAGCAGATTGGTTATGCAAATCACTTCTTCCTCAGATTTCCAAGGACGTTTCCATAGGTGGTGCGGTCACGAAAGACCAATCCATTCGTCATGCCAAACATTTAGATATGATTTACTCTTAGTCTATCACGTTATACAATGTAATCCCCCATGCACCTCAAACTTCCAATGCTCCCACTACTCAACAACATGGTGTGCACGCTGATGGTATCGTCAACATTACCTATGGGGATGCTGTAAAACAACTTAGTGGGCACGTTGCCCGATTTTCTGTTGATATCGGTACTTCTACTCAATCATCTACTCTTCCACCGTTGTGATAAAATCTTTGCAGTCTACACAAAATCCAAATGAAAAGAACAAGAAGAATAAGAAAAATACCTCTCCTTTTGAAGAGCAGCCCATTACGTAGCACAACCCCAAACAGAAGGCTGCTGCCAAATATGACAGTGGAAAGGAAAAATCTGTCAAGTTCCCGTGAAAAATCTATGTAGAGGACCACATGATACAAAAATGTCCTCATCTTCGATAATGCATGGATCTTCTTGCTCTAAAGGACATTGTCCAGACCCCCTGCGGTCTTAAACAACACTTTCCCTGCTCAACAACAACAACATCTTATTTCAAACCCACTGTAACCCCCGCAAGGGGGTGATGACTGTTCAAACCATCCTTCCTCTCATGAAGGATCATTAACCATTTACACCTTTGAAACGGTTCATCTTCAAACATGAGCCAGAACTTATGGACTCTAGTCGCTAACGCTTCAGACATTGCCTCGATTTCAAATCCATCGCTACCTAACGATATTCATATCGAAAGGCATGCTGTTGATCTTGTGATCTGCACCCCTAAAGGTGCACTTCGTCACACAACACATAATATCTCTGCATGTGCTTCCCATAACTACATTATTGTAAAAGATTTGGTGCAAGCATCATCATCCATGTCTGCACTCAAAGTATTGCAAACCTGTACAACACAATGAAAAGCTTTCCTTTTGGCCATTGGTGGAGTTGACCCTCAGTATTCCATGCTAGCAATTTTTGACATGGAGAAATGTAAGCCTCGCCTTTCTCGTCAACTTGCCTTCTAGGTGTAGGTTATTTCGAAAGCTACAATTATTCATAGAACGGTCATTGACGAAGATGCTTCGACCTGCGTCATGTCTAATTCATGTTGGCTTGCCCTGGGTTCTCCAACCCTCACACCGCTGTCGAATTCCCTTAAAGCATTCGATGTCCACACATTCATCCCAAAAGGATACCTTACCGGCTACCCCATCACTTTGAGTAGGAAAACGGTAATGGTGGACATTGAAGTCGTAGATCGTCATATCGACTACAATCTGATTTTGGGTCACAGTTAGACTTATGCCATGACTGTCATTGTTTCTTCGATCTTCCAAATCATCCTATTTCCATTGGATGGGAAAATAGTCACAATCGACTAGCTATCCTTTTGTACCCTAGATTACTCCCTGTTTCCCAGTGGCACCGAGCCCTTATTGGGTGGCATACCCGACTCATATGTCAGTGTTGGTAGCGGTCTTTTGAAGGGTTCCTTCCTGTTGGGTTGCTTTCCTTTTCTGTCGCCCAAGGTTCCAAAGACAGTTTCTATGGTCTCCACCATTCCTCATGACCCAAACGATCCTTGGATCCTACTGGCCCCTTCAAACATCAACCCTTATGGAGAACAAATGCTTCTTTGACCAGCCAAATTGGCTTATCAAGCCATTCAATCTGCATATGATTCTTCTTCTACTTTGGTTTCGACCAATGGTACCACCTCTCCCATCACAAATCCTTCTAATGATCTCCTCGATGAAGTCCTACCTACGGACGAAGATATTCGAGATATCATGTCTTTTGAAGAGAGAAATTGGGAAACCTCTCACCATCATGCTTCAATATTTGATTTGGACGTGACATCTATAAAGATCCTGCTTTTTGAACCACCTAAGATTGTTCCTTCGGCTTATACAACTATAAAAAATATGGATTCGGAAGGGAACTTGGGCAATATTTCAAAGACTATGATCATCGATATCTTGGTCAAAATAGGGATCATGGAAAACATTCAGATTGGAGTTGACTGCAATCCTGAGGAAATTACAAGCTTCACTTGCCCTTTTAAGGAATTCCATGATGTTTTCCCTTGGTCTTATTAGGAAATGCTCGGCATAGATCCTTCTATTGATGAGCATGATATCAAGAAGCTTTGAGAATTCCTTTTATGGTAATTTTCTCGCTTGTTAATCTGAAAAACCTCAAGTCTCCTTATTTGGGCTTGTTAAACTACCAGGAAGAAGACCGAGCATTCTTCTTATGGTATTTTTCTTGCTTGTTAATCCGAAAAACATCGAGTTTACTTCTTCAAGCTCGTTAAACTTACATGAAGAAGCTCCGAGCATTATTTTTAGGGACTTTTTCTCCCTCATAAAATTGAAAAAACCCTGATTCACTTCTTCAGGCTCGTTAAAGTTTTATGAAGAAGATATGAGCATATTCTTTTTGGGATTTTTTCTCGTTCTTGAACTGAAAAATCCCTGAGTTACCTTCTTCGGGCTTGTAAAACTCTTACGAAGAAGATATGACCACTTTATTTTTGGGACCTTTTCTCTCTCTTCAACTAAAAAAATCCCCAAGTTATCTTCTTCAGACTCATAAAACTCCTATGAAGAAGACCTAAGCAGTTATTTTATCTCTTTTTTTGTCGCTCCCTAAACTGAATAAAAGACATTTCAAGTTTTCTTCATTTGACTCATTAATTTTTTGTCAAGATCTATTGATTTTTTCTTCGTCTCACCCATTAAAATTTCATGAATAATATCGAGTTAACTTCATCCCCTCATAGTCATAACAAAATGAGGTAGATGTTTATTGAGCATAGGCTTATCACTTTATCCGAACTTAGTAGACTAACTTACGGAAAAAGAACTATGTCAGGTATACTATTAAACCTTTGTCACACCCGGTTATCAACCATGACAAAGGGACCCCCCCAGAGTTGCTCTTTAAGATATTGTAGACTCCCTAAATATGAAAATACCACCGAGTTTAGCCATTTGGACTCGTTAAACTTAATCATATGGGGAAAAATTGGACAACACAGTGACTCAATATCTGTATTCGAAAGGATTTTTTTGGAGAAATCTATCCCTTAGACATGGCACTCCCTCAACAAACCTCTTTTTGTCAGCCTCTCACCGAACCTTACCATCCTATGTGTTATAGCCTTTATAATCGGATGTTCCTAAATCCCCGTATCCTAACACTCTTTGGTGATCATAAGTCTAAGCTGCATGGTAAACCTTTGTGTCGTGCCTTGTATTGTTCAAGGGATTCATTTATCCTTTGCTTCCTGTATCGACCATCCATCATATACTTCAAAATTTCCCTCCATCTGTTTGACCCATTGCTCAAAATTTATCCCGAAAACAATAATTCTTGTCCCATTTCATGTCAGCTGATGTAGGACACCTCATTGCTTGCTTTTTGACATATCTCTTCCTATTAACTCCAACACTTTATCTAGGAAGCAGATCCATAAACATATCAGTACCCTCGAACTTGCAGTCCTTAGTGGTAGGTTACCTTGTGTTTGATTGGGGGTTTTCATCATTGGCTCCTAGTTGAATGATTCTATGAGTGTTCTACGACAACATAATTATCACACTCGCTATATTGTATTGTGCATATTGGAGACCATCATCCTTATCAGTGGCCATCCTTGTGTATGTTAACAATTTTAATCATTGACTGGTAATCATACGATTTCTCTGTTAGGTCCCTATAATACTAGTGTATTCCCTTATTATTATTGTCATTGTAGCCCCTTATTATTATTGTTGTGCCCATTTTGTCCCCATATTTTTATTATTGTGCCCCATAGAATGCCACTATTGTTATTGTTGTGCCCTTACATTATTATTGTTATATCGGCTCTGATTATATTGTGACCTCTTAGACTCCCATATACTGAAAGGAGGTCTTGTCATTTGTATCATACATGAATTATTCATTTGTCTAATGTAAAGGGGGTTTCCCCCTCAAAGAGGCTACTTTTTGAAGTCGTTGATGTATCTCATTCTTCTATTTTGTGAGCTGGTTGCATAAAAATTCATATCAGTGCTTTGGATTCTAGGGTTTCGTTGCTTCAAACAGGGCATCGTGGAATTTTCACTATATTTTTTTTACGAAGCTTCAGAAATTGAAATTAAAACCCATTTGAGCCTAAATCATGATGAACCTCAGAATCAAATTTCATATCTTGTCTCGCTATATTTTCAGAGACATAAACTGAGGAAGTTAGGGTTTTTGCAGACTCCCGAATTCGATCTTAAACAGGTCATCTTAGGAAAATAGTTATAACTCTTTCTCTGAGCATCAGATTGAAATTTTGTAAACATTTACATAAAGAGGACAGACTTTATTTTTCTTTGTATCATTTTCAGATCTACAGGTCAAAATCGTGACACATGGAACTTAGTACAAGTTTTCTCTACTGAACTAGTCTATAATCAGGTCATCGTGGGAGATTTTACATAACTCTTTATTGGAGAATCCAATCTAGATCAGACTTGTGGGGTTGGAAAGAGGATGCAGAGGGCTAATTTGGTATCTATAGATAGATACTAATTCCCTAGATAAGTATACATATATAGAACAATAGTTTAAATCACTTTAGCATTTTCCCATAAGCAATAGATAAGACAAAGAAGATGAGAAGACCTACTTGTAGTTCCGTTTTCCTCTTGTCTCCTTTGTATCGATCCTATCGCTCCTTCTCGTACTTAACACACTTGAGAAGTACCTGTAAACATCAATAGAAGACAAAGAACCAATCAAAGCAAAATATCTATTGATTACAAGTAAATGGAATCAAATACATTCACACATATAAGCATCACATATCAAGATAAGCATATGGAAAAAGGTGCAAATACTTTATTGAATAGAAGGAAGAATTACAACCATGAAGCCTGATTCGAAGTCACTCCTCCAGCTTTGGTTCCATCCACATCACATCATAAGCATGACAATCCGGCAGCATAACGACACTTACAATAGTCTCAATTCTCAAACTAACATTATCTCCTTACAATCATCAAAGTCCAGCCCTTGATCACTTAGATGAGTGCTCAATTTATAGGAAGATGGAGGAGGTTTTGTCATCAATGAGGGTATTGAATGGCCTTCCATACTTATAATTAGTTCCATGGAGGAAGGGATGAAAGGATAGGAGGTATCTTAACTCATTCCTTATCCATTTTCGAGCTCATAGGAGATGATAAGTGTGGGAATCTTCTAAATGGCTCTAGAAGATAAGAATATTCCCAGAACCCTATGTGAATTTCACTCAATCTCACCCAGCGCAGGTCAAAGTGGGCCTAAGTTCTTTGCAGAGCACCCTTGTATGGGCCTACCTGCACTGGTCCCTCTAGGAGTCATTTCAGGATGTCTTTAAGCCATGAAACTGTCAGGGAAGGAGGCATTCAAAGTCTTGACTTGTCTAGGGCATGTAGCAACTGAATTAGGGTTTGATGAGCCCTAATAATACTGATCTGGATGATGGGAGTGATGTGCCAAAATGGATCTGTAATAGCTACCCACTAAAGCATGAAGTCAAAAATAATAATGTCGAGTGATATGCTTTACGATGAAATGAGGAGGTTTCGAAGTGGATGGTGATCTGCATCAATTACAATACATAATATCATGATATTTTGATTTTTTCTCATGAATTGCTGAGGGAAGGTATACCCATGCTCAACATATAAACTTTCATTACACGTACATAGATAATCGTCTACAGATATAGACCCATGATCGAATGACTATCAATGTAAAGCCATTGTACGGATGATTTAGTACATTTCCTGAAATCGTAGCTTGGATGGATGAAACTAGATCCGGGGTCTTCTATCTCGTTCAATCTTTCGCTCAAGTACGAGTCTAACCATGTGAATATGTGATTTGAAGTCCAACATGGGAAGACACCGTCTGATTACCATCCAATGATGTAAGCTGTTAACAGACGTGAGAAAAATCACCAATAATGATGATGATCCTCAAGGTACTGCAGTACATTCTGCATGGTGTGAATGGATGTTTTGATGTCGAACACTATACAAAGTCTTTCGGTTGAAGGGCAGTGATGTCTGTTATCACTCAAATTTTTTCCTTAGAATTTATCAAAGAAGGAATAGTCCAAGGTAACCACAAACCAATCTTTTAGGCTTAGGCTCTAGCCAACCTAAGTCCAGAGAGGGCTCTCTCTTTATAATTTAACTTTGTTTTGGTGGGATTTTAGGCTAGTTCTTAGTGCTCATAAGGTTTTGATTTTGGTTGGGTGGTGGAATTCTGGGAACAGATGGGCAGAGAAAACCTTCAAGCCATTGGGCTATGGAGTCAGTCAAAGAGTGTCTTAACTGAATTAGATCAATTGCTAAAGTAAGAATTCACAGGGCAGGCTAGCACAATGTTAAAATTGGCAACCAGGGAAAAACTTCATGTGGGTCATCTTATTCATGGCTAATAATATTTTTATTAGGTTCCTCTCATCGAGAGGTGTAGGATTGATATAAAGATCATCCAATCCGATAAGTATTCATGGAGATATGAATTTATTTTGATTATGGAATTATTATCAAGCCGACCTACAACTCATGTAGGCTCAGAAGCCCAACAGTCGCATCTATTCACCCACCAACGTTGTTTATAAATATAAGAGGAATTTTCCTCATTTAGACTCACTCATCTCATCACATCTCTCTCTCTCTACTGCGCAAATATGAGTCTCTTCTCTATTGCGCTGAAATGGGTCTCTCTCTCTCACACATGTGAAGCCGGAAGCTGTTGAATTTGAAGCTGCAACTGCAGAAGTAAAGATTGACTTGCGTGGCCTAGAAGATCTCCTCTTTGGAACTGCATTGTAGGTTCATCTGAACCTCCTTTGAAAGCCGCAATTTTGGTGGTGGAATGAAGTCAATCCGACGAACGGTTTGCAAGATATCGACTGCCCTAGTTTGAAGTCGGAAACTGCTGAAACTGAAGCTGCAACTGCAGAAGTAAAGATTGACTTGCGTGGCCTAGAAGATATCCTCTTTGGAACTGTGTTGTAGGTTCATCTGAACCTCCTTTGAAAGCCACAACTTTTGGTGGTGGAATGAAGTCAATCCGACGAACGGTTTGCAAGATATCGACTGCCCTAGTTTGAAGCCGGAAACTACTGAAACTGAAGCTGCAACTGCAGAAGTAAAGATTGACTTGCGTGGCCTAGAAGATCTCCTCATCTGAACTGCGCTGTAGGTTCATCTGAACCTCCTCTGGAAGCCGAAACTTTTGGTGGTGGAATGAAGTCAATCCGACTGTCGGTTTGTGAGATATGGTCTGCCCTAGTTTGATAATGAAGCCCCTAATGCTGATGCTACTGATCTAGGGTTTGCTACTGCTGATATGAATTAGATTTATTGTACTATTTCTCTATGCTGAATTATTGAAGATAAAAGAAGATTTGATCAAAGGGTTTCCCCACACATTGTGGGGTTTGTCCCTGGCTAGCCGCCACATCTTGTGTCTCTTGTCTTGGCTTGTTTTTTGTCGATCGTTTAATGTTCTATCTGCACTTTACTTTATGTACATGTGATCACTAATCGGTGGAATATAATAAGAAAAATAAGTAAACTGTTATAAGCATAGAACATACCATAACTTAACATGGTATAGGAGCTGAGGTGAAGACAAAGCCCGAGCAAGAGCAAGAGCAATCATTGAAGAGAAGATTGGCAAGGCTATCCTAAAAGAACTATGGGGTCCTCAACACTCTTTCCTGCTGAAGACAAGCTCCGTGAGAAAGCTGACTATCACGGATGAAAGATGTCTATCGATCTAACCCTTGAAGATCAAGGAGTGCTGGACCATGTAAGAGGCAATATTGTTGAGCCTTCATCAAATGCATCTGCTGCTGCCTGGAACAAATGGAAAAATGGAGAAGTCAAAACAAAGAAGATCATCCGGGACTCTATCGACAAGCGCTTGGTGGCCTACATCTCTGACCTAGACACCTCCAAGGAAATCTACGACAGACTGGTGAGTTTATTTAAAGTTAATGATGCAAATCAAGTTTTGTTTCTTAGAAATAAGCTGAAGGAAATCAAGAAGGGTAAAGATGAAAGTATGCAAGCATACTTCTTAAGAATCACCGAGATCAAGAACGATCTCCTATCTATTGGGGAAACTATTACTGACAGAGAAATGGCACTCACAACTCTTGAAGGATTACCATCTGAATGGTATGTGTTCAGGACTACTCTTCTGAACTATAATGTAATTCCTGGTTTTGAGGAATTAATGGCTAGATGCATTCAAGAAGAAACAAGGGAAGAAGTGTAAGAAATGCCCATGCCTAAAGGTTCTCCTGCTGCCTTTTCTTTTCATGCAAAGAAAAGAAATAATTCCGGGACTAAATCAAAAGGAAAGGCTAGACCTAAGGCTAGAAGAAAATGACGATGTTACATTTGCGTTAAAGCAAGTCACTATGCAAGGGAGTGCCCTGATAGAAAGGACTCACTCTAGGACGATGATCAAAATCCCTCTGATGGCAACCAAAGGAATGACAAATTCAACAACAAAGGTAAGAGGAGAGCTGGGAATCAAGGAAGAGAACAAGCATTCAAGAAGGCCAGAAATTACAGGATGTATTAAATGCACCTGACCTCAAAAAGAACCTAGTGTCCATCTCGGGAACGGAAGACAAAGGCTACAAGGTAACCTTCAGCGATGGCAAGGTATGTATATGGAAAAATAATGTTAAAGATGCCTTTACTCTTGGGTTTAGTGTTGATTCATTATATCAGGTCGATGGAAGTCTGCTAGGTGTCATGTCTTATGACACATCTCTTCAGTCCGAACTTTGGCATTAGAGGTTTTCCCCCCTTCATTATAAAGCTATACTCAGTGTAAGACAAATGGTGATAGGGATGCCCGAATTCTGAATAGAGAATGAAGGTGTATGTCCAGGATGTGCTGAAGGAAAGCTCAAAAGGGGACCATTCCCCTCAAGCCAAAGCAAGACCTCTGATATATTACAATTGGTTCACTCAGGCATACCTGAGGTTGGCACTAAGAGGGAGACTACTACACCACATACTCCTGAGCAGAATGGTGTGGTGGGAAGGAAGAACCGCACGATGATGGAAGCTGTCTGGGCCATGCTACATGATCAAAGACTTCTTATGTTTCTATGGGCTGAAACTACAATCACCGTCATATATGTACAAAATTGATGCCCTCATCAAGCATTGGGTTCAAAGACTCCTAAAGAAAAGTTCACCGCAAGGCGAACAATCTTTCAACTTTGAGGAGCTCTCAAGAAGCCAACACCAGGGAACCGAAAGAAAAGGATGATGAATCAATGCCTGATGTAGAAGAACCCATGGATCTGATAGATTCTCATCCACATGAGCCTTCCTCTTCTAGGAAGAGGCCTTCATGGCTTAGGGGGATACTTGATGATGCTAAAGGACATGCTGCACCCTGAGGAACCTTCCGTCAAAGTAAGAAACTTAATAGGTATCAAGGATACCTGAGCATCATGATCACAATCATACCAAATGAGCCTTCGTCATTCTCAGATGCCGTCAAGCATCAAGTATGGAAGGATGCTATGACCGTAGAATATGAGTCTATTATGGAGAATGATGTCTGGGAAGTAGTTCCCAGACCCTGGACAAGACAATTGTTACTTCAAAATGGCTTTACAAGATAAAGCATGCAGCAGATGGAAGCACGGAAAAGTATAAGGCTCGTTTTGTTGCTCGAGGTTTCTCCCAAAAGGAAGGTATAGACTATGATGAGATATTTGCACCTGTTGCCAGATATACGACCATCCACTCGATCATAGCCCTTGCCGCTTCACAAGGATGGAACCTACATCAGATGGATGTCAAGACTGCGTTCTTGCATGGCTCGATCAAAGAAGAGGTCTACGTGGAGCAACCCGAAGGATTTGAGATTTATGATCGAAAATATCATGTATGAAGGTTGAAGAAGGCTCTCTATGGGTTGAAGCAAGCACCCCGAGCATGGTATGAAAGGATCGATAGCTACTTGATGAAGCTGGGATTCACTAGGAGTGAAGCCGATCCTAACCTTTACTTTAAGGTTGAAGATGACAAGCCTCTCATACTGGTATTGTATGTGGATGACCTCTTTCTAACAGGTACAGACCCTCTCATTCACAAATGTAAGAGGGAGCTGGCCTCTGAATTTGAAATGAAAGACCTAGGACTGATACACTACTTCCTAGGACTTGAAGTATGGCAGAAGCCAAGGGAAATTTTCCTATCTCAAGGGAAATATGTGGTAAAGATATTGGAAAGATTTGGTATGATGGACTGCAAGCCTGTGACTACCTCGAGGATCTTAACTTTTAGAAGTTATATGGTAGTGATGTCGGACCAGATTTGGGAAATGCCTCTGAGTTTCATAAACTCATTCGCATTGATGTTCTTGGTGAACCTCCGTCCGAACATATTTTTTGCAGTTAGCATTGTGAGCTCATATTTGGTTAAGCCTCACTGGATTGATGCCAAGAATCTTCTGAGATGTCTTTAGGACACAATCTCTCATGTATTAAGATACACTGCCGGAGATGTGAGACTACTTGGATATACTGATGTTGATTGGGCAGGCAGTGTGGTGGACCGTAAGAGCACTTCCGGGTGCTGTTTCACCTTGGGATCTGCTTCGATATCCTGGATAAGAGGAAGCAGAAGTCGGTGGCTTTGAGCACCGCCGAAGCAGGATATATTGTTGCTAGCATAACCTCGTGTGAGGTAGTCTGGTTGCAAAAGCTCTTCAGTGAGCTGTTTGGATTTACATTGGATACCACTGTGATTCTCTATAACAACCAGAGGTGGGATTCGATTATTGAGGAATCCCGTATTCGTCGATTGCTCCAACAGATAGACATCATCTTGGATATGGTAAGTTGATGAGCAAGGAGGCTCCATCGCATTAAGATGATGTACAGGTTGATACACCTTGTCAAAGCCCCGAGGAAAGATCTAATCTGTGATTTTCCCAAACGACTTGGAGTCTGTAAGAAACCCTTGTACAAGGGTCCTGCATGTTGCATACATTGAGCTCTGGGAGCTCTGAGGGCTTACGGTTATTACTGGAGCAACATACGACCACAGGGTGACTCAACCTCCCCTGGTGGTGCACACTGGAATAAGATGATTCGCTCTCTTGTGGGACAAGATGATTCGCTTTCTTGTGGAACAGGATGATTCACTCTCCTGTGTAGCAAGATGATTAGTTCTCATGTGAGGCCTGGATTGATGTGTTCTCCATGGCGATTGTAGTAGGATTGATGTGTTCTCCTGTGAGGCCTAGATTGATGTGTTCTCCATGGCGGCCTGGATTGATGTGTTCTCCATGGCAATTGTAGCAGGATTGATGTGTTCTCCTGTGAGGCCTGGATTGATGTGTTCTCCATGGCAATTGTAGCAGGATTGATGTGTTCTCCTATGAGGACAGGATTGATTATTTCTCCTGTCAAGGCATCCTACCCATGCAGTCTGGGACTCATGGGAAGTACCTCTCATCTGATTAATGAGCAGGGAAATGAAGTTAGGGACCATAGTAGTACCGATGGACACATCGTTGTAACTACCGTACTCCCTACGCTAGGATGACCTCCATTGATCTGGGATCAATGATACTGGTCTGGGACCAGTGGTAGGAGTTGTACCATACTATGACGCTGACTTCGGGTCGGTTGAGACTTATCTGGGATCAGTGGTACATACTCTGAGACTGACTTTGAGTCAGTGGAGGATGATATTGGTCTGGTACCATTGGAGTTGCACTCACTATGACGCTGACTTTGGGTTGGTTGAGACTGGTCTGGGACCAGTGGTACATACTCTGAGATCGACTTTGAGTCAGTATGATACATCCTCGATCATTTCTTCTTCTTCATAATTCGGACAAAAGCAAAGTAGAACAGAACAATGCAAGAGCAGAGCAGAACAAAACAAAACAGTACAAATCAATGCAGGGCAGAACAAGACAAAGCAGAACAGGAAAAATAGAGCAGAGCAGGGCAAGGGTCAGGTTGTACAAGGCAGTGCATTTGATGGATGAATAGTAACGACCGATAGAAAGATTGCAGATGAAGTTCTCCATGGTTGAGAGGGAGTGTTAAAATTGGAAACCAGGGCAAAACTTCATGTGGGTCATCTTATTCATGGCTAATAATATTTTTATTAGATTCCTCTCGTCGAGAGGTGTAGGATTGATATAAAGATCATCCAATTCCGATAAGTATTCATGGAGATATGAATTTATTTTGATTATGGAATTATTATCAAGCTGACCTACAACTCATGTAGGCTCAGAAGCCCAACAGTCGCATCTATTCACCCACCAACGTTGTTTATAAATATAAGAGGACTTTTCCTCATTTAGACTCACTCATCTCATCACATCTCTCTCTCTCTACTGCGCAGATATGAGTCTCTTCTCTACTGCGCTGAAATGGGTCTCTCTCTCTCACACATGTGAAGCTGGAAGCTGTTGAATTTGAAGCTGCAACTGCAGAAGTAAAGATTTACTTGCGTGGCCTAGAAGATCTCCTCTTTGGAACTGCACTGTAGGTTCATCTGAACCTCCTTTGAAAGCCGCAACTTTTGGTGGTGGAATGAAGTTAATCCGACGAACGGTTTGCAAGATATCGACTGCCCTAGTTTGAAGCCGGAAACTGTTGAAACTGAAGCTGCAACTGCAGAAGTAAAGATTGACTTGCGTGGCCTAGAAGGTCTCCTCTTTGGAACTGCGTTGTAGGTTCATCTGAACCTCCTTTGAAAGCCACAAATTTTGGTGGTGGAATGAAGTCAATCCGACGAATGGTTTGTAAGATATCAACTGCCCTAGTTTGAAGCCGGAAACTACTGAAACTGAAGCTGCAACTGCAGAAGTAAAGATTGACTTGCGTGGCCTAGAAGATCTCCTCATCTGAACTGCACTGTAGGTTCATCTGAACCTCCTCTGGAAGCCGAAACTTTTGGTGGTGGAATGAAGTCAATCCGACTGTCGGTTTGTGAGATATGGTCTGCCCTAGTTTGATAATGAAGCCGCTAATGCTGATGCTACTGATCTAGGGTTTTGCTACTGCTGATATGAATCAGATTTATTGTACTATTTCTCTCTGCTGAATTATTGAAGATAAAAGAAGATTTGATCAAAGGGTTTCCCCACACATTGTGGGGTTTGTCCCTGGCTAGCCGCCACATCTTGTGTCTCTTGTCTTGGCTTGTTTTCTGTCGATCGTTTAATGTTCTATCTGCACTTTACTTTATGTACATGTGATTGCTAATCGGTGGAATATAATAAGAAAAATAAGTAAACTGTTATAAGCATAGAACATACCATAACTTAACACACAACAAAAAGAAAATCTACAGGTTAAAATGGATGAGGTAGTCCTAACCAGGGCAAAGGGAAATGAAGAATCCTTAATCAAGATTAAGATGAAGAAAAGAAGGATGATCGGTAGCAAAGGGAAATGAATAATCCTTTACTATGGACCAGGGGGGGGGACTATGAAAGTAAGGGAGCAATTAAAAATTCCCAGACCAAGATAGTTTCGTAGAAAACATATAGAAAGTAAACAGTTAAAATAGAGAGCATTTAAGCTAATTCTGAGATATCATTCCTTGTTTACTTTACAAATTTCATAAGAGACACATATGAATATTTAAAACATGAAGAGAAAACAATATTTAAACTTGAAGAGATAATACTTATTTGTTCCAACCGTGCACAAGAATCCAGTGAAATGTCCTTAGCTTTATTTCATATCCAACAAAAGCAGTCCAGTCTTGAGTAAAATAGCTCCATGGCTCAATATAAAATGTCTACAGAAATGTATCTTAATCCACCCTAATTACTTCAATTCGTGAAGTATTTATACAAAAAATGATACAAAATATCTCATAACAATATGAGATTTATTCTAGGAAACATGAAATATCTTCAACACAAAGATAGAGACACATGGAGAACTATCTTCTTGCTGTCCCTTTTATTGTGACTGTGCTGGCTGTTGTAATTCAAATTTGGCTCTTTCAGTTGCTTTGTAGTTGTGTGCTGGAATCACTTTCTATCTTCTACCTACTGATACTCTTTACCTATTCTGCTTTGACTTTGTCTCACCTGTTCTACTTGGCAGCCATGTTTTACCATGTAGATTTACTGTAGTGACCTTATAGTAAATCTGTGAGTTTTATCCACCATTCACTATCAGGTAACTTCATCCTTATCATCTTTCTGTATATATCGTCAGCTTCTGTATACTTAGCAAAATTTGGCTTGACTAATTCAGTTTGTTCAAAAATAACTTGAATAGAAGGCCAAACATCATTGATGGAATCAATGATGTTGGTCCAAAGAATTTCTCTCATGTCTCCTAGTGGCTCTTGCAATGTCAAGTCCTTTTCAAGGACTTCTATTATTTCTACCATCCTTTGGTTCTTCTGAGCTTCTTCTTTCTGTTGTATTTGTGCAAGTTTACAATTAGTTTCTAAACTTGACACTTGCTCTCTAAGTTTTTTAAGCTCAGTGGTTTGGATACTCATTTCCTCCATGGCCTTTAAAAATTCAGCTGTTTGTTCTGTGAAAGTACTTGCACTTGTAGATGACCTTGTGCCTGCTGATGTACCTGTTATTGGAAAAGCTGTAGGTGGTGGAAGTGTGGGTGCTAAGGCAGCAACCAAGGTGGAGGGTACTATTGTAGAGACTGTAGGAATTACAGGCTGAGGAGTGGTGGCCAACTCACTCTGCTTAGACTTTATCAAGTTATCCAACTCCTTTTCTATCTCTTTTAATTGTTCATTCAGCTTAAGGATTAGGTCCATAAGCTCTTCCTCCTTCTGTGTTTCCAACACTTCTGCTGTCTAAGGATGATGTAGAGGAGGGATTTTGAACTGTTTCTTTAGTGCAACTATGTCATCGTTTTTCTTCTTGATAAGATTTTCTGCAGCTTTTACATCCTTGGGAACATGTCCCAGCTCTATGACCAAGTCGTCTAAGGATTTTATTCTAGTGTCCTTGGCCTATGAAGTGGCTTTCTCCAACTGGAATTGTGCTGATATATTATTCAGAGAATTCTGGAGTTAGTGGGCTGCAATTGCTTTGCTGGTCAGAGTGGAGTAAACCATTTCCCCAGTCTACTTGTGTAACTCAATTTGGTCAATAGGATGGATATCCTTTGCCCAAAATTCAAGGTCTGTTTTCAGATAATCTGCCATTGATCTGGGTTGCTGTGTGGTTGGATTCAAAAAACTCATCTGCATCTTACCTTCCTTTATGTCAAAGGCTGACATTAGCCTTGTTTGATTTGTTGGAGCCATTTTCAAGTAGTGTGCATAACTTTGGGCTTTTAATCTTTCATTTCTTGCCTTGATTTCTTTGTATTTCTCTTTGATATCTTGGCTTTGGCTAGTAGGAGCCCTGAAGGAAGATACTTCCACGCTCTGTTGCCTTTATAGCATTTGAGCCTGTGAGGTGGAAGGTTCTTGTGTACCTCCTGAAGGTGTGGTCTGCCTGCTTTCTGTTCTTTTTGCACTTGTAGTTCTTGCTGTCTCCTTAGTATACTCCTGTTCTGAAAATGGATTCAACCTTTGCCTCTTAGCATAGGTTTGGGCAACAGGTCTGTTGGAAGGAGTGGCCTCCTCTCTATCTCTCTTGAGGTTCCTCTCCTCATTTAGAGGGGTATGTAAAATAGGAGGATTACTGATGATTTGTTCTGGTTGATCAAGTTCCTCTGAAATCTCAGGCTGTTCTGATTCCTCTGGCTACTCTGAAGGTCTTGGTTGCTCTGATGGCCCTTCTTCTGTTGTTTGTCCACCGTGTTCCTGTAATTTCCTCTGAGAATTTCTCCTGGAACCTGTAAAAATGAATCCTCATCAAGTATTCTATCTAAATCAATCAAAACATTATTGACATCAGTTTCTGTGCTATCCCGGTCTACCAAAGTGTTTTCCACCCATTCAAGCTGATTTGCATACTATTCAATTTTAGGGATTCTATGGTAGATGTAAGGAGATAATTTATTCTTCTGTCTCCTATTGCAAATGAAGTCAAAAGGATCATAATTCCAGATAAAACTTTGTTTCAGTCTCAAACTTTGGAGGATTTCCTTTGCTTCCTTTCCTGCTTCTCTACTATTACATATAAATGGGCTAAGCTGATCTTTTATCCTAAGTTGAGCTTTCTTCTTGGCTTTCACAAAATGCACCTCATCTAATTTGATCATTTGCCTGTAGTACTCCAGGGCAAACAATCTCATAGGTAGGTATCTGGGCAGTTTGTAGGGAGCCAACTCAAATCCATAGATTTTGATTTCAGTGTGGTTTTGGTACAAGTACCAATCTCCCACTTTATATTGTTTGGACAACTAAAGGACTGTCCTGAAGTCTGCACTGATTCTGGGGGGAGGGCTTCCTAGTAGCATAGTTGTCACTGGATACAAAAAGGGATCTATGAAATCAGTATAAGAGTATTGAGAGTCAAATGGTTGGATTAATGAAGTCCAGAAGATCACTGATATGGGGTTGTTTCTGGTATCAAGCTTTTGAAGGGTGATTGGAAATCTATCAGCTTGATAATACAAGAATAAATGATATAGAACTGAAGAATACTTAAACAATATTTCATTATCCAACCTCATGAATTGATCATGCATTTTATCAACAATGAACTTAGCATAGTCAAACATGATGGCTGGTGGTTGCCGAGGAGAGTAGATGGACATAAAAGCTATAATGATTTCATCAAGAAATTCACTTGTAGTATAACCTAGCACACTGGATATCATGTCTATGATGTCTCAGCCAAGGTCAGAGAATATAGTCCACAGGTAAGGGGGAGAGTCCTTTGGGGTGTATTGTTCTTCTCTGATGAAGGCCTGGTATAACCCAACAAGTTTGATTAAGGTGAGAGTAGGGTATCTATTCAGCATATCTCCAATAGAAAGAGGAGCCAGGATTTGGCTTGGTTGTAATTGTAGCATTTCATTAATGGTCTCAGCAATGATGGTAAATAATACAGACTGGTCAGGGGTCCTTACTGCCCTTTAGATGGGATCATAGTTCATGTGGCAGTAATGTACAATCTTTGGGAAGATATGAACTCTAGGGAACTGGTACTTGGGTAAACCTGATTCCCAAAGTCAAATGTAGTCTTCATGGTTTAGGTACTGGTCTTTGTACCTGTAGAATAGTTTCTAAGGGGATTCTGAGACAAAGGTATCTTTAATATGGAAATATTTGTCTGGTAGTGGGAGATGGTATAAATCCTTGTGAGGAGTCGTAATGGGCATGACATTCAATGCAATTGGAGCATCCATCCTTGGTTCTTGGGAATTCAAGGACAGAGGCGAAGGGTTTTCAGTGAATTTTGGGAAAAACTGGCATAATTCAGGTATTTTGGAGTCATCAGGCAATTTTCTTACTAAATTACTTAGGAATTAGAAGCAATTTAGCCTAGATCGTGGAGCAAAACAGGGTTTTTTAGTGGATGGGGGAAAAATACCTGGTTTTGGCTTTTTGACTGAGAAATGGTGACTGTGCACTGTTTGCAGGAAGCCCATGGGTTTGCGAGATGGTCTGGAGTTCCAATAGGTTCAGTAAGTTGGCGGTTGGTAGCAGGTTGACAGTTGCACGTACTCTGTGCTTGCATGGAGGTCAGAATGTTCCTTTTTCACAATAAAATGAAAAAACTATAAGTTTTTTGGTTTTATTCGTAAAGTCAATGACTTTGGTGGGTACATTGGGAAAAGGACAGTTGGTGCTAATGGGGGATGTGACATTTTGGTGTGTAGTGGAGGTGGTAAGCAGAATCCATCGCACTGCTTTTTGGGATAAAGTGGTTTTGGAAGAGGTCACATGATGCCATTCATCGTGTGCCACGTAGCGGCGAGGTGAACAATGAAACCACCCACATCGGGCAGGTAAAGGTCAGCCTTCGGAGGCCGCCCGATATGAGTGTCGACCGTCAAATCAAAAGGGGTCAGAACGTATGGTGATCGGGGCGATGATTTGATCTGAGGTTTAATGGAGGGGCCTGACGGGGTTTTAATGAATGGAAGGATTAATTAATTGCGGATTAGTGAGGCTTAATGACATTGGGAGTGATTTGATTGGCAGGGAAAGATTATTAATTAATCACTGATTGATTAATTAATCTCTTTAATTCGGCGGTGGGTCACGGTTATTAATTAGTCACTGATTGACCTAATTAATCCCTTTAATTAGTTTATTAATAAGACTTATGTTTCAAACCTCGGGGTGGGATATTAACATATGGGATTTTTAATATACGGGAAAGGGGTATTCTCCGGGATTTAATAAATAATGTTAGAAGTTAATATGAAATGAAAGCGGAAAATGTACATGGAATTTATTTGCTTTTTACATTCAAACATTATAACTTAGGCTAAATGCATATTTGTGGGTTTTTGTGGAAAAAAGGGGTTTTGTATGGGGGTAATTACTTTCCCTAGGCAAATGGTGATTTTACCTTAGGAAAAGGGATTTTTTAGATGAAATGAATGAATTATGGAGGGGGTGAATGTTGGTGAGGGGGCCATTAGTACTTAGACCCTATAAGTTATTGGGCCGAGGGTCCAGTCCCTCCAGAAGTCAGAGATATGCTCTGAGCCCTTTTAACTTAAAGTTTTACGTACTTTTGACTTTACTTATGGGAAATTAGTAAACTTAACGGTAAAAAAAATGGGGAAATTAATCACTTGACTTTATGTAACTGCTCACTTATCATCCATACTTTAGCAACTTGATGATGAAAGTAGATGATATGATCTTAGCTAATCATTCATCAGAATTCTGCAACCATGCAACTACTTACCCATCTACTCATCCTACCATTTTTTTCTACTCTTTATTAGGGTGCACTTGAGCTGGAAAACCCTTATCAAAACATTTTTCTTTTCTTTTACAATACAAACTATCTAAGTCTATCCTTATTACATCCAAGGGCTCATATTAAACTGTTGGGCTCCTTTTATTTACTCTACCTATCTACTTATCTGCCAAGATTACACAGTTTGGTCAGATCTTATTCTCTATCTCTAAACATCAAATTCAAAACATGGAATAACCAAGATTAAACTGTTTGGTTACCATGGATTGTGGCATGAATAACAAGCTGCACACATTCATTTATTATGCATAGAAATTAAATAGTAGTGGCATTTGGACTTGCACACTTTCATGGTCTTTTTGTTTTTCCTTGGGGTTCATTTTTCATTTTTTTGACATTTTTTACTCTTTTTGTCCTTTGGATTTTCTTTTAGGACATACCCTCTTTACTGTGATTCCACTCTGCAACTTTCCCTTTTACTTTGCTGATTTATTGATATTTATTGATAGTGAAACTTTTGAAGCTTAGGCCCTTCTCTTCGGGCTTCAACTCCAAAATTTACCATCCAATCCACACTAAACTTTGTGGAGGATATATTATGTACAAGTGATTAGTGAAATCAGTGACTGGGATCTATATAGTGCTTGAGAATCTAACCATTGACTGGTCCTCCTACTTCTGCACCATCCAATTCTTTGAGGAAATATGCATTATTACCTCTGAAAGCATAAATAATGTAAGGGCCTTTCCATATGAAGTCAAACTTCCCATGTTTACCTTTATCCTCCCTTCTTGAGTCCCATTTCAAAACTTTATCTCCTAGATAGAAATCTTTTGCCTTGGTTCTTTTGTCAAAAGCTTTCTAGATTCTCTCCTGCACAACCTGGGATCTGATATACACCTCTTCCCTGGTTTGCTGCAAGTTAATTGTCTGGTTGATTCTCCTTTGAATATCATTTGCTTCTTGGAGTAATTTCATAACTGGTTTTCCCAAAGATGGAAAGACAACCTCCATTCGATAGACTAGCTGATAGGGGCTAGTACCAATAGATTTCTTTGTGGTTAGCCTGTCTTCCCACAAGGCATTTATTAGTTTCTTATTCTAGGTTTTCTTGTTATATTCCAACAATTTTTTGATGATATTCATTAAGCTCTTATTGGAAGACTTTGCAAGTCCATTTCCTTGGGGATAGTAGGCTGTGGAGTGACCAAGGGTTATGTGATATTTGTTGCAGAATGTAGAATTTTCTCCACAAATCACCTAGCTCATTGATATCATGTAGAAATTTCACCTGCAGATCCAACTGATATATGCAATGTACTAAAGCATAATACTAGATCTAAATCTACCATAAACTTAGCGGAAGCTTAATTGAACATGAGAAACATCAAGCATGAACAAATATAACTAAGAATGAGAAGTAATAAACCATAACACATAAGATATAACCTGGGGAAAGCACCAGCCCGAAACCCCATCTCTGTATTATCAATCAAGTGGAAATCCTCAACAACATACAAAAAGAATCAGCTCAAAAGCTATCCTGCTCTCTCTGTACTCTGATGATGTAGCTCATGGACTATCTAGGCCTGTATATATAGGCTCCACAAGTTCTCCAAGCTCCTATTTCCTTGCGCAGTTTTGATTGGGGTCCAATTACAGAACACATGTAAATTGGCACGATCATACCTGTTGTCAACCTGACGTCCAACTACGGAATACTTGAGGAGTCTAGTTCCTCATGCATGTAAGGAATACTTACTAGAAATATCCTAGAAACTGACAGTACTCTGTCCCTCCATCTGATCTCAACTGGGTCTCTGTATGAAATGTCATGCATCAGTTATCCATGAGAGAATACTCAGTTATCTGAAAATAATAGTTGTCACATGCATGCATACATCAACAAACTATATCTCATTAATTTAACAACTTGTTGAATTAATCTAACTGAACTTGATTAAGTTAAACTAAGTCAACTAATCCTCTCAATATACAACTCATCCTTAATTCCTCAATCAATGGAGCAAATCAAGGACACATTCCCCAATTAGTGGAGAAATAATTGCATGTTCTCACAAAGACTTCAAGTTTGGTTTTCCTTAACTAATTAACTCATTGAGAATTAATTAATTAATATTCCAAACTACTGGTAAGACCACATTCAAATTTACTTCCTATAGATAGACTAGGGATTTCTATAAATAGGAAGGGACCCATAAATGCTATTTTTAGAAGATGTTATTTTTAGCAGTTTCACCTCTCACCTAAGCTGGACAAAATTCTCATTGGCCAAACTGCTATTTTTAGAACTTCCTAAATTTAGCATTTCTTGTTGCACACTTTTCAATAGAAATCAATCATCCTCTTTGATTTAAAGAATGCTGCATTGTCTATAATGATTTTAGTAGGGCAACCAAATCTGGACAGAATATTGGCCTCAAGAAAACCTATTATGACAGTATCAGTGGCTTGTCTTGAGGGTATGGATTATATCCACTTTGTAAAATAGTCTGTGGCAGTTAAGATCCATCTATGTTGGGCAGAGGAAGGGGGATGAATCTCACCAATGAATTCAAGACCCCACTATTGAAATGGTGTTTCAGTAGATATAGGTTTCAAAGGTAATGGTAGTAGTTTTCTTTTTCCTTCAAAAATCTGACATTTGTGGCATGAGGTTATAAATTTCTTTACATCAGCAAACAGAGTAGGCCAGTAAAAACTAGCCCATAAGATCTTATCAGATATTGTCTTCCAATAAAGATGTCCCCCACAGTCACCTGCATGAAACTCTTGCAATATTTTGTTAGATTCTTCCTTTAACAAACAATTCAGGAGGATGCTTTCATGATTTTTCCAAAATAAAGCATTGTCAATTAAGAAAAACTTCAAAGATTTCATTTTTAAGAACCTACTTTTAGTCCTGGATAACTTCGGAGGAGCTTGAAGATTTTGTAGAACATATATTATGTTAGCATACCATGGTGAGTCTATAAAGGCTTGGATGATCTGTGGAGTCGCCATCTCCTCTTCGTTATCTAATTCTGCAATGAAATTTATGTCTAGAGCCTGATAGTTTTGACTTAGCCATGAGCTTGGCTAAACCTTGGCCTTTGATCAATTTTGTAGGTTTAATTTCTAAATCATATTCTAATATGGTAGCTATCTACTTCCCTCTCTTTCCATTAGGTCCATCCTGTGTTAGAATGTCCTTGACTACAACATTGGGAACATAAGCTACTATATGAGTACAAGATATAAACTCTGAAATCTTTAATAGCTTTAACCAGAGCAAAAGATTGATTTTCCATTATATTATACTTTAAAGGTGCATCTCTCAGGGCTTTAATAAAGAAGGCTATTTGTTGTTCGAAACCTTGAACATTCTTCTGCAGTAGGACTGCAACAATTGTGTGTTCTGAGGCGAAAGAAAAAATGATGAAATCTCTATCAAACATTGGACTGATGAGAACTGGTGTTTGTGTTAAGGCTAAATTTATATCTTCAAATGACATTTTAGCCTCTAGAGTCCATTTAATAGTCGAATCTTTCTTTAACTTGTTGTTTGGTAATCTAATCAGTTCAGCTAAGTTGGAGATAAATCTTCTCAGAAATTTTATTTTACCCAAAAATGCTTGAAGTTCTTTGATATTCCTGGGGTGTGGTATCTGCAAAATGGCTTCAATTCTTGTTGGGTCAATCTGAATACCATCTTTGGAGATAATGTGGCCTAGTAATTTCCCCTCTTCCAACCCAAATAAAGATTTTTTAGGATTCAGAGAAATTCCATACTTCCTACACTTAGTGAAGACCTGCCTAAGATGATCTAGGTGTTGCTGATCTGATTTAGAGAATACTGTGATATCATCTAGGTATATTACTAGGAAGCCATGGATTTCCTTAGCAAAGGCTATGTCCATTGCTATTTGAAAGGTGCCCCCCACGTTTTTTAACCCAAATGGAATTTTCACATACATGAAAGTGCCCCATGGTGTAGTGAATGCAGTTTTTGCCTGATCATTTGGGTGGACTAGGATCTGGTTATAACCAGAAAACCCATCTAGCAGTGAGATTCTGGTGGAACCTACTACCCTCTGTAATATGTGATCCATTTTAGGAAGAGGATAGTTATCCTTAAGTGAAACTTTATTTAAATTCCTAAGGTCAACACACAGTCTAATTTCGCCAGTTTTCTTTCTTGTAGGTACCAAATTAGAAACCCAGTCTGAGAATCTAATTGGTGCAATAATCTTAGCTTCATACATTCTTTTGATCTCTTTTTTGATGGAAGGAAATAGAACAGGGTTAATCCTTCTAAGCTTCTGTCTAAAAGGCTTCTGGTTTTATTTTAAAGGAATAGTGTGTTGTATTATGCCGGTATCGTAGGACTTAAGGTCCTCATAATTCCAAGCAAAAACATCTTGGAATTCTTTTAGTAGTTCTATGTATTTCACTTTTTCATTGGGAGGTAATGATTTTGAGAGTTTTATCAGTTTGGGATCTTCTTCAGAGCCTATATTAGATTCCTCAATGTTTGATTTCAAGGGTTCCATTTTAGGCTTTTTAGGAATATCGTTTGAATCAAATAAGTTCTCCAAAGGAGTTAATCCTTTGGGAAAAAAATTGTCTTTAGGGTTGATGACTTCAGATTCTTCATTGATTGCTTCATCAATTTCCATTTGTTTTAGGTTTTGAATATCTGATTTTGTAAACTTTGTGGGATGAAATATATCTATCTGATCATCTTCTACTTTGTTAATTTCTACTTCATCAGTGTAATCAAAATCCAATGCTATGTCTGTATCTATGTTGCTATTCACAAATTCCTCACCTAACGTCAAAAACTTGTTAATTTGTTGATCATTCTCAAATACTTGCCAATTCTTTAAGTTGTCAGGAATAGTAGGTCTATGCCTAACCTCAACGGTGTACTGATGGTTGGCTAAAATGGTAACTTGCAAGTACTAGTGAACATGGCTCAACTGTGAGCTTGCATATTGTGTTTTCTTGGGATGACAACAAGCTTGGTTTCAAAAAAAATATTTAGTATTTCTACAACTTTCCCTATATAAAATCTTAACCTAGGATCCCTAGTCATATAAACAACATTAATTTGTTTGATTACCAACTCAGAATCTCCCATAATAGAGACTCTTATGGCTTCTAATCTTTTGACCAGTTTCAGACCTAACAGAAGTGCTTAATATTCGACCTGTTGGAAATAATACTGAGAGGGGGGGGGGTGAATCAGTATTATTAACTCAATAAATTTTTTTCATTTCCCTATTAAGATTCATATACGCTACTTCAGTTAAGGATACTCGTGTATATACACGACTGTGTTTAATGCAACTAGCGTATATCCAGTAAACTTATGATACTGTTAGTTGATCTTCAATGAGCACATCAGAACATTATTAATCATATGAACAGTCAACAGGTGTAGTAAACAGAACAGATCATCACACATAAAGAGCACACATGAACACCATGATATAAGGTGGAAACCCAATGTGGGTGAAAACCACCTGCTGCAATTTGTTTCTATCATCCTTTAATAAGAAACTTCTATTACAATGTACTGGTGCTATCCTTTACCAGCACGTAAGATGCAACCTGTAGAGGGCTACAACCCTCTTAGCTCTTGTACTAGCCGATCCATTTACTAGTACGTAGGCACCGGCCTACTGAAGGCTCCAACCTTCACTCATTTTCCAACTGCTCCTGGAAGGGAGCTACAACCCCCTGGCTCTTGTACTGGCCAATATGTTTACCAGTACGTAGGCGCCAGCCCACGATCATCTAGGGACCACGTTTCATACATTTTCATATTGGATCCATAAAACAATCACCATTGCAATACAATCATCAACTACCCCTGCATCATCAATCTCTGAATCACCCAATACTGAAACCCTGTCAACAACACAGTCACCAGACAATAGAACTCTGCCACAACAATAAAATCCAACTACAACTTCAAATATCATACTTCATACTGTATATGCTACTTGGATGAACCCAACCTGTGTGTATACGCGCTTTTACCAAAGACAACCCGCGTACAGATCTGCAAATATTTACTCATAACATTGTAGCTATTCCAAACATCAGTCATACCCAGATCATAACATTCATACAATAAACATGCGTCAATAGATCTAGTCTATGCATAATCAAACCATATAATGATAATCATTCCAAGCCTTAAGATCCCAATCCATCGTTCATCATCCTTCACATGAGTGCCTCCTTGGTTCAGATCAAGCACGGTATCACCAACCCGTAACCAGCAGCTAGATCTCACACTTCATCAGATCTTCATCACTTGCAGACTTACCCCTCTTGGCCTAATGATCTTCTCCTTATATAGGTTTAGGCTTATCTCAATACCATGGTCCAAAACCATGTAGAACCAATACCTTGGACCCAATACCAGGGGTCGAAACTTCGGACCAAATACCATGGACCAAATACCACGGACCAAAACCATGGTTTCCGACATGTACGCGCCTTTCCTTATGTGAACCTGTGTGTGTACGTGTACGCGCCTTTTGCTCCACTAACCCACGTGTATATGCACTTTCATCACGATCAACCTGCGTATACCTCTCTTTTGACCTGCTGCACTATGATCTGAGTTTCCATCAAGGACAACACTTGTATCATACCTCTGAGTTTGAGTTGCCATCAAGGACCACACTTGATTCATAATGCCAACAATCTCCCCCTTTGGACTTGATGGCAACAACCACACCAAGTCACTCTCCCCCTTTTACATCAAGGGAAAAGGGCTAACCAAGATATCCTCTTCTTGATATACTCTTTGCTGTCCATGCTCCCCTTGAGTATCTGCTGAAGTCTCTGATTGAGCTCCCCCTTTGTATATGTCGAGATGTACCAATCTGTCCATGCTCCCCCTGAGCACATGCAAGGTCTGCAAAAGCATAACATGACTCTATACATACATCAATCTCCCAACCAAGTGGGAATACACCATTTTAAACTCATCCACCCAACCAAGTTTACACATGACAACCAAGTACATATACATGACTCAACAAAAAGAACCATTACATCATCCATCCCATGCATAGTGGGGTAACAAAACAAGGACCAACAATCTAATCAAGATCATGATCAACAACTATCATACACCATGTATGATCTGCACCAGACCTGTAACCTGCAATACCATTCTTTTGACCGACCAACAATAAGTAGCAAGATGTATCATTTAGCTACATAAGCATCATCACCAAAGACTTCTCATCAAATTGCCAACAATGCATTATTTAAGTATACGCTCCCCTTGAGCATGTGCCATGCCATCATTAAACAGTGACTGAACCATTATCAGACTTCTGTACTGCTACTTTTCTTCAGAACATCATATACGCGATTGTGCAGAGTCTAAATCGCGTATATACGTGACTTATCTTCATGAAACATGTGTATGAGATTTAGAACACAGAGTTTCCACATTTTCAGCTTCCTCTGAGTCTGTCATGTTTGTGTACTCTGCTATGCCACCTCTTTCTGGTTGTACTTCCTTTTTCTTCCATATCTTCAACTGTAATGATGTTTTCTCCTTTTGGTATGGTGCCCAAAATCTTCTCCTGCATTCCTTTGCTATGTGTCCCAGCTTGTTACATGCATAACATCTTACATGTTTCATATTCCTTCTGTAGCAATCAACAGCTTTGTGACCAAACATATTGCAAGAAAAACAATATCCCTTGAAGTACCTGGAACGTGATGATCTTTCTGTGTGATGGTCTTGAACCATTCTACTTCTGCATCTGGCTGCAACATGTCCAAGATTATGACATACATAACATTCAACATTATTCATCGGAGGAAATAATCGTCTATTACTTCCACTGTTAGGAGCTAAATATTTTCTTTGAGGAATTTGTTTCCTTTGATGGGGTTGTCTTCTCATCTCCTTATTGATAATTTTAGATTTCTCATTAGCGATCCTTGTCTTACTTTGTGAACTAGATTCACCTTCAACAGATTCATGAAACCAAGACCAGTTTTGATAGTAGGAGACATTTGACTACTAGGTATATCATCCAAGATCTTAATACTATATTGAAATCGTAATAGTTTATCTTTTTCTTCTAATTTACCTTTCAAGATATTTACCTCAACCTGATGTTGTTCTTCCCTTTCCAGACATTGCTTCGTCAAAGTTTCTTTAGACTTTATTCCTTCTTCCACTTGTTGCCTTAGATTGAGAATCTCATTTTCTTGCTCTTCATTCAGCACCTGCAACATTTGTCGTACTCTGGAGGCACATTCCAACTGAGCTTTTAAGCTGATAATTTCTTCTTTGAGGGCACTCTCCCTTTTGCTAGGTAGATCTTGTTGATCTATGATTTTATCTGATGCTTCATTTGCTTGTCCATCTTCAATCTGAGGTGATTTAGGATCTGAATACTTGCTTCCACTCACCGGAAGGCTGTCATTGTTCCTTTGAGCTGTCTTCTTCTTTTGACGCACTTTCTTTCCCATTGTTCTACGGATCTCCTTCAAGCAACCAAGCTTCTACCGAAGGACTTGCTCTGATACCAATTGTTGGAAATAATACTGAGAGGGGGGGAGCGGGTGAATCAGTATTATTAACTCAATAAAACTTTTCATTTCCCTATTAAGATTCATATACGCTACTTCAGTTAAGGATACCCGCGTATATACACGACTGTGTTTAATGAAACTAGCGTATATCCAGTAAAATTATGATTCTGTTAGTTGATCTTCAATGAGTGCATCAGAACATTATTAATCATATGAACAGTCAATAGGTGTAGTAAACAAAATAGATCATCACACATAAAGAGCACACATGAACACCATGATATAAGGTGGAAACCCAATGTGGGTGAAAACCACCTGCTGCAATTTGTTTCTATCTTCCTTTAATAAGAAACTTCTATTACAATGTATTGTTGTAGTCCTTTACCAACACGTAGGATGCAACCTACAGAGGGCTACAACCCTCTTAGCTCTTGCACTAGCCGATCCATTTACTAGTACGTAGGCGCCGACCTA
This sequence comes from Pinus tabuliformis, assembly GCA_031772625.1. NCBI lineage: Eukaryota > Viridiplantae > Streptophyta > Pinopsida > Pinales > Pinaceae > Pinus > Pinus tabuliformis. The sequence goes on from CM062817.1 coordinate 127,937,447, forward strand.
CTAAAGGCTCCAACCTTCACTTGTTTTCCAGCTGCTCCTGGAAGGGAGCTACAACCCCCTGGCTCTTGTACTGGACGATATGTTTACCAGTATGTAGGCGCCAGCCTACGATCATCCAGGGACCACGTTTCATACATTTTCATACTGGATCCATAAAACAATCACCATTTCAATACAATCATCAACTACACCTGCATCATCAATCTCTGAATCACCCAATACTGAAACCCTGTCAACAACACAATCACCAGACAATAGAACTCTGCCACAACAATCAGATCCAACTGCAACTTCAAATATCATACTTCATACTGTATATGCTACTTGGACGAACCCAACCTGCGTGTATACGCGCTTTTACCAAACACAACATACGTACAGATCTGCAAATATTTACTCATAACATTGCAGCTATTCCAAACATCAGTCATACCCAGATCATAACATTCATACAATAAACATGCGTCAATAGATCTAGTCTATCCATAATCAAACCATATAATGATAATCATTCCAAGCCTTAAGATCCTGATCCATCGTTCATCATCCTTCACATGAGTTCCTCCTTGGTTCAGATCAAGCACGGTATCACCAACCCATATCCATCATCTAGATCTCACACTTCATCAGATCTTCATCACTTGCAGACTTACCTCTCTTGGCCTAATGATATTCTCCTTATATAGGTTTAGGCTTATCTCAATACCATGGTCCAAAACCATGTAGAACCAATACCTTGGACCCAATACCAGGGGTCAACACTTCGGACCAAATACCATGGACCAAATACCACAGACCAAAACCATGGTTTCCAACATGTACGCGCCTTTCCTTCTGTGAACCTGCGTGTGTATGTGTATGCACCTTTTACTCCACTAACCCGTGTGTATACGCACTTTCATCACGGTCAACCTGCGTATACCTCTCTCTTGACCTGCTGCACTATGATTTGAGTTGCCATCAAGGACAACACTTGTATCATACCTCTGAGTGAGTTTCCATCAAGTAAAACACTTGAATCATAATGCCAACGTTTAGTATTTAGTATTTCTACAACTGTCCCTTTATAAAATCATAACCTGGGATCCCTAGTCATATAAACAACATTAATTTGTTTGATTACCAACTCAGAATCTCCCATAATAGAGACTCTTATGGCTCCTAATATTTTGACCAATTTCAGACCTAACAGAAGTGCTTCATATTCGACCATGTTGTTTGTACATTTAAAGTTTAATCTGTAGGCATGACCCTCTGAATGATCATTTTCTAAGTTGTAAATCCATACACCTACTCCTGCACCTAGTTTGTTGACTAACCCATTGAATTCAAGATGCCAAAGAATTTCATGTTCATAATTCTTACTATCCGGGGGAACAAAATCTTCTTTGACTAAGGTATCTAGGTCATCTTTATTATTTGAAATCTCATGAATTTGGACATTTTGATTTTCTTTTAATACTGCAATTTCTTTTGGTTCTGCTATTATGCTATTTGAAGTGTCTACTTGATTAGATTCAACATTGTAAAGTATGAAAGAATAAATATTAGAATGTACTGAATATATAGGAAAGTTTTGAGGTCTCTCCTGGATACTCACTACGTACTTCATCAGAGTCTCTCTATACAGTTTCTTAGGATGTCCAAAGCATGATATGGTAGCATACAACGTGTCAAGTTGCAGAGATCCCTGGAGTTTGGTAGCCCAAGATCTAGACAACAACATACCATACTTAGGTGGTATATCAACAACAACTATGTCCACAAGTATAGTCTTAGCAGGGTACTGCACTAGGGAAACACACAGATCTTTTATAAGTCCTAGGCACTTAACTTGGCTTGAACTAAAGGAAACCAGGTCCTTGTAAGGTCTAGTGATATCCAAGTTTAGCTTCTCCATAATGGATTTAGGAATAAGATTGTGTGAAGCCCTAGAGTCTAGTATGGAATTATGTGGGATTTTATCGTGGATGTTAAGGCTAATGTAGAAGGGTGGTATCCCTCCTTCCACTGGTTTTCCATTAACATCAGGCCCGAAAATTAACTCAGGTTGATCATCAAATAGGTTCACAGAGTCTTCATTCTCAACGAAGTTTAAAGATTTACTTATTTGAGATCTGTAAGTTTCATGTTTAACCAATTCTGTCAGAGGCACTGAGATTTTGAGTTTGGCCACCTCTGCTCCCAAATTGAAAGGCAGAGGGGATTTGTCTATTTGAACATTTGAAATTTTAGCACCAAGGTTCTGAGTAGTTTGTTCTTCTTTTTCAGTGTTTGGAGTGTTCTTAATTGGATTTTCTAATATGATTTCTGGAGGCTGTTCCACTGTTCCCTTAAGGGGGACTGAAGTGGAAGGTTTCTCATTAGAAGGTTGGTCATTGGTTACATCTTCAATGGTGGGACTGGGAGGGTTTTGATGTGATCTAGAAAGGATTTGTATGGCTTTTGTAACTCGAGGATTCTGATTTGTAGCTTTTACTTTCTTAGGCTGATTAGGTATTGCTTTTTATTCTGGTCTGGAACATCAATGTTCTTTTTTCTTCTTAAATTGTACTGTTTATGCACTTCGAAAATATTAGAGTCATACCCTTGCTTATAGTTGAAAGATTCTCCAGTTTGAGTTTGTAACTATTGAAGCATGTATAATTCCTGATCATCCTGAGTTAGAAAGACAGTTTCTTCATCATCTAATCCCATTAGGTTGATTTGGGTGTCTATCTCAGGGTCTTCTTGATGGGAAGTTTCAACATAATTTTCTTGGAAAGGTGGTCTAATGTTTTGATCAGGCCCATTTTTACCAGTGTTTTGGTTCTAGTTCTTCCTAAAGTTTGGATTCCTTACTGGATTTGCCTATTGGTTATCCCAGTGAGGTTTCCTTTCAATGACTTCTATTCTATCCATCAACCTTTCCATTCCTTTAGCTAAAGCATCCATTTTTTGATCAAAGGGTGAAGTTTCATCTTTAAAGGGTGTTCTTGTCTCATTTCTAACCCTAGCCCTTTTGGATAACAAATTAGCTTCTACAATAACTACTACACTTTGCATATTTTCAAGTGTAGGGGGATTCCTTTCTCTAAGTTGAAAAGCCATATCTGTGTCAAATTCGTCTGGAAACTTAATCAAGGCTAAGCCAGGTGAAGGCCTAAGGTCAAGTGGGATTGCATTATATACATTGTTAAACCTAGTACAGTAGTCCTAAACAATTTTGTTTGGTCCCCTTTTAAGGTTTTCATATTCAGAAAGAATTTGAAGGGGGTTCTTTTTCTTCTCCCACCTATTTAAAAATTGCTGGTAAAGAACTTCTAAACTATATATACTTTGAGGAGGCAAATATCTAAACCATGTTCTCACTTCTCCAGCTAGAGTTTGGACAAAGATTCTCATTTGGACATCTCCTATGTCAATTTCATGCAGTTCAAAATAATCTGTCATTTTCTTTGTGTGCTGCTGTGCTGTGTAAGTTCCAGTGCCATCAAATAAGGTAATTTTACTTTGATAATTTGCTGGTAAGGCACCTTGAGGAGTAGGCATCACAAGGGGGGCATATCTGAGTGCCATAGCTCTAAGTTGGACAGGATTGAGAACAGGAGTTGGGGTTACAGGAGGATTTGGGATAACAAGGGGAGTTGGGGTAATAGGGGTGATGGGTACTTGAAGGGTAGTGATAGGCTGATGGGGGAGTGATGATGTGAATGAAGATGAGGGATGATCTTTAGAGGTGTGGGGAAACGATGGTGAGCTAAAAAATGTTGAAGCTGTTTCAAAAAGTTCAGGGATTCTATCAGTGGTAAGAGATGACTGAGGGGAGCTCAAAAGGTATTGATCAATTGACAAGTTGGCTCATTGGACTTCAAGTTCTCTTGTGAATTCTGGATCTAGGACTGTGTCCTCAAGTTCACTCTCAGACTTGGTTCTAAAAAGAGAAAGATCAAAATACTCATCAAAAGGAATGTCTTCAATGAATAACCACTCAACAAGGCATGAATTGGATCTAAAAACAGGTCTAAGGCTCACTGAACTTTCCCGTTTTCTGATTATTCTTAGAATAAGGTTGGGATTGTTAAATACAGGGGGATGATTTGGATCAGGGTTGGCCCTGGTATAGTGAGTTCTCCCTGAAGCCAAATTTTGAGCTTTTTCTAATTATTTTGCATTTTTTATGAATTTTTCTTTTGAAATAACTTCTAATAAACCCTTTAAGATACTTACAAATAAAAATTTGAATTTCTCAAAGGTTTATTAAGACTAGGGTTTGAGTACCCCAGTATGGTCGCCACTATGTTATCACTCAGATTTTTTCCTTAGAAGTTATCAAAGAAGGAATAGTTCGAGGTAACCACAAAACAATCTTTTAGGCTTAGGCTCTAGCCAACCTAAGTCCAAAGAGGGCTCTCTCTTTATAATTTAACTTTGTTTTGGTGGGATTTTAGTCTAGTTCTTAGTGTTCATAAGGTTTTGATTTCGGTTGGGTGGTGGAATTCTGGGAACAGATGGGCAGAACAAACCTTCAAGCCATTGGGCTATGGAGTCAATCAAAGAGTGGCTTAACTGAATCAGATCAATTGCTAAAGTAAGAGTTCACAGGGCAGGCTAGCATAGCAAAAAGCAAATCTGCAGGTTCAAATGGATGTGGTAGTCCTAACCAGGGCTAAGGGCAATGAAGAATCCTTAATCGGGATTAAGATGAAGAAAAGAAGGATGATCAGTAGCAAAGGGAAATGAAGAATCCTTTACTATGTACCAAGGGGGAGGGGAAACTACAGAAGTAAGGGATCAATTAAGAATTCCCAGACCAAGATAGTTTAGTGGAAAACATATAGAAAGTAAATAGTGAAAACAGAGATAATTTAAGCTAATTCTAAGATATCATTCCTTTTTTATTTTACAGATTTCATAAGAGACACATATGAATATTTATAACATGAAGAGAAAACAATATTTAAACATGAAGAGATAATACTTATTTGTTCCAACTGTGCACAAGAATCCAGTGAAATGTCCTTAGCTTTATTTCATATCCAACAAAACCAGTCCAGTCTTAAGTACAATAGATCCTTGGCTCAATATAAAATGTCTACAGAAATGTATTTAATCCACCCTAAATACTTCAATTTGTCAAGTATTTATAAAAAAAATGATACAAAATATCTCATAACAATATGAGATTTATTCTAGGAAACAGAAAATATCTTCAACACGAAGATAGATACAGATGGAGAACTGTCTTCTTTCTTTCCCTTTTATTGTGACTGTGATGGCTATTGTAATTCAGATTTGGCTCTTTCAGTTGCTTTGTAGTTGTGTGCTGGAATCAATTTCTATCTTCTACCTACTGATACTCTTTACCTGTTCTGCTTTGATTCTGTCTCACCTGTTCTACCTGGCAGCCATGTTTTACCATGTAGATCTACTGCAGTGACTTTATAGTAAATCTGTGAGTTTTATCCACCATTCACTGTCAGGTAACTTCATCCTTATCATCTTTCTGTATATCTCATCAGCTTCTGTATACTTAGCAAAATTTGGCTTGCTGGTAAACAAGTGCTTTACCTCATGCTCTATGTAAAACATATTTTCAAGACCATCATATAGTACCTTCCCAGTGGGCAAAGATTTCACCCCTGAGGTACTAGCTTGGTTTCTCGCTAGCTTGTTTAATCTTTCAATATACTCCTCGTGAGTCATCAGCTTGTCATGTATTACCATAGGGCTAGGAAGTCCTTTTTCTCTTAAGATGCCATATTTTAAAACTATCAATGACTACTTGGAGGCTTTGACACCTTTTCTTCAGATTTAACATCAGGTTCCTCTTGGTGAGAACCTTCTTTATTTCAATGATGGTTGTTGTTCTATCATCAATTTATAGTTCATCTAGCTGGTACCTGTTTCTGTTGTTCAAAAATGTGATCAATTGATTGGCTTCTTCAGGTTTATCTCCCAATTCTTCCACTGTCTTGTGGATTGCTTCTATGGCTACTTTGACTAATTCAGTGTGTTCAAAAATAACTTGAATAGAAGGCCAAACATCATTGATGGAATCAATGATGTTGGTCCAAAGAATTTCTTTCATGTCTCCTAGTGGCTCTTGCAATGTCAAGTCCTTTTCAAGGACTTTTTTTCTTTCTACCATCCTTTGGTTCTTCTGAGCTTCTTCTTTCTGATGTATTTGTGCAAGTTTACAATTAGTTTCTAAACTTGACACTTGTTCTCTAAGTTTCTTAAGCTCAGTGGCCTGGATACTCATTTCCTCCATGGCCTTTACCAATTCAGCTGTTTTTTATGTGGAAGTACCTACGCTTGTAGATGCCCCGTACTTGCTGATGTACCTGTTATTGGCAAAGATGTAGCTGGTGGAAGTGTGCGTGCTAAGGCAACAACCAAGGTGGAGGGTACTGCTGTAGAGACTGTAGGAATTACAGTCTGAGGAGTGGTGTCCAACTCACTCTTCTTAGACTGTATCAAGTTATCCAGCTCCTTTTCTATCTCTTTTAATTGTTCATTCAGCTTAAGGACTAGGTCCATAAGCTCTTCGTCCTTTTGTGTTTCCAACACTTCAGCTGTCTGAGGATGATGTAGAGGAGGAATTTTGAGCTGTTTCTGTAGTGCAACTATGTCATCATTTTTCTTCTCGATAAGCTTTTCTGCAGCGTTTACATCCTTGGGATCATGTCCTAGCTCTATGACCAAGTCCTCTAAGGATTTTATTCTGGTGTCCTTGGCCTGTGAAGAGGCCTTCTCCAACTGGAATTGTGATGATATATTATTCAGAGAATTCTGGATTTGGTGGGCTACAATTCCTTTGCTAGTCAGAGTGGAGTAAACCATTTCCCTAGTCTGCTTGTGTAACTCAATTTGGTCAATAGGATGGATATCCTTTGCCCAAACTTCAATTTATTTATTTATTTATTTTTTTCCAGATAATTTTCCATTGATCTGGGTTGCTGTGTGGTTGGCTTCAAAAAACTCATCTACATCTTACCTTCCTTTATGTCAAAGGCTGACATTAGCCTTGATTGATTTGTTGGAGCCATTTTCAAGTAGTGTGCATAACTTTGGGCTTTTAATCTTTCATTTCTTGGCTTGATTTATTTGTATTTATCTTTGATATCTTGGCTCTGGCCGGTAGGAGCCCTAAAGGAAGATACTTCCACGCTTTGTTGCCTTTCTAGAATTTGAGCCTGTGAGGTGGAAGGTTCTTGTGTACCTCATGAAGGTGTGGTCTACCTTTTTTCTGTTCTTTCTGCACTTGTAGTTCTTGCTGTCTCCTTAGTATACTCCTGTTCTGAAAATGGATTCAACCTTTGCCTCTTAGCATAGGTTTGGGCAACAGGTCTGCTGGAAGGAGTGGCCTCCTCTTTATCTCTCTTGAGGTTCCACTCCTCATTTAGAGGAGTTTGTAAAATAGGAGGATTGCTCATGATTTGTTCTAGTTGATCAAGTTCCTCTGAAATCTCAGGCTGTTCTGATTCCTTTGGCTACTCTGAAGGTCCTAGTTGCTCTGATGGCCCTTCTTGCTCTGATGGTCCTTCTTCTGCTGTTTGTCCACTATGTTCCTTTAATTTCCTTTGAGATTTAATTTCTCCTGGCACTTGTACAAATGAATCCTCATCAAGTTTTCTATCTAAATCAATGAAAACATTATTGACAACGGTTTCTGTGCTATCCTGGTCTACCAAAGTGTTTTCCACCCATTCAAGCTGATTTGCATACTATTCAATTTCAGGGATTCTATGGTGGATGTAAGGAGATAATTTATTCTTTTGTCTCCTATTGCAAATCAAGTCAAAAGGATCATAATTCCAGATAAAACTTTGCTTCAGTCTCAACCTTTGGAGGATTTTCTCTACTTCCTTTCCTGCTTCTCTACTATTACATATAAATGGGCCAAGATGATCTTTTATCCTAAGTTGAGCTTTCTTCTTGGCTTTCAAAAAATGCACCTCATCTGAATTGATCATTTGCATGTAGTACTCCAGGGCAAACAATCTCATAGGGAGGTATTTAGGCAGTTTGTAGGGAGCCAGCTCACATCCATAGATTCTGATTTCAGTGTGGGTTTGGTACAAGTACCAATCCCCCACTTTATATTGTTTGGACAACTGAAGGACCCTCCTGATGTTTGCACTGATTCTGGGGGGAGGGCTTCCTAGTAGCATAGTTATCACTAGATACACAACGAGATCTATGAAATCAGTATAAGAATATTGAGAGTCAAATGGATGGATTAATGAAGTCTAGAAGATCACTGTTCTGGGGTTACCTCTGGTATCAAGATTTTGAAGGGTGATTGGAAATCTTTCAGCTTGATAATACAAGAATAAATGATATAGAACTGAAGAATACTTAAACACTCTTTCATTATCCCACCTCATGAATTGATCATGAATTTTATCAGCAATGAACTTAGCATAGTCAAACATGATGGCTGGTAGTTTCCCAAGAGAGTAGATGGACATAAAGGCTATAATGATTTCATCAAAAAATTCACTTGTAGTATAACTTATCACACTGGATATCATGTCTATGATGTCTCGGCCAAGGTCAGAGAATATAGTCCACAGGTAAGGGGGAGAGTCCTTTGGGGTGTATTGTTCTTCATTGATGAAGGCCTAATATAACCCAACAAGTTTGATTGAGGTGAGAATAGGGTATTTATTCAGCATATCTCCTATAGAAAGAGGAGTCAGGCTTTGGCTTGGTTGTAATTGTAGCATTTAATTAATGGACTCAGCAGTGATGGTAAATAATACAGTCTGGTCAGGGGTCCTTACTGCCCTTTGGACGGGATCATAGTTCATGTGGCAGTAATGTACAATCTCTGGGAAGATATGGACTCTAGGGAACTGGTACTTGGGTAAACCTGATTCCCAAAGTCCAATGTAGTCTGCATGGTTCAGGTATTGGTATCTGTACCTGCAGAATAGTTTCAAAGGGGATTCTAAGACAGAGGTATCTTTAATATAGAAATATTTGTATTCTAGTGGGAGATGGTCTAAATCCCTGTGAGGAGTCGTAATGGACAGGACATTCAATGAAATTGGGGCATCCATCCTTGGTTCTTGTGGATTCAAGGATGGGGGCGAAGGGTTTTCAGTGAATTTTGGGAAAAACGGGCCTAATTCAGGTATTTTGGAGTCATCAGGCAATTTTCTTACTAAATTACTTAGGAATTAGAAGCAATTTAGCCCTGGTCGTGGAACAAAATAGGATTTTTCAATGGATGGGCAAAAATACCTAGTTTCGGCTTTTGGATTGAGGAATGGCGACTGTGCACTGTTTGTAGGAAGCATACGGGTTTGCGAGGTGGTCTGGAGTTCTAGCAGGTTCAATAAGTTGGCGGTTGGTAGCAAGTTGACGATTGCACGTACTCTGTGCTTGCATGGAGGTCAAGATGTTCTTTTTTCACGATAAAACAAAAAAACTATAAGTTTTTTGGTTTTATTCGTAAAGCCAATGACTTTGGCACGTACATTGGGAAAAGGAAAGTTGGCGCCAATGGGGGATGTGACATTTTGGCATGTAGCGGAGGTGGTAAGCGGAATCCATCGCACCGCTTTTTGGGATAAAGTGGTTTTGGAGGAAGGCTGCCCGATGCCATTCGTCGGGCGCCACATAGCGGCGGGGTGAACAGTGAAATCACCCACATCGGGCGGGTAAAGGTCGGCCTTTGGAGGCCGCCCGATATGAGCATCGTTCGTCGGATCAAAAGGGGTTAGATCGCACAGTGATCGGGGCGATGATTTGATGTGAGGTTTAATGGAGGGGCCCGACGGGTTTTAATGAACGAAAGGATTAATTAATTTCAGATTAGGGAGGCTTAATGACATCGAGAGTGATTTGATTGGCGGGGAAAGATTATTAATTAATCACTGATTAATTAATTAATATCTTTAATTCGGCGGTGGGTCATGGTTATTAATTAGTCGCTAATCGACCTAATTAATCCCTTTAATTAGTTTATTAATAAGGCTTATGTTTCAAACCTCGGGGCGAGATTTTAACATATGGGATTTTTAATATACGGGAAAGGGGTATTCTTCGGGATTAATAAATAATGTTAGAAGTCAATATGAAATGAAAGCGGAAAATGAAATGCGCTAAGTATAATGTACATGGAATTTATTTTCTTTTTACATTCAAACATTATAACTTAGGCTAAATGCATATTTGTGGGTTTTGTGGAAAAAAAGGGGTTTTGTATGGGAGTAATTACTTTCCCTAGGCAAATGGTGATTTTACCTTAGGAAAAGGGATTTTTTAGATGAAATGAATGAATTATAGAGGGGGTGAATGTTGGTGAGGGGGCTTTAGTAGTTAGGCCCTATAATATATTGGGTCGAGGGTTTGGTCCCTCCAAAAGTCAAAGAAATTCTCTGAGCCCCTTTAACTTAAGGTTTTAGGTACTTTTGACTTTACTTATGGGAAATTAGTAAGCTTAAGGGTAAAACGAATGAAGAAATTAATCACTTGACTTTATGTAACTACTCAATTATCATCCATACTTTAGCAACTTGATGATGAAAGTAAATGATATGATCTTAGCTAATCATTCATCAGAATTCTGCAACCATGCAACTACTTACCCATCTACTCATCCTACCATTTTTTCTACTCTTTATTAGGGTGCACTTAAGCTGGAAAACCCTTATCAAAACATTTTTCTTTTCTTTTACAATACAAAATATCTAAGTCTATCCTTATTACATCCAAGGGCTTAGATTAAACTGTTGGGCTCCTTTTATTTACTCTACCTATCTACTTATCTTCCAAGATTACACAATTTGGTCAGATCTTATTCTCTATCTCTAAACATGAAATTCAAAACAAGGAATAACCAAGATTAAACTGTTTGGTTACCATGGATTGTGGCATGAATAACAAGCTGGACACAATAATTTATTATGCATAAAAAGTAAATAGTAGTGGCATTTAGACTTGCACACTTTCATGGTATTTTTGCTTTTCTACTCCTTTTGTCCTTTGATTTTCTTTTAGGACATACCCTCTTTACATTTCTTAATTTTTTTGATTTTTTGAAGATGGAAAACATTTGCAGAAAGCAAAAGTATGTACATATTATAGATTTGACCTCTTCCATTCAAAAATTATGACACCTATTGGTATAAGAACATAACAATGTGTTGAAGCCCCGAAAATCGGGTTTACAACAAGGGGGATACCCACCTGGTCCGGACCTTGGTTAGCAGCTCCTTTTCCGTTTGGTACAGTGGGTCCGACTGGGGATATGGGACTAGTTTCCCAATTTATGTGTGTGTGTGTGAATAGAATTAATATTTCCTTTCTAACGATTTCTAAATGGAATGCCTTTACTCTAACTCTAATCTAAAAATATGCAATTGTATTCTAATAAACAAAAATATCTAATTCTATACTAACCTGGGATGTAATCTTTCCGTTATGCAATCTAAAATGATTTTAAATAAAAATTAGTAATAAAGATCATTCAACTATTTGAGAAAAGAATTCAATAAAGATGAACCACTTCGTATAAAAAGTTAAACGAAACAGTTGTGAAAAACATATCGCATAACAAGTTACTCATACATTAAGCATAAATAAATAGCTATCACCGTACAGAAGTGCCAAATGATAACTAAAGCATTCACGCATCAATATATAAACAACTGAACATAAATATCACTTTTAACACAAAGGCAGAAATAGTTAAGAGATAGAAGTACCATTTATAACTAGTTCTACTCATGAGCTTCAAGCGATAATGATTTATCTCTTCTTAATCCAACATCCACTAAGAGTACAGAAGTGCAACATCAGTAGTAGATATTAGATGCAGATATCAATAAATCCTATTCCATTCATTCATCAAAGCCTCCTCAAAGGGTACAAAAGTGCATGTTCTGGGGATAAGTTTTTGACAAATTTCAGGACCCTTCTCTAAATGCATGAGAAGGGTTTAAATACTACTAACTAAATCTAAAAATAACTTATTACAAAAATGTAGGATGCAGTTTAAATGACCGTCCTCATTTCAGGCAAAAATAAAACAAAATTAAAACTAAAACTGAATCTAAAATTAAAACTACTAACTAATTATTTCTGTATCTTCTCCTTGAAATCACACGCATTCAGCATTTGTTTGAGAAGAATCGGCTGACCGACTTCCGATTTTAGCTGTGTTGTGAAAATAGAATTGGCAAGAGTTGGTGCCATCTTCTTGGCAGAATTGATGATACACTTGAGGGTCATGCACTGGCTGTGTGGTTTTACCAAATACGCCCAGTAAGAATCCTAATTCAACTTAGTTAATATTTTGATTGATTCTGCCTTTTCTTGAGCCTTCTGTCTCTATCCTGTTTGTAGTTGCTGTACTTTCGGTAGAGGCCCTGGAGTGGTTTCTGAGATCAGATTTTCCCTATGCAAATCTTCATTTATGCAGTCAATAACACTGTTCGATACTGTGGCTGCTTCTTCTGCTTCTTGCTCTGCTTTCCTGAGTTGTGCATCCCATTTGTTAAAGAGCATTTCTTTGTGAATTTCATTGATTATTGGTGCACCTGCTCTTTTCCCCTCCTCTGTTTCTTGCCAAGCTAAGTATTCAGTAACTCTTTTATAAATTAAATCATAATCATTTCGTAAATCCACGACTTGATTAGTGATTTTATCGCTTATTTCACAATAATAGTTCCACTGTGATATTCTTTGGCACAATGCTTCCTGTTGCTACAGTAGTTGATCATTTAAGGAAATGGATTCTGTAAGTCCTGCTGTAATCTTCCAAGCTGTTTCTGTGCTTCGTTGTTGGCGTTGGCTTGTTGCAGTTGTTGCTGCAAAACTTGTATTTGATCTTCCTTCTCTTTCAGTAGTTGCTATACCTCAGATGCTTTGTCAATGGTTGCAGAGGCATATGCTCCTGCGATCTGAGATAATTTGGTGAGATTTTCAGTGGGATCGGTGGTAGGATCTTGCCATAGGATGTCTAATTGCTCTGCATCATGAGAGAGCATGTTTTCCAATTTTCTTTTCTTTCTTTGTCTTCTCACTACTGCCTTGTGTTGTGGACTATAAAATACATCAAGAGGAGGAATCTCCTATATTTTGAGCATAAGTTCAGAGGATGGGGTGATGGGAATATATTCCATTTTTGAGACATTGCTAATTGTTCTTGTGACTATATCTTTTGTTGCCTGTACATCACTCGCAGGTGTCTTTGTACTTGGTCCCTCAACGTTGATTATATCATTGAATGTCTCCCATTCTTTATCTAGCTCGGTTCTGACTGATGGTGGCTGGATGATGAAAGGGGGAGGATCTAGCTGTGGAAGTTCTTTTGATTGGGCAATATCCTTTACTGACCCTTCACTTTTATAATGTTCAGATGTTTCCTTACCAGAATTAGATTTAGATCTGTCTATGCCTAAACTTCTACTGAGACTGATACTCGGAGTTGGTTCCCTTACGGGTTCCAAGCGTAGTTTTCCCACAGGGATACTAGCTAACCACCTTTCCCTATATATATTGAACTCTTGAAATTCTGCTGGAGGGAATCGCATTTGGGCCGAATGCAAAATTTCTTTAAGCGTACTTTTCTGTTGGAATATGTCATCAAAAAGATCATCATCTCCAGAAAATACCTTTATTTTGAGTGCAGTAGTGAAATTCTTAGAAATATCATAAGGGTCGAACGGTCTTCCTGGAAATTTGAACAATTGTAGACATGTTATGTTGTTTACTTCTTTGAATGCATGGCCTACATCAAATAGTGAAAAGGCCCCATAGGCCACAGGAAATTGTGGCCAAATAGCCTTCTTTTTGTCTTTCAAATCTTTAGTAAAACCTCCTTCTCCACAGGTTTGATAAGCAATTTCTCGTGCCAAGAGTTTATCAGGAACATACAAAGGTAAGACGTGAGGGGAAGCAAGACTTCTGAATACCCTAACATATGTAAACAGTTCTTCTCCAAACCATCTCGCAACAAGGAGTATATCTACCTCTGCTTCAGGAGAAAACCTTGGAACATCTTTATCATACAACACTTTGTACATGGGCAGCATGATTCCATGACAAATCTTGTAGAAATACGGAGTGAACTTAGAATCCCACAATTCTTTATGATAAACATGAATGGGTAAGGGGTCTTGAGTTGTCCATTTCCAACCCATCAAAGGAAACTTGGAAATATAATAGATCGCATCCATCACATATGCAGATAAGTAGAAAGGGGGATAGATTCTCTGAGAAACAGTTCTTTTAGACTGGTAATTTACAATGGCTGTGGCTAAGTTATCAGACAATATTTTAGCCCAGTCCACTACAGTAGCATTGGTGGCGGCATCCAATAATGGTAGCCATTCAGATGAAAATTTGTTAATGTCTGGCTTCCCAAAAAGTCTACAGAGCATAGCAGCAGCAAAGCAATACGGGGAGGTGAGAGAACCAGTTCTATACATACCATGTTTGTCCTTTTTTAGCGGTTCATCCTTCCTTGACCAGTTTTTGGTGAATTCTGCCAGGTCTTGATTTTTTTTGCAAACTTCTCCATGAACTGTTTGTTATAAGTCGCCCGTGGCTCTGGAAAATGATACATGAGCCTCAAATATTGTGAAGCAAATGAGCCAATGAGTCCTTGACCTTGAGTCTTAAACTGTCTATTTCTGATATTAGCGCTGTCCAATATCCATTTAATCATGTCCGTGTATGGAAGAATTTTGGGCCTTGCCACTATCCTGTGTAAGAACGAACAAGCTAGCTCTATAATGGATGCCTCAAAATAACCATGTGAGCCAACAGTAGACGCAACCTCCATCACTTTAGGATTCTCTTCCTCAAGTAGACTATGCATGCCTTCCCAAGTAGCAATACCAACGTCTTTGTTATAGGCGGTGTCTGTATACAAGGGCACCATTTATTTCTCTTCAGAGCTTAGGGTTTGCCTTTCTTTCCCATAATATCCTGCGTACTGCTTTGTATATTTCTCTGTTCTCCGTTCCTGCAATTTACAATTGAAGTGAGAATAATTATAAGGAAAGGTGATGGGAAAGTTTTAAATACCGAAGACATATAAAATATACCACCTTATGTGAAATGACTCTTTGATAAGCACAAAACCATATTCCATTAATGACTGGCAACTAACTCATTAATTAGCATTAAAGCGCATAACCAAGTCTCAGTTTATGGAAAATACTTTTTTGAACAACGAGCTCGAAAGATCTGCGATGAAGCGATTTTGTGATTTGCTTCGCAATATCACAGATCGTAACATCACAGAATCGCAACATCACAAGGCTGCTAGATCGCTATATCGCAATATCGCAAATTCACAATATCGAAAAATCGCAACATCGCTATATCGATATATTGCAAATCGCTGGAGCACAATATATGTCAATCATTCGTTAATCTGTTTTCTGCGAAATGCGATTTGCTATATGCGCCATCGCATAAAGTTTTTTAGCGTAAGTGATTTTTTAGACATGCGATGCGATAAATGTTTTCTTAATGTGTAGTTTCGCATCGCGATCTAGCAATCTTAGACTTCTGCTTGTAAGGAGGTATCCATTATCTTTTTGCGATGTGATATTTCCTAGTGAATAATTCTACTTTATCATAAAACTTAGGCTTTTTGATTTTTTTAAGGGTATTCTCCTAGGTTTATGATGGTAAGTTTTATTGAAAAAGGAAGTTCAAGTACTAATTGATTTTTAAATTTTTTGACTAAGGGTCCCCACTTATTTTGTATTAGGAATAACACTAAATAAGAAGGGAGGTTGTTGCTGGCCACAACAATTGGCGATTCACTTGGAAGAACTAGTTATCTCTGCTTTTCTTTTGAATTTTCTCAACTTCCAAAACAGAAAATTTTCCAGAAAATAAAACTTTATTGTAGAAAGACAAAGTACATCATGCTTTTACCTTTCAATGATATTTCGTTCCTTCTGTGTTTTACTTTGATTGTTTTACTCCCTCAAGCTAGTCCTTGTATCTAAATCAGTCGCTACTTGGTTTATAAAGATAAAAACAAAGCCTTCTCTGTAAATCAGTTTTAAATATGCTCATTTGTCGTAGGTAGAGCCTCTGCTGCCAGCAAGCATTTATAGCCTCGACAGGGTTACCTGTTACCCAGCAATGATCCTGTATCCTACTTAGAGAAATATACGATTTTCAAAGAGAAATCCACATCCACACTTATTTCTTTCATTTTTTTGTTTACCCTTAAAGAACGATGTCTTGGTTTGGTAGCCAATTTATGGCAGTGTCATTCACTTGATTTATAACTTTGCTGAACAAGCTGGCTCGTGATGAGACCCCTTGTCTTTTGATTGCAACAATATTGAGTCATTTCCCTGTTGTGGTATGCAGTATTGGCAAAGTCAGAAAGTTATAATATCTATGATAATGATAAGTAAGCTCGTGATGAGACCTCTTACTCTTTAAGTTAAAGTGTATCTTTGAATCATTCTCTGAAAATTGTAGTTTCCTAGGTGGGGAGGAAGTCATTGTTTCCTTAAGATAGCTCTGGACGACAATAGTAGAGTTTTTGGAAAGAGATTTTCTGCAAATAATCTTCGTTTTATTATTGATACCTTTCATTGGACTGATACAAAACAATTTCCCACTAAAGGTTGCTTTTTATGTAAATTTACAAGGTCGAAACTAGTTGCATTTCTAGGCGTAGAGCCTTTAATTGTATCTTTCAATAATAATGATTAATTTTCTAAAAGAATTCTATTTATAGAAGTAAAAAAACAAAATCTAAAAGAGAATTTGTGCCTTTTTCATAAATCTCAAATGTAACCATTTACAACCGGTTTTATTATGGCAATAAAAACTAATCTACAAAATAGAAGGATGATCTCCTATGGAAAATATTTTTTGAGGATTTGTCCGTTAACAGGTAAAGAATCTCTTTTTCCTGTTAAATCCTGTAACATAAAAGTGGACGGACCTATGACTTCTATGATTTGGAAAGGGCCAAGCCACATTCTTTGAAATTTTGTATGTTTCCCTTTTTCCTCATGAGCCTTGTCCCATTTTAAAACTAGATCTCCCATCTGAAAGTCTTTTCTGGATATCATGTTTGAATCAAAAGAGGCTTTTACTAATGCTTGATGATGAGCGTGAGTTATTTTGGCCTGTTCTCGTTGTTCTTCTAACTTAATTATTTCCAGCTGCCTTAGTTGTAAGGAAGAAGTTGGTGCTTCATCAATATATTGAACCAAGGCTAAAGAGGGAATTTCCAAATGAGTTGGAAGAACCACTTCTTTCCCATAAACTAAATTGAAGGGGGAAGTGCTGATGGAGGCTTTCTGCATTATTCGATCTTCCCATAAAGCATATATTAAAGACTTATGCCAATTTTTATGATTTTGGTCAATGGTTCGCTTAATAATTTTGATTAAGTTTTTATTTGTAGATTCAGCTAATCCATTCCCCTGTGGATAGTAATTGACGGAGTATTTAAGCTTGAAACCCCTTTCGTGTGCAAATTCAGTCATTGCATTACCAGAAAAATATGATGCATTATCAAACATTAAAGCAGAAGGCAACCCAAACCTGGTGATTATGAACTGGTCTATAAACTCGATGATATGTTCAGCATTAGCCGTCTTGAGTGGAACTGTTTCTACCCATTTAGTAAAGTAATATGTTGCTGTAAGGATATATCTATGCTGTTTAGAAGAGTGAGGAACGATCTCACCTATTATGTATAATACCCACTGATCGAAAGGCTACTCAATGTTAAGTGGTTGTAGTGGCAAGGATGGTTTCTTTTGTCTCCCAGTAGCGGTTTAACAGACTTGACGTTTCCTCACGTAGTTATGTGAGTCTTTGAATAATGTGGGCTAGTAATAGCCTGCACGTAAGATTTTATGAGCAATAGCGTCTCTAGCATAGTGTCCACCTGCTAGCCCATTGTGGAGTTCCTGCAAGACTTTTTCAGCTTTAGATTTCTCAAGACATCTAAGGAGAACAGAACCATAATTTATTCTAAAAATAACATCATTCATGAGCTGATATTGTTTGGCTTTCAAGCTTAGAGCTCTTTTCTTGGTATGATCGAGGTTTGAAGGAGTGTATCCATTCTTTAGATAATAAATGATATCAGCGTATAATGACTCAACATCGTTTAGGCTTACCTCGTACATTTGTATCTCTGTAGATGGAATTTCGGACATAAGTGATGCTCCGGCCAACATTTTGCAAAAGCCTTGACCTTTTACAATACTTGCTAGTTTGAGTTCTACGTCATATTCCTATAAGGAAGTAAACCAATTGGCTCTTTTCTCACCCACATCCTTCTGTACTAGAAGATTTCTTACCGCTAGAAATGGTACTATGATTTTTGTATGTGTTTTGAGTAAAAAAGGTCTGAAATATTTAATTGCTTTGAAAACAGCATAAGCTTGTTTCTCCACATTTGAATAATTTAACTCAGCCCCTTGTAAATTGGAATTGAAAAAAGCAATTGGGGCTTCTTCCTTTTCTTGATTTGCTTGAGTGAGTATCACAACATATGATCTATTAGAGGCAAATGTATATAAAATAAAAGGATCGAAAAAATTTGGAGTTGCTAAAGATGGAGCATTAACAATTTCTTGTTTGATCAGCTTGAATGCCTCATATTCATCTTGGCCCCATTTAAAGTTTGAGTTCTTTCTAATCATTGCTTGTAAAGGAGACACGATTCTTGAAAAATCTAGAACAAATCTCTTTACAAAGTTAATCTAGACAAGAAAAGATTGCATGGCTTTCTTGTTGTGAGGTAGGGGTACTGCGGAAATCTCCTTGGTTTTGTTAGGATCAATGTGAATTCCAGATTTTGACACTATGAATCCGAGAAGTTTTCCTTCACTTAATGCGAAAAAGGATTTTTTTTGGGTTAAGTGAAATTCCATACCTTTGACAATGTTGGAAGATTTGTTTTAAATCTCTAAGATGATTGTTTCATTTCTTGGAATATACAGTTATATCATCCAAATAGATTACCACTGATTTATTAACTAACCCCTTGAATGCGATGTCCATGGCTCTCTGAAATGTGGCACCAGCGTTAATCAGACCAAATGGCATCTTTTGATATGCGTATGTGCCCCATTTAGTTCTGAACGTGGTTTTTAATTGATCATCGGGATGTACCAACACTTGATTGTATCCTGAGAATCCATCCAAGAATGACATTAATTCTGACCCTGTGACTGCCTGCAGTATTTGTTCCATGGGAGGCAAAGGAAAATTATCCTTTTGGCAGGCTTTGTTAAGATTTCGAAAGTCAATGCAAATTCTAATGTCTCCGTTTTTCTTTCTAACAGGGACCATATTGGAAACCCATTTGGAATGTCAAATGGGAAAAATTATTTTGGCTTTCAATAACTTATTGAGTTCAAATTTGATCTGGTTTTCTAGATTGGGATGGATCTTTCTCAAATTTTGTTGGACAGGTTTTTCATCGTCTGTCATTGGAATAGTATGTTGGATGATGGAGGTGTCGTACGTTTTGAGTTCATCGTAATTCCAAGCAAAGACACTTTTGTATTGTCTCAAGAGACGAATATATGCTAATTTTTCTTCAGGAGCTAGACCAAGGCCTAGATTGATATTCTGTGGTTTGGTATCAGTTCCTAGATTTACTAATTCATAGTTCAAAGTTGAACTTTGGAGTTTTGAATTGGTAGATCTTTTAAACCGATCTTTCAAATCATAAAGGTCTTCTAACTTGACTACTGGCTTAGGTATGACATTTTTAGTGCTATCTTGTTGCAATTGTCAGTCATGTTGGTCTTCGTCAATTATTTGATTGATGTAGGATCCTTCAGATGTGAGGAAACTAATGATATCAGGATCTTCATTGAAAATCCTCCAATTGGTAATGTTATCAGGAATAGATGGTCTAAAAATTAATTCAATTGAAAATCGATCAGGGCTAAAATATTATGAAGGAATGAGCTTGGCATCTACGTTAGCTAAGAGGTCTGCACTAGCATTTTGGAGTCTGGGAATTGGTGAAATATTAAATGCTATAAAGTGTTCAGTCAGATCTTGAACTAAAGATTGGTAATGTTTTAAATGACCTGATAAACAATGTATAGTATTACGTACCTGTCTGATTACAATTTCAGAATCTCCGAAAACTTGAAGGTATTTGATGTCTAATCCGATTGCTTTGTATAACCCTTGGACTAAAGCCTCGTATTCTGCGGTATTGTTGGTGCAATCAAATTTGAGTTTGCAAGTTAGCATAGTTTTATCTCCCTCTGGACTTATTAACACACGTCCTACTCCTGATCCTTCATTAGACTTAGAACCGTCAAAAAATAATTTCCAAAATAAAGATTTATTTACAGGACTATCTATAAAATTAATACATTTAGAACTATCTATTTGAGAGAAATTTTCTACTTGAGATAAAACAAAATGTTTTAAGTAACGTGAAGTATGAGCATTAAAATTTCCTAGGAAAGAATCTACTGAGTAGTTGCCAATGATGTTATTTCTGTATGCTACTGGTTCATTTTCTCCCTCCAGTTTTGTTACTATGTATTTTTGATGTCTTTCCCGCTCAAATTTTATTTGATTTGGTTTACCATTGTAAGGGAGCCACATGTGCGACCAGTCAGTTGCAAAGTATCCATGAAGTTTTTCTGACCAATCTCTGCTAAGAATTAAGCCATAAAATTCCGGAATATCAACAACTAAAATGTCGATAACTTGACATACCTTTGGGTTGGATGACAGCCTTATGGTAACCTGATTTAATTCGCCAATCACTTCGACTTGCAATCGATCTAATTGAACTATGCGCATAACATATTTTTGTGGTTGAACGTTCAATTTTGCACACATTGACTTTGGTAAAATATGTAGGTTTTAACCCTGTACAGAAATTACCTGCATACGAATTCTAAAACACAGAAAATAAACAATGCGAGAGCATAACACATAAAACACATATACACAGAGATTTTCCCCTGGATCCCAAAACCGAGACTACCAGCTTGATTTTTCATTATATTCCTTTCAATGTTACAATACATATTTATACATGCCGAAGCATCCAATACCATGGACCGAAAACCATAGGTAGGCTTGCCCAACCTAATATAGGGTCCAATTTTTTTTTTTCCCGGGGCGCTACCCCGAACCCCATAAAGGGGGGCTACCGCCCCCCCCCGTGACCCTCCCGCTGCGCAATCAACGCAACGAAGGGGGGGCTCCGCCCCCCTCTAACTCCCCGATTCACTACGTGGGTTAGTCGTGGAAAGAATATATCACAACCCAACAATCTCCCACTTGTTGTTTTCTTTCCACACGGGGCCATAGGAGAGCTTAGTCATTTTTCCAGCCCTGAAATGCCCATTGTTTCTCTACACCAAGAGAACTTCTCAGAGCTCACAGATTTTGTCAATGCATCTTCAGTATTCTTCAAAGTGTCCACCTTTACCAGCAACACCTTTTTTTCTTCTATCATATCCCTCACAAAGTGATACTGAACATCAATGTGCTTTGTCTTTGAATGATAAGCAGGGTTCTTTGCCAATAAAATTTCACTTTGGTTGTCACAGTCTATTCTTATAGCTCCCTATACTAACCCCATACTTGAACACAATCTTTGCAACCAAACTACTTCCTTGCTTGCATGAGTGGCTGCCATGTATTCTGCCTCTGTAGTTGATAGTGCCACTACAGATTGTTTCTTACTCATCCAACTGACTGCACCTCCAAATAGGTTAAACGCATACCCACTTGTAGATCTTCTCTGATCCAGATCTCCAGCCCAGTCTGCATCAACAAAGCCACGAATATCCAACACTCTGTCCAATCCTGGTCTTCCTTGGTAGCACAAACCATAATCACTAGTGCCACGCAAATACCTGAAAACTTGCTTCACTGCTGTCCAGTGCTCCTTCCCTGGTTTTGACATAAACCTGCTCAATACTCCCACTGCATGTGCAATTTCTGGTCTAGTACAGACCATTGCATACATCAGGCTACCGACTGCACTTGCATATGGAACACGGGACATGTCCTATTCCTCTTCTTGTGTCTTAGGACACTGTTCAATAGATAACCTCACACCTACAGGAATATGAACCTTCGCCGGTTTACTATCCTGCATATTAAACCTCTGCAGTATTGTCTTGACATACTTCCTCTAGTTTAACCAGAGCTTCCTCTTTGCCCGATCTCTTTTAATTTCCATGCCCAAAATATAGTTTGCAGCACCAAGATCTTTCATGTCGAATTTGGAGGACAATTGGGTCTTCAAATCCTGGATAATTTCTTTTCCATTTCCAACCAACAACATACCATCCACATAAAATACCAGATAAATAACATGGTCACCAATTAATTTAAAATACACACAGTGATTTGCTTTGCTTCTGGTGAAGCCAAGTCCCCATATAAATGTATCAAATTTCTGATACCACATCCTTGGTGACTGTTTTGACCCATACAAAGACTTCTTTAACTTGCATACCAGTTCTTTCTTACCCTTCACCGCAAAGCCTTCAGGTTGCTTCATGTAGATTTCCTCTTCCAAATCCCCGTGAAGAAATGCTATCTTCACATCCATCTGTTCTACCTCAAAATCAAAAGCAGTAGCAACAGATAAAAGCAACCTAATAGAAGTTACCTTGGCAACAGGAGAAAAAATATCACCAAAATCAATTCCCGGCACCTGGGAATAACCTTTTGCTACCAACTGAGATTTGTATTTCTCCACCTTCCCTTCTGCATTTGTCTTCTTTTTGAACACCCATTTGCTGCCAATGGGTTTCCTTCCAGCCGGAAACTCCACTAGATCCCAAGCCTCATTTTTGTGCAAAGATGCCATTTCATCAACCATGGCCTCTTTCCAGAGTTTTCCATCCTTTGAATCCACTGCTTCCTTCATAGTTCTGAGATCATCATCAATAACAGACAAAGAAAAATTTGAACAGAAAGTAGATGGACTATACCTTTCTGGCTACCTTCTTTCTCGAATTGATCTTCTTAGAGTTGGAGTTTGTGGCTCTTCATCTTCTGATTCCTCCTCTGTTGTAGAGTCTGATTCTTCCTCCTTTAGCTCATACTCTATCTTCTCAGGTTCCTTTGGTTGGACTTCATGTTTAATAACATCTTTCACCTCTCTGAACACCACATCTCGGCTGTACACAACTTTCCTTATTACTGGGTTCCAAAGCTTATAACCCTTTAAATCGTCATTATACCCAATAAAGATGCACTTTTCAGATTTACTATCCAACTTGGTTCGTTTCTCCTCTGGAACATGTACATATGCATCACATCCAAATACCCTTAGATGTGAAAGAGAGGGTTTCTTACTAGTCCATACTTCTTGTGGAGTCTTATCCTCCAACGCTGATGAAGGTGACTTGTTGACCAAGTAACATGCAGTATCCACCGCCTCTGCCCAAAATTCTTGTCCTAACCCGGCACCACTGAGCATGCTTCTTGCCCTTTCCATCAACGTCTTGTTCATTCTTTCTGTGACTCCATTTTGCTGAGGTGTATATGGAGTAGTCTTCTGCCGTGCTATACCACACTTCTTACAGAATTCTTCAAATTCCTTGGTGTAAAACTCTCCACCATTATCTGTCCTTAGCACCTTTATCTTCTTCTTTGTTTGATTTTCCACCAGAGCCTTAAATTCTTTAAACCTGTCAAACACTTCAGATTTCTTCTTAAGGAAATATATCCATGTATTCCTTGAGAAGTCATCTATAAATGATACATAGTACACAGACTTACCCAGTGATGGAACTTTCATAGGTCCAAACACATCACTGTGCACAAGCTCTAATATCTGTTTCGCCCTCTTAGCACGAGAGGGGAAACTCACCCGATTTTGCTTCCCATATACACAATTTTCACAGAAATCAAAATCCAGAGAGCTATTGCTCATACCTTCTACCATACCTTTACCATGAAGTATTCGAAGGCCCTTCTCTCCAATATGTCCAAGCCTTTGATGCCATGGCATGGTCTTCTCTCCAGAGACCACTAGATTTTCAGCTCCACTTTCAGGAACCACAGAATTGTTGCACCCATCAACAACAGTGCTACCTTGCAGCTTGTACAGAGTTCCAGTTCAAACTCCCCGCATCAATACCAGTGCTCCCCGAACCATCAAAATCCAGAGAGCTATTGCTCATACCTTCTACCATACCTTTACCATGAAGTATTCGAAGGCCCTTCTCTCTCCAATATGTCCAAGCCTTTGATGCCATAGCATGGTCTTCTCTCCAGAGACCACTAGATTTTCAGCTCCACATTCAGGAACCACAGAACTGTTGCACCCATCAACAACAGTGCTACCTTGCAGCTTGTACAGAGTTCCAGTCCGAACTCCCTGCATCAATACCAGTGCTCCCCGAACCATCTTGCAGGTATCCTTCTCGAACACTATTTTTACACCTGCATCATCCAACTTGCTTACAGAAATTAGATTTCTGGCCAATGCAGGAATATGCAGAACACTCGGAAGTGTTCTAACCCTTCCACCTTGCAACTTCAACTTTACTTTTCTGCGACCAATGATTCTAGCCTTCCTATCATCTCCTAAGAAGACATCACCACCATCATATTTCTGATACTCGCAGAACCACTCTCTATGGGGAGTGAAGTGAAAGGATCCACCTGAGTCAATCAACCATGCCTCATGATCTACATGTGTACTTGAAGAAGCCAAGTACACATCCCCACCTTCATCTGAGGTGGTTTTTGCCTCTGCATAAGGAGCATCATCAGAGCCTTTTCCTTTATCAGGAGCTTTAGATTTACAGTCCCTTTTGAAGTGCCCTTCCTTTCCGCATTTCCAGCACACCACCTTTACAGGTTTTCCTGGAGATTTAGATCTCCCACTCGATGACTTATTTTTGTTTCTATTTTGGGACCATCCTTGTACAGACAAGGAATCACCATTCTGGCTCTCCATATTTTTCCGTCTCATCTCCTCCGTCAGCAAGGTTGAGACTATTTCATCAAACTGCAAAGCAGTTGCATTGCTACCTATTGCAATAACCAGACTATCCCACGAATCTGGTAGAGAAGACAACAAACTGATGCACTTATCTTCATCTGAAATTTTAATATCAACAGACACTAACTGACTTATCACAATATTAAATGTGTTCAGATGCTCTGTCATTGAGTCTCCATCTTTCATCCTCAGGTTATATAGCTTTTTCCGCAAGAACAGTTTATTCACTAGAGACATAGATTGGTACAAAGTCCCTAACTTGTCCCACAAAGCCTTCGCCGTAGCTTCCCCTGATACATTCAGCAATACTGAATCTAAGACACACAATCGTATTGTGCTCTTTTCCTTCCGATCCAAATTCTTCCATTATTCATCGGTTACTCTCGTTGGTTTAGTACCTGGATCTACTGCGATCCACTGATCTTTATCCACCAACAGATCCTCCATCTTGAGTTTCCACAATTCAAAACTCTGACCATTGAACTTCTCGATCTCTATCTTTCCGTTGCTTGCCATCTTCTTTCACCACCAGAATCGATCCCGCAAATCTCCCACTGAACAGGGTCTACCACAGGCCCGAGCGAAACCCCTCAGCAACAAAGGCGTCCCCTTGAAGCCAAAACAACTCTGATACCAAATGTAGGTTTTAACCCTGTATAGAAATTACCTACATATGAATTCTAAAACACAGAAAATAAACAATGCGAGAGCATAACACATAAAACACATATACACAGAGATTTTCCCCTGGATCCCAAAACCGGGACTACCATCTTGATTTTTAATTATATTCCTTTCAATGTTACAATACATATTTATACATGCCGAAGCATCCAATACCATGGACCGAAAACCATTGCGTCCAAAACCATGGACCAAAAACCATAGGTAGGTTCGCCCAACCTAATATAGGTCCAATTTTTTTTTTTCCCGGGGCGCTGCGCCGGACCCCGTAGAGGGGGGCTACCCACCCCCTTCAAACACCCTAGACAGGGGGGGCTGCCACCCCCCTGTGACCCCCCCGCTACGCAATCGAGGCAACGAAGAGGGGGCTCTGCCCCCCCTCTAACCCCCCGGTTCACTACGTGGGTTAGTCGTGGAAAGAATATAACACAACCCAACAAAATATTCGATGAAGCTCCAGAATCCACTAAGCAATTATGCAAATTTTTATTGAAAATTTCATAAGTAAGAAGAAATGGGGGAGTATGAGATCTAAATCTTCCTCCAATTAAGGTGATATTGTTTGGATCAACTTTATTAATCGCATTAGTTGGAGGTCTTCCCATGCCATGGGAAGCTTGAGAGATTACAGCGGCAGGCAAAGGTGTAATTGGTACAACATGTAATTCTTTCAAAAGTATCTTTTGCTGGTGTTTTAACTTGCTCAATTCTTAAAAAGTGATACTGGCCCTAGTCTTTTTCATGTCTTCTATGATATTATACTCCATTTCATCTGAAACGATCAATGTTTTAGATGGAGTTGATGGGTCTGTTTGGACTCGGCTGGTTTGAGTCGCTTTAGGTGTCGTTTTCTTGGCTGCGACTTTATCCTTAGTCATCGAGCTTGCTCTCTTTGGCTTAGGGGTAGGTTGAGGAGGATCAAGTTGATTTCTACTGTGAGTACTAACCAAGGATACCTCTTGATCCTCTTCATCTGGGAGGATGAAATCCCACATACCTTGTAACTCTACAAATTCTTCTTCATCGGTATGTTCTTCAGTAGCGATTTCCTCTTCTTCTTCTTTAGATTCAACACTTGTAATAGCATTAGGGGGTTTGGAATCGGTCAAAGGGTTTCTTTTAAAAGGTCTGTATGGATTTTTAGAAGAAGTTTCTGCCACTTGTTTCTTAATGTCGACCATATTGTTAGACATGGTTTTCAAAATTTTTTGCAATCCTTCTAAATCGAATGGATCTTTCAATTGTTTTTTCCTGGGATCTTCCTTGAAAGAAACCTTCTTGGATTTTCGTTCTTCTATCACGTTTTTCTTTTCTAGGGCTATAATACATTTCTCTACTGCTATTGCTTCTTTCATATTTTCAGCTAAAGTTGTTTTTTTAGCCCTATCAACGAAGATTGCTATGTTTGATGGTAAAGCAGTGATGTACCATTCACTTCGCACTTCTTCGCTAGGCTTGGAAGCAGTAGGAATTTTGTTTAAGAGTTTATTGAAACGTGAATTAAAATCTTTGATAGGTTCTTTTGACTCGGCCCTAAGGTTAGACAGGTCGTTGATCAATGTCACCGTAGACCTATCATCACCAAACTTAATAAGGAATTGTTCTTGGAATATATTCCAACTAGTGATAGAACCAGATGGTAATGAAAAATACCATGATCCGGCTGCTCCTTGCAGAGTATAAGGAAAAAGTTGAACAACAGCGTCTTCGTTGGTAACTCCATTGAGATTTATGGATAGCATAAAGCTATTTATATGTTCTTTTGCTAGCGTGCCTACCTCAGGATTAAACTTAGGCAGCCATTTTTCAGGATGGGCCGGTAGCTGACTCAAGGGTGCAGGCACTAAGACTGCCCCTGGGTTATTCCATGGAGATTGGGCCATCGTTTATCTATTAACAGAGGAAAGTGAATAAGATGATCCTTGCGGTTGAGAATATGAGGATATTACGACTCCAGATGATTGAGAAGGAAATGTGGGAGTACCGGTGGACTGATGAACAATGATCTGAAGTGGAGGAGTGGATGGTTGACTTTATGGTGGAGAGGTTGAGATGGATGATGATGATGAAAGAGCCTTGCTATCAAACCCTTTAGGAGATTTCCTTGCTCTCCTCCTTGTGGGTAGATGTAACTCAGTTGGCTGAACGCCAAATTTTTCGCTCTTTAATTTGGTAAGAGGATGAGCAGGGTTATATTGCGAAGTTACGCTGCCTTGAGATTTATTAGATCTTTGACGAGATATAGAAAATCGCTAAAGTTTATGAATCAAAGATTCTACTTTAGGAGGTTCAATAGTAGATTGCTCTGAAATGTCAGGGTTGGTAGCAGCGGCTGTTGCTCTTGCGAATTCTGGCTCTGGATTTAAAGATTCTAAATGAAATGGAGAAGTCGGGGGAGATGGTGAGGGTGATTTACTCTCAGAATGGTATTTAGATTTAGACTTGCTTGCCTTTCACAGTTCAGGCCCTCCTTCTAGCGCCAAATATGTTGAAGCCCTGAAAATCAGGTCTACAACAAGGGGGATACCCACCTGGTCCAGACCTTGGTTAGCAGCTCCTTTTCCATTTGATATAGTCTGTCCGACTGGGGATATGGGACCAGTTTCCCAATTTATGTGTGTGTGTGTGAAGAGAATTGATATTTCCTTTCTAACGATTTCTAAATGGAATGCCTTTACTCTAACTCTAATATAAAAATATGCAATTGTATTCTAATAAATAGAAATATCTAATTCTATACTAACCCGGGATGTAATCTTTCTGTTATGCGATCTAAAATGATTTCAAATAATAATTGGTAATAAAGATCATTCAACTGTTATGAGAAAAGAATTCAATAAAGATGAACCACTTCGTATAAAAAGTTAGACGAAACAGTTGTGAAAAACATATCGCATAATAAGTTACTCATACATTAAGCATAAATAAATAGCTATCACCGTACAGAAGTGCCAAATGATAACTCAATCATTCACGCATCAATATATAAACAACTGAACATAAATATCACTTTTAACACAAAGGCAAAAATAGTTAAGAGATAGAAGTACCATTTATAACTAGTTCTACTCATGAGCTTCAAGCGATAATGATTTATCTCTTCTTAATCCAAAATCCACTAAGAGTACAGAACTGCAACATCAGTAGTAGATATTAAATGCAGATATCAATAAATCGTATTCCATTCATTCATCAAAACCTCCTCAAAGGGTACAAAAGTGCATGTTCCGGGGATAAGTTTTTGACAAATTTCAGGACCCTTCTCTAAATGCATGAGAAGGGTTTAAATACTACTAACTAAATCTAAAAATAACTTATTACAAAAATGTAGGATGTGGTTTAAATGACCGTCCTCATTTCAAGAAAAAATAAAACAAAATTAAAACTAAAACTGAATCTAAAATTAAAACTACTAACTAATTATTTCTGCATCTGCTCCTTGAAATCGCATGCGTTCAACATTTGTTTGAGAAGAGTCGGCTGGCTGACTTCTGATTTTAGCTGTGAAAACAGAATCGACAAGAGCTGGTGCCATTTTCTCGGCAGAATTGATGATACACTTGAGAGTCATGCACTGGCTGTGTGGTTTTACCAAATACGCCCAGTAAGAATCCCAATTCAACTTAGTTAATATTTTGATTGATTCTGCCTTTTCTTGAGCCTTCTATCTCTAGCCTGTTTGTAGTTGCTGTACTTTCGGTAGATACCCTGGAGTGGTTTCTGAGATCAGATTTGCCCTATGAAAATTTTCATTTATGCAGTCAATAACATTGTTCGATACTGTGGCTGCTTCTTCTGCTGCTTGCTCTGCTTTCCTGAGTTGTGCATCCCATTCATTAAAGAGCATTTCTTTGTGAATGTCATTGATTATTGGTGCACCTGCTCTTTTCCCCTCCTCTGTTTCTTGCCAAGCTAAGTATTCAGTAACTCTTTTATCAATTAAATCATAATCATTTCGTAAATCCACGACTTGATTAGTGATTTTATCGCTTATTTCACAATAAGAGTTCCACTGTGATATTCTTTGGCACAATGCTTCCTATTGCTGCAGTAGTTGATCATTTAAGGAAATGGATTCTGTAATAAATTCTGTGAGCTTAGGATCATCCTTGTGCATCTCTTGCAAATCCTGTAACTGTTTTTCTCTTTCAGCCAAACTGTTCTGGTAGCCTATCTGCATTTGTTGGAAGTCCTGCTGTAATCTTTCAAGCTGTTTCTGTGCTTCGTTGTTGGCGTTGGCTTGTTGCAGCTGTTGCTGCAAAACTTGTATTTGATCTTCCTTCTCTTTTAGTAGTTGTTGTACCTCAGATGCTTTGTCAATGGTTGCAGAGGCATATGCTCCTGCGATCTGAGATAATTTGGTGAGATTTTCAGTGGGATCGGTGGTAGGATCTTGCCATAGGATGTCTAATTGCTCTGCATCATGAGAGAGCATGTTTTCCAATTTTCTTTTCTTTCTTTGTCTTCTCACTACTACCTTGTGTTGTGGACTATAAAATACATCAAGAGGAGGAATCTCCTCTATTTTGAGCATAAGTTCAGAGGATGGGGTGATGGGAATATGTTCCATTTCTGAGACATTGCTAATTGTTCCTGTGACTATATCTTTTGTTGCCTGTACATCACTCGCAGGTGTCTTTGTACTTGGTCCCTCAACATTGATTATATCATTGAATGTCTCCCATTCTTTATCTAGCTCGGTTCTGACTGATGGTGGCTGGATGATGAGAGGGGGAGGATCTAGCTGTGGAGAGGTCAAAACCTATTGCTGTGGAAGTTCTTTTGACTAGGCAGTATCCTTTACTGACCCTTCACTTTTATCGTGGTCACTTTCGGATCTCTTAGAATGTTCAGATGTTTCCTTACCAGACTTAGATTTAGATCTGTCTGTGCCTGAACTTCTACTGAGACTGATACTCGGAGTTGGTTCCCTTACGGGTTCCAAGCGTAGTTTTTCCACAGGGATACTAGCTAACCTCCTTTCCCTATATATCTTGAACTCTTGAAATTCTGCTGGAGGGAATCGCATTTGGGCCGAATGTAGAATTTCTTTAAGTGTACTTTTCTATTGGAATATGTCATCAAAAAGATCATCTTCTCTAGAAAATACCTTTATTTTGAGTGTAGTGGTGAAATTCTTAGCAATATCATAAGGGTCGAACGGTCTTCCTAGAAATTTGAACAATTGTAGACATGTTATGTTGTTTACTTCTTTGAATGCATGGCCTACATCAAATAGTGAAAAGGCCCCATAGGCCACAGGAAATTGTGGCCAAATAGCCTTCTTTTTGTCTTTCAAATCTTTAGTCAAACCTCCTTCTCCACAGGTTTGATAAGCAATTTCTCGTGCCAAGAGTTTATCAGGAACATACAAAGGTAAGACGTGAGGGGAAGCGAGACTTCCGAAAACCCTAACATATGTAAACAGTTCTTCTCCGAACCATCTCGCAATAGGGAGTATATCTACCTCTGCTTCAGGAGAAAACCTTGGAACATATTTATCATACAACACTTTGTACATGGGCAGCATGATTCCATGACAAATTTCTGTGTTTATATTTCTGCTATATTCTATGTGTTCCATTGCTCTGTAATTTATAATTTTCTAACAACTGGTATTAGAGCCGAAGCTCTATTTGGCTGACAACCTCACAGGAGAGAAGGGTTCCTGGTTCAAGTGGGAGCAATGGTGGAAGATGGCAAGTTTAGGGTCGAGAAATTTAACGGCCAAAACTTCTCGTTGTGGAAGATGCAGATGGAAGATTATCTATATTAGAAAGATCTGTACTTACCATTGGGTGGAAAAAAAAATATGCTGACGGGTATGACAAATGAAGAATGGAACCTTCTCGATAGAAAGGCACTCGAAATAGTACGGTTGTGCCTCGCAGTGTCGGTCGCCTTCAACATTTTGAAGGAAACAACGACAAAGGGTTTGATTAAGGCGTTGGCGAAACTATATGAAAAACCCTTTGCCTCAAAAAAGGTATTTCTTATGAAACGATTATTTAATATGAAGATGTCGGAAGGTGGATCTGTTGCAGACCATTTAAATGATTTTAATACTGTTACAAGTTAGTTAAGTTCTGTAGGGGTAAACTTTGATGATGAAGTTAGAGCTCTGTAATTCTTGTGCTCATTGCTAGAAAGTTGGAATGGTTTAGTAATGGCCATTAGTAACTCTGTTTCTGGATCTAGTACTTTAAAGTTTTATGATGTTGTCAGTGCTATCCTTAGCAAGGAAATGCGACGGAAAAGCCTTGGTGATACATCGGGTAATGCTTTGAGTGCAAAGCCTAGGGGAAGAAAAATGGAAAGAGGAAAGAGCTCAAGATATCCCAGTAAATCAAGGAAAGGCAGATCCAAGTCCAGATTAGGGATAGTGTGTTGGAAATGCGGAAATAAAGGACACCTAAAGAAAGACTGTAGATCTCGGAAGGGAAAAGAAGGAGATTCACAACAAGAAGACAATCATGAAGCAAATGTGACAGGTGAGGTGTTACAAGATTCTTTGATTCTTTCTTTCAAAAATATTACTGATTCCTGGGTGGTAGATTCAGGGGCCTCATTCCATGCCACACCTGATAAGAAATATTTTCATGACTATGTTCAAGGAGATTTTGGACAAGTCCGTTTGGGTGATGATAAACCCTGTAAAATTATTGGAATGGGTAAGGATCTTGTAAAACAGTAGAATGGAAACCAATGGCTACTAAAGGAGGTAAGGCATGTTCCAGATCTCAAGAAAAATCTAATTTCAACAAGGCAGTTAGGCGATGAAGGTTGTGTGACAACTTTCACAGATAAAGCTTGGAAAGTCACCAAAGGAGCCCTAGTAATAGAAAAAGGTGAAAAGGTTGGTACATTGTATTTATGCAATGGTATTTCTAACTCTGTTAATGCTTTAACTTCCAAAGGAACAGATGCAACATTATGGCATCATAAGTTCAGACACATGAGTGCGAAGGGGATGAAGATTCTTCACTTAAGGAATTTTTTGTCGGGTTTGAAGAATGTTGATTTGGACTTCTGTGAGAATTGCATTTATGGAAAACAGAAGAAAGTCAGATTCCTTAGAGTTGGGAAAGAAAAGAAGAGTGAAAAATTAGAGCTTGTGCATACAGATGTATGGGGACCTGCTCAGGTATCGTCTCTCAGTGGCTCTCATTATTATGTTACTTTTATTGATGATGCAACTAGAAAAAATTAGATCTATTGTATTAAGAATAAATCTGATGTATTTGATACTTTCAAGAAATGGAAAGCTTTGGTTGAGATTGAGGCAGGAAAGAAATTGAAGTGTCTTAGATCAGACAATGGAGGTGAATATTGCAGCAAAGAGTTTCATAGGTACTGTTCAGAGAATGGAATTCGTAGAGAGAAGGCAGTTCTAAGAACACTACAAGAAAATGGTGTGTCAGAAAGGATGAACAGAACAATCATGGAGCATGCAAGGTGCATGAGATTGCGTGTAGGATTGCCTTTACAATTTTGGGCAGATGCTGTAGATACTGTTGTTTATCTAATAAACAGAGGGCCTTCAAGTTCCTTGGATGGTGGTGTTCCAGAGGAAGCATGGATAGGTAAAAAGTTAAACTACTCTTTTTTAAAGCCTTTTGGTTGTGAGGCCTTTGTCCATATTAATAAAGAAAATAGAACAAAGCTTGAGGCGAAATCAAAGAAATGTACATTTATTGGATATGGTGTTAATGATTTTGGTTATCGCTTATATGATTATGAAAATCACAAAAGCATTAGGGGTAGAGATGTGATATTCAATGAAAAGGTCTTGTATAAGAATCAGTCGCAGGAAAAGAAACAGGAAAAAGAAAACAAGGAAGACACAGTTCTTGATGAGATCATTGAAAAAGTAAAGGTCCCTGAAAATAATAATAATCAACAACCACAACAACAACAACCACCACAACAACAACAGGCACTCCAAACAACTGAAAGTGGTGTTAGAAGATCTACCAGGATAAGTATAACCCCTGAACGATACTCTCCTTCATTATGTTATTTATTGTTGACTGATTCTGGTGAACTTGAATGTTATGAAGAAGCAATGCAGGTTGAAAGCAGGAAGAAGTGGGAGCTAGCCATGGAAGAAGAGATGGACTCCTTAATGCATAACCAGACTTGGGACTTAGTCAGGTTGCCTGCAGGAAAAACTACATTGAAGAATAAATGGGTTTACAGGCTGAAGGAAGAAGATGGAGGAAAACAAAGGTACAAAGCTAGACTTGTCGTGAAGGGGCTTGCACAGAAGAAAGGTATTGATTTTGATGAAATATTTTCTCCTGTTGTTAAAATGACTTCAATCAGAACTATTTTAAGTTTAGTAGCTGTTGAATATTTTCATCTTGAGCAGTTAGATGTAAAGATGTTATGAAACCAGCTCAAGAAAAGATAGAAAAGATAGATCAACGCCTTAGAATTCAGCCTCTTCGAGGGGGAAACCTCCTTTACATTACATAAATGAACAATTCTTGGATGATTCAAATGACAAAGCCTCCTTTCTATATATAGGAGTCTAAGGAGTCATAATATAATCCGACCGACCTAACAATAATAATATAAAGCCACAAAAATAACAATAGAGGGATTCTATGGGGCACAATAATAACAATATGGGGGCAATAGGGGCACAACAATATTAATAAGGGGTATAACTACAATAGTAATGGGGTAATCACTAGTATTATGGGGACCCAACATGCCCCTCTCCTTCAAAAAAGTGTTGTCCTCAACGCTTGAGTAGTTTTGGATACTTATGCATAAAATTCTCATTCATCCTCCCATGTGGAATCTTCAGCGGATAAGTTCTTCCACTTGATAAGATACATTGAAATTGATCGATTTCGTAGCTGTCGAGTTCTTGTTTTTGTGACTGCTTCCGGTTCCAATATAATTTTTCCTTCCTCGTCAAGTTCTGGCAATATTGTTTGAACTGGGAGCTTGTCACCTATAACCTTCTTTAAACATGAAACATGGAAAACTGGGTGCAATCGAGAAGCTGCAGGAAGCTCCAATTTGTATGCCATAGTACCAATCTTTTGCAACACCTTGTACGGACCATAATACTTTGGTGATAATTTATTATCCTTCTTAGCTTGCTTGAGGGACATTTGCTTATATGGTTGTAGCCGTAGGAATACCCAATCACCTACATCAAAACTTCTTTCACTGCGATGTTGATCTGCCTGTTGTTTCATTCTATTCTGTGCCAACACGAGGTTATCCTTTAAGAGTTGGAGGACTTGTTGTTGATGTTCGATGTGATGTTCCACTGCCTGAACCTTAGAATTTTCTCTTAAATATGATGTGATGGATGGTGGTTGATACCCATAAAGTGCCATAAATGGGGTCATTTTTGTTGCTGTATGGAAGGAAGTGTTATACCACCATTCAGCCAGAGGCAACCATTTGACCCATTGTGTCTGTTTATCAGATACAAAGCAACGAAGATATCCTTCCAAACATTTGTTTACTATCTCAGTTTTCCCATCAGATTGAGGATGATAAGATGAGCTATGAGCTAACTGAGTACCAAGACAAGAAAATAATTTTGTCCAAAAATTTCCAGTGAAAATGGGATCTCTGTCACTTACAAAAATCTTTGGGTTTCCATGTAGCTTTTGAATTGTTTCCATAAATGCAGTAGAAACTGTACTGGCTTTAAATGGATGTGATAATGCACAAAAGTGTGCATACTTGGTAAGTCTGTCAAATACCACCATGATGACACTCTTTCCCTCAGACTTGGGTAAACCTGTGATAAAATCCATTGAAACCTCCTCCCAACGTTGGCTTGGAATGGATAAAGGTTGTAATAGACCCGGTGTCTTAATTGTTTCAACTTTATTTTGTTGGTAAACCAAACATTCTGCCACAAACTTTTGAATATCTGATTTAAGGCCATCCCAAAAAAATTCCTTCTTAACCCTGTGGTAAGTTTTTAAAAATCCTGAGTGCCCTCCTAAGGGAGAAGTGTGCAATTCCATAAGAATATTTTGTTATAGCTCGGAATTCTTACAGAGGTATAAGCGATCTTTGTACCATAATGAATCATTTTGCCAGCTAAATGTTCAGAGCTTTCACTATTACATCTCGAACTGCTGCTTGAACTTCAATCGGGTGTCTAACCACTGCTTCTTCCATAGACTTATTATTACCTAAAGAGGCTTCCCTTGCTTCTTCCCGTGGTGCTGAAACTGCTATAGGGACTGGAACTTACACTCGATCTATAAATGAATCCGCGCCAGTTGGCAGGTGAAATTGCTGCTCGATCTCGAATTGGCTTTCGAACTAAGATAGATGCGGGGCGAGGTAATGGCTCTAGAATAGGCTAAGCTACTGACTTTGTTCCTAGTGGTTCAACTACGGGCTCTGGTACTCAATCTGGGCGAGGCTATGTAACTTTTGAATAAGTGCCCACACTTCTTCGTCATTCTTCCACTCCTCCCTTGCTTCATTTATCCAATCTGGTTGGATAATAGAAATAATGCACAATAATGCTTCCACATCCTCATCCTTTCTTGAGAGTGCATCTACCACCACATTTTGCTTCCCTTTTTTGTAGATGATTTCAAAGTCATAACCCAACACCTTTGTGACCCACTTTTGTTGTTCTTCATAAGATAATCTTTGTTCTAAAAAGTATTTAAGGCTATCATGATCCATTTTTACCTTGAAGTGTCTTCCCATTAGGTAGGGTCGCCATTTCTTAAGTGCATGGAGTATTGCCAACATTTCCTTCTCATAAATAGCTTTGCTTAAAAACTTTCCCTTGATTGGACGACTTTCAAAAGCAATGGGTCTTTCATCTTGCATTAGAACAGCACCAATTCCATTTCCTGAAGCATCACATTCCACAATAAAGGTTTTTGTGAAGTCCGGTGTAGCTAAGACCGGTGCTTGGCACATTGCCTCTTTAAGATGTTCAAAGGCCTTTGTTGCTTCTGGAGTCCATGAAAATGCATCTTTCTTCAATAATGTTGTTAGAGGTGCTGCTATTCTCCCATAATTCTTAACAAACTTGCGATAATACCCTGTCAACCCGAGAAATCCTCGCAGATGCTTTATGGATGTGGGGATTTTCCATTCCTTAATGGCTTTAATTTTGCTAGGGTCTACCTTAACTCCTTCATGAGATACAATATGACCCAGATATTCCACCTCCTGGACTCCAAAGAAACATTTGGATCTTTTTGCATATAATTGTTTCTCCTCCAATAGTTGTAGCACCCTGTCAACATGTTCAACATGATCCTTCCAAGACTTGCTGTAGATTAGTATATCATCAAAAAATACTAACACAAATTTTCTAAGGAATGGTTTGAAAATTGAATTCATCAAACCTTGAAATGTTGAAGGTGCATTGGTAAGGCCAAAAGGCATGACCAAAAATTCATAATGACCCTCATGAGTTCTAAATGCTATTTTCGGAATGTCTTCAATCTTCATTCTGATTTGATGATATCCTGAACGAAGATCCAACTTGGTGAAGTAAATTGATCCATGCAATTCATCCAGTAATTCATCAATGACAGGAATGGGGAACTTATCTTTAATAGTGAGCTTGTTGAGCTCCCTATAATCCAGACACATGCGCCATGATCCATCCTTCTTGTGCACCAATACTACTGGAGCAGAGAAAGAACTTTGACTCGTTGAATTATACCAGCCTCTAGCATTTCTGCAACCATACGTTCAATTTCACTCTTTTGGACATAGGGATATCTGTACGGCCTGATGTTTGGAGGAACACTTCCTGGAATCAGATGAATAGCATGATCATGATCACGCATAGGTGGGAGACCTTTGGGAGTCTCAAATACCTTGGAATGATTGTCCAGGACTTTTTGGAGATCTGGAGAAATAGATGATTCTGATGTGGAAACATCTAGCGAACATAATTGTGCAATTACACCTCTTTGCTCCTTTTTTAGAAGCTTTGTCATACCATTAGAGCTGATTATCTTTCCTGGTTTCCCTGCAATACCCCTTAATTCAACTTCCTTTCCTTCCGTAGAAAATTTGATGAAAAGTTCTTGAAAATTAAAAGCTATTGTACCCAAGGATTGTAGCCATTGGACTCCTAGTACAACATCAGCACCTCCCATTGGAATGGAAAGCATTGGGCTAGTCAATACATATTCTCCCATGGATAGCTTGATATTATGGCACTTTCCAGAGCAATTTATTGTTCCTCCATTTGCAATCATCACTTGACACTCTGGTGCTGGATATAGGAAGCAATTCAATTCTTTTGCTACCTTACAATGAATAAAATTGTGGGTGCTTCCTGAATCAATCAACACTATTACCTTTTTCTTCTTGATTTGTCCTTCTATCTTGATGGTTTGAGGAGTGGTAATTCCCGCCAATGCATTACAAGATATGGTCAGATTTATTTTTTCTTCATCTAGGCTTTGTTCCTGGAGTATATCCTCTTCTTTTGACCTTTCTTGCTCCTTTTCTTCTTCCTCTTCACAATCTATGTAGAATAATTTCTTCTCAGCACACTTATGACCTTTAGTGTATTTGCTATCACAACTGTAACAAAGCCCTTTTGCTCTTTTTCTTCCAATTGTTGTGGTGTCAACCTTATAGGTTGTGGAAGACTAGGGGAAACAACACTTCCGTCTTTATAGTTGTGAGTGGTATGCTTCCTGGTTGCCATAATTTTGCTTTCCATTTTTCTTGCTAACCTGAATGCCTTCTCTAATGAATCAGGTTCCCAAAGGCGAACATCATGTTGGATATTATCCTTTAAAGACCCTATGAACACATCAATCCTATGCTCCTCTGGAATATCTTTTACCCTTATGTTCAATTTTTGGAACTCCTCAATGTGCTCCATTATTGAACCCTTTTGTTTGAGACTTATCAATTGGCTAAAAAAAGTGTTGCTTTTTGTATCCTCATAATGTGCTATCAATTCTTCCGTAAAAATTGCCCAAGTGATAAATTTTTTACGAGAGCAAAGCCATTGATACCATACAAACTGATTTGGTTCCAAATATAAAGTTGCCATACGTACCTTTTGTGTGTTTTGCACATTATTGAGATCGAAGAATTGCTCCATCTGTAATATCCATGTTGCGGGATCCTTGCCATCAAACTTCCTCATATCGATTTTTGGAATATGGTGGGTCTTCGATCCAACATTAGAGTCTATGGAATCATGATTAACATTTCTTTTGTTCTCATCATGAGTTTCCTTTACTACCCTTTCACCATTAGTGACCCTTTCTTGTAGCAACTTCTTTAATTCTTCCATGTCTGTCTTCAAATCTATCTTCAAATCATCCATCTTAGCTTCTACGCCTTTCTTTAAACCATCCATCTTAGCTTCTACATCTTTCTTTAAACCATCCATCTTAGATTCTGTTCCTTTTGTGCAAGTGACACTTGTTGCACTTGGTCTCGTAATTTTGCTATATCATGTTGCATTTCTTCCTCTTCTTCATAAGTAATGCTAGAGATTTTAGGTTGCTTACTAGGTGTTTGCATTTTCTTTCCTTGGGGCATCAATTACCGATAATAATGCTTTACTATTCCCTTTGAATTCCTTCAAACCAAGCTTACGCAAAAATTAAAAAAAAAAACTACACACCTTTTTTCACTTTGTAGAAGCCTGATATTGAATCTGATGTATCTCTATAATTTCGAATCATCTAGTTCTGAAATTGTGACCTGTAGTATCCTTCCATGTCCTCTTTCCAATGCCACTAGTCTGATCCAAATTGGATTATCTAAGAAAGAGTTATGCACAATCTCCCACAGTGACCTGATTGTAGACTAGTTCAGTAGAGCTAACTTGTATGAAGTGCCACGTGCCACTGTTTCAACCTTTGACTCTAAAAAATATATACAAGAAAACTATAGTCCATCCTCTTTCTGTACCTTCTTGTGAAATTTCAATCCGATGCTCAGAAAGAAAGTTAGACGATTTTCCCCAGGTCACCTGTTTGGAATGTAATTCAGGATTCTGCAAAAAGACCAACTTCCTCAGATCATATTTCCGCAAATATAGAGTGAAAAGCTCTGAAATTGGGACTGAGGTTCAGCGTGATTTCTTCTCAAATGGGTTTTTTTTGAAACTTCTGAAACGTCGCAGAAAAAAAGTTATAGCGAAAATGCCACGATGACCTGTTTGGAGTAGCGAAACCCTAGAATCCAAAGCTCTGATACCAAATGTTAAAACCAGCTCAAGAAAAGATAGAAAAGATAGATAAACGCCTTAGAATTCAGCCTCTTCGAGGGGGAAACCTCCTTTACATTACATAAATGAACAATTCTTGGATGATTCAAATGAAAAAACCTCCTTTCTATATATAGGAGTCTAAGGAGTCACAATATAATCCAGCCGACCTAACAATAATAATATAAAGCCACAAAAATAACAATAGAGGGATTCTATGGGGCACAGTAATAACAATATGGGGGCAATAGGGGCACAACAATATTAATAAGGGGTATAACTACAATAGTAATGGGGTAATCACTAGTATTATGGGGACCCAACAAAAGACAACCTTTCTTCATGGGGATTTGGAGGAAGAGATATATATGTAGCAGCCACAAGGATAGGAGGTAAAAGGGAAGGAGAAACTAGTGTGTAGGTTGAAGAAGAGCTTGTATGGCTTAAAACAGGCTCCAAGGCAGTGATATCTAAAATTTGACAAGTTTATGTCTGAACAAGGTTATACTAGATGTCACTCTGATCATTGTGTTTATCTAAAAAAGCAAAATGATGGCAGCTATATTATATTGTTATTGTATGTGGATGACATGCTTGTTGCAGGGTCTAACATGCAGGAAATAAATGTGCTCAAAAGAAAATTGGCAAATTCATTTGAAATGAAGGATTTGGGAGCTGCAAAACAAATCCTTGGGATGAGAATAACTAGAGATAGGAAAAAATGCAAATTAACATTATCTCAGAATGAGTACATACAAAAGGTGTTGAAAAGATTTAATATGCACAATGCAAAACTAGTTAGTACACCTTTTTCTAGCCATTTCAAACTTAGTAAGGAAATGTGCCCAAAGACCCAAGAAGACATGGATTATATGTCTAAAGTTCCATATGCATCAACAGTTGGAAGTTTAATGTATGCAATGGTCTGCACAAGGCCTGATATTGCACATGCAGTGGGAGTTGTAAGCAGGTACATGAAAAATCCAGGAAAGGAACATTGGATGGCAGTGAAATGGATTCTCAGATATTTGAAAGGTACCACAAATCAAGCATTATGCTTTGGTGGTTCAAACATTTCTCTATAGGGATATGTTGATGCAAATATGGCAGGTGACAGAGATAACAGGAGGAGCACTACAGGATATGTATTTACTGTAGGTGGAATAGATGTCAGTTGGGTTTCAAAAATCCAAAGTGTTGTTGCACTTTCAACAACAGAAGCAGAGTATGTTGCTGCTATAGAGGCTCGTAAAGGAATGATTTGGTTACAAAGGTTCATGGGTGAATTGGGTAAGAAGCATGATATGGGCACATTATACAGTGATAGCCAAAGTGCCATTCATCTTGCAAAAAACTCAACATTTCATTCCAGGATAAACACATACAACTCAAGTACCATTTCATACGATCAGTGTTGGAAGATGGAGAGTTGAAGCTGGAAAAGATACACACTAGCCAAAATCCTACAGATATGCTAACAAAAGTTGTAACTAGGGAGAAACTGAGAATATGCTTAGTTTCAATTAGTTTTCAAGGATGACGATCACGATGAGAAACAGCCAAGTCCAAAGAGGAGTCATTGTCCAACAAATGAAGCAGCAGTGGAGTTGCTATAATCTTTCTCCAAGTGGGAGATTGTTGGGTGTGGAGCATGATTATTTAGAGGTCTTCGTTTCAGCCGGATGTATACCCCAGGAAGTTTTTACACCCCTCCACGTGGGGGGGGGGGGGGGGTGCGGGGGGAACTTGTCCCCCCCGCAGGGGTTCGAGGGGGCCCATCCCCCCCTTCTGGGGGGTCTGGGGGCCAGCGGTCCCCCAGCGGGGGTTTCGGGTGCAATGCTCCGAAGCTAAAAACAGATGTAAAATTGCCTTGTAAAAGTATAGTAATTTCTAGTTAATTTGGGCCGTTCATTAGGCGGATGATCTGACGGTAGAACTTATGTTTAGTTTAGGGTTTTTTGCCCTAGAAGGAAACCCCCTCTCTTTGTATGAGGGCATTGTATTGAGGCTATGTAATAGATCTGTATTCTTCGAGCGAGAAACAAAGAGGCGAGGTTGTGAGAGAAAACAGAGGATATTATAGCGGATCTGCTTTAGGCTGTGTCTCTTCATTTTGCTGGATAATAGAAAGGAAGGACTGGCTGTTTGGGGTGGACGTAGCCCAAACTGGGTGAACCACGTATATCTGTGTCTCTTTGGTTTTATGCATTTTCTGTGTTTATATTTCTACTATATTCTATGTGTTCCATTGCTCTATAATTTATAATTTTCTAAAAAGACTATGGGATCCCAAATTGTACCCACACTCATTCAAAGAAGAGTTTAGTAGTGGCTTCTGCTGTGATATTCTTCTTGCAGATAGCCATAATGGCCATCTTTGAGAATCTGTCGATGACCACAAAAACATAGTCATTGCCATGCTTAGTAGAAGGAAGGCCCGACATGTAATCCATGGAGATGGATTCCCATGGTTGACTAGGGGTAGGCATTAGAGTATAGAGGCCTTGCTTCTTGATGGTAGGTTTGTCAATGGCGCAGGCAGTGCAATATATGATGTACTTCTCAACATCTTGTTGAAGATTCAACCAATAGAAATACTTTTTCAGTAATGCCACTATTTTCTCAACCTCGAAATGCCCATCGACCCAACTGTAGTGTGCTTCCCAAATCATCTTGGCATGCTCGCTTGAAGGAACACAAAGGTGTCCCAAGTGGCATAACAATGCATCCTAGAGGTGAAAATCTAGAACTTGCTGACCTTCCAAGAGCGTCTGGTATTTGTGGCTAAATTATGAGTTGCTTTTGTAGAGAAGTCGCCAATTAGAAGTATTGTGCCCACAATATTTGAGCACAATGGTTAATGCCATGATCGGTGGTTGGCTAAGGTAGTCTGCAACATTATTGGTGCTTCCCTTCTTGTCTAACCTCTACTTCTTGTTGTTTCTAGTCTCCATGGGCTTTGCTATGGAAACTTGTTTATTTCCTTTAGGGTTTTCAAGCTTATTCTCTTACTCTATAGATTTTTTCTTAGATTTTGCAGGTTTCTTATTGATCATTAAGTCTTCCATAGGCACATCATCTATGTCAATGACTTGTTTAGATAACTCTGGGTTGATTCTAAGCTTGATTTTATATCATAACTTGTTTGTTGGCCTAGTGTTCCTATTACCTGGTCTAACAATCTCAGGTGCTGGTTCCCTTTCCTCTGTTATTGGCTTCCTGCCCTTTAAATCTTCAGGACTAGATGTGTCTACAGGGGTTTTCTGTGAGGGTAAAGTTGGAAAAGTAGTGAGGCCAATGTCATCTTCTGGGCTTTTAAATGATGTAGTCTCTAGCTTGTGAAGCCAAACACTCTTTCTTTGATAGACCTTAGGAGTTTTTTGGGTAGTTGAGGTAGATGGGGCTTCTGATTTTCCATGCATGATGGGAGTCTAAATAGGAGCTTGAGTCCAAGTCTTATTCATCCTCTTAATAGTTTGGGTTCTGCTACTTTTCCTTCTGGTAGGTTGAGGTTGGAACCCTACTCAAAAAAGGAATGGTTCCAAGTCCTCTTGAGCTTAGTCAAGTGGCTTTCTATCAAAAGTTTTATCAATGCCTTATGATAAATAAAAAGTGAAGAAGGGTTAACCCTAGCCCTGTACCTAGCAACCATGTGCTTGAGGCTTTCCAGTGAGTAAAAGCAGGGATTGATCCGAATCTGCCCATCTAAATATTCAAAGAAATAAAAATGATAAAAATTGATCTTATTATAATGACCCTCACAAGTAAAATATTGTTGGTAAAGTTGTAGGGGAGTATACCATTTGTCTTGTAGCTAGTCTTTTCAAACCCAAGCCTTCCAGTTCTATGCTTCGTGCTCTATTTTGAAGAAAGAGAGAATGTCTATGCCTACTAAAATATGCGTGTGAAAAACCCTGTCATTGTCCATGGGCAGAGTTGTGGCTTTGGTAACAGTGTGCTCTGTGACTTCGAACGCTAAAACACCAACCTCCACATGACTACCATCGAAACCTGTTGCAAATGATTGAGCTACCAAATCGTGGTAATTAGAACATCGATAGAAAAACCAACTCCTACCTGCTTGCTGGAACAAATGTAAGAGATCATGATAGCCATTCAATAGCTTCGGTGCTTTAGGCTCAGTTTGGTCTAGCATGCCTCCCTTTCCCATTCTGGCTGATACTATCTGCGAGATTCAATGTTGTGTTCCTGTCGTGAAAATAGTTTCAATCGCCAAGTGGAAAACTTAGATAACTTACCCATATAACTACTTACAAGGCATGCAATTTAAGATGCAATGATGTAATTATGCGTTAAGTTAAAAACTTAACATCACCCTTAGTCATGATTGTGAATCATAGTTCGTTTGATACAGAGGAATCGATCATACAATGTTCTCAATAATTACATCAGCAAGCATGATTAAATTCATACTCTACCCTTTTGAACATAATAGAGACATTTGTGCTCAAAATACTGACGCTGACGTGGTGAGCATAATTAGCATTTAAAATATTTAAAAATAACTTAATCGCTGACAATTGGCTTGTCGAAGAAATGAGAAAACACTGCTATTCTTGTTGTCTGCGATATTCACTTTTCCAACTATATCGGGTCCCAAAACATTTCTAGGAGAGTTAACCTATTTATTACAACCTTAAATGTTGACAACACAATTGTCAACATTTTATTAAAAATTACAAAAGCAATTTTGTTTTGCTTTGTTTTGTTTTTAGATTATAACATGACTCATGAAAGAATTGGCAAGGATGCGTCTCTCTCCATCTAT
Source organism: Pinus tabuliformis (assembly GCA_031772625.1). NCBI lineage: Eukaryota > Viridiplantae > Streptophyta > Pinopsida > Pinales > Pinaceae > Pinus > Pinus tabuliformis. Next base: position 127,982,093 of record CM062817.1, read on the forward strand.
ATATTGAAGGCTCGGTCATTGTAGAAAAGGTCGAATGGTTGTCGAAACTTTGCAAGAGATTTAGTATTGTTATGCTACCAAGAAGTTGAGAGAGAGAGAGAGAAGAGTTGAAGGACTAGAGGAGGCTTGATCCAACCAAGATGGTTGTAATCATTCTTCTTCTATCTAATAATATAGATATGTTTATGTGTTGTCTACTTGATGGTGTCAATGTTGTGTTCCTTTACATATTGATTCAATTCCGTGATTAATAAGTAGCATAGATCCATGCTAGATTATATTCTCTTATATTAATGTTTTGATTATCAAGGTTTATATGTTGTAGGATTACACTTCGTCTTATCTATGTGCAGGTTCTGATCTAGGAGTTGGCGGAGAGGTCTTCCACTTTGCCACATTGAGTTCTCTAGTAGGGCTACACCAAGGACTGAGGTAAGGCTGGTGGCGGTGGTCGAGGGAAAGGGAAGTCTTCAAAGCCTATTTCGAGGTCTCATAAGGCTGGCCTGCAATTTTCGGTTGGAAGGATTTCTTGTTTCCTAAAGTCGAGCAAGTATGCAGAGCACGTTGGTGCAGGGGCTCCGGTTTATATGGCTGCAATTTTAGAGTATCTAGTAGCAGAGGTGCTTGAGTTGACCAGAAATGTAGCAAGGGATAACAAGAAGAACAAGATTATACCTTGACACATTTAGCTAGTTGTTAGAAATGACCAGGAGCTTAGCAATTTGCTAGGTGTTGTAACAATTGTCAATGGTGGTTTCAGTTTTGATGTTGCAGGCCTATGTCTAGCTAGTACAGTCTTTTAAATTCATTTAGTACTTTTTTTGTTTTTCTATTGTGAAGCCTCTTCAAAGGCTGAAGACAGGATACTAGAATTAATATGTAGTAATTGGTTTTGAAACATTTGAGTACTCAGTCCTTAGTATTATAAAGTTGCAGAGAAGACTGTGAAGAATCTTTGAAGATTTTTATGAAGATGAAGTCCTTTAAAGCCATGTTGGAAGATGTTTTTTATCAGTAATGCATTTTTGACCAGAACTGCATTCTTGATCAGAATTGCAAATTTTTATTTTTTCTTAAAGATATTGCTATTACAGTGCAAAAATGAAATATTTTATATATTGGCAACAGAAGTATTTTTTTTTTTACAATTCATAGTTTTTAAAATGCACTCATTAATATCTATTGTGGGAGTGGTCCTCAATGGGAAGGAAAATTATCCTGAATGGTCTCGGAAAATCAAACATACTCTCATTTTTAATGCACTATGGAAAGGAGTGTGTGTTGGAGATGGAGATAAAGTGCCAGAACAACCTACCTCAGACAAGGAATTCACCATTTGGGAAAATAAGAACAACAAGGCTTATGCATTGATTGCACATCAATAAATGAAGGGGTGAGTTGCCATATTTCACCATTTTCAAATGCTTTCAAAGCCTTATAAAAACTGAAGGAACTCTATGACTCACACTCTACACTTGAAGTTGTTCACCTCATGATTAAATTGTTCAGCCTTGAATTACAAAATGATGATCCTCTTGCTCTTGCATCAGAAGTAAAATCTATTATCCATGATATCAAAGTCACTAATGTTGAACTGGACATTCCTCTGATAGATTTTCTCAAGGCACTTTATCCAACTTACTCAAATTATCTTGAGTCATTGCAAACAAATGGAAACCTCAAAGATATTACCTTTGACTCCCTTGTGAAAAAAATTGCTGAAAGAGAGAAAGATTTTGGGAAGAAGACAACTCCTTAGTCTTCTGTAGAGGCTGTGTGTCTTGCACATAGAGAGAAGAATCTTGCTCAAGATTCTTCCAGTGGAAGAGGTGGTTGAAGAGGAAGAGGAAGAAATTTCAGAGGCAGGGGGGCAGACACTCTCAAGGAGAAAAGTCAGATTTTCACTACATACACTGCAAAAGAGATGGATCACATGATGCATCCAGAGGCAAGCTGCCTTGGGACAGAATTGAGTAGGAAAGAAACCAACCCAAAGGTAAAACTAATGACAAAGAGAAAGGTAAAGCCCCTGAATCTGCTCACTATGTTGTGGCACACTGTAATATTGGAGTAAATGAAGACTTATTTAATGCTTCACTTGCTTCTTGGAAAAATGATTGGTTGCTTGATTCAGGAGCAACATGCCACATGACTTTTAGAAGAGATTTTTTTGAAGAATTTACTAACAATGTTGATGGACCAGTATACTTTGCGGACAAATCAAAACTCAAACCATCAGGGCTTGGCACAATCAAGCTTAATTTGCCTAGTATTCCAGACTTTCTTCTACATCATGTTTTAGATCTCCCACAATTGAGGAGAAACTTGTTGTCCTTGGTCCACATATACCAGCAAGGACACTCCATTTATATGTTTGATGGCAAGGTTGAGGTGAGAAAAGCATCAGAACACTCACTTGTCATGATGGGGATAGAAGAAGAAAGGCTTCTCCAGCTGCAGGGTGTTGAAACATGTGCAACAAGAAATGCTTGTTGAGAATGCAACAAGATGATGGAGCTTAGTGAAAAGAGTTGCCTTCACTAAGTGGGCCCGCAGGCAAATCATGGCGCAAGTTCTATTTTTGATCACAGTGTGGATGATCACAGTGTGGATGATCACAGTGTGGGTGATCACAGTATGAGTGATCAGAGTGTGGGTGACCACAGTGTGAGTGATCACAGTGTGAGTGATCAAAGTCTATTTTTAGACTGGCTGTGAAAAATAGAATAGTCAAATATTATTGTCTCATAATAATATTTGGACTATAAACTTGATCTTATTCTCCTGGAGCACTTCAGGATGAGCTACAGATGTGGTACATGCAGATCCCAGAAGGAAATACGTGGTTACCTATGGGATGACTAATATTTGCATGCAAAACTTCAGTTAGAACTCAAGTGAGTTGAGTTTAGTGGACTGGAGGTGCAGTTGATGGAGTTGTGTTCAGTTTAGCCTTGTTAAACTAGTTGTATTTAGTCTAACTGATCAATAGACTAGAGATGAGTTGGGTGAATTAGTTATTAATTAATTCACAAGTTATTAACTCATAATGCAACTATAGAATACATCAGTTAACTCAGTTTCATATCAGTGCATGTTCAGTTCAACAGGGACAGGTGTTAGGGGATCAGATTGCTATCAGTTGTGACTATAGCTGTGCATGATGATTTGCACAATCAAAGGGATTGAGTATGCCAATGAATTGCCCAATATCAAGAATTGTAGCCTGTGCTCACGTCCAACAGAGTGTGAGTGATTATTTTTAGGTCAAATACGAGTTTGGTAAGCCATTCTAGTCAATTCTTGAGTAGGTATTGAGCTGTGGAGGCAGGCAAGCAGCGGGGGAGATTTGGAGATCAAATCTGAGCTGTATTGTGTGTAGCATGAGGAGATAGTACCGAGTACTTGGGATGAGTATTGTACTTTTTAATGTTACATGATTCAATCAATATAATATACAGATAGTGTGGGGTTTTTTAGCGAGATGCTTTCCCCGGGATACATACTGTGTTAATGAGTTTGATTGATGCTTCTATGTGTGCCTGTGAATGTTTCTGCTTTTGTAAATTGATGATCAACGTAGAGGAGGTTATGTATTATGCATGTTCCGCTTATAAGTGTATAATCAGGATAATCTCTGTGAATATGTGTCATATTATTCAAAATTTCTACATGGTATCAGAGCCAGCTGATTTGTAGAAGAAGTTCTACATGATATCAATGTTGTATTGATCATCATATCTATTATTCAGGAAGTGTTTACATTTTATTTCTTCAGGCAGAGTCTGTAATTAGGACAGGTAGCCTCTGGATTCATCCTTCTTTTGGAAGGCGAGATATCCGGTGAATGCCCATACAGTCGATCTCTGTACAAGAAATACTTTGTTCTCACGAATTCTAGATCGGAAGCGGTTGAGTTTTGTGCTGGTGGAATTCGAATTTAATTCCAAAGCAAGAGATAAAACTCTAAAACATTAAGTGTGAGAATGGAGACAGTATGCCCAAGTATCTCATGAAGTTCACTCAGTGTCGAGATGAGCTGGGAAGTGTGGGGGTTACTGTCGATGATGAGGACTTGGTGAGCTTGGCTCTCCTTGGTCTTCCGAAGAGTTGGCATTCCTATCAGGACTCTGTCAATGGAAGGGAGAAACTGCCAGGATGGGAGGGACTTTGGTCGGATCTTGTGCAGGAGGAGATTAGACAGAGCACCGGAGACGGTTCTTCATCCATGCAGGATGAGGAGAACTGTGCCTTAGCGAGTAAGGTGAAGAAGGGGAAGGAGAAGGGTTCTCTTTCAAAATCTAGTTCTTCCAATGATGGGAAGAAGGTTGACAAGTTGCAGGTGAGATGCTTTCGTTGTCATGAGATTGGTTCACAGGTCAGGAACCTGTATGCTCTTGAGGTTCAAGATGCATGCAAAGCCTTGAGTAGTGAGGCAACTGATGGAGACTTGGTGGTTGAGAGGGAGCGTATATTACCTCTCAACATGCAGAGCCAGAAGAAGTCTCAGACGATTGTGGAGGAGCCACGATTGGTGCAGCAGCTTCAGGAGGTTGTGGAGTAGCCAAAACAAGGGAAGCTGAGAGGAGATCGAGTAGAGACATCTACTCATGCAGAGACCTACAGTAGGGGGAAACTTCGAGCCAGGTGGGCTGAGGGATCGCATGCAGCCATACCTCCAGGTAGGAGGTGGGGTGATGTGGATTGATTGTCCCAAGGAGGAGGGGCAGGATCCTTGAGGTACCCAACCTCTTGGATGAGACCTTGCTACGGGAGCCCAAATGTGTAGTAGCAGGAACTAACTGATTGGGTAGAGACAGATGCGGATGGAGCGTCAGAGAGAGCGAGAGTGCAGGGAATCCCAAGACAACGCATAGCTAGCAGGCTGTAGCAATGCGAGAGGCACAAGTGTTTTGCACAGTGATAGGTGGCATAGAGAGGTGTGCAATGGTGCGAGATGCATGGAGATGTTGCAGTAGCACAGATGTCAGAGAGGGAGCACTTGTCAGCAGCAGGTAGAGCTTCAGCATCAGAGGGTGTTTCTAGCCCAACAGGGTGGTCAGTTGGGAGGTGCAGTGCGGATGCAATGCTGGGAGATAGAACTAGCAACAGCACAGATGCAGTCAGAGATCAAAGTGACAGAGGCTAGAGTAGTCAGATACTGAAGAGCACAGAGATGCATACTTTTCAGTTGACAGAGGCAATAGCAGTCAAAGACTTTGATGACAGAGCAAGTGGACCAGCCATATGTTTTGCATGGAGAACATTCCAGAGTTACAGGATCGGGGTTATGAGGAAGCCTTTCTTGTTGAGAGGGAGTGTTGAAAAGTGTGCAACAATAAATGCTTGTTGATAATGCAACAAGATGATGGAGCTTAGTGAAAAGAGTCGCCTTCACTAAGTGGGCCCGCAAGCAAATTATGGCGCAAGTTCTATTTTTGATCACAGTGTGGATGATCACAGTGTGGATGATCACAGTGTGGGTGATCACAGTATGATTGATCACAGTGTGGGTGACCACAGTGTGAGTGATCACAGTGTGTGATCAAAGTCTATTTTTAGACTGGCTGTCAAAAATAGAAAAGTCAAATATTATTGTCTCATAATAATATTTGGACTATAAACTTGATCTTATTCTCTTGGAGCACTTTAGGATGAGCTACGGATGTGGTACATGCAGATCCCAGAAGGAAATACGTGGTTACCTATGGGATGACTAATATTTTCATTCAAGACTTCAGTTAGAACTCAAGTGAGTTGAGTTTAGTGGACTGGAGGTGCAGTTGATGGAGTTGTGTTCAATTTAGCCTTGTTAAACTAGTTGTATTTAGTCTAACTGGTCAATAGACTAGAGATGAGTTGGGTGAATTAGTTATTAATTAATTCACAAGTTATTAACTCATAATGCAACTATAGAATACATCAGTTAACTCAGTTGCATGTCAGTGCATGTTCAGTTCAACAGGGACAGGTGTTAGAGGATCAGATTGCTATCAGTTGTGACTATAGCTGTGCATGATGATTTGCACAATCAAAGGGATTGAGTATGCCAATGAATTGGCCAATATCAAGAATTGTAGCCTGTGCTCACGTCCAATAGAGTGTGAGTGATTATTTTTAGGTCAAATACGAGTTTGGTAAGCCATTCTCATCAATTCTTGAGCAGGTATTGAGCTGTGGAGGCAGACAAGCAGCGAGGGAGATTTGGAGATCAAATCTGAGCTGTATTGTGTGTAGCATGAGGAGATAGTACTGAGTACTTGGGATGAGTATTGTACTTTTTAATGTTACATGATTCAATCAATATAATATACAGATAGTGTGGGGTTTTTTAGCGAGATGCTTTCCCCGGGATACATACTGTGTTAATGAGTTTGATTGATGCTTCTATGTGTGCCTGTGAATGTTTCTGCTTTTGTAAATTGATGATCAACGTAGAGGAGGTTATGTATTATGCATGTTCCACTTATAAGTGTATAATCAGGATAATCTCTGTGAATATGTGTCATATTATTCAAAATTTCTACATGGTATCAGAGCCAGCTGATTTGTAGAAGAAGTTCTACATGATATCAATGTTGTATTGATCATCATATCTATTATTCAGGAAGTGTTTACATTTTATTTCTTCAGGTAGAGTCTGTAATCAGGACAGGTAGCCTCTGGATTCATCCTTCTTTTGGAAGGCGAGATATCTGGTGAATGCCCATACAGTCGATCTCTGTACAAGAAATACTTTGTTCTCACGAATTCTAGATCAAAAGCGGTTGAGTTTTGTGCTGGTGGAATTCGAATTTAATTCCAAAGCAAGAGATAAAACTCTAAAACATTAAGTGTGAGAATGGAGACAGTATGCCCAAGTATCTCACAAAGTTCACTCAGTGTCGAGATGAGCTGGGAAGTGTGGGGGTTACTGTCGATGATGAGGACTTGGTGAGCTTGGCTCTCCTTGGTCTTCCGAAGAGTTGGCATTCCTATCAGGACTCTGTCAATGGAAGGGAGAAACTGCCAGGATGGGAGGGACTTTGGTCGGATCTTGTGCAGGAGGAGATTAGATGGATCACCAGAGACGGTTCTTCATCCATGCAGGATGAGGAGAACTGTGCCTTAGCGAGTAAGGTGAAGAAGGGGAAGGAGAAGGGTTCTGTTTCCGAATATAATTCTTCCAATGATGGGAAGAAGGTTGACAAGTCGAAGGTGAGATGCTTTCGTTGTCATGAGATTGGTTCACAGGTCAGGAACCTGTATGCTCTTGAGGTTCAAGATGCATGCAAAGCCTTGAGTAGTGAGGCAACTGATGGAGACTTGGTGGTTGAGAGGGAGTGTATATTACCTCTCAACATGCAGAGCCAGAAGAAGTCTCAGACGATTGTGGAGGAGCCACGATTGGTGCAGCAACTTCAAGAGGTTGTGGAGCAGCCAAAACAAGGGAAGCTGAGGGGAGATCGAGTAGAGACATCTACTCATGCAGAGACCTCCAGTAGGGAGAAACTTCGAGCCAGGTGGGCTGAGGGATCGCATGCAGCCATACCTCGAGGTAGGAGGTTGGGTGATGTGGATTGATTGTCCCAAGGAGGAGGGGCAGGATCCTTGAGGTACCCAACCTCTTGGATGAGACCTTGCTACGGGAGCCCAGATGTGTAGTAGCAGAAACTAACTGATTGGGTAGAGACAGATGCAGATGGAGCTTCAGAGAGAGCGACAGTGCAGGGAATCCCAAGACAGCGCATAGCTAGCAGGCTGCAGCAATGCGAGAGGCACAAGTGTTTTGCACAGTGCTAGGTGGCACAGAGAGGTGTGAAATGGTGCGTGATGCATGGAGATGTTGCAGTAGCACAGATGTCAGAGAGGGAGCACTTGTCAGCAGCAGGTAGAGCTTCAGCATCAGAGGGTGTTTCTAGCCCAACAGGGTGGTCAGTTGGGAGGTGCAGTGCGGATGCAATGCTGGGAGATAGAACTAGCAGCAGCATAGATGCAGTCAGAGATCAAAGTGACAGAGGCTAGAGTAGTCAGATACTGAAGAGAATAGAGATGCAAAGTTTTCAGTCGACAGAGGCAATAGCAGTCAAAGACTTTGATGACAGAGCAAGTGGACCAGCCAGATGTTTTGCATGGAGAAAATTCCAGAGTTACAGGATCAGGGTTATGAGGAAGCCTTTCTTGTTGAGAGGGAGTGTTGAAAAGTGTGCAACAATAAATGCTTGTTGAGAATGCAACAAGATGATGGAGCTTAGTGAAAAGAGTCACCTTCACTAAGTGGGCCCGCAAGCAAATTATGGCGCAAGTTCTATTTTTGATCACAGTGTGGATGATCACAGTGTGGATGATCACAGTGTGGGTGATCACAGTATGAGTGATCACAGTGTGGGTGACCACAATGTGAGTGATCACAGTGTGAGTGATCAAAGTCTATTTTTAGATTGGCTGTCAAAAATAGAAAAGCCAAATATTATTGTCTCATAATAATATTTGGACTATAAACTTGATCTTATTCTCTTGGAGCACTTTAGGATGAGATACGAATGTGGTACATGCAGATCCCAGAAGGAAATACGTGGTTACCTATGGGATGACTAATATTTGGATGCAAGACTTCAGTTAGAACTCAAGTGAGTTGAGTTTAGTGGACTGGAGGTGCAGTTGATGGAGTTGTGTTCAGTTTAGCCTTGTTAAACTAGTTGTATTTAGTCTAACTGATCAATAGACTAGAGATGAGTTGGGTGAATTAGTTATTAATTAATTCACAAGTTATTAACTCCTAATGCAACTATAGAATACATCAGTTAACTCAGTTGCATGTCAGTGCATGTTCAGTTCAACAAGGACAGGTGTTAGAGGATCAGATTGCTATCAGTTGTGACTATAGCTGTGCATGATGATTTGCACAATCAAAGGGATTGAGTATGCCGATGAATTGGCCAATATCAAGAATTGTAGCCTATGCTCACGTCCAATAGAGTGTGAGTGATTATTTGCAGGTCAAATACGAGTTTGGTAAGCCATTCTCATCAATTCTTGAGCAGGTATTGAGCTGTGGAGGCAGGCAAGCAGCGGGGAAGATTTGGAGATCAAATCTGAGCTGTATTGTGTGTAGCATGAGGAGATAGTACTGAGTACTTGGGATGAGTATTGTACTTTTTAATGTTACATGATTCAATCAATATAATATACAGATAGTGTGGGGTTTTTTAGCGAGATGCTTTCCCCGGGATACATACTGTGTTAATGAGTTTGATTGATGCTTCTATATGTGCCTATGAATGTTTCTGCTTTTGTAAATTGATGATCAACGTAGAGGAGGTTATGTATTATGCATGTTCCGCTTATAAGTGTATAATCAGGATAATCTCTGTGAATATGTGTCATGTTATTCAAAATTTCTACATAGGGTACCTCTGCTCATGCACAAAATTTCTCATACAATTCTCATTATGAAGAAGGTACATTTCCATAAACTTTACTATGGCATGCTAGATTTGGACACTTAAACTATGAAAACCTTCGCTTGTTGAAGAAAAATGGTGTTACTGGTTTGCCTACAATTCCTATTAAAATTAAGCAATGTGATGCTTGCATTCTAGGAAAGCATAGCAAATAGTCTTTTCATGATTCACATTCCAGAGCACATAGAAAACTTGAACTTATTCATTCAGATTTATGTGGTCCAATGCCTACTCCTTCTGCAAATGGAAATAAATATATGATGACATTTATTGATGACTACACCAGAATGTGTTGGGTTTATTTATTGAAGAACAAACATGATGATTTTCAAACATTCAAGAACTTTCATACATGGATTGAAAATGATGCCCAATCTCATATTGGCTCTATTCGCACTGATAATGGAAAAGAATACACTTCAAATGAATTTGAAAACTATATTCGCCAACATGGGATCAAACATCAAACAACTGTGCCTTATAATCCCCAACAGAATGGAGTAGCTGAAAGAATGTGTTACACAAAATATTGTCACCATGACTTTCTGCAGTCAGTATGAGTCTATCATCACTCATATTGTCCTCCTTTGCAAGTCTCAAAGCTCAGCTCTTCATGTCAAGCTTTAAAAATGAGAGGAATTCTTTAAAAATCAATAAACCTTTGGTTTCGCACTTTCTCTTCCCAGTACCTGTGGTCCCGCACCCTTGGTCATGTTACCTACGGACCTGCCCACTTTGTCTCTAAGGGAGTGGGTGCGGACCCCTGTGAAAGTCAAAAAGGCGCAAGTTTATTCTTAAAAACTCACTTTGGGTTAATTCTGGATGCTTCTAGAAGGAATCTTGACGTGGATGGTTCGCTCCTAGGTGGTTCATGCATCCCATAACTAAAGGAGCTAATCCCTTGATGAGAGGAGCTTATCCCTTTGAAGGAGGGCTTTATCCCTTTGAAGGTGGACCTAGTAACTTCCCTCCATTGCACTATAAATTAAGGCATTGGGCTGGTTGCTAGGGAGGTTGAAAGCTGAACATTTTTGAGGGTAAATGCTGTTGGAATTGAGACTTCCTAGTTAAGCTTGAGAGGAGAGATTACATACCTTTTGGCTTCTTTGGGAAGAGAGTGAAACTTGTCAAAGTAGAGGAGATTCTTGCTGGACCTTGGGAGGAGCTTGTACAACATCAAGGCACCAAGGTTGTAAAGTTCTTCTTTGATTAAAGTTAATACAATCAGATTCATTTTTCTCAATAAATTGTCTTCTATGGTTTATTTCATGAATTCCTTGATCATCATGATAAACATGTTTTATTATATTGGCTTTTCAGATGCTATTTGATGTGTGTGCTTGTTTGTGTTTTCAGATTCTTTACAAGGGAGCTCATTTGGATCAACGGAGCGTGGCTTCTACAAACTAGCACTGGACCCGAGGTAGGCCTAAAACACCTGTTTGCCTTTATTTATAAATTGCATATTTAGAGAAAGATAGAATTTGTTTGGTTTGCATGTCACTAGATATCATTAGATACTAGGGAGGTCGGTCTTGTCCGCAAGAACGACTTATCCGACCGACATAATGAATAAGACAATCTTAAATATGGTGCGCTCCATGATGTTTTTCAAAAATGTAAAATTAACGTTTTGGGTTGATGTAGTTTTATGTGTTGTATAAGTAAAAAATAGATGTCCATCTAATGCTATTAGAAACAAGACTCCTTATGAAATGTGGTATGGACACATTCCCTCGATAAAGCATCTCAGGGTCTTTGGTTCCACTTGTTATGCCTTGATACCAAAGGTACATAGAAACAAACTTGGTGCAAGAAGTTGTAAGTGTTTCTTCCTGGGGTATTAAAACACCTCCAAAGCATACTGTCTCTATGATGAAGTCAATAAAAAGTTTGTTGTATCTAGAGATGTAATATTTATTGAATCATCCAAAACTGATAATGTTGTTGAGAAGCAACTTGATCGCTTGGATAGATTTGTAAATGCAAAATCATTTCAAGAATTTGATAATCAGATTCCACATCTTGAAGGGGGATTCCTATACTAGATCAACCTATGGAATATTCTTCTGGAGCACTCTCTCCCCCGCATGAAACTCCAACAACGGATGATACTTTGAGTGATGTGACTGAAAGAATTGGGAGAATCAATATTGATCCAGTCCCAACTCAATCAACGGAGTAGCCTGGACCATCTAAAAAAGGTCCCCCAAAGTGGCTGACAAAGAAACTTGAAAGTGTTCATCCTTATGAGATTGGAATGACAGGAACTAGAAATTCAACCCGACAAAATGGAGGTGATGTAGATGACTCTGATTCACCTGTGGATATGGATGTTTCTTATGATTGTGAATTGAATTTATCTATAGATTTTGAACCAACTTCCTTCAAAGAAGATGCTTCTCATGATGAATTTAAAGAAGTAATGCAAAGGGAGTATGATGCCTTGATAAAGAATGGCACTTGGAAGCTGGTTGATCCTCCATTGGGAACCAAACCAATTGGCTGCAAGTGGGTCTACAAGAATAAGTATAAATCTGATGGCTCGCTTGACAAGCACAAAGCCAGGCTTGTGGCAAAAGATTTTGCATAGAAGGAAGGGGTCGATTATGAGGAGACTTTTGCCCCTACAGCAAAATGGGCTACCATCCAGACACTCTTTGCCCTAGCAGCTCAGAATGGTTGGAAAGTCCATCAAATGGATGTAAAAACTGCTTTCTTGAATGGAGATCTAAAAGAAAATGTTTTTATGTCCCAGCTTGAAGGATTTGTTGTGAAAGGACATGAACATAAAGTATGAAAACTTGTGAAATCCTTGTATGGCCTCAAACAAGAACCGCCAACTTGGTATGAAAAACTAACTGAGCATCTTCTGAAACTCAATTTCAAACATTATGATCTTAATGATGCAACTTTGTTTGTTAAGAAAGTTGGCAAAACAATTGTATATCTTGTGGTATATGTAGATGATACTTTGATGACAGGGAATAATGAGAGCTACATTGCATCCATAAAGAAGGAATTGAGGAAAGGTTTTGAAATGATTGATTTGGGCTATGTTCATTACTATCTTGGTATTGAAGTAACTCAACATCTGAAGTCCACATTCCTTTCTCAAAAGAAGTACCTTGGAGATCTATTGAACAAGTTTGGCATGGCTGAATGCAATCCTCTGACTACTCGAATGTGTTGGACACCTAATCCTCAATGGGTTAGTGTGGAAGTCGAATAGACAAAAGGAGTCCAAGAGACCTTGGGATGTGGAACCAAACGGTCAAACCATGTATTATAAATGTATATCATTTTTTTAATAAAAAAGTATTCTCATGTTTTATCTTTTAGATTATGTTGCTGCCCATGTGTGTTTAACATGATATCATAGCTGGTACGTTCATAACCCGCTCAATCTTGTGTGAGCCATTTTTTGTTGTGGCTTATGTAAATCTGTGCTTATTTGTTTCAATGAAGTTTGTAGGTTTATGTCTTTCTGAGCATTTTTCAGGACAGAGTTAACGTTTCTCAACCCTACCATTCCTTTGTCACCTGCATACCTACATTAAGAACGCAGAGGGTGAGCTCGTTCATGGTGCGTTCTGTCGATCTACATACTGGTCCGACCGCAGTAGGCGTTACTCTGCCAAACCTAACTTTCGCTCAGAGCTATTCGTTGCATTCTCAACCTGCCTTCTAAAAATGCTCCTTGCTTAGACCTGCCATCTCTGCCCTAGCAAGAACGCACCTCTGACTTATCATTGTTGGCACGTTTTTTGTATGGGTGTAATGTCTCTCGGTTTTCCAGAACTAGAGCGTTGAATCTCTATGATGATTGCCCAACTCCTGGCATCGAATCTCTATGATGAACGCCCAACTCCCACAAAGAAACACCCAAATTTGTAATGCTTCTTCGTTGATTGAGTTGAATGCTGGTCCGTTGATTTGAACATTGAAGTGTTAACGCAGTTCTGGTATCATACGATGCTCCCATCCATTTACGCTGCCCCATCCATTTACGCTGTGTGATATGTTAACGCTGGTTCCGTTGAAGTGTTAATGTAGTTCTTGAACGCTGGTTCCATTGATTTTGAAGGCAAGAGGGCTTTGGTTGCTTTGTTTACGGAAGAAATTAAGAAGTTTAACAAACGTTCAATTATTCCTCCATTTGCAATCCATTATACAGTTTTTGCATCCCATGCTACCTTTGCAGCACCAAGTCTTCTGATCAACGTGCACAGAGAGATGTCCCTTCCTCTTTGTCTTCAGATCAACATGTAGTAAGTTTAGCGATACAAAGCTTGCTATTCCTCTTCTGAACTTGAAAACCCATGGCTTTGGCCGTTTCCTCGATTGTGTGCATAATATATTTGGTCGGGAACATGGACGCGAATCTTGTTTTTCTTTCAGTAGCATCCTCTTCTTCAAATAAACTGGAAAAATATAGGTTCCATGACATCGCTATGAGCTGAAAAGCATTGATCTGAACTTATCCTGTTTCATCTGTCAGCATATTGTCCTCTGAGTTTGTATGATCAAGATTTGTGTCCTTGAATGGCAGCTGATCCATCAAGAGAAGAAAAAGAATGACACTGCAGGACCAAACATTAGCTGTAGCACCATCGTATCCTCTGCCAACAATCACCTTAGGTGCCACATAATTATGGCTTCCACAAGTTGTATGCAGTAACCCGTCTTCCCTAAATTGCTGAGGCACCGCGCTGAGGTTAAAGTCAGATATATTCACATTTCCACTTGCTTCGAGCAGAATATTTTCAGGCTTCAAATCTCTGTGGTAAACACCTTTTCTGTGGCAATATCCTATGGTGTCGACAAGATACTGGAAGTATCTTCTTACTCTACTTTCCTCCAACTTTCCATTACGCGACTGTTTTTGTTGCCTTTCAAACATACCCTGATGGATACAAACCTCCTGATGAGCCTACCTCTGAGTATCAAACAATCCCTCTAAATAAAATTAAGGATTTTGGTGTTCACTGCAAGCGGTATTATGCTCTGGATATTACACACTTCAAGTCATCCCTTGGTTCTCACCTCTTAGGAAACCGAGATTATGTTGCAGGTCAAATTTCAGATCTTACGGAGAAGCTAGAGCAAGAAGAAATTCAATTGGCACATTCACGTGTAAGCTCATTTCTGAATGTGTAAATCATTGCCATCATTTACTAGGTGGTGGTAAAATACCATTAGCCAAGCAGCATCCAATATTTCTATGGGGGGGCATTCTGAGAAATATCAGATATATATTTTGCTAAACGTTTCTATGCTTTTGGTGGAAGACCGTGGATGATGTTGGAGTGTTGATCATAGCTATAGATGTGAAAGTATGGAGAATCAGAAGCACCACAGAACAACTTCGTAGTGGCATGGAGAGCAGAGAGACTTGCACAAGAGAAGCCGTGTGTTAAAGCAACGAGCTGGTCGGTTCATCTCTATGCGTTCATACATGCATGAACATGTGGAATAATCCTTTCATTGGTGCATAGCTCCTACAAGTGGGTCACTGTTGTGTTCATCATTCTTATTGGAATACTAGAGGTATCGTTGACTCTCTATATATTGCATTATGGCATATGCGTTGTTAGCCCTCCATAAATTCTATGTGATATATGAGGGCAGATTGTTTTCTTTGAAGAAGTGGCAAGATCAAAGAATATTTGTTCGTACCCTAGTCAAAGCATTTATATATGAGCATTCAAGTTGTTAACACCCAGGTTGTTCCCTATGACTCCCAAGGGAATACGGCCGGGGTAACCACTAACCAGTCTTTGGATTACAGTTTCTAGCCAAACTGTAATCAGAGAGGGCTCTCTCTTTATGATTTGTCTCTGTTCTGATAGTATCTTAGGCTAGATGTGAAGTTTTGATTTTGGTTTAAATTTGTTTGGTTGGAAAAGGTTCAGTCAAACGTGTATGCTCTTACCAGTATCTCATATAACATTGGGCAATGGAGTCAGTGGTCCTTTGGTTTGGTGTGCTATGTTGATATAATAAGGAAAGCTGCAGAGCAGGATAATTGTCTGAGGAACAATGCTTTGAAATTGAGTTTGTGTGTAACATGTTCAGGATAAGAAAGGCAATTAAGGATCTTTCTATAAACTGATACGAAAGAAAAGCAATTGTTACCTGGAAGCATTTAAGAATTTCTAGATAACATTCACAACATGGAATTAAATGTAACATGAGCATTTAAGAATTCATGTCTGTTTTAATCCTGAAGAAAACATTTACAGCAATATAAGATTGAGCACAGGGTGTTAAGAAACATGTCCTGAGCTATTCTTTTTCTTTGTTGCTAGATATGATAAGAATATGAAAATGAAATAACATAGGGAAACAGAACAGAGTTTAAAGGAAACATATCATTCCACCAGACAACGCAAGGATTCTGCAACAGCACTTAAATTATCAACAAGACACCATAGCTTTCGGAAATCACTGAGCTGAAATTGCTCTTTGTATTAAACTTTTCTGTAAATACAGAGTATACATGCCTCAGAGTAAAAATTACCAACCCCTTATGCGTTACTAAGGGGAGTATATATACAAATTTACATAAGAAAATATCAGAAAGGAGAGTGAATGTTCCATAAATGCTCAGTTAATTGCTGGAGTGTAGCCGCTGAGAGAGTAAATGTTGTGATCACTTTTAGTCCCTTAGCTGTCAGAAAAAGGTCAGAGACTGCTGACTTGGTGGCTCTTGGAGTTGGTTAGGGGTGTACCGCCAAAATTTACGCATTTCTTTATCTTTTTGGCTAGCCGACATAGTCTAAATACTGAGTCTGCATTCAGCTGCTTTTAATGCTCACTTTATCCTTCTGTTTGTTTGATAGTGACCTGGAGCTGGCAGTGACTGAACAGCTGGAGCTACCGTGGCAGAATTTGAAGCATTGCTTGCCACCAATCTTCCTTTGGCATCTGATGTCTCCGAATTTTTATTAGAATCTCATCGGCCTCTGTATACCGCCAAAAGTTAGGAGGAGTTTCAAACAAATGATTTGCCTCACTTTCAATGAAAAATAGGCCTTCAAGTTTAGTGTACAAGCTCTGTGCTGTTGGAGGCCCTGTTTCCTCAGGAGTACTGCCAGATGCTGTGATTTGATTTTCAATGTAAGTAGCCATTCTGTTGGTGAATTGATCTCTGGTAATCAATTTCCCTGTGCTGTTCAGCAGGCCAGGCAATCCCCTTGCTTGCAGCATTCCCATTTTGAGTTTATACTCCTCCACCTCAGCCTGTGTTTCATAGCATTTTCTTTCTACAGTCTGTACATAACTTCTGAGAGTTAGCACCTTTTTAGCTGTGAGGATGGCCTCTGTTCTGTTGACGATGCCAATGGCTGCCAGCTCCTCTTTGTCTTGCCTGTTCAAAAAATCTATCAGTTGGTTTGCCTGCTCAGGTCTGTTTCCTAGCACTGTTTTGGCCCTCTGGATTTCTGTCTATGCTTGGCCAACTAAATCCATGTACTCATGGATTGTTTTAATGGATTTCCATTGTTTGGTGACAGCTTGGGTAATCTTACCCCACAAAATTCTTTTTATGTCGGCCATGGTACTTTCCATATTGAGCTCTTTCTCCAGGGCCTTTATTTTATCCTTTAGGGCCTTAATTTCTCTGCCCTGTTCTGCTATAGTTACCTTTGATTTGTCATACTTGGCATCTATCTCTGCCAATTTGTCATTTTCTTTCTTTATCTCATCTGCCTGGAGCTCCATTGCCTTGACAGCCTTGGTCAATTCTTCTACACTTGGGTGGGCATCTGGAGCTGCTGTTGTGCCTGCTGCTTCTGTTGTAGGGGCCACTGTTGCCCCTGAAGTTGTTGCTGTTGCTGAAGCTGTTGGAGGAGCCTGGAGTGTAGATTCTCCCTGTTTTTCTTGTAGCGTTCCTTCCAGTTCTTTCTCCAATTCTTTGATCCTTTGATCTTACTGTAGAAGGAAGTCAAGTTGTTCATCAAGCTGTTTTTCTTTTTGTAGTTCTGCTGTCTGGGGGTGTTCTGTAGGTAACAACCCCAAGCTCTTCTTCATGGCATTCAGATCATCATCTTTCTTCTTTATGAGGGCCTTTACACCTGTTGGATCACTAGGATCATGCCCTAGATCAATAATAATCTCCTCCAGAGACTTTATTCTATTGTCCTTGGCCTTAGAGGACATCCTCTCAAAATCAAGCTGAGTGTTTGTGTTCTTCAAGGAATCTTTCAGCTCATGGGCCAGTGTGGCCTTCTCAGCCATTGTGGCATAGACCATCTCCCCAGTCTGTTTATGGAGCTCAATCTGGTCCATAGGATGTATGTCTTTAGCTAGGACCTCCACCCTTGTTTTGATAAAATCTGCAGTTGTCATTGGCTGTGGCCCCTTGGGTTTGAAATGGCTGAATATCATTTTTTCTTCCTTGAAGTCATAGACCGACATCAATCTTTCTTGCTGGGCTGGTGTAGCATCTATGAACTGTTTGTAAACCTCAGCCCTTAATAACTCATTTGCTGCCTTGATCTTTTTAAAAGAAGCCTTAGTGCTTTTAGGCTTCTGGCTTTGGTGAGATGAGGATGACACCTCCAAACCAAGCTGTAAAGTCTGCTCCTGCTGAAAGGAGCTTGTCCCTGTATGTTGGCTTCCCTCCCTATCCTTTCCTGTGCTGTTTAAGACATCTTCAGTAATGTCTTCCACCTCAGGGGAATCTGCCCTTTGTCTTTTGGCCTCTGGCTGATGGGAAGGTCCACTAATAGGAGTGGACTCTTCTCTCTCTCTTTTAGAACCCCTCTCCTCATGGGCTGGGGTTTGCAGAATAGGTGCTGTAGGAGTCTGAGTTTGTGGAGGAGGAGTTTGATCTTTCAGCTGCTCTGTTTGTTCCTCCCTCTGCAGCTCATTTTGCTGCTTAGTTTGCTGTTCAGTTGAAGGGGCTGCCTTCTCTTTCAGTGTTTCATGTTCTGCATCCATTATGCCTTTGCCTTTATCCACTGCTCCTGCCGATGTAGAGGGTGCCTGTGGTGCTGTCCTTGTCACTGAGGTCCCTTCTCCTACTGAGTGAGGCGGCCTGAAAGGTACCTGCTGCACATAGTCCAGGTCAATAGTCTTCTCAAGCTCTTTCATGTTTTTAAGCATTCTTTCTTCTTCAGTTAAACTCTCCACTAGGGTGTCCAGCTGCCATTCTTGCAAATTGGCATACTTTTCTATGTGTGGGTAGTGACAGTGCTTAATACCTAGGAGTCTGTACTTATTTCTCCTAGCAGTGATGAAACCTTGAGGGTCATAAGGGACCCATCGAAAACTATAGGACAACTTATATTTGTCTTTGAGGATCAAGTCTGCAGATTCCCATCCTTCCTTCTTGTTCATAATGAAGGGGCCCAACTCATTTTTGAAACTAAGGTGGGCCTTTTTCTTGGAGCTGTGGAAATGGGTGAGGTCTGACTGAATTAATTGCCTGTAATACTCCAAGGCAAACAACCTCATAGGTACATACTTGGGGAGCCTGTATGGACAGAGCTCACAACCATAAACTCTGAATACAGTATGGTGTTCATATAGGTACTAGTCACCTATTTTATAATTTTTAGAGAGCTGCAGAGCTTTCTTGATTTCATTAGATATTCTAGGTGGAGGGGAGCTCATCAGCATGCAAGAGACTGGGTACACAAACTGGTCAACAAATTCACAGTAGGTATAGGGTGAATTTGTGACTTTATGATAAACTGAGGTCCAGAAGATGACAGATCTTCTCTCCCCTTTATTATCCAGCCTTCTGATGTAACATGGGAAGGCTTCAGAATGATGAAACATGAACAGATGGTAGATGTAAGCTGAGTATCTGAAGACCCCCTGTCTGTCCACCTTGCTTAATTGATCATGAATCTTATTGGCTATAAACTTAGCAAAGTTATACTTTCGGGCAGGGGGTTGACGCGGGCTGTAAGCAGACAGCAACACTAGCATGGATTTATCCACATGCTCACTGTTTTGGTATCCCAATACATAGGCTATCATGTCTAGTAATAGCCTGCCTATATCATCGAAATGCTCCCTCAGATAGGGAGGTGGCCCTGTAGGCTGGTATTCAGGTCTCATGAAGTTCCGGGTGACCTTTTGCAGCTCCTCACTGGTCATCTTATCACCAGTTTCCAGCAAATAAGTTTTGGAGAACGGGACCAGCAACTCTGTCTGATCAAACTGTAACATCTTGTTGATGGAGTCAGCATTTATATAGAAGAGGATCCTCCCTGATGGAGTATTGACAGCTCTGTGCTGGACATCATAGTGTTCAGCACATAGGTGGATGATTTCAGGGAAAACATTCACAGCTGGGAGACAGTAATAGGGCAGGTTTGACTCCCATATCCCATGTGTACCATGCCCCTCCTTATAATCTTCCCTTAGTTGAGTGAATGTCTTCAAGAAGTCCCTGTCTACCTCATATTCCCCAATGAGACAATCCTTGTCAATGAATGGCAAGGCCTCCAGCTCCTTGTTGGTTTGATTTAATGGAGCTACACTGAGGGAAGAGGATGCAGAGGCTGCCATGCTATAATCTGAATTTGTGCAGGTGGAAGTACTGGCTTAACAAGTCTATAAGGACTTAAGTAGCAGGTGAACTGTAAACATAGGCTAGTGTCTTCCTTTTAATGAAAAAATGCAAGCTGGCTTTTGTGGTTTACTGCAAATTCACAGGGATGTGAATTGCTAATGGCAAGCTTTAGAGACAGTGATGTTTCTTTGGTAAGAATGCAGGTGGCCTGTACTCGGCAAAAGGGAACAATGCCGAGCACCTCGGGGGCAATTTTATAGTTTTAGCCCGCGGACTGATTGCTCCAGGGTCGAATTGTGGTTTAGGGATGGTGCAGATTGTTTGGGTTCACTTCAGATGGCAGGTAGAGCTGAACTTAGGAGTTTTAGCAGTCTTTTAATGGTGAATTTTACAGAGAATTGGAATGCATGGGCAAAGTAGGAAAACTGGCGAAATACCTGGAAAAACTGGCTTGAAAGCTTGCGGGCTGGCCCGTGGAGGCTTAATGCCGTCGAATCCTGAATTTGCAGCGGTTGTAATGTCGAATTTGATGGCTGGAGGACAGATTTCGCGGCAGCTGGTCGACAACGGCTACTTCTTTTGCGCGTGATAATGACCGAAAACGACTCATTTAGTCGTTTATAACGTTAATTTTGGAAAAAATGTGCATTTGGCGCTTTTCCGCCGATGACGTCAGCATGACGTCATGGCGGGGCCCGGGTACGGAGGTGACTGTCTGCTGAGGTGTCCGCCTGGGTGGCAGGACACGGTGGCGGGTGGATGCGGTGGCAGGACTGCGTGGAGGGCCACGGGACGCGGGGGCGGGCATAGGTGAGGTGACATCAGGATGACGTGCGCATGACGCAGGGGGAAGGGTTGTAACATTGAGGGTGGTAAGTGGGTTCCCCGCACCGCTTTTGCTGGCAAGTGGTATTGGGGAGGGGGGCTCCGAACAACCCCGGCGATTGACACGCGTCCAGGGTACGGAGGTGGTAAAACCGCTTTCCCCGGACGCTAAAAGTCGGCAGGTCGGGGAACAACAATGACCGCCCACCGTAAGATCTGGGCGCCTCGAGATCGGACGGCTGGCGGGTCCTCCGACGGATCGTGCAGGTTGGGGGGGACCCGCCGGCCGATTAAAATATTCTTTTTAAATATTTCGGGCGGGGACCTTAGAATAGTGAGTTTTTATGGGTTTTTTTCGGGATTTCTTGGGTTTTTTCAATAATATGAATGGGGTTTATGGTTAGAAAGGGTTTTTATAGGCTTTTCTTTGCAAATGAAGGGTTAAATGAGTGGATTGAGCTGTAGCAAGGGAGAGAGAGACAGTGGAGGCTCATCAAAGTGACCAGATGTCATTTTGATTCCTTTTCAGAGAACATACGGCTATAATGCCAAGGGGAGGGATATTTATACAAAATTTTGGGGTTTATACACCATGGTGTTAATACTAGTAGGGGAAAGGTAATGTAGGGAGGTTTACATAGTAGTGTCAGAGTTAATATGGATGAAGGGGTAAATGGAGGGGAAACCACTAAGCTTATTTGAAACTTGCTTAGTTTAGAGAGTAGATCAAAATGAAAAGATTTTTAGACAAGAAATGTGGCTTCTGAATGAACAAGAACCACCATGAAACCATGATGTTCTTCCCTGAATCTCAGCTGATGAGGGGATGTTAGTAATGAAATGGAAGGGGGAAGGAGGGGGGTTAGTCATGCTCCTTGCTGTAACTTGATGAAGATGAACACCTTGTCAATTGATTGATTTTACTCTGGTAAACACAGTTAACATATCTGCAATGGTAAAGATAACCTTTCTG
Organism: Pinus tabuliformis; assembly: GCA_031772625.1. NCBI lineage: Eukaryota > Viridiplantae > Streptophyta > Pinopsida > Pinales > Pinaceae > Pinus > Pinus tabuliformis. The sequence continues at coordinate 128,003,865 of CM062817.1, forward strand.
CAACCCCAACTACTTACCCAGCTTCTTACCTAGCATTTTTATTACTTCTTGGAGGGTGCACTTGGACTTGCAGACCCTTTACTTGCCTTTTCTTTTCTTTTTCTATCTATTTCTACCCTTATTGCTTCCAAGGCCCCAGATTAAACAGTTGGGAACCCTAATTCTCTACCTAGCTACTTGTCCGCCAAGATTAGACTGTTTGGACAGACTTCTTTCTCTATTCTACAACTGAAAATTTAAAGCATGACATGGTCCAGATTAGGCTGTTGGACCATCCATCAAAATTGAATCCTTATCAAGATATATACATACCTTGTCTCCTTATGAAAAATATGGGATCTTTGCATCATCAAAGCAGAGCATATTTGGATTTTCTATAACCAATCATGAAACATGAAACCTATTGATATAGGTAGCAAACAGTGGCTCCACATGGGGATGGTTTTTCATTTGAAAGACCAAGAACAGCAGGTCAGATTGCCTTGGTCCATGGCTGCCCAAATCATTCTTGAAGTTTGCTGCTTTGAAGTGCCAAATTGTGTGCTTCTCTTCTTGGTAGACCTCTGATTCTATTTACCTTTTGCTGGTCAGTCAATAAACTTGGAAAACTGCATTTTTACAATCTAAACAGAAAATAATATGTACATCTGCATATATACAAGGGAGAATCGGGTTGCACTCATGGATGATATTCAAAATAGTGCTTCAGCATCCTGCCATTCACAGGTCCTTCGTCCAAATCAGTTTCAGTGAGACTTTTTAGGAAGTAAGTGTTGTTACCTTGCACTGCTTGGACAGCAAATGGTCCTCTCCATAAAGAATCAAATATTCCATGTTTTCCTTTCTCTTCTCTTCTTGCATCCCACTTGAGGACTTTATCACCAACATTAAAATCTTCTGCTTTGGTTCTTCTGTCAAAGGCTTTCTTTAGTTTTTCTTGTAACACTTGAACCCGGCTGAAAACTTGGTCTTTGGTTTGCTGCAAGCATATGATTTGATTTATTCTTCTCTGCATATCATTTGGTTCAGCTTGGCTTTCTTGAAGAAGCTTCATGACAGGTATCCCTAGTGATGAGGGAAATCTGGCCTCTAGTCCATAAACCAATTCATAGGGGCTAGTCCCAATTGATCTCTTGGTTGTTAGTCTATCTGCCCATAAGGCATTGACTAGTTTCTTGTGCCAGTTCTTTTTGTTCTCTTCAAGTACCTTCTTTATAATGTTTACAAGGCTTTTGTTTGATGATTCAGCAAGGCCATTTCCTTAGGGATAGTATGCAGTAGAATGGCCCAAAGTAATATGAAATTTATGGCAAAAGTTCACCATTTTCTTGGATCTGAAAGCAGCAGCATTGTCTGTAATAATTTTATCAGGGCAGCCAAATCTAGCTAGTATGTTGTTCTCCAAGAACTGAATGATAGTGGAATCATTTGCTTGTCTGCATGGAACAGCTTCAATCCACTTGGTGAAGTAGTCTGTGGCTGTCAAGATCCATCTATGTTGGCCTGAAGATGAGGGATGAATTTCCCCAATGAAGTCCAATCCCCATTGTTGAAAAGGTCTCTCTGTTGCAATAGGCCTTAAGGGAAGTGGCAGCAGTTGTCTCCTTCCTTCAAACACTTGGCATTTATGACATGATGTGATAAATTTCTTGACATCAGAGAACATGGTGGGCCAGTAGTATCCAGCCCTTAGTATTTTATCCACAGTGGACTTCCAGTACAAGTGTCCACCACAGTCTCCTGCATGAAACTCTTGCATGATATTGTTAGTTTCATTTTCAATTAAACAGTGCAGCAATATCCCTTCATGGTTTTTCCAAAGTAAATTGCCATCCATCACACAAAATCTTGATGTTTTCATTTTTAGGAACCTACACTTAGTTTTGGACAGTCCTGGGGGAGCACACAGGTTTTGTAACACATAACAGATATCAGAGTACCAGGGGGATTGTTCAAAGGCTACATTGATCTTTGGAGTCGCCAGCTCTGTTTCACTGTCCAGCTGATTGATGTCTAAGGCTTGAAAATTTGTTTCTGTCATTAATTTGGCCAAGCCTTGCCCTTTTATTAGTTTTGTAGGTTTTATCTCAATGTCAAATTCCAAGATACTGGCAATCCATTTTCCTCTTCTGCCTTCTAAGTTTTCTTGGGTGAGAATGTCTTTGACAATAGGACTTGGCACATATGCTTTGACATGGGAATAAAGGATATAAATCCTAAAGTCTTTGATTGCTTTGACTAAAGCATAAGCTTGTTTTTCCATGATTTGATATTTTAAAGGCGCATCTCTAAGAGCTTTGCTAAAGAAAGCAATTGGCTTCTCATTTCCTTGGTCATCCTTTTGTAGTAAAACAGCTGCAATAGTATGTTGGGAAGCAAAAGAGAAAATGATAAATTCTCTGTCAAACTGAGGATTGGTCAAGACTGGGGTTTGGGTAAGGGCCAATTTTATACCTTCAAATGCTTGATTGGATTCAATAGTCCACTTGACCTTTGAATCCTTTTTCAGCATGTTGTTTAATAATCTGCTTAGTTCTGCTAAGTTTGGAATAAACCTTCTCAAGAAATTGATTTTTCCCAAGAATCCTTGTAATTCCTTGACATTTCTTGGGTTGGGCATTTGTAAGATGGCTTGGATTCGGTCTGGGTCTATTCTAATGCCATCTTTTGAGATGATGTGTCCTAAGAGCTTGCCTTCTTCTAAACCAAACAAGGATTTCTTGGGATTCAGAGAAATTCCATATTTTCTGCATTTTAGGAAGATCTGTCTCAAATGTTTTAGATGCTCTTGGTCTGATTTTGAGAAAGGTGTAAGGTCATCTAAATAAATGACTAAAAAGTCATGAATTTTCTTGGCAAAGGCAATATCCATTGCTCTTTGAAATGTTGCCCCTGCATTCTTCAATCCAAAAGGCATCTTTACATATTTGAAAGTTCCCCATGGGGTTGTAAATGCTGTTTTGTCCTGATCATCAGGGTGAACTAAGATCTGGTTAAAACCTGAAAATCCATCCAGTAATGAGATCCTTGTGGCCCCCACTACTCTCTGCAAAATGTGATCCATCTTGGGCAAGGGGTAATTGTCTTTGAGGGATACCTGGTTTAGATTCCTTAAGTCCACACACAGCCTGATCTCACCTGTCTTCTTTCTTGTAGGGACTAAGTTGGAAATCCATTCAGAGAATCTGATTGGTGCTATGATGCCTGCTTTGAACATTTTATGTACCTCTTGTTCCATTGCTGGGAGAAGCATAGGATTGATTCTCCTCAGTTTTTGTTTAAAGGGCCTTTGGTCAGGCTTGAGAGGGATGGTATGCTGGATAACAGAGGTATCATAGGACTTCAGGTCCTCATAACTCCATGCAAAAACATCCTGGAACTCTTTGAAGAGGTCAATGTATTTTGGCTTTTGGTCAGGAGGTAAGGACGCTGATAATTTGATTATCTTGGGTTTGTCAATTGTACCTATGTTACATTCTTCAATGGCTGCATTTAGGGGCTGCATTTTTGGTTTTCTGGGAATATCATTTGAGTCAAAGATGTCCTCTAGTGGGGTTAGGCCTGTTGGTAGAAAATTGTCCTTTAGTTCAATGACTTCAGTTTCAGCGTTGGATACTCCCTCTTCCCAGTCAATTTGTTGAATTTGCTGGATGTTTTCTATATTGAAAATAGTTGGATTCAGCATTTGTTTTGCAGTCCTAGGTGATATTGGCTGAGCAGTCTGTTGGAACTGTATTTGTGATGGACTTGCTCCATTGAATATTTGTGATTGACTTGCTGTCTCAAGTATTTGTGATTGACTTGCTGTCTTAAGTATTTGTGATTGACTTGCTGTCTCATTGTCAATATTTAATCCTGCAAATTCTTGCTGCAGAGTTAAAAACAGGTTTATTTGCTTGTCATCCTCAAATACTTGCCAATCATTGATGTTGTTTGGAATGGAGGGTCTGTGTTTTACTTCAGCTGTGAAACGATGGTGGGGTTCAAAGGGCAACTTGCAGGTACTTGCAAATGTAGCCAAGCTATGGGCATGAAGGTTCTGGGTCCTAGGGATTTTCATAATCTGAAATTCAGTAAATGAATTTAATAGTTCAGCAGCAGCAGACCTATAGGATCTCAGCCTTTTGTCATTGGTAACAAAATTACCCTTAACCTGTTGAATAACTAAGTCTGAATCACCCATGATTGAAACCTTGGCCGCTTGTAAGAATTTTACTAACTTGAGGCCTAGCAGAAGAGCCTCATATTCTGCCATATTATTAGTACACCTGAAATTTAATCTGTAAGCTCTGCCCTCTGCATGGCTATTTTCTTTATTGTGTACCCAAACTCCGGCCCCTGCCCCTAATTTGTTGACTGAGCCATCAAATTCAAGGAACCATAGAATATCTTGTTGGGAAGGAGATTTTATGATCTGTTCATGGGCTGGTAATGTAAGTAGCAGTTGTGGTTTTTTCTCTAGCTTGTCTTCTAGGACAGTCTCATCATTCAATTGGATGTTTTTGACAATTAAGGCAGCAGCACTATCTAATGTTAGATTGACTGTTGTTTTATGAGTGATACTACTCTCATTTGCGTCTTCTTTTTGTATGAACATATTGGTTTCAACTTCACCTTTTGAGGGAGTAGTTGCATTATTGAAGAGAATGTATGAGTCCATGTCTGAATGAACAGCATATATAGGAAAATTTTGAGGTTTTTCTTCACTGCTGACCATATACTTCATTAGTGTTTCTCTATACAGTCTTTTTGGTTGCCCAAACACAGAGATGGTGGCATATGACATGTCTAATTGTAGGGAACCTTGGAGTTTGGCTCCCCATGATCTTGATAACAGCATTCCATACTTAGGTGGGATATCAGCAACTACCACATCCATTAGGATTGTCTTGTTTGGGTATTGAACTAGAGAGACACATAAATCTTTTATGAGACCTAGGCACTTGACTTGGCTGGAGTCAAAGGAAAACAGATCCTTGTATGGTCTTGTTATGTCCAAATTCAATCTTTCCATGACTGCTTTTGGCATAAGGTTGTGAGAGGCACCTGAATCAAACATTGCATTATGTAATATTTTATCATGAACATGTAAACTGACATAGAAAGGCAGTACCCCTGTGACTACTGTTTTTCCATCCACTTCTGGCCCAAAAAGGAGTTCTGGGGTGTCATCCAGTACATTGACATCATCTTTGTTGCTAGTGAGTTGTAGGGACCTTTTGATTTGTAATTTATAGCCGTCATGCTTGGCTAATTCCGAGAGAGGGATAGCTATTTTTATTTTGCTAATTTCTGTTTCGAGATCAAAAGGTTTTTCAGAATGGGTTTTGGGGTTATAGGTGACAGTTCTCTCCTTGTTCATTACATCTTCTTCTTGATTTTTATTTTGTCTTTGGGATTTGTCCTTGTTAGTCAGTTATTGAGGAGTAATATTTGAATTAGGATGAGAGGATGAAGTGTCCAAAGACTGCTGTCTTGAGGACAGTGGTTCAGTGATTTCTTCAACAATCACTTCTTTGGTAGGTAAGTTTAGTTGGTCACTAGGTTCTGTGACTATAACTTTTTCAGGCTGCTGATTAACCTCTTTCTTTTCAGGCTGGTTGATATTCACAGTTCTGCTCCTCAGCTTGTATTGTTTATGGACTTCATAAACAGCAGTGTCATAGCCTTGTTTAAAGTCAAAGGATTCACCTGATTTAGTTTGGAACAGTTTTATTTCCTCATCCTCATGATCTTCTTGTGTTAAGAAAACTTGACTTTCACCGTCTAGCCCTATCAAATTTATCTCAGGATCTTCATTTGGCTCAGTCAATGTGGAAGTTTCAGCATAGTTTTCCTGAAATGGAGGTCTGATTTCAGGATCAGCATTGGCCCTGCCATTGTTTGTGTTTGGGTTCCTCCTAAAATTTGGATTTCTAGGAGGGTTATTTTGTGGTGCTTCCCATGATGCTTTTCTTTCCACTGATTCCACCCTATCACCCAATCTTTTCATGCTATTGAGTATGGCATCAAGCTTTTGGTCAAAGGCTGTGGGTTCTTCTTTGTATATGCTTCTCTTTTCTAACCTTGCCCTGTTTCTTTTGGCAATCAAGTTTGCTTCTACTGTGACAACAGCCTTTTGAGCGTCTTCAAGGGTTTCAGGTTCTCTTTCCCTCAACTGAAATGCTATGTCAGAATCAATTCCATCAGGGAATTTGTACAAGGCCAAATCATGGGGGGGGTCTCAAGTTTTGTGGTATTGCATTGTACACATTGTTGAATCTAGCACAATACTCTAGAACAGTCTCTTGAGGGCCTCTCTTGATTGTTTCATATTCACCAAGTATGTGCAGGGGATCTTTCTTCTTTTCCCATCTGGTAGTAAAGGCCTGATAAAGCTCATCAGGGGTTGTGATAGTGTTTGCAGCAATTGACCTGAACCAGGTTCTAACATCACCGGTCAGGCTTTGGACAAAAATTCTCATCCTCACACTGTCATCATCTATCTCATAGTTTTCAAAGTGATCTTGCATCCTCTTAGCATGTTGAATAGCAGAGTAATGGCCAGTGGAGTCAAAATATGTGATTTTGGTTTGGTAATCCTGGGGTAGAGCTGGTGGATTAGCAGGTAGCCGCAAGGGTGCATATCTATTTGCCATATTTGGTGGGTTGGGTGTATTTATAGGGACTGCTGGGATAATAGGAACAGTGGGTACCACAGGGGTAACAGGTGAAGCTGAACCTGAATGATGGTTGAAGGGGATATGTGTAGTGAATGAGGATGAGGGAGGAGGACTTTGAGATGTGGATGGTGAACTAGGAGAACTTGGAACAGACCTAAAGAGGACTTTAAGTGGAGTAGAAAGGTTGGGAAAATCTGCAACTGAGGTCAAAATAGCAGGCTGGTCCTGCTTTTGTTGCTTCCTGATGTTTCTTGGAATAGTGTTTGGATTATCAACAATGATGGGTGGATTAGGGTCAGGATTAGCCCTAGTATGTCGAGGATTTTTCTTAGGAGCCAGTTTCTAACTGTTTTTTAGGACTTTTATAGGAAGTTTTTATATATGCAAGGACTGGATGAAGATTTTGGAATGGCTATATACGTTTCAAAGCTAAGATGAAGATTCCCTAACAAGCTCTTCCCTAAAGCTGTCACTGTGGTACAAAAACAGTTCTAAGGCCTCTTGGCTGGTTTCAGGCTTGATGGTAGCTTTGGAAGATAGATAGTAATTGAAAAATCCTAAGAAGTCCCCAGTGGAGTCGCCAATTATGTTAACACCCAGGTTGTTCCCTATGACTCCCAAGGGAATACGGCCGGGGTAACCACTAACCAGTCTTTGGATTACAGTTTCTAGCCAAACTGTAATCAGAGAGGGCTCTCTCTTTATGATTTGTCTCTGTTCTGATAGTATCTTAGGCTAGATGTGAAGTTTTGATTTTGGTTTAAATTTGTTTGGTTGGAAAAGGTTCAGTCAAACGTGTATGCTCTTACCAATATCTCATATAACATTGGGCAATGGAGTCAGTGGTCCTTTGGTTTGGTGTGCTATGTTGATATAATAAGGAAAGCTGCAGAGCAGGATAATTGTCCGAGGAACAATGCTTTGAAATTGAGTTTGTGTGTAACATGTTCAGGATAAGAAAGGCAATTAAGGATCTTTCTATAAACTGATACGAAAGAAAAGCAATTGTTACCTGGAAGCATTTAAGAATTTCTAGATAACATTCACAACATGGAATTAAATGTAACATGAGCATTTAAGAATTCATGTCTGTTTTAATCCTGAAGAAAACATTTACAGCAATATAAGATTGAGCACAGGGTGTTAAGAAACATGTCCTGAGCTATTCTTTTTCTTTGTTGCTAGATATGATAAGAATATGAAAATGAAATAACATAGGGAAACAGAACAGAGTTTAAAGGAAACATATCATTCCACCAGACAACGCAAGGATTCTGCAATAGCACTTAAATTATCAACAAGACACCATAGCTTTCGGAAATCACTGAGCTGAAATTGCTCTTTGTATTAAACTTTTCTGTAAATACAGAGTATACATGCCTCAGAGTAAAAATTACCAACCCCTTATGCGTTACTGAGGGGAGTATATATACAAATTTACATAAGAAAATATCAGAAAGGAGAGTGAATGTTCCATAAATGCTCAGTTAATTGCTGGAGTGTAGCCGCTGAGAGAGTAAATGCTGTGATCACTTTTAGTCCCTTAGCTGTCAGAAAAAGGTCAGAGACTGCTGACTTGGTGGCTCTTGGAGTTGGTTAGGGGTGTACCGCCAAAATTTACGCATTTCTTTATCTTTTTGGCTAGCCGACATAGTCTAAATGCTGAGTCTGCATTCAGCTGCTTTTAATGCTCACTTTATCCTTCTGTTTGTTTGATAGTGACCTGGAGCTGGCAGTGACTGAACAGCTGGAGCTACCGTGGCAGAATTTGAAGCATTGCTTGCCACTAATCTTCCTTTGGCATCTGATGTCTCCGAATTTTTATTAGAATCTCATCGGCCTCTGTATACCGCCAAAAGTTAGGAGGAGTTTCAAACAAATGATTTGCCTCACTTTCAATGAAAAATAGGCCTTCAAGTTTAGTGTACAAGCTCTGTGCTGTTGGAGGCCCTGTTTCCTCAGGAGTACTGCCAGATGCTGTGATTTGATTTTCAATGTAAGTAGCCATTCTGTTGGTGAATTGATCTCTGGTAATCAATTTCCCTGTGCTGTTCAGCAGGCCAGTCAATCCCCTTGCTTGCAGCATTCCCATTTTGAGTTTATACTCCTCCACCTCAGCCTGTATTTCATAGCATTTTCTTTCTACAGTCTGTACATAACTTCTGAGAGTTAGCACCTTTTTAGCTGTGAGGATGGCCTCTGTTCTGTTGACGATGCCAATGGCTGCCAGCTCCTCTTTGTCTTGCCTGTTCAAAAAATCTATCAGTTGGTTTGCCTGCTCAGGTCTGTTTCCTAGCACTGTTTTGGCCCTCTGGATTTCTGTCTGTGCTTGGCCAACTAAATCCATGTACTCATGGATTGTTTTAATGGATTTCCATTGTTTGGTGACAGCTTGGGTAATCTTACCCCACAAAATTCCTTTTATGTTGGCCATGGTACTTTCCAGATTGAGCTCTTTCTCCAGGGCCTTTATTTTATCCTTTAGGGCCTTAATTTCTCTGCCCTGTTCTGCTATAGTTACCTTTGATTTGTCATACTTGGCATCTATCTCTGCTAATTTGTCCTTTTCTTTCTTTATCTCATCTGCCTGGAGCTCCATTGCCTTGACAGCCTTGGTCAATTCTTCTACACTTGGGTGGGCATTTGGAGCTGCTGTTGTGCCTGCTGCTTCTGTTGTAGGGGCCACTGTTGCCCCTGAAGTTGTTGCTGTTGCTGAAGCTGTTGGAGGAGCCTGGAGTGTAGATTCTCCCTGTTTTTCTTGTAGCGTTCCTTCCAGTTCTTTCTCCAATTCTTTGATCCTCTGATCTTGCTGTAGAAGGAGGTCAAGTTGTTCATCAAGCTGTTTTTCTTTTTGTAGTTCTGCTGTCTGGGGGTGTTCTGTAGGTAACAACCCCAACCTCTTCTTCATGGCATTCAGATCATCATCTTTCTTCTTTATGAGGGCCTTTACACCTGTTGGATCACTAGGATCATGCCCTAGATCAATAATAATCTCCTCCAGAGACTTTATTCTATTGTCCTTGGCCTTAGAGGACATCCTCTCAAAATCAAGCTGAGTGTTTGTGTTCTTCAAGGAATCTTTCAGCTCATGGGCCAGTGTGGCCTTCTCAACCAATGTGGCATAGACCATCTCCCCAGTCTGCTTATGGAGCTCAATCTGGTCCATAGGATGTATGTCTTTAGCTAGGACCTCCACCCTTGTTTTGATAAAATCTGCAGTTGTCATTGGCTGTGGCCCCTTGGGTTTGAAATGGCTGAATATCATTTTTTCTTCCTTGAAGTCATAGACCGACATCAATCTTTCCTGCTGGGCTGGTGTAGCATCTATGAACTGTTTGTAAACCTCAGCCCTTAATAACTCATTTGCTGCCTTGATCTTTTTAAAAGAAGCCTTAGTGCTTTTAGGCTTCTGGCTTTGGTGAGATGAGGATGACACCTCCAAACCAAGCTGTAAAGTCTGCTCCTGCTGAAAGGAGCTTGTCCCTGTATGTTGGCTTCCCTCCCTGTCCTTTCCTGTGTTGTTTAAGACATCTTCAGTAATGTCTTCCACCTCAGGGGAATCTGCCCTTTGTCTTTTGGCCTCTGGCTGATGGGAAGGTCCACTAATAGGAGTGGACTCTTCTCTCTCTCTTTTAGAACCCCTCTCCTCATGGGCTGGGGTTTGCAGAATAGGTGCTGTAGGAGTCTGAGTTTGTGGAGGAGGAGTTTGATCTTTCAGCTGCTCTGTTTGTTCCTCCCTCTGCAGCTCATTTTGCTGCTTAGTTTGCTGTTCAGTTGAAGGGGCTGCCTTCTCTTTCAGTGTTTCATGTTCTGCATCCATTATGCCTTTGCCTTTATCCACTGCTGCTGCCGATGTAGAGGGTGCCTGTGGTGCTGTCCTTGTCACTGAGGTCCCTTCTCCTACTGAGTGAGGCGGCCTGAAAGGTACCTGCTGCACATAGTCCAGGTCAATAGTCTTCTCAAGCTCTTTCATGTTTTTAAGCATTCTTTCTTCTTCAGTTAAACTCTCCACTAGGGTGTCCAGCTGCCATTCTTGCAAATTGGCATACTTTTCTATGTGTGGGTAGTGACAGTGCTTAATACCTAGGAGTCTGTACTTATTTCTCCTAGCAGTGATGAAACCTTGAGGGTCATAAGGGACCCATCGAAAACTATAGGACAACTTATATTTGTCTTTGAGGATCAAGTCTGCAGATTCCCATCCTTCCTTCTTGTTCATAATGAAGGGGCCCAACTCATTTTTGAAACTAAGGTGGGCCTTTTTCTTGGAGCTGTGGAAATGGGTGAGGTCTGACTGAATTAATTGCCTGTAATACTCCAAGGCAAACAACCTCATAGGTACATACTTGGGGAGCCTGTATGGACAGAGCTCACAACCATAAACTCTGAATACAATATGGTGTTCATATAGGTACCAGTCACCTATTTTATATTTTTTAGAGAGCTGCAGAGCTTTCTTGATTTCATTAGATATTCTAGGTGGAGGGGAGCTCATCAGCATGCAAGAGATTGGGTACACAAACTGGTCAACAAATTCACAGTAGGTATAGGGTGAATTTGTGACTTTATGATAAACTGAGGTCCAGAAGATGACAGATCTTCTCTCCCCTTTATTATCCAGCCTTCTGATGTAACATGGGAAGGCTTCAGAATGATGAAACATGAACAGATGGTAGATGTAAGCTGAGTATCTGAAGACCCCCTGTCTGTCCACCTTGCTTAATTGATCATGAATCTTATTGGCTATAAACTTAGCAAAGTTACACTTTCGAGCAGGGGGTTGACGCGGGCTGTAAGCAGACAGCAACACTAGCATGGATTTATCCACATGCTCACTGTTTTGGTATCCCAATACATAGGCTATCATGTCTAGTAATAGCCTGCCTATATCATCGAAATGCTCCCTCAGATAGGGAGGTGGCCCTGTAGGCTGGTATTCAGGTCTCATGAAGTTCCGGGTGACCTTTTGCAGCTCCTCACTGGTCATCTTATCACTAGTTTCCAGCAAATAAGTTGTGGAGAACGGGACCAGCAACTCTGTCTGATCAAACTGTAACATCTTGTTGATGGAGTCAGCATTTATATAGAAGAGGATCCTCCCTGATGGAGTATTGACAGCTCTGTGCTGGACATCATAGTGTTCAGCACATAGGTGGATGATTTCAGGGAAAACATTCACAGCTGGGAGACAGTAATAGGGCAGGTTTGACTCCCATATCCCATGTGTACCATGCCCCTCCTTATAATCTTCCCTTAGTTGAGTGAATGTCTTCAAGAAGTCCCTGTCTCCCTCAAATTCCCCAATGAGACAATCCTTGTCAATGAATGGCAAGGCCTCCAGCTCCTTGTTGGTTTGATTTAATGGAGCTACACTGAGGGAAGAGGATGCAGAGGCTGCCATGCTATAATCTGAATTTGTGCAGGTGGAAGTACTGGCTTAACAAGTCTATAAGGACTTAAGTAGCAGGTGAACTGTAAACATAGGCTAGTGTCTTCCTTTTAATGAAAAAATGCAAGCTGGCTTTTGTGGTTTACTGCAAATTCACAGGGATGTGAATTGCTAATGGCAAGCTTTAGAGACAGTGATGTTTCTTTGGTAAGAATGCAGGTGGCCTGTACTCGGCAAAAGGGAACAATGTCGAGCACCTCGGGGGCAATTTTACAGTTTTAGCCCGCGGACTGATCGCTCCAGGGTCGAATTGTGGTTTAGGGATGGTGCAGATTGTTTGGGTTCACTTCAGATGGCAGGCAGAGCTGAACTTAGGAGTTTTAGCAGTCTTTTAATGGTGAATTTTACAGAGAATTGGAATGCATGGGCAAAGTAGGAAAACTGGCGAAATACCTGGAAAAACTGGCTTGAAAGCTTGCGGGCCGGCCTGTGGAGGCTTAATGCCGTCGAATCCTGAATTTGCAGCGGTTGTAATGTCGAATTTGATGGCTGGAGGACAGATTTCGCGGCAGCTGGTCGACAACGGCTACTTCTTTTGCGCGTGATAATGACCGAAAACGACTCATTTAGTCGTTTATAACGTTAATTTTGGAAAAAATGTGCATTTGGCGCTTTTCCGCCGATGACGTCAGCATGACGTCATGGCGGGGCCCGGGTACGGAGGTGACGTGTCTGCTGAGGTGTCCGCCAGGGTGGCAGGACACGGTGGCGGGTGGATGCGGTGGCAGGACTGCGTGGAGGGCCACGGGACGCGGGGGCGGGCATAGGTGAGGTGACGTCAGGATGACGTGCGCATGACGCAGGGGGAAGGGTGGTAACAGGGAGGGTGGTAAGCGGGTTCCCCGCACCGCTTTTGCTGGCAAGTGGTATTGGGGAGGGGGGCTCCGAACAACCCCGGCGATTGACACGCGTCCAGGGTACGGAGGTGGTAAAACCGCTTTCCCCGGACGCTAAAAGTCGGCAGGTCGGGGAACAGCAATGACCGCCCACCGTAAGATCTGGGCGCCTCGAGATCGGACGGCTGGCGGGTCCTCCGACGGATCGTGCAGGTTGGGGGGGACCCGCCGGCCGATTAAAATATTCTTTTTAAATATTTCGGGCGGGGACCTTAGAATAGTGAGTTTTTATGGGTTTTTTCGGGATTTCTTGGGTTTTTTCAATAATCTGAATGGGGTTTATGGTTAGAAAGGGTTTTTATAGGCTTTTCTTTGCAAATGAAGGGTTAAATGAGTGGATTGAGCTGTAGCAAGGGAGAGAGAGACAGTGGAGGCTCATCAAAGTGACCAGATGTCATTTTGATTCCTTTTCAGAGAACATACGGCTATAATGCCAAGGGGATGGATATTTATACAAAATTTTGGGGTTTATACACCATGGTGTTAATACTAGTAGGGGAAAGGTAATGTAGGGAGGTTTACATAGTAGTGTCAGAGTTAATATGGATGAAGGGGTAAATGGAGGGGAAACCACTAAGCTTATTTGAAACTTGCTTAGTTTAGAGAGTAGATCAAAATGAAAAGATTTTTAGACAAGAAATGTGGCTTCTGAATGAACAAGAACCACCATGAAACCATGATGTTCTTCCCTGAATCTCAGCTGATGAGGGGATGTTAGTAATGAAATGGAAGGGGGAAGGAGGGGGGTTAGTCATGCTCCTTGCTGTAACTTGATGAAGATGAACACCTTGTCAATTGATTGATTTTACTCTGGTAAACACAGTTAACATATCTGCAATGGTAAAGATAACCTTTCTGCAACCCCAACTACTTACCCAGCTTCTTACCTAGCATTTTTATTACTTCTTGGAGGGTGCACTTGGACTTGCAGACCCTTTACTTGCCTTTTCTTTTCTTTTTCTATCTATTTCTACCCTTATTGCTTCCAAGGCCCCAGATTAAACAGTTGGGAACCTTAATTCTCTACCTAGCTACTTGTCCGCCAAGATTAGACTGTTTGGACAGACTTCTTTCTCTATTCTACAACTGAAAATTTAAAGCATGACATGGTCCAGATTAGGCTGTTGGACCATCCATCAAAATTGAATCCTTATCAAGATATATACATACCTTGTCTCCTTATGAAAAATATGGGATCTTTGCATCATCAAAGCAGAGCATATTTGGATTTTCTATAACCAATCATGAAACATGAAACCTATTGATATAGGTAGCAAACACAAGTCTTGTCCATGACATGGTGGTATAGTTGTTGAAGTTTTGATAGCCATCATTTATGCTTTGAAAGTGAAGGAGTATTTGAAGGATCCAAGTAAGTTTGCAGTTACTGCCACCCTAGTGTGGCATTGTATTTAAAACTCATTATACTTTTTTGTCTACATATATATGCATTGATTCCTTGATTCGACTGCCGCATAAGAGTTTGGTGGGCTGTATAAAGGCAATGATTGTTTTGACAAATAAAAGTAATATTTTGTGGAGAAACCTTTAGTCGTTGTATTGTGAGAACATAGTGTTGGTCATGAGTAAACTCTTATTTTTATATGGATTGTAATTGGTGCTTGTTGGTTGCACGCAGATCATTTGCTGCACATTTATAAAGGATATTGCTAGTGGGTATTAATTTTCTGCATTGAGTAGTAGTTGTGATCAATTTTTAAGGTGTAATTCTGACACTAAAGAAAAAATGGCCTGAATCAATGAAGTATTAGAGTTCCTCAAAACTTTGATATTGTTTATTACTCATGATACATTAAAAATCAGCAAAGTTTCTCTCACAGACATTCAGGTTTGTCTACAAAATGCACAAGAGAAAATTGATTTTTTTGTAGCTCGAATCTCAGCTACAACAAGAAGAATTAAAACAGAGGAGTCATTCTAAACATGTTTCTGTTCAAAACAATGAAACAAATTCCCATAAACAACAAGACAATATTGTTGAAGTTCATTCAGATCCAGTGCCCAATAAAGCAACAGTTGTACATGTAGATGCAGAAACTTAGTCTGCACTTCCCAAGCCCATCATCAGACCATGGGAACAGTTTGTCCACGATAAGCACAGAACTGGTCTTGGATATGACAAGGACTTGTCCTTTCATATTCCAGACTACTCAAAGCCAATTCAATTTCAAACTGCTGGATTTCTTGAGGATGATTCGTCTTCGCCTGTTCTTCATGACAGTTCACCTTCATCTGTTTTAAATTCTAGTTCTCTTCCACAACCACAACAACAACAATAGATTGTGAAATGCCAACACTGTGACCGAGTTGGCCATTTGAAAGATCATTGTTTTGATCTTCATCCATGGAATCACTGTCATAAAACCACCCATTCTTCACACAGATGCTTCAGAAACAAATGTCCTGCAAGAACAAAGATTCATCTTGGATGGATCACTTCTTGGCAATGGGCATCAACAGCCAAGAAGATATTTCAGTCACATGTTAGAACTTGTTCAAGAGTATTGAACAGACTTGCAGTTGAGTTTTCTCCATCATCTCACCTTATATTTGACAGGGGGGAAATGATGGTCATCTACAAGCTTCAAAGCCACATCAAGCGAGCCTGAGCCACAACCTGTCACACCAGTTTCAGAGTTGTAGCCAGAGACAAAGATGCCCCTGAACATGCCTTCACTTGGTAATGTGGGACACTTCCTCTAGCAGAAGACTTCATCTTCTTACCAGTTTTGGAAGAGTTACAGGAATTGCATTAAGCATTCTAGAGTTGTTGGTCATCCTTAAACCATCACAGGTTGAGACTTCCCTTTTTAGGTTGAAGTTCTCCCTTTTATGCGGGGTGAGATCTCCCTTTCATGGTTGAAGGTTTCCCTCTTCAAAACAATAGGAGCACTTCCTCTAGTAGAAGACTTCAAATTCTTGTCAGTTTTGGAAGAGTTCCAGGAACTGCACTAAGCGTTCCAGTGTTGGTGGTCATCCTTAAACCACCACCCTTTATACCAACATTTCAGAGAGCACATTTAGCCTAGTGCTGCCATGAATTTTTGCACATTTTGTATTACAAATCTCTTCTTGGACTCATACATAACCCTTCGGATTAAGGGGGGAATGTTGGACACCTAATCCTCAATGGGTTAGTGTGGAAGCCGAATAGACAAAAGGAGTCCAAGAGACCTTGGGATGTGGAACCCAACGGTCAAACCATGTACTATAAATGTATATCATTTGTTAATAAAAATGTATTCTCATGTTTAATCTTTCAGATTATGTTGCTGCCCATGTGTGTTTAACACATTGGAACAAAAATTAAAGCTCACATCCATTGAAGGAAATTAATTTGAGGTTGAAACAAAGTATAGACAACTTGTAGGAAGTCTCAACTACCTGACTACTACCAGACCAAACATTTTGTTTGCTGTTGGAATCCTCTCCAGATTTATGCAAAATCCTTGTGAGGGACATTGGTCTGCTACAAAAAGAGTTCTAAAGTACTTGAAGGGAACTCAAGACTTTAGACTCAAGTATACACAGGTGGGCGACTTCAGCTTGATTGGATACTCTGATTCAGACTTCAATGGAGACAAAGAAACTGGGGTATCTACTTCAAGTTATGCTATGAGTCTTGGATTGGGAGCTGTCTCCTGAAGATGACACAAACAATTAGTTGCAACAGATTCCACAACAGAGGCAGAATATGTGGCAGCATCTAAGGCAACAAAATAAATTGTGTGGCTTAGGAAAATTCTGGAATATTTGCAGGTAAAACAAGTACACTCGACTCCAATCATGATTGACAATACCTCGGCAATAAATTTGGCCAAAAACCCAAAGTTCCATGACCAAACGAAACACATCAATACAAAATATCATTTGCTTCAACATCATGTTGAGGCCAAAACAATCCATCTTTTCCATTGTTCCACTAATGAGCAGATTGCAGACATCTTCACCAAAGCGCTTGGAAGAGAAAAACTTGAAAGATTCAGAACGATGCTTGGACTCACCAACATCCCTTCAGATTAAGGGGGGGAATGTTGACACCTAACCATAGGGATTGGGTGAACAATTGTAAATAATGTAAATAAATAATAGGGAAAATGGAGAGTCATCGAAAGATGAAACTCAACAGTCACTCCCTCATGTATATAATAATGAACAACCTAAATGCATACACGATCTCATTTTTGAGGAGTTACCTCTTGGCCTGATTGATTGATATGAATACATGTATGTTCCTTTGTGATAGTTGAAACTAATCTTAAATAACCTGCCTTGGATCTCGAGAAGGTCCAAGAGGGTATTTCAACCACAACCACTTGTGCATTAATCCCTATGGCAGAAATGACAACTCTACTCGGGACTAATACTTAGTTCCTAGTTTTGATATTTCAAGTTCCTGGACCTATCTTTCTTTCCAGGCCTTCATGTTCTTCTTGCTTCCCATTCTGACCACTTAGGATGCTTCACAACCTCCTCTGCTATGCACAACTTTTGATTGGACCCTGAATGACCCTTTTTACAACCTCCACCTCTATAATGCACCCTAGTTGTGCATTCCAATGAGTTATCATGCCCCCCAGGCTTTTAGACAGAGCGTTAGTCCTGCTATTAACACTATGTACCTTCTTTTGAGAAGTGTTAGCCAACCATTATCTTGATGTTCACCCTGTTATGTGAATTCTTGGGTTGGGAAGCTGCTTGTAGTCTATTTTAGGGATCTACAACTGTGCACTGTGTTTGGTTGCCTGCTTCTATGATCATTTTTCTTTTTAGGAAAATAACTTAAGTGCATTTGTTTTTTAGGAAAAGAAAATGAAAAAAATTGTTTAAAATTTCTGTTTTAGTTGGTTTGATTCTGCATATGTATATTGGGTTAGTTGTTAGAGAGCATTGCATGTTTGCAAGTTGTGCATGTGTTTACTGCATTGGATGCATGGTACTGAATTGATGTATAGATAACTCTCTCCTTGTATAAAGACTTCTTCATCGAATTGAAATTGAAAAGCATATTTTCTGCATGGTTTGAGTCAGAGTCTCATAAAACTCCATATGTCAACACCCCCTCCAAAGACATTAATAAAGTACCTTTACAATTAATCTTGTAATAAAAGAAATGAACAACTCTTTTGAACATACACACATATTAGTCCAGGTTAGGATCTTGTGCTAGGCAATGGTGAGTAAACTGCCCAAGATCACAAAATTGAGACTAGTGTTGTTAAAGAGAGTGAAATCCCATTGCACTCATATCATCAAGAAATGCTCCCCTCAGAAATGAGTTAAATGCAAGACAACAATGGAATGTGAGAAAAGGTAGCATACCTTTGATTACATCTTTATTAGGTATTTTGGGTATTGGGGATCCCCTTAGGGATATCATAGCTGAGTTGGGGACTTAGGTATCCTGCCCACACACCGTACTGTCTACGACCATGTCCACCCCAGTGGTGTCTGTGATTTGAGGTAACCATCGTGGCTAGAATTTTTTAGGGATGAACATAAGGTGATTGGGGCAGGCTGCCTTGGTACCTAAACAGGCAAACCTACTTCATCTTTGGTTTTTGGGAGGGTGCTCATCTTCACAAGAGTACTTGGCCCCTTAATCTAAAATTCAGATGAAGCTCAGGACTAATCATAACTGTACATTTGACCAACTCTCTCTTTTAGCCATTGTGATACTAGGTTTCATCTCCAGCAAATGATAGTTATCAGACAAAGTCATATCCCCTCACTGCTTGTTGATTGACTTTTAGAGTATTTTTTGATTTTTAGGTGTTGGTCTATTATCACTACGACTATAATAAAAATCACTTTTTTTGATAAAATATATTGGTCACTGTGGCTACATATGACCCTCATCGTCAATCTAGGCGACAACAAGGTCTTCCTCCACTGACCTTGGAGGATCAACCGAGCCTTGGTGATCCGGTTTCTCCCTATTCAGGAAATCAGTCTCTACTATCTAACACTAAATCACACAATACTTCCCAAGACACCATACTACATGAGGACTTCTTTAACGAAGGAATTGAACCTCCTTATAATCCTCCCTTCACTGAACTTCTTAGACTAGTGTTGATTTAGGTAACACCTGTACCTATCATGTCTTCGACGGTACCCACATCCAACATCCCTTAGATGATTAATGGGTCATGGTTTTTTGTGGACAACTTTGGTCCACCATCACTTCCCCCGCGTATAGTCAGTAACACACAACTGATTTGCTGCCCTGCTATCCAGACTATGCATAGTATGAGCAAATTAGTTACACCTGTTATGAGTGGAACCTAGTGCATCCCAATTTCTACCCCTTTTGTGTCTGTTCCTAGACCTTTGACTATTCCTCCTAGTAGTGTGGTTAGCACTGCTATCTTAAGTAACTATTTTGGTTAGAAACCTTTGCTAAGTTCACCCCCCAAGCTTAGATGCTTGGGGGCAATGTTCCCAACATGTACTACCATTCGGGGGCATCATTGTCCCCCCTTTGCCTATAGGACAACCTGGATCATCATTGATCGAATTACCTCCTCCAAGTGGACACTATTCTAGTGCTAGTAATGTACCTACGACAAATCGTATGGTTAGCAGAATCCCTCAACCTGGTCGTACTCTGTCTATTTGGGCACCCCATCCTCAACCTCAATTGAGTCAAGGGGGCACTTTTTTTCTTGGGGACAACTAGTCTTTTATACCCCAGCCTAATATCCCTTATATACTGACACCGTATATGAATCCTCCACCACAACAAGGAGGCTATTATCCAATGAATCCTTTGTATCTTTTTGGAAACAACATGATGGGAGGACCCCAGGGTTCTTCAAGTGATTCTTGATCACCCTGGTCAAACTCAAGGGCACCAAACACTTTCCCTTTTTTGGAAATGCTTGATATCCCTGATCTATATAAATTGACTAATGAACCCACATATCATAACTTGCATCGGCCCCCAATCCTGCACAAGATACCTGCAGATATCTCGAAGTTTGAAGGGAAATGATACAGGTACACATTTCACCACCTATCATCTATGATGCGTATCAAACTCCATGGTGG